>OU342744.1:142421372-143621372 GCA_910589775.1 Avena eriantha | reverse complement strand
AACATGAAAGCACAAAGGAGGAGAAACCATCCATCTAGCTACTACATGGATCCGTAGTCCAAGGATGAACTACTCACGCATCACACTGGAGGCTTGCATGGTGATGAAGAAGGCCTCCAGGGTGAATTCCCCTCTCCGGCAGGGTGCCGGGAAGAGCTTCAGATCCCTCCCGATCTAGGGATGGAGATGACGGCGGCTACAGACTCTTTCGTGGATTTTTGATCCGGTACTTAGGGTTTTCATCCCGAGGGCAACTTATAGGCGGAAGGAGAGGCCAAGGGGGGTGCCAGGAGCGGCCACACCACCCCCTCGCGTGGGCCAGGCCTGGCCGCGCGGTCAGGTGGTGTGGTGGCTCCCTGGCCCTTCTCTGTCTCGTATTCTAGCACTTGATCCCTTCCGGAAAAATAGGCACTTTGGCTTTTGTCCCGTCCAATTCCGAGAATATTCATTTTCTGACTTTCCTGGAACCAAAAACAGCAGAAAACAGGCAGCTGGCACTGTGGCTCTTCTTAATAGGTTAGTCCAAGAAATCATATGAAAAGTACTCCAAAGTTGGAACAAAACACAAGAAAGTGGATAAAACCAAGCATGGAGCATCAAAAATTATAGATACATTTGCAATGTATCACATATCTTCATATTTGATCACTTTAACCATAATCACCTAAAGATGCTTATGACAGGGGCAATGAGAGCTGAAAGCTAATAAGTACCATAAGTTTTGGAAGCTCTTTATGAGAATTGAATCCCTGCTTCCTTCTATGAAGGGCCTTTCCTTTACTTTTACGTTGAGTCTCCATCTTCTATCTTTATGCACCTATTGAGAGAGCATAGTGGTCATTCTTAGTTTAATGTGCATTGTCCCAAAACTTGTTTATTGATTCATAACTTTGATATTGCTTGTTCTTAAATTATTTGTATCTAGTCACCCTTATGAACTTTGAAGGTGTCCTATGCATTTATGTTTTGCTATACCATGAGGGACAAGCTGAATACCATTCTCATTATGTTTTCTATATGTGGAACAAACAAACGTCTTTCAAAGCATTGTTATTCATGAATCTTTTGTTTGTACCTTTTCATGTTACAACATAGTTGCTATGTCTTATTGTTAGAACTATATCTTTCATGTCTATGTTAGAGTACTATGATCCCAGCTATCAACGTTTTACAAATACCTTGATCAAGATTGTGATGGTGCATGTCACCTCAAAAATTAATCTTTTTATCACTTACCTACTCAAGGACGAGCAGGAGTTAAGCTTGGGGATGCTTGATATGTCATAAGAGTATCTATAATTTTTGATGTTCCATGCTTGTTTAGTATCTACTTTCTTATGTTTTGTTCATACTTTGAGGTATTTTTATACATTTTCTGGAACTAACCTATTAACAAGATGCCACAGTGCCAGTTGCCTGTTTTATGCTGTTTTTCGTTTCAGAAAAGCTAGTAAGGAAATATTCTCAGAATTGGACCAGACAAAAGCCCAAGTCAATATTTTACCCGAAGCAACACGGAGTCCGGAGGGGAGATGGAGTGGCGTACCAGGGTGGCCACACCTGGTGGTGGCGCGGCCTGGGGGGCGCGCCACCAGGGGGTGTGGGCCCCCTGGTGCTCCACCGACCTTGCCCTTTTGCCTATAAAAGCCTCCCGAGACGAAAAACCTAAGTAGCCGATCAAAATCTCACAAAATTCCATGAAAGAGTCTATAGCGGCTGTCATCTCCATCCCTAGATCGGGAGAGATCCAAAGCTCTTTCTGGCACCCTGTCGGAGGGGAGATATCACCCTGGAGGCCTTCTTCATCACCATGACTGCCTCTGGTGTGATGCGTGAGTAGTTCATCCCTGGACTACGGGTCCATGTAGTAGCTAGATGGTTGGTTCTCCTCCTTTGTGCTATCATGTTTAGATCTTGTGAGCTCCGTTCATGATCAAGATGATCTATTTGTAATTCATACATGTTGTGTTTGCGGGGATCCGATGGATATTGAGATGCTATTTTAGATTGATTATTGATTCTATCATGTCTTTGTTATTTGAGATCTTGCATTCTTTCCGTTGTTAGTAGCTATCTTGGCCAAGTAGATGCTAGCAACTCCAGGAGTTAGTATTTATGCTCGATAGTGGATTCATGCCTCTGGTAATCTGGGGAAGTGACAGAAATCTCTAAGGTACTAGATGTGATGTTGCTACTAGGGAGAAAATAGAAATCCTTTGTCCATGGGGCACTCGTATTGTTTGCTTTACACACTTTGCTTAATGCAATTATCTGTTGCTTGCAACTTAATACTGGAGGGGGTTCGGATGATAACCTGAAGGTGGATTATTACTCATAGATGCAGTTGGATTACGGTCTATGTATAATGTTGTAACGCCCAATCGAATCTCATAGGAGTCAAGATGATTATTATATGCATGGTATGCTTTCTTGAGTCTGTCAATTGCCCCGCTGTAATTTGTTCACCCAACATGTTATTTATCTTAAGGAGAATCACCTCTAGTGAATTATGGAACCCGATCCATTCTTTTACCATCAATCTACCATCTACTATTTACTGTTTACTATTTACTTTATGCAAGCAATTACTATCTTCCACACAATAAGTTTAATCCTTTGTTTTTAGAAAAACCGATGAGATTGACAACCTCACTGTAAGTTGGGGCAAAGTTCTGTGGTTGTGTTGTGTAGGATTCCAAGTTGGAAACAACACACTTGGGGTTGTTTCCTTGCTTCTACTGGTTTGATAACCTTGGTTTCATAACTGAGGGAAAACTTGTTGTTGTGCTCATCATACCTTCTTCTTAGGGTTTCCAACGAGCTCGACATATTTTGAGCCATCACATAACACCTTCGAAATACCCAAACCCATCTTTATTGTCACCCTGTTACGGTGTGATGTTTGATGTTATCAAAGTATTCTTCCGGTGTTAGCAATTAACATGATCTCATGGTCTAAGGATAAAGATTACTTCGTATGATGCTATATCAATATAAACATAATGACTTTGATCGTAATGCTATACTTCGGATGAATGTTCATCACATCATTCACCAATGCTGTGACCTCGTTATTAACAACATCCAATGTCCATGATCAGGAAACTAACCTTGATCTTGTTAATCAACGAGCTAGTTTATCAGAGAGGCATAACTAGGAACCCTTTATTTTTTTATTAAAGACACATGTATTAACGTTTCCAATTAATACAATTATAGCATGTAAAATAAAATTTTATCATAAACATGGAATAAGATAATAACAACTTTATTATTGCCTCTCGGGCATATTCTCTTCAGTCTCCCACTTGCACTAGAGTCAATAATCTAGTTTGTAAACTTGCAATTCAACACCTATGGCTTTCTGGTGTTGCATATACGCGTTTGCTAGTGGTAAAGATAATCTCCGGATTTGACACATTCAGATCCGTGTATATTTGCATGTCTTTGCGTCTCTACGCATCGCTCATTCTCAAATGAGATGGCATTGTATAAATTTGGTCCTTTGGTGAGACATTTAGTTCGTTTGGGTTAAAACATGTTGATAGTATTGTCATACAATATATCTTCATAGTATTAGCCCACTATGAACCACACCTAGTTTGATAACAAACTACTCAACACAAATGACCTCCTTTGTTGCTACTATAGCAGTCATATACTTAGCCTTTTGTTGTAGTATCCGTCACAATGTCTTAACTTTGGAACTCATCCAAATCCATCATGGAACTTCCTTTCCATTACATTGTGCCACCCATAGTTTAATTTGTATATTGTGACAAACTAGTATCAATGTAGCACTTTACAATGAACTACTTTCAACTATTTGTCACTTATACATGATATATTCTTAGTTCTTCGAAATCTCATAAGAATATCTTTTACTATCATCCAATGATCATCTTATGAATCATTCTGGTATATGCTCACAATAATTAGAGCATAGGACATATCTGGATATGTACATATCACGGTATTATTGATCAAACTA
This sequence comes from Avena eriantha, assembly GCA_910589775.1. Taxonomy (NCBI): domain Eukaryota; kingdom Viridiplantae; phylum Streptophyta; class Magnoliopsida; order Poales; family Poaceae; genus Avena; species Avena eriantha. The sequence goes on along the minus strand of OU342744.1, from coordinate 143,617,381 downwards.
TTCATGTGATTTCACTCACCAAGTGCCGAAACACTTGAATCTCGTTTCATTCACCAAGTGTCAATACACTTGAATCTTGATTCAACCTTTTCCATGCGGCAAGAACCTTTCTTGTCGTTTCCATATTGAACTCATTGAATATCTCATATATGTACGTCTAGGACAACCATATTAGCGCCTCAATCTATCCATATAGACATTAATGCCAAATATTCTGGTTTTACCCAAGTCTTTCATAAAAATCTAATTTTAATAAAATTCTTAACATAATGTATTGGAAATTTGTCTCAGCGCTCCCACTTAATTTCTTGAAAATGCAAGCATCTTCATCATTTCGATGAAATTAAACATTTTAACAGTTTCATCACGGTGAAGATTCCAACTCCTCTATTCTTACTTTAACCATTGAAGTTTGCATGCCCTTTTAGCATCCTTTGAATTAACAAAACCCTTCGGACCATGTCATGTACACGTCCTAGGTAACCATTCTATTAGAAGAACATTATTTTGTTTGTTCAACTATCATGTATCGAATGGTATGTAGTGGTTGCTACATTAATCCGTCAAGACTAAATATCGATATGAAAGATCAACTCTTGTCATAGTCAACTCCTTGAACATTGTTGTAAATTCTTTTACAACATGTCGACTGATACATCCATTTTGCATCACTATTCTATATCATAATTTACTATTATTCATTGATATATTTCATATTAAGAGTTGATACTTATGTAATTTCATTTGTTTTTGCATGGTTGGTGACTTTTGGAGCATGGACCGTTGCAGTCATGATTCTGATGGAAAAGGGGCTGTTTGGAGGCAAAATTCGCGAAGATCAGAAAATCCGGGAAAATACATGGAAAATCCTATTTTTCCAGAAGACGAAGAAAGCCAGAAGGGGAAGTGGAGATGGGCCACAGGTGGGCCACACCACCCCTTGGCGCAGGCCACCCTAGGCCGCGCCACCAGGTGGTGTGGTCGCCCTGGTCCACTCCAACCTCTCCCCTCTGGCGTATATTATCCTCCCGAAACCCTAAGACTCGGGGAGCGACCATAGAAATATTTCGCCGCCTCTGTAGTGTGGAAAACACCGAGAGAGAAAGATCTCTCCGGCCGACAGAATTCTGTCGGGGGAATTCCTTCCCAGAGAGGGGAGATCGCCGCCATCAACACCACCATCAAGCTGGGCTTCATCGGGATCATCATCATCACCACCACCATCATATCCATTAGCACCATCATCACCACCATCATCTCGCTGTAACAATTGGGTTGAATCTTGCATATTTCTTAGGGGAAACTTTCCCGGTGTTGATTACTCTTTGTAGTTGATGCTATTGAGTGAACCATTGAATTGTTGTTTATGTTCAGATTGTTGCACATCATTATTTCATCTCTGATCATGATCCATATGATGTCTTGTGAGTAGTTCGTTTTGTTCTTGAGGACATGGGAGAAGTCATGTTGTTAGTAGTGGAATTGTGTTGAGAAAGATTGAATGGTTTGTTAATTAAGTTGTGGTGTACTTCTTCTAGTGGTGTCATGTGAACGTCGACTACATGACACTTCACCTATATGGGCCTAGGGGAATGCATTGTGTATTTGACTACTAATCGTAGGGGTTGCCGGAGTGACAGAAACCTGAACCCCCATTAGGAAACCATTGCACAAGGGACGTCAGGGTCTTAGAGTTTAAAGCTATGGTTAGGTTTCTACCTTAATTACTTTCTTGTACTTGCGGATGCTTGCAAGGGGTATAATCACAAGTATGTATTAGTCCTAGGAAGGTAGGTACATTAGCACATGTTCACCCACACAACACTTAGCAAGCTAAAGAAGATTAATCAACTATATGAAGCGAAAGCACTTGGCGATATTCCCGTGTGTCCTCGAGAACGTTTGGTCATCTTAAGTAATACAACCGGCTTGTCCTTTGCTGAATAAAGGATTGGGCCACTTGATGCATTTATTCTTATTGTCTTTTGTTTACTCGTACTTTATTTATATGCACTATCAAAAACCCCTAAAAATCCGTTTGCTAAGTATTTGCAGAGAATTCATGATCCATACCACTAGCCAGCACCTTCTGCTCCTCGTTGGGTTCGACACTCTTACTTATCCAAAATACTGTGATACACCCCCTATACTTGTGGGTCATCAAGACTATTTTCTGGCACCGTTGCCGGGGAGTGAAGCGCTATTGGAGAGTGGAACTGGTAAAGGAAACTTCTACTGTTAGTATTGTTGACTTCTATTAGTTGCCTTATTTTCATTATGGATAATTCGTTGAGTTTATTATTTCGTAATGCTACTACCATTGCTAAGGTAGTAGATGAACCACCACCTGCTGAGAATGATACTTTTAAAATACCTACAAGAATTATTGATCGTGTTATGGATAACTATTATGTTGGAGATGGAACTGTCCATCCCGGTGATCATTTACTTTTATACACGAATTATGCGGGTTGTTCAAGTGTGCAGGTATTACTACAGATCAAGTTAAGAATAAGTTATTCTCATTATCACTGAAAGGAAGAGCTGAGGACTGGTATAAGCTGCTAAAGAATGGTGAAGCTCTAGAATGGGAGGAAATAGTACCTCTCTTTTATTCAAATTTTTATCCTCCTAGTGAGATTCATAAAGATCAGAATCAAATATACAAATTTTGGCCTCTTGATGGAGTGAGTATAGCTCAAGCTTGGGGGAGATTAAAGTTACTAATGCTCAAATGTCCCATTCATGACCTCCCAACAGTATTATTATCAATAACTTTTACGCAAGGCTCCCTCTACATGATAATGATTTATTGGATGCTTCTTGTGCTGGATCATTCACTCGCATGGAAGAAGAAGTTAAATGGGATCTTCTGGGCCGTATTCAAGATAATGCTGAAGCATGGGAGAATGACAAAGGATGAAAGTCAGGTATAAATTATGATTATGAATGCATTGAATCTTTTATGGGAAGTGATGACTTTCAAAATATTAAAAATGCCTATGGTCTAGACTCTCAAGCTATTGCAACTTATTTTAAGGCTTTTTCTTCCAATATTGAAGTGCCTAAAAAGAAGTGGAATAAGTATCACGGACCATATAAAGATGTTGCTAAGAGTGTTCCCGCAAGAAATACTGAAGTTTATACTGCTAATCATGTTTTACCTGAACCTTACATTGAGAAAATTCTTTTCCTAGTTAAGATAAAGGAACATTCTATGATAGCTAGTATGGTTAATGAAAGTACAAATAAAGCTGTTGAACTTGATAAACAAATGGATGATGAACCTATAATTACAAATGTGAAAGACTTTGTCACTAAATATGTAGAAGAGGACACACTATCCTTTGTAAGGATACCTCTAATATTGTTTCACAAAGTAGTGTTATAAGAACTAGTGTTCCTGTGTTTTCTGTTAGAATAAGTGATCATTGCTACGATGGTCCTTGTGATAGTTATACTGTTAAGTTTATGCATGATACTGAAAGTTACTATGAGAGAGGGAAAAGTGTTCTTATGCATCTCAATAATATCAAGTTTCCTCGTTTTATGCTTAAAATCTTTAAGTTGCACTTGTTTTGCCTTCCTATGCTTGTAGCCTCTGGTTTCAACAACTTGTTTTCTTACAAAATTCCCTTGCATAGGAAGTGGGTTAGACTTAAAACATGTGTATTTTTGCTTCTTAATGCTCCCATTTACTTCAATTCATATTCTTATGTGAGCATCATCAAAATTATCATGCCCATCTTAATGGCTATAAAGAAAGAGCTTTTTGGGAGACAACCCAATTTATTTTTGCTTTCAGTTTGTTTTTGTTTCTTTCAGTCTTGGAAGTTATAACTTCGGTAATAACCTCTCCTTATCCTTTTCATTTTGTTTTTGTGTCAAGATCAACCCCTAATGAGAGAGAAGTAATATTTGGGGAAGTTGCTTTCCCGAAACAGATTTTTGTGTTTCACCGTAAAAATTCGTGAGAGATCTCTGTATGTCAGATTGAGTGCTTTTGCCCCAGGTTGTTATTTAACTTTCGTTAGTTTTGCACTTTTTGATTTGAGCAATAGAAGATTTTCGAAAAAATTGATCTTTGCTTGCTGGTTTGTTTTGACAGATTTTGACCACTCTTGCATTTGCTTCTTTAAATCGATTTCCTTTTTGAATTATTTTTGGGTTTTCGGAAGGAGTTGCTACAATATCTTATGTTTTGATGGATTTCAGTTGAAATTGGACCTAAGAGGTTTTATCACTTCACTTATACTAATGTTGCTCATGAGAACTGTGTGAAGTTTTGTGTGAAAGAAATTTCCAGGTTAGTGGAGAAAATGGTGTAATAAGAAAGTGAAAGGTTTCATGACTCAAGCAATATGTGTATGAAGATGAAGATATTGATGTTATTCAAGTGGTGACTCCGGAAGAATCTACTAAATACCAAATTCAGAGACCTGCAGAGTCCGTTTTCGAATAGGTAACAGTTCTGGTAAGAAAAGTTCTGCGAAAAATCTATCTAGTCATATTTTTGCAGCTTTTATCCAACAAGGAAAGCTATGAAACGAAAGAGGGACGGAAACGAAGCCTGGGTGGCTCACACCACCCTATGGCGTGGGCCCACCCTGGTCGCGCCACCAGGTGGTGTGGCCGTCCCGGACTCCGTCTCCGACCCGTTTTCTCCCAGTACATTCCTTCTGTTGTAAAACTTCGTAATATATAATCCCTGGGATCCCCCGAGGTTTGTATATCGTGTTTTCGTTTCGATCTGTTTCTGCCAAGAACTGTTATTGAAAGTTTATAAGCACAATGGTGTCCACCAAGGATAAGGGAAAGGAGCCTATGGAGGAAGATCTCCAAGACCCCGGGCACGAGAAGGAGATCAAGAGTGAAGACGAAGAGGAGATAAAGCACACCGGCACTACCATTGCAAGCATTGGAGTGGTGGCAAACCCTGCCATGATTATGTCAACTGGAGGGAAGCCTCCTCATCACTGTTCGGCTCCATGGTCACTTCCTCCATGCACCAAGAATCCTTTCCATACCCTTATCCATGAGCATCAATACCAGAATACACCCAAGGAGAAACTACCCTCCAATTGGGATTTGCCTCGTTCTAGCCATGTAGGAAAAGAAGACTTCAAGGAGGTAGAGTGGGGGAAGAATCGCAAGAGCCGGGATCCGCAACCCGACATGATCATGAGCCGCATTGAGCACAACTCGGAGTTGATTCATACTCTCACCTTCGAGGTTGAGAACTTGGGGAAATTGATCAAAAATCTCATCGAGAGAATACCACCACCACCGAAGGAGTAATTCGTCATCAGGTTTTGGCATCCCCTTGGTTTGTTCCAAGCTTGGGGGAGTGCCGCGGTATCACATCACTATCTTCTATCTTTTATCTTTTTACCTTTTCAGTAGAGTCATATCATAAATAGAGAAGTTACTATGTAGGATGGTTTGCATTATGGAAGTGTCCCCTCTCTCGTTAGATATGTATCCCTTGGTGTGATTTGTCGTTATGGAGTATTAATGAGAAATTCTATCATTTGCTCTTTTGCATATCTTGTATTAGTTTTTAATTCATGGTTATATGATTGATCTTGTTGTTAGTATTGGTATCACTTTGGGATCATTGAGTTAATTTAGTTTGTTTTGGTAAACCTAGCTCGGTCAGTAGCAACACTATTTTTGAGAGTTGAATGAAAAAGATAAAAGTACTCTAAAAGAAATATAATTTCATCATTTTCTTTTCTTGATTTGCTCATAAGCTTAGTATTCTCTAGTTAAGATCTTTTGTACTTCCAAGGAAGATTGCTTGTTTGTTTTTATCACTTGTATGTTTGTTTGTTTCCTTCAACTCTTATACTTGCTACCCAGCCTTGCTACCCGAAAACCTGTACTGAGAGGGAATTCTTCTAATGCATCCAATCCTTAAACCAAACCTTTGCCATTTGTGTCCACCATACCTACCTATTAGCATTATTGATATTCCAAGTAAATTCATGTTTTTATCCACCTTCCAAATTAAACTTGTTATGTGAAAATTAGTGATTAAAGCTCTCACAAACTTGATGGCACACTTTAATTTCTTGCACTTAATAAACTTGAACCATTGTGTCCACCTATGTTGCATATATGCTTGCGCTTTGTAAGTTGTGGATTAGCAGAACCATGTTGTCATGGGGAACACTTTCAACATTGCACTCGTACTTTGTACCTAGTTGATATCATGTTCTTTTAACTATGGATGTCGTCGGTGTGAAATGAAACTGGAGATTGTAAGTCCATGGAGTTATGTATGTGTGTTAGACAAACACCTGGGCCGCCGGTCTAATCCATGATGTCATGGTGGAAACCTGCAGCGTAACCATAATGAGCATCTATGAAGCATTCTTGTTATAAAAAAGGAGAAGAGATTGAGAAAAAGAGAAAAAGAAAAAAAGATGAGAAAAGAGGAAAGAGATAAAAAAAACACCATATTCCAATGGTAAATAAGAAGATTGCTGAGATGCTCGTTGTCTGCTTGCCTTGTCATTTTGATATGGGGATTCTTCCGTATCATCGGGCAAGGGGTACACCATTGGCGGTTCTCTATGATACACATGTACTTACTATGACAAGAACTTACCGGTGACTATACTTGAGTAGCATGAGGAGCGGCCCTCGTATTCAAGGGACATGAGATTTTCAACTTACAACTTGTCAAGCATATCCTCATATTTGATCACTTTAACCTTAATCACCTAAAGATGCTAATGATAGGGGCAATGAGAGCTGAAAGCTAGTAAGTACCATAATTTTTGGAAGCTCTTTATGAAACTTGAAATCCCTGCTTCCCTCTGCGAAGGGCCTTACTTTTATTTTTTTTAGTTGAGTCAGTAAACCTAGTCCCTTCTATCTTAGCAAGTATTTTGAATTGTTATGTTTCATTCATTCATATGATGATTTATTCAATCATGTTTCTTATGTTCCTTGTTTTGCACATTTGCTCTTATCTTAGTGTTTACTTCTTTGAAAGCTATCATTGAAAAATTAGTTATTTGTGAACTCCAGCAAATTGTTAACTATTCTTCGACCGAGAGCTAAGTTTGCCATTACCAATTATGATTTACTTTATGTATATTTATTTGTGTTTCCTTTACCTATTGCAAGTTAAGTTATATAATTGTGAGTTGTCTGCTATTATGATCTATGTATTGATGGATGTGATGCTTCCTGTCCGTATTCTTTTATCAACTCTTCACTCCATAAACCTGTGGTCATGTTTATTGAGCTCAGTTTCGCTTGGGGACAAGCGAAGTCTAAGCTTGGGGGAGTTGATACGTCCATTTTGCAACACTATTATATATCATAATTTACTATTATTTATTGATATATTTCATATTAAGAGTTGATACTTATGTAATTTCATCTGTTTTTGCATGGTTGATGACTTTTGGAGCATAGACCGCTGCAGTCAGGATTCTGATGGAAAAGGGGTTGTTTGGAGGCGAAACTCGCGAAGATCAGAAAATCTGGGAAAATACATGGAAAATCCTATTTTTCTAGAAGACGAAGAAAGCCAGAAGGGGAAGTGGAGATGGGCTATAGTAGGCCCACACCACCCCCTGGCGCGGGCCACCCTAGGTCGTGCCACCAAGGTGGTGTGGTCACCCTGGTCCACTCCAGCCTCTCCCCTCTGGCATATATTATCCTCCTGAAACCCTAAGACTCTGGGAGCGACCACAGAAAGATTCTGCCGCCTCTGCAGGGTGGAAAACACCGAGAGAGAAAGATCTCTCCGCCGACAGAATTCTGCCGGGGGAATTCCTTCCCAGAGAGGGGAGATCGTCGCCATCAACACCACCATCAAGCTAGGCTTCATCGGGATCATCATCATCACCACCACCATCATCTCCATCAGCACCATCATCACCATCATCATCTCGCTGTAACAATTGGGTTGAATCTTGCATATTTCTTAGGGGAAACTTTCCCGGTATTGATTACTCTTTGTAGTTGATGCTATTGAGTGAACCATTGAATTATTGTTTATGTTCAGATTATTGCACATCATTATTTCATCTCTGATCATGATCCATATGATGTCTTGTGAGTAGTTCGTTTTATTATTGAGGACATGGGAGAAGTCATGTTGTTAGTAGTGGAGTTGTGTTGAGAAAGATTCAATGGTTTGTTAATTAAGTTGTGGTGTACTTCTTCTAGTGGTGTCATGTGAACGTCGACTACATGACACTTCACCTATATGGGCCTAGGGGAATGCATTGTGTATTTGGCTACTAATCGTAGGGGTTGCCGGAGTGACAGAAACCTGAACCCCTATTAGGAAACCATTGCACAAGGGACGTCAGGGTCTTAGAGTTTAAAGTTGTGGTTAGGTTTCTACCTTAATTACTTTCTTGTACCTGTGGATGCTTGCAAGGGGTATAATCACACGTATGTATTAGTCCTTGGAAGGTCGGTACATTAGTACAGGTTCACCCACACAACACTTAGCAAGCTAAAGAAGATTAATCATCTATATGAAGTGAAAGCACTTGACGATATTCCTGTGTGTCCTCGAGAACATTTGGTCATCTTAAGTAATACAACCGGTTTGTCCTTTGCTGAATAAAGGATTGGGCCACTTGCTGCATTTATTCTTATTGTCTTTAGTTTACTCGTACTTTGTTTACTTGCACTATCAAAAAACCCTAAAAATCCGTTTGCTAAGTATTTGCAGAGAATTCCTGATTCATACCACTAGCCAGCACCTTCTGCTCCTCGTTAGGTTCGACACTTTTACTTATCGAAAATACTGCGATACACCCCTATACTTGTGGGTCATCATCGATTATTTCATAGATGTCAAACATCCATGTCTATTTATTTATAGATCCAAACACGACCGGTTGGCTTCATGCCTTTTTGAAGGGTCTTCCAAGTTCAAAACTTGATTTCTCGTGTATGGAAACTATCACGGATTTTATGACTTCTAGTCATTTTATGGAGTCAGGGCCCATCATCGCTTCTTGGCATGCAATCGGTTCATCATTGTCAAAACAATAACGACTTGTTTATCAAATCTAGCTATTTGATCGTTACCCAATGCATACGGTTCAAACAGGAACTCTAATCTCCAAAATCACAACCTTTGTAATCACGGGAGCCATGAGCATTGTGGCCGCCACCAGGACACTTTCTGGCGTTGCGCTACTTAGCACATATAGCTAAGGTTTAATAACTTTATCAAAGTTCTATTTTCCTCCCACTTAACTTTTCACGAAAAATTTCTTCTCAAGAAACTTAACGTTCCAAGCGACAAGCTCTTTTGTCCTCGGTGTTATGGAGGAATACCCAAAAAATTCTTTGGGATAAACTACAAAGAAGTGCTTATCCAACTTTGGTTGTAAACATTTTACTTATGCATAGCATACAAATTGATATGCATAGAACCATGTTTCCCTCTCTCATAATAACTTTCAGTAGCAACATGAATAAAATTAACAATATAACTATCACATAAAACATTCTTATCATGAGCCACATGCATATAATAATTATTACTCTCCACATAAGCATAGACATTCTTATTAATTGTAGTGGGAGCAAATTCAACAAAATAGCTATCATTATTATTCTCATCACCATAATCATCAAATATAGGAGTCATATTGTAATCATAATTAATTTCCTCCTCAATAGTAGGTGGACTGAAAATATCATATTCATCATTGTAGTCATCATATATTGGAGGTTTGGTATCATCATAAGCAATAGAATAGCTATCTTCCAAAGCTGGGGAACTAAAAAGATCATTTTCATAAAAACTAGCTTCCCCAAGCTTAGACTTTTCCATAGCATTAGCAATAATCGTGTCCAAAGAATTCATACTAACAACATTGCTATTAGCATGCAAATAAAGTTCCATGGGTTTTTTAATTTTCTCTTCAAACACTTCATGTCCTAACTCAAGATAAATGCTATAAAGCTCTCTATTTTTTTTCCATTAAGCCTAACTAGTGAAAATAAAGACAAGAAACAAAAATACAAAATTGCAGAATCTAAAGGAAATAACTTCGAGCACTCACACCGGAGGATGTGAGTACCTTTTACCTTACCTCCCCGGCAACGGTGCCAGAAAATAGGCGTTTGCCGTGGGAGGTACTTCTTCTTTAATCCTCCGGTGTGAATACCTTTTACCTTACCTCCCTGGCAACGGCGCTAGAAAATAGCTTGATGTCTACGCACTTCTATTCTTGTAGACAGTTGTTGGGCCTCCAAGTGCAGAGGTTTGTAGAATAGCAGCAAGTTTTCCCTTAAGTGGATCACCCAAGGTTTATCGAACTTAGGGAGGAAGTGGTCAAAGGTATCCCTCGCAAGCAACCCTGCAATCAAGATACAAGAAGTCTCTTGTGTCCCCAACACACCCAATACACTTGTCAAGTGTATAGGTGCACTAGTTCGGCGAAGAGATAGTAAAATACAAGTGGTATGGATAATTGTAAGTGGTAACGGTGCTAGAAAATAGCTTGATGGCGTGTGGTTGACGTGGGAAAAGACTAAAGGCAAACTGAAATAAAGATGGAAGCAAGCAAACATGTAATAGATCTAATTGCAAATAGTGTTTCAATGCTTAGAAACAAGGCCTAGGGATCATACTTTCACTAGTGAACACTCTCATATAAATATATTATCTTCATGATACTACTCTGAACTACTCTCCGGCTGGACACTCTAATCAATGGTAGGGCGATAACAGCACACCTCAAAGTAAGCCTTTCCCATCTAGATAACCCCAAACTATCACCTTGAGCACTAGATGGTTCCAACAAACACCACAATTTCATAGAGACATCCAACTCCAAATATAACTCATAACAAGTATTTGTAATCTCTAGCCTAAGTGCCACCATGGTGTGCACGCTGTCACTTTCACACACATGGGGAGAGCAGAGATCTATTAAAGCACCTGAGTAGCAAACTAGATCTACTTGATTACAAAGCTCATGATCACAATATGATCATGCATAGAGAGAGAGATGAACACATAGCTACCGGTAGAACCCTTAGCCTTGAGAGAGAACTACTCCCTCCTCGTCATGGGAATCAGCAACGGTGATGGAGATGGTGGTGGAGATCGATGGAGATGGCTACGGGGGCACTTCCCCGTCCCGGCAGGGTGTCAGAATAGAGACTTTTTGTCCCCCAAATCTCCCCTTCGGTGGCGGTGGCACTGCGGAACTTTTCATGGCTAGAGGCTGGACTATTTATAGTTTTTGCATCGGGAGGCATCTTATAGGCGAAGAGGCAAGGTCGGTGGGTGGCCAGCGGGCCCACACCATGCCCTGGCGCAGCCTAGGTGGACCCGCGCCCCGTCTCGTCTTCTGGCTTCGTGAGTCTTTCGGTAAAATATCAACTTCGGCTTTTGTCCCGTCCAATTCCGAGAATATTCATTTTCTGACTTCCTGGAACCAAAAATAGTAGAAAACAGGAAGCTGGCACTGTGGCTCTTGTTAATAGGTTAGTCCAAGAAATCAAATGAAAAGTACTCCAAAGCTGGAACAAAACATAAGAAAGTAGATAAAACCAAGCATGGAACATCAAAAATTATAGATACATTTACAATGTATCAACATCCCCAAGCTTAACTCCTGCTCGTCCTCGAGTAGGTAAGCGATAAAAAGAAAGAATAATTTTTGCGGTGACATGCACCATCATAAACTTGATCAAAGTATTTGTAAAACATTCAAAGCTGGGATCGTAGTTCTTCAATCATAACATGAAAGACAAAATTCTAGCAATAAGACGAAGAAAATATGCTGCAACATGAAAAGGCACAAACAAAAGATTCATGAATAACAATGCTTTGCAAGACGTTTGTTTGTTTCACATAAAGAAAACATAGCATCGTGGTATTCAGCTTGTCCCTCATATAGTAGCAAATATAAATGCATAGGACACCTTCAAAGTTCATAAGAGTGACTAGATACAAATAGTTTAAAACAAGCAATATCAAAGTATGTATCAATCAACAAGTCTTGGGACAATGCACATTATACTAAGAATGGCCACTGTGCTCTCAAAGTAGGTGCATAAAGGTAGAAGGTGGAGACTCAACATAAAAGTAAAAGAAAGGCCTTCATAGAAGGAAGTAGGGATTCAAGTTTCATAAAGAGCTTCCAAAAATTATGGTACTTGTTAGCTTTCAGCTCGCATTGCCCCTATCATAAGCATCTTGAAGTGATTAAGGTTAAAGTGCAAAAACTATGAAGTACATGCTTGACAAAGTATAAGTTGGAAACCTCATGTCCCTTGAATACGAGGGCCGCTCCTCATGCTACTCAAGTTTAGTCACCGGTAAGTTCTTGTCATCGTAAGTACATGTGTATCATAGAGAACCGCCAACGGGGTACCCCTTGCCCGATGATACGGAAGAATCGCCATATCAAAATGACAAGGCAAGCAGACAACGAGCATCTCAGCAATCTTCTCATTTACCATGGGAAAATGGTGCTTTTTTCTCTCTTTCCTCTTTTCTCATATCTCTTTTTTTTCTTTTCTCCTTTTTCTCAATATCTGACTCTTTTTTTATAAGAAGAATGCTTCATAGACAGCTCATTATGGTTACGCTGCAGGTTTCCACCATGACAGCATGGATTAGACCAGCGGCCTAGGCGTTTCTCTAACACATATACATAACTCCATGGACTTACAAGCTCCCCTTTCATTTCACACCGATGACATCCATAGACAAAAGAGCATGATATCAACTGGGTATATATTTACAGGTGTTGAAAGCGTTCCCCATGACAGCACGGTTCTGCTAATCCCCGGCTTATAATTTGCAAGCATATAACTTTCATGGATAGTCACAATGGTTCAGGTTTATTAAGTGCAGAAAATAAAGTGTGCCATCAAGTTTGTGAGAGCTTTACTAACTAACTTTCTCATAACAAGCAAACATTTTATTCGGAAGAAAACAAGGCATATTGAATATGCACGGAAATAGCAAATGATGCTGATAGGTAGGTATGGTGGACACTTTGGAAATATTTGGTTTAAGGGAATTGGAAACATGAGTAAAATACTCAGTGAAAGTGAAGGCTAGCAATAGTAAGGGAGCAACAAATGAGAGAGAAATAGATGTCATAATCATGCTTGCAACAAAACAGGACTAATCATGGCATGAAAGTGATTCAAGATCCTCAAGGCAAAATAATTCATCGAGGCTTAACTGATTATTACAGTCATGTGCATGCGTGAGCATGTGCCAAGTCAATTCAAATGAAACATTTAGAGGAGGAAACCATGGTGTCATACCAAGTTATGAATAGAGTAATGCAAGCAAACATTCATAAAACATGCTACAAACTATTAGTAAGCTGGAACTAATCATATGAAAGCAAGAACTACTAAGCATCCAAAGATAACATACACCCTGCACGAACAGGCTAATCATGCCAACAAAGATGAGTATATGTACAAAAATGAAAACAAATAGAGTTCGTTACCAGCCTCTTACCACGAGTTGTCATTAATCCTCATTATTGCTCTTCAGTTGTGTGGCTTGAATAATAACATGAAACCAATATCCACTGACGACTGCTGAACCCTGTAGCAAACTCACAAAACCAAAGAAGAACGACAAATATTTTTGTTGTTTTCGATTTTTAGAATAAGAACCAAAAAGGAAGAACAAGCAAAGCGAAATCTTTTGGGGTTTTTCGAATAGTTCAAACAAAGCAAAATGGGGAAAACAAACCAAGCCAAAGAGAAAACGAAGCAAACCAAAGAGAAACAATAGAAATATTTTTGGTCTTCTTGTGTTTTAGAAAGCAAAAGCAAAGAAAGAACGAAAACTAAAAAGAGAACGAAACATGAATATACAAAGTACCGATGCAACATGATAAGGAGATGAGTGCGGTGTCGGCGTACCTCCCCCCAAGCTTAGGCTTTTGGCCTAAGTGGGTATCAATCCCAAGCTGGCCAGGATGAAGTGTCACCGTGGTATGACGAGGAGGTACCCTCGTCCAGGTGCGAGCTCGAGTACGTCCCTTTGTAGTGCGATGAATAATCGTAGGAGGGCACATCCTCCTGATGCTGCTCGTGGAAACCCAGTAAGTGAAGCTGCTCGTCTACCTCCTCCTTGGAGCGCGACCACGGTCTCCTGTGAACACTAAACAAAGAAGGCTGCAGCAGAGGGATCTCCCTCTCATCCCCGTCAGTAAACAACATCCTGTATGCTAAACTATCCAAATCAGAAGCAGAAGTGATAAAGTGATGAGTTTTCATAGCAACAAGGTCAAGCCTTTGTGGTGCCAGTACAATATCATTGGGGTCCACTAAAAGGCCTAATGCATTGACCATACGTGAGGCAATGATGCCCCCATAGATAGGCCCCCTAGCAGCTAGGCGGCGAGCAATAAGCGAGCCAAGGTTGTACCGAGTATCATTGTTAAGCGCAGCAGCAAGGAAAGCTAAATGATAGTTGGAGATATTACTTGTGTTCTCCCTACCAAGTATGCTAGTAGCAAGATAATATGCAAAGTATCTGAGAGCAGGGAGTTGGATGTTTCTTATCTTTCCGCGTTGCGCCACACGGTCATCATCATTGGTCACCCCTCCGTAAAGCTCCAGCAAATCAGTGGGTCGCCCTTGAATTTTCTTCATGGTCCCTATCATGCGTACACCTACAATACAGCAAAATCTTTCCAATGGCATGGTAAAGGGCATATTATAAATTTTGAAAGAGACAGTTGACTGATAGGGCATATTAGTAAACGTGAAACTCTCAACAAAGGTTTTGGTAAGCAAAGCGTATTGCTCACTCTCATCTTGCATATATGAGGTCAAACCAACCCTCTCAATCAGTAGCAAGAAATCATCAAGAATCCCTGCAACTTGTAAGAAAGTAAAACAAGGAAAAGTAGATGGGTGAGCATCCCCATCATCCCTTTCATTACCAATACGAGTTGCAATGAGATCTTCGTTGTATGATGGCCTAAACTGAGAGGCTGATCTTGAGGGCCTCGACCTCCAAGGTGCATCCCTCTCAAATATCTCTCCAAAGGTATGGTTGTTCATGCTTGGTATTCTGAAATTTAAACACCTATTAAACTAGTGATTGCAAAGTGAATATAATGAAGGATTCTACTCATAGGGACTTGTAAGAGGCCTAAACATGCATCAATACTATATCTCTAAGCATCAAACAAGCTTACAAGCTCTCATAACCTGTCACCTACAGCAGCAAAATACTCAAGATATAATCCACTAAACACAAATCTACTTGGACAAGGGGAGGAGTCACATACCAGAGAACAAGTGCTCCAAATTTCAGCAACGAAGATGGGCTAAGCAAGCACAGCAAGAACGCGATTTTGAGCAATGAACTGGAGCTTACTCGGGAGAGAGAAGAAAGTGGCAGGTGAGAGAGTTAGTGGAGTGCCAGGGGTGGCCCACACCATGGCATGGCGCCACCTAGGGCAGGCCGCGCCACCAGGTGGTGAGCCTGCCTGGTGGGTCCCCCTGGCACCTCCTAGGCACTCCTCTGCCCCTTTTTCACATAAAAAATTAATATGCATTTTCTGGAAATTTTCGAGACACTTTATTTTTGGGCATTTTTCAGGTATAAAAGAATGATTTTCTGACAGACATATTTTTTTTGGAAAAAAATGCAATGACAAAACAAGGCTAGAACTACAGAAGTTCTAAGACACTCTAAAATGCAAGCAACTAACAACGAAAAGAAAAGTAAACAAAAACAAAAACTAAAATGGGTAGAATAGAAGTAAGCGGAGATAATCATGGTGAAAACATTGTTTTGTTCATTAAAATCCCTTTGTTAACAAGGTTGATCAGGTCTTGTTACCAAAACAATTTCATATGAGACAAAACTTGTATTTCACTAATGATTATGTTACCTCAAACTTGATAGCAATGGTCCCAATCATAATAGTTTCAAATTTTTCTCTTGGTATGGGACAATATATTTCTCCAACTTGAATGCCCTCAACATGTTCAATTGAATTCAAACCATAAGTCCTTTCAATCTTCTTGGGGAAATAGACAGTATGTTCCTTGTCATTAACATTGAAAGTAACCTTTCCTTGATTACAATTAATAATAGCTCCTGCAGTATTAAGAAAAGGTCTCCCAAGAATAATGGACATATTATCATCTTTAGGCATTTCAAGCACAACAAAATCAGTTAATATCAAGCAATTATGAGCCACTTGAACAGGTACATCCTCACATATACCAACAGGAATAGTGGTAGATTTATCAGCCATTTGCAAAGATATATCAGTTGGTATTAATTTTTCTAGTTGAAGCCTCTTATAGAGAGAGAAAGGCATAACACTAACTCTATCTCCCAAATCACACAAGGCAGTTCTAACATAACTGTTCTGAATAGAGCAAGGGATAGTTGGAATCCCCGGGTCTCCAAGTTTCTCTGGAACCTTACCATTAAAGGAATAATTAGCAAGCAAAGTAGAAATTTCTTCATTAGGGATCTTCCTTTTATTCGAGACAATATCCTTCATATACTTTGAGTAAGGAGGCATTTTAATAGCATCAGTCAAAGGAATTTGCAGGAATAAAGGTTTCATCCACTCACAAAACTTATTATAGTGTTCATCTTCCTTTGACTTGTGTTTCTCATCAGGGAAAGACATAGGTTTTTGGAACCAAGGTTCTCTTTCACTACCATGTTTCTTAGCAACAAAATCTTCTTTAGTGTATTTAGTATTCTTAATGCGCTTTTCAGGTGGTTCTTCAACTTTTTCTTCATTGGGAGCTCCATTTTCTTCATTACCACTTTCAGTTTCAGCATCAGAAATAGATATACTATTAGGATCTATAGCAGGTTCAGAGGGTTCTACAATAGTTTTATGTTTCTTTTTCCTTTTCTTACTAGTAGAGCCACTATTTTCAGCTTGTTGAGAATCCTGCTTAATTCTTTTGGGATGCCCCTCAGGATATAGAGGATCCTGGGTAGCAGCACCACTTCTAGTTCTAATTTCATAAGCATGTTTTTCTTTAGCAGCATTAACTAGCAAGTCTTTTTGCACTTTAACGAGTTGATCTATTTGAGTTTGAACCATTTGAAAGTGTTTAACGATCATTTTAACATCATTAGAGGTTATTTCCACAATATCTTTCAACTCAATAATAGCTCTAGTGTTTTCCATTAGATGATTTTGCACCCTTTTATTAAAATTATCTTGCTTAATAATAAAGATATCGAATTCTTCTAAGCATTGATCAGGAGGTTTAGAGTAAGGGATATTACCTTCATCAAAGTGTTGGAGAGAGTGTACCTCAATAGTGGATGAATGGGGAATGGGCTTACATAATTCTTCTATAGGAGGTAAATTCTTGACATCTGGAGCTTTAATTCCCTTCTCCTTAAGACATTTCTTAGCTTCCTTCATCACTTCATCATTTAATTCAATAACTCCCCTCTTCTTTGATGTTGGAATAGGCACTGGAATAGTAGGTTCAGGTACAATTACTTCAGGTATAGCTTGTTTAGGAGGAATCCAATCTTCATAATTCTTGCTTATTTTAGCCATTAATTCCTCGGCTTCCTTAGGAGTCCTATTCCTGAAAACACAATCAGCACAACTATCTAGGTATGTCCAAGATTCCTCGGTTAGTCCATTATAAAATATATCAAGAAGCTCATTCTTAGGTAATGGACTTCCAGCCTGTGCATGAATCAAAGCACAAAACCTTGCCCAAGATTCTGGCAATACCTCTTTTTCTCCCTGTTTAAAATCAAAAAGTTCCTGCAAAATAGCATGTCTAGCACTAGGAGGAAAATATTTCTGCAGGAAAGTACTAATCAAGCAATCAGGGCTATCAATAGATCCAGGAGGTAAATTACTAAACCAAGTTTTAGCTTCTCCTTTCAGTGAAAAGGGGAAAATCTTAGCAACAAAGTAAGTACGCATCTTAATATCATCAGAAAACAAGCCACTCATGGTAGAAAGTTCATTCATATGTGCTACCGCACTTTCATTCTTAGTCCCACAAAAAGGTTCTTTCTCAACAATAGCTATGTAAGATAGATCAAGAGAGAAATCATAATCTTTATCTATAATGTTTGTGGGAGAGGCGGCAAACTTAGCAATAGGAGATAATTTGGGTCTAATAGTACGCCTCTCAAGGAGACTCTTAGCAGCACTCCTATCATGGGTGTTTTTACATTGTTTAATAAATTCATCGGTCATTTCAACATAACCATCTTCAATATCATAACTTTCACTAGACTCAGGTGAACTAACAGGTGTGGTAGTGTCTTCATTAGGAGTTTCAGTATTTCCAGCTATAGTTATAGCAATCATAGCATCTAGGAAAAAACCTAATGAACCACTCTTATCAAGCACAGTAGAAGCAGCATCATAAGCATCAAAAGTTTTAGATTTAGCAGTAGTAGCAGTGTGTATAGCATGTGTATGTGGTGGTGTAACGAGCTTACTTATAACAGATGGTGAATCAAGAGCAGCAGAGGTGTTCAAAACCGTACCTCTTCTTGTAGTGGATGGTAAAATAGGAACCTTGCCATCACGAGACTTACACATGATGGATGGATAGCAGCAAACAATAGAGAATCCAAGTGAACTTAATAAATAAAGCTATGCTCCTCGGCAATGGCACCAGAAAATAGTCTTGATGACCCACAAGTATAGGGGGTGTATCGCAGTATTTTCGAGGGAAGTGAAACCCAATTTTTTGATTCGACACAAGGGGAGCACAAAAATAATTATAAGCCTTAACAACTGAGTTGTCAATTCAGCCGCACCTGGAAACAATCTTGCTCACAGTAGTTTATTAGTAGCAACAGTTTTGTAGCAGAAATAGTAAAGTAGCAGCAGTAGTAAAGTAAAGACAACAGTAACAATAGCAGTAAATAGTAGGATTCGAGTGCGTTAGGCATAGGGATGGATGGACGGGCGTTGCATGGACAAGACAATTCACATAGCAATCAGAACATAGGGCAATTGCAGATAAATAAGATAAAGCATCAAAGTACTAGATAATCCTAGGCACGTGTTCCATATATAGTCATACTTGCTCGCAATGAGAACTTGCACAACATATTTTGTCCTACCAACCCGTTTGCAGCGGGTCCTCAAGGGAACTACTGGCAATTAAGATGCTCCTTTTAATAGAGCACCGGAGCAAAGCATTAACACTCCGTGAACACATGTGATCCTCACATCAAAGCCATTCCCTCCGGTTATCCCGATTTTTGTCACTTTGGGGCCATTGGTTTCGGACAACAATGTGTGTAAACAACTTGCAGATAAGACCATAAACAATACTATCATAATGAATCAATAACATGTTCAGATCTGAGATGATGGCACTCGGGCCCTAGTGACAAGCATTAAGCACAACAAGTCGCAACAAAGTCATAAAGCACTAATAAAAGATTCTAGGCACCATGCCCTAACAATCTGATGCTATTACATGAACGATCTCATCCAATCCCTACCATCCCCATAGCCTACATCGGGGGATTACTCACTCATAGATGGGGAAAACATGGATGGTCGATGGAGAAGCGATGGTGATGATGATGGCGATGATCTCCTCCAATTCCCCGTCCCGGCAGGGTGCCAGAACGGAGTTTCTAGTGCCGTTTCGTGGAATCTGGTGGTGGCAGCGGAGCGGAACTCCTTCTGGAAAAACATCGAACCCCCTGGGTTTTTAGGTCAGAAGGCAACTTATAGGCAAAGAGGGAGACCGAGGGGGAGTCTGGGGCAGCCAGACCACCTCCTGGCACGGCCAGGTGGTGTGGCCTGGGCCCAGCCCCCCTCCGTCTCGTATTCTGGCTCCTGGGGTCTTTTGGTGAAATAGGAGTTTCGGCATATTTTCCAGGATTTTTCCTGATAGTTGATTTTCTGCACAAAAAGTAGACACCAGGGCAATTCTGCTGAAACCCGCGTCAGGACGCGTTAGTTGCATCCAAATCACACAAGTAGATACGTTTTGGACGTATCACATCCATAGACAAAATAGCATGATATCAACTAGGTACAAAGTACAAGTGCAATGTTGAAAGCGTTCCCCATGACAGCATGGTTCTGCTAATTCCCAACAAATAAGTGCAAGCAATGGTTCAAGTTTATTAAGGGCAATTTTATTAAGGGACATAGATGACACAATGGTTCAAGTTTATTAAGGGCAAGAAAAGTAAAGTGTGCCATCAATCGTGAGAGCTTTCGTCACTAATTTTCACATAACAAGTTTAATTCGGAAGGTAGATAAAAACATGAATATACTTAGAATAACATATGCTAATAGGTAGGTATGGTGGACTCTTTGGAATAACTTGGTTTTAGGAGTTGGATGCATGAGTGGAACTCATACTTGGTTACGGAGGCTAGCAAAAGACTGGGAGCGACAAACTAAGAGAGCAATAATGGCCATAATCATGCAGAGCGACAAAACATCATTGATCAATGCATAAAGTGATATCACAAGTTAAAAAATAAAGGATCATCAAGGCAATGGTGACTTTGGATAATCCTAACATGGTGTGAGCATGTGCCAAGTCAACCGAAATAAAGCATCAAAGGAGAATACCACTATACTATGCTTTAATATGCTAAAACAACAAATGATTCATCCAAGGCACATTAAGAAATCTCAATTGTTTATAACAAGTCATGCTACAACAAATAATTCTAATCATAAAGCCAAAACAATTTCAAGCATGGCATGACAAAGCATAGGCCACAGTCAAAAACAAGCTCTCTTTACCACTTATGCATGAACTTTCCTACTCTTTTCCAATCTAAACCAAACTATTTGAAAACCAATGCATGAAAGAGGGGGTCCAACCAATTTATTCAGCAAACTAAGCAAACCAAGCAAACAAAAAACCAAAACGAAAACAAAAACGAAGACGCTCCAAGAACAACAGAACTGTGCATGAAACAATAAAATGAAGCGTTTGGAAGAAACCTGGGATTTTTATTGATGAAGAGGTGGATGCCTTGGGTATCCCCAAGCTTTGACGCTTGTACTTCTTGGATATTTCTTGGGGTGACACGCGTGGCATCTCCAAGCTTGAGCTTTAGTCCATCCTTCATCTCATTACTCATTCCTTCCAAACACCTAAAATTTTTCCTTCATACAAAACTTCACACAATCTTTATTAGCAACATAAGGGCACTCAAGA
Source organism: Avena eriantha (assembly GCA_910589775.1). Classification (NCBI taxonomy): domain Eukaryota; kingdom Viridiplantae; phylum Streptophyta; class Magnoliopsida; order Poales; family Poaceae; genus Avena; species Avena eriantha. The sequence continues at coordinate 143,596,215 of OU342744.1, read as the reverse complement.
TAATAAGTCTTTAGGTTCATTTCTAACACCAATAATACTTTCATTAAAACACAAGCTACTGTAGCACTTCCCTCAAAAAGCTCAATTCCCCAAAAGAACTCAAAAAGGAACCAACAAGAAGCAAATGCAAATAATGGCAGAAATCTGTCGAAACAGACCAGCAGGTAAAGACGAATTTTTTCGAAGAGCTTATGTTGCTCAAATCAAAAAGTGTTGAACTAACGAAAGTTAGATAACAACCTGGGTCAGAAGTGAAAAAAATTCACGCCTCAAAAGAATGTACAGATATTATACACGAATTTTTACGGTGAAACACAGAAATCTGTTTCGGGGCAGCAAGTTTCCCAATCATTACTTTTCTCTCATTAGAGGTTACTCTTGACACAAAAAGCAATTAAAAAGGATAAGGAGCAGTTATTACAGAGGTAATACCTTCCAAGACTCATCTAACACTTTTGGGTTATCTCCTAATAAGTATTTTTCTTTAACGCCTTTAAGTTAGGCATGATAGTTTGAGAAGATGCTCACATAAGAAATATGAATTGAAGTAAAAGAGAGCATCAAGAAGCAAATTCAAAGCACATTTAAGTCTAACCCACTTCCTATGCATAGGAATCTTGTAAAGAAACAAGTCATGAAAGCACAAAGCAACAAGCATTGGAAAGCAAAACAAGTGCAACTTCAAGACTTTCAACATAAAGAGGGGAAACTTAATATTATTGAGATGCATAAACCCATGGTTCCCTCTCTCATAATAACTTTCAGTAGCATAATGAATAAAATTAACAATATTACTATCACATAAAACATTCTTATCATGAGCCACATGCTTAAAAGAATTAATACTCTCCACATAAACATAGTCATTCTTATTAATCGTAGTGGGAGCAAATTCAACAAAATAGCTATCATTATTATTCTCATCACCATAATCATCAAATATAGGAGGCATGTTGTAATCATAGTTAAGTTTCTCCTCAATAGTAGGTGGACTGAAAATATCATATTCATCATTGTAATCATCATATATTGGAGGCATAGTATCATCAAAGTAAATTTTCTCCTCCATGCTTGGGGGACTAAAAATATCATGCTCATCAAAACCAGCTTCCCCAAGCTTAGACTTTTCCATAGCATTAGCAATATGGTGTTCAAAGAATTCATACTACTAACATTGCTATTAGCATGCAAATAAAGTTCCATAGGTTTTTTAATTTTCTCTTCAAACACTTCATGTCCTAACTCAAGATAAATACTATAAAGCTCTCTAATTTTGTTGTTGTTTTCCATTAAGCCTAACTAGTGAATACAAGAAACAAAAAGACAAAATTGCAGAATCTAAAGGAAATAACTTCGAGCACTCACACCGGAGGATGTGAGTACCTTTTATCTTCCCTCCCAAGTTGTTGGGCCTCCAAGTGCAGAGGTTTGTAGAACAGCAGCAAGTTTTTTCTTAAGTGGATCACCCAAGGATTATCGAACTCAGGGAGGAAGTGGTCAAATGTATCCCTATAAAGCAACCCTACAATCAAGATACAAGAAGTCTCTTGTGTCCCCAACACACCCAATACACTTGTCAGGTGTATAGGTGCACTAGTTCGGCGAAGAGATAGTAAAATACAAGTGGTATGGATAATTGTAATTGGTAACGGTGCTAGAAAATAGCTTGATGGTGTGTGGTTGACGTGGGAAAAGACTAAAGGCAAACTGAAATAAAGATGAAAGCAAGCAAACATGTAACAGATCTAATTGCAAATAGTGTTTCAATGCTTAGAAACAAGGCCTAGGGATCATACTTTCACTAGTGAACATTCTCATATAAATATATTATCTTCATGATACTACTCTGAACTACTCACCGGTTGGACACTCTAATCAATGGTAGGGCGATAACAGCACACCTCAAAGTAATCCTTTCCCATCTAGATAACCCCACACTATCACCTTGAGCACTATATGGTTCCAACAAACACCACAATTTCATAGAGACATCCAACTCCAAATATAACTCATAACAAGTATTTGTAACCTCTAGCCTAAGTGCCACCATGGTGTGCACGCTGTCACTTTCACACACATGGGGAGAGCAGAGATCTATTAAAGCACCTAAGTAGCAAAGTAGATCTACTTGATTACAAAGCTCATGATCACAATATGATCATGCATAGAGAGAGAGATGAACACATAGCTACCGGTAGAACCCTTAGCCTTGAGAGAGAACTACTCCCTCCTTGTCATGGGAATCAGCAACGGTGATGGAGATGGTGGTGGAGATCGATGGAGATGGCTCCGGGGGCACTTCCCCGTCCCGGCAGGGTGCCGGAACAGAGCCTTTCTATCCCCCGAATCTCCCCTTTGGTGGCAGCGGCGCTGTGAAACTTTTCGTGGCTGGAGGCTGGACTATTTAGGGTTTTTGCATCAGGAGGCATCTTATAGGTGAAGAGGCAAGGTCGGTGGGTGGCCAGGGGTCCCACACCATGCCCTGGCGCGGCCTAGGTGGACCCGTGCCTAGGGGTGGTTTGGCCACCCTGTGGCCCCTATCCGTCTCGTCTTCTGGCTCCGTGAGTCTTCTCGTAAAATATCAATTTCGGCTTTTGTCCCGTCCAATTCCGAGAATATTCATTTTCTAACTTCCTGGAACCAAGAACAACAGAAAACAGGAAGCTGGCATTGTGGCTCTTGTTAATAGGTTAGTCCAAGAAATCAAATGAAAAGTACTCCGAAGCTAGAACAAAACATAAGAAAGTAGATAAAACCAAGCATGGAACATCAAAAATTATAGATACATTTGCAATGTATCAGTAACCATACCAGAATAGGCATTGCGGCTTCCCATCGACATTAGTCGTAACGCATTTACGGCCAGATACTCTCGAACCCCACTGCCGTAGGACCATTTGTATGCTCTTCTTCGTCATCTCTTCTTCTGCCGATAGTGTCGTGTTTGCCTCGCAGGTACGTCTACGCACGTCGCTTCTTTCTCTCGTCCTGTCTCAACTTTTTTTTCTGACGCGCAGGAGCCCGACATACAAGACTACGTGTGGGAGGCAAAGCAAGCTAGTATGGACCCAGACTATGACTACGCTTCAAGCTTCCCCTAGCCTTGCGCACCTCGGCGCGGTCGTAGGTTGGGGGTTGCTTTCGTGATTCGTTAGTCTAGGAATTCTCTCGTGATTCGGGAGGTCGACAAAGGCGTAAGTACCATCTTGTCTTATTCCTTTTTCCGGTTTATCTTTTTTCCTTTTTATCTTTTCATCATTTTATCTTTTCCCTATTTTCTTTCTTGCACTGTGTGTCTAAAATTCTTGAAAACTGAAAACGTTGAGTGTGAATCAGTCGAATGTGAATACATTGAATGGGATTACGTTGAATGCGACTGCGGCCATTCCAACTCACAATGTTTGAATTGGACGAGATGAAAATGTAAAATGAAGTCCGATCGACTAGCGATGAAAGTGGATCGACGAATGCAACACGTTAACTTTACTCATAAAAGAAATGTTGAAAAAATGAAAACATTTAATGCGGATATGTGGAATGCGCAAATGTTAAACAAGAGTACATTGGCTGCGAAACGTTTCCAATGAACGTGATAAATCATGATGTACTAAATCAACAAGATGAAAAAGGTTAAATAAAATCCGGACGGATGATGACCAAAACGGAACGAAGAATGAGTAAAATGTGTGCAAATACGTTGAATGCAATAATATTGACCAGGAAGGTACCAAATCGTGTTGTTCAGACTCAATGAGATGAAACGCTAAAATGAAAAAATGGCTAATAACTATGCAAAGAGAATGAAGAATGAAATGGGTTAAAGTTGCTCAAAAAATAAAGGAGATGGTAACTGAATGTGAGTAAGTTTAATGCTAAAACATTAAATGTGAGCATGATAACTTTGGTTGCATTGAAAATTGATATAGCTAGCTCAAGAGATAATGTAGCAAATTGTAGTGTCCGAAATGGATGGAATATTGAATATGAACACGTTGATTGCGGATCGTGAGTTTCGAGATCAATGAGATGAAAAAAAGTTGATAGAAAACCAAAAAGTACAAGTGTAAGATAAATACGAAAAGAATAAATAGGAGGATATACAATATATGTTATTGTTGTGATTCTATGTTCTATTTAGTCTAATGTCATCTAATCATGAAATTTTTAGCTTTCTCTTCTACCAACATTGTCTGCCTAAACGCACGTCTTAGATTAAACTTGCACACACATGGTTCATTTGGTTTCTGTTGAAATACACATTGGATTATCGAAAGAAAAGTCTAAAACTATCACGCATCATTGATTACTTATGCTAGCTAGATTTTCCTAAACATATGGTCTAAAGCATGCTGGTACACGCGTGGTTTCATCGAAACAATGAAACATAAGTGATCGGATTATTGATACGTCATAAACGTATCTATAATTTTTGATGCTCCATGCTTGTTTGTATCAACTTTCTTATGTTTTGTTTACACTTTGAGGTATTTATATATATTTTCTAGAACTAACCTATTAACAAGATTCCATATTACCAGTTGCTTGTTTTCTGTTGTTTTTGGTTTCAGAAAATCTAGTAAGGAAATATTATCGAAATTGGACGGGACAAAAGCCAAAGTCACCTAGAAGGAACACGGAGTTCGAAGGGCAGCCGAAGTGGGGCCACGAGGTGTCCACACCTAGGGCTGGCACAGCCACCCCTAGGCGCGCCGTCCTATGGTGTGGGCCCCTCGAGCAGCCACCGACCTCGCCTCTTTGCCTATAAAAGCACCCCGATGCAAAAACCCTAAACACCCAATCAGAAATCCACGAAAGAGTCTGCAGCCACCGCCATCTCCATCCCTAAATCGGGGGGATCCGAACCTCTTCCCGGCACCCTGCTGGAGGGGAGAGATCATCCTAGAGGCCTTCTTCATCACTATGCCAGCCTCCGGAGTAATGCATGAGTAGTTCTCCCTTGGACTATGGGCCCATACAGTAGCTAGATGGTTGGTTCTCCTCCTTTGTGCTATCATGTTTAGATCTTGTGAGCTCCGTTCATGATCAAGATCATCTATTTGTAATCCTATATGTTGTGTTTGCGGGGATCCGATGGATATTGAGATACTATGTCAGATTGATTATTGATTCTATCATGTCTATGTTATTTGTGATCTTGCATGCTCTCTGTTGTTAGTAGCTATCTTGGCCAAGTAGATTCTTGCAACTCTAAGAGGGAGTATTTATGCTCGATAGTAGGTTCATGCCTCTAGTAATCTGGGGAAGTGACAGAAATCTCTAAGGTTGTAGATGTGTTGTTGCTAATAGGGAGAAAACAACAATCATTTTTCCATGGGGCAATTGTATTGTTTACTTTACACACTTTGCTTAATGCAATTATTTGATACTTGCAACTTAATACTAGAAGGGGTTCGGATGATAACCTGAAGATGGATTATTAGTCATAGATGCAGTTGGATTACGGTCTATGTATTATGTAATTCCCAATCAAATCTCGTAGGAGTCAAGATCTCTAGTATATGCATTATTATGCTTTCTCAATCTGTCAATTGCTCCGCTGTAATTTGTTCACCCAACATGCTATTTGTCTTAAGGAGAAACACCTCTAGTGAATTGTGGACCCAATCCATTCCTTTACCATTGATATACCATCTATTGTTTACCGTTTACTGTTTACTTTCTGCAAACAATTACTATCTTCCACACTATACGTTTAATTGTTTGTTTTCCGCAAAACCGGTGAGATTGACAACCTCACTGTAAGTTGGGGCAAAGTTATGTGGTTGTGTTCTGCAGGATTCCAAGTTGTTAGTAACACCTTGGAGTTGTTTCCTTACTCCTACTGGTTCGATAACCTTGGTTTCATAACTGAGAGAAAACTTGATGATGTGCTCATCATATGTTCCTCTTGGGGTTCCCAACGAGCTCTACATTTTGAGCCATCAGACACTTTTTCTAGCGCCGTTGCCAGGGAGTTAAGGACAGCTTCAATCTCTTCCTCCTCGTCAATCACTTTACAGGGAGAAAGAAGATTCTTGCAAAGGGAGTCTCTCACAACCAATCTCTTTACTTTGTTTTTGTTTTTGTTTTGCTTAGTTTATTTTTGCCTTTTTGCTTGTTTCTTTTATCAAAAACACAAAAAATTAGTTGTACTGGTTTGCTTCTTTTATTAAAAACACACAAAAAATTAGTTCCTATTTCAGTTTCTATTTCTGTTTGCTTGCTTTAATCTTACAAAAAATGACTACTATTGAAAACACTAAGTTGTGTGACTTCACTAGCACAAAAAATAATGATTTCATGTGCACACCTATTGCTCCACCTGTTCCTGAAGCTGCCTTCTTTGAAATTAAACCTGCTTCGCTCAATCTTGTTATGAAAGAACAATTCTCTGGTGCTGGTACTGATGCTGCTGCTGCTCACCTTAATAACTTTGTTGAACTTTGTGAGACGCAAAAACATAGGGATATGGATCGAGATATTATTAAGCTTAAATTGTTTCCTTTCTCTTTGAGAGGAAAAGCTAAAGAATGGTTGATATCCCTACCTAGAAATAGTATTGATTCTTGGACTGAATGCAAAGATGCTTTCATTGGAAAATACTATCCACCTGCTAAGATTATATCTATGAGAAGTGAACTAATGAAATTTAAACAATTTGATAATGGAAATGTTGCTCAAGCTTGGGAAAGAATGAAATATTTGGTAAAGAATTGCCCCACTCATGCATTGACTGCTTGGATGATTATCCAAACTTTTTATGCAGGACTGAATTATTCTTCAAGAAATCTGTTGGATTCTACTGCTGGAGGGACCTTTATGACCATTACTTTGGGGGCTGCAACAAAGCTCCTTGATAATATGATGGTTAACTATTCTGAATGGCACACTGAGAGAGCTCCAGAAGGTAAGAAGGTAAATTTTGTTGAAGAAACCTCCTCCTTGAGTGATAAAATTGATGTTATTATGTCTATGCTTGTTAATGGAAAAGCTCATATTGATCCAAATCATGTTCCCTTAGCCACTTTGGTAGCTCAAGAAGAGCAAGTTGATGTGAACTTCATTAGAAATAATAATTTTAGCAACAATGCCTATAGGAGCAATTTTGGTAGTAATAATTATAGGCCATATCCTCCCAATAATGGTAATGCTTATGGAAATTTCTACAACAACAATAGAAGTGCACCCTCTGAACTTGAAGTCACGCTTAAGGATTTTATTAGTAAACAAACTTCTTTCAATAAAACTGTTGAGGAAAACTTTCGAATGCTGAAAAAATATATCATCTTTGTCTGAAGCACAATCCTCTTTGATTAATAAAATGGCTGCTAAACCTGAAACTATGGAAACCCCCTTTGCTGCTACTAATGCCATACAAGTTAGAATTGATGAAAATGTTAGACTGTTAGCTGAATTGCATACTAAGTGGGAAAGAGAAGATGAAATTGCTACAAATAATAGTATTTGTACTATTACCACCACCAATGTTGATGCTAGCAAACCACATGAAGTCCCCATTCCTTTTGCGACAATGCATAAAACCAATGGAACCTTTTCTAATAAAAATGCTAAAATTCATTGAAATATGGGAAACAATAGTTCTACTACCTTGGGTGGTAATTTTTATTTTGATATTGATGGTTGCAATATTTCTAAAGTAATTATGCTCCTACAAAAGCTTGCTAGAAGTCCAAATGCTAGTGCTATGAATATGGCCTTTACAAAACACAATACAGATGCTCTCATAAAATTAAACAAGAAAAATTAAAACATAAAGCTTCTATTCCTAGGAAATTATAAGATGGTTGGGAACCCATCATTAATATGAAAGTGAATGATTTTGATCTCAAAGCTTTATGTGATCTTGGTACTAGTCTCTCTATTATTCCTAGAAAGATTTATGAAATGCTTGATTTGCCACCTTTGGAAGATTGTTATTTAGATGTCCAACTTGATGGTAATGCTAAAAAGAAACTAATGGGTAGTATTAATGATGTTCTTATTATGGTTAACAATACCTATGTCCCTGTTGATTTCTATGTTTTGGATGTTGAATCCAATGCTTCTTGTCCTATTATTTTGGAAAGACCTTTTCTTAGAACTATTGGTGCCATTATTGATATGAAGGAAGGCACCATTAGATATCAATTCCTACTCAAGAAAGGTATAGAACACTTCCCTAGGAAGAGAGAGAAGATACCTTTTGCCTCTCATATTAAAACAAAATTTGATCTTACTGCTTCTTCATTCGAAAATACTTGAATCTTGCTTCCTATGCCTAGCTGAAAGGCGTTAAAGAAAAGCACTATTGGGAGATAACCCAAATTATTATTTTTACTTTCAGTAAGTTTGTCTTTTATTGAGTCTTTGAAGTTATTGTCTTAGTAATAACCTTTCCTTATCCTTTTTGTGTGGTTTTTGTTCCAAGAATAACCTCTAATGAGAGAGAAGTAAGACTTGGGAAAGTTGCTGTCCCGAAACAGATTTTTGTGCTTCACTATAAACAAATCGTGAAAAATCCATGTACGTATGATTGAGCTGTAATTTTTTGTGCTTATGTCCCAGGTTATTATCTAATTTTCGTTATCTTAGCACTTTTCGATTTGAGCAACAGAAGGTCTTCGAAAAAATCGGTTTTTACCTGCTGGTCTGTTTTGACAGATTTCTGCCATTATTAGCATTTGCCTCTTAATCTCTTTCTCTTTGAGTTCTCTTTAATCACTTGAGCTTTAAGAAAGAATTGCTACAGTAGCTTGTGTTTTAATGTAAGTTTTACTTGTGTTGAAACTAAACCCAAAGACTTATTATCTTGAATACACTAATGTTGCTAATGAAGATTGTGTGAAGTTTTGTATGAAGGAATTTTTCAAGTGTAGGGAAGAATAATGTGATGAGATGAAGAATGGACAAAAGTTCAAGCTTGGGGATGCCACCCGTGTTACCCCAAGAAATATTCAAGAAGTACAAGCGTCAAAGCTTGGGGATGCCCAATGCATCCCCTTCTTCATCAATAAAAATCTCATATTTTCTTCAAAAACACTTCATTTTTATTGTGTCATACACAATTGTGTTGTTCTTGGAGCGTCTTTGTTTTTTTAGTTTTCTTTTGTTTGGTTTGCTTAAATAAATTGGTTGTACCCCCGCATTCATATGTTGTTTCAAATAAGTTGATGGTGTTGGAAAAGAGTAGGAAGCTTCATGCTTATAAGTGGTACAAAAGGAGCTTGTTTTGACTGTGGCCTAGACTTTATCATGTCATGTTTGATGTTGCTTTGACTTTATGCTTAGTGATTATTGTTGTAGTATGACTTGTTCCAAACAATTGAGATTGCTTAAATGTGCCTTGAAAGAATCATGCATTGTTTTAGCATACAAAAGCATAATATTGTAGTATTCTCCTTTGATGCTTTATTTGGGTTGACTTAGCACATGCACCATGTCAAGACTATAACCAGTCACCTTAGCCTCTATGATCATTTAGTTTTATCTTGTAATATCACTTTATGCTTTAATTAATAATGTTTTGTCGCTTTGCATGTTTATGGCCATTATTGCTCTCTTAGTTGGTCGCTCCCAGTCTTTCGCTAGCCTCCACCTGTACCAAGTGTGAGTTCCACTCATGCATCCAACCTCCAAGAAAACGAAGTTATTCCAAAGAGTCCACTATAAATTCCTATGCATGGTATGTTACACCATTCTAAGTATATTCATGTTTTTATCTACCTTCCAAATTAAACTTTTGTTATGTGAAAATTAGTGATTAAGGCTCTCACAAACTTGATGGCACACTTTATTTTCTTGCACTTAATAAACTTGAACCATTGTGTCCATCTATGCTGCTTATATGCTTGCACTTTATAAGTTGTGAATTAGTAGAACCATGCTGCCATGGGGAACGCTTTCAACATTGCACTTATTGTTCAGTTGATATCATGTTCTTTTGTTTATGGATCCCGGCGGTGTGAAATAAAAGGGGAGCTTGTAAGCTCATGGAGTTTGTATGTGTGTTAGAGAAACTCCTGGGCGGCTAGCCTAAGCCATGCCTAATCATGGTGGAAACTTGCAGCATAACCATAGTGAGCATTCTGTGAAGCATCCTCAATAAAAACCTATACAAATAGCAAATAAAAAGATCCCTGAGATGCTCATTTTCTGTTGCCTTATCATTTTGATATGGGATAGCTCCTATGTCATGGGGCAAGGGGTACCCCGTTGGTGGTTCTCCATGATACACATGTACTTACAATGACAAGAACTTACTCGTGACTAAAGTTGAGTAGCATGAGGTTCGGTACTCTTAAGCAAGGGGCATGAGATTTTCAACTTATAACTTGTCAAGCATATCCTCATATTTGTGTCACTTTAACCTTAATCACCTCAAGATGCTTATGATAGGGGAAATGAGAGATGAAAGCTAATAAGTACCATAATTTTTGGAAGCTCTTTATTAAACTTGAAATCCCTACTTCCCTTTGTGAAGGGCCTTTCTTTTTTACTTTTATATTGAGTATCCATCTTCTATATTTATGCACCAATTGAGAGAGCATAGTGGTCATTCTTAGTTTAATGTGCATTGTCCCAAAACTTGTTGATTGATTCACAACTTTGATATTGCTTGTTCTTAAATTATTTGTATCTAGTCACCCTTATGAACTTTGAAGGTGTCCTATGCATTTATGTTTTGCTATACCATGAGGGACAAGCTGAATACCACTCTTATTTTGTTTTCTATACGTCAAACAAACAAACGTCTTGCAAAGTATTGTTATTCATGAATCTTTTGTTTGTACCTTTTCATGTTACAACATAGTTTCCATGTCTTATTGTTAGAACTCTATCTTTCATGTTCATGTTTAGAGTACTTTGATCCCAGCTATCAATTCTTTAAAAATACCTTGATCAAGATTGTGATGGTGCATGTCACCTCAAAAATTATTCTTTTTATCACTTACCTACTCGAGGACGACCATGAGTTAAGCTTGGTGATGCTTGATACGTCATAAACGTATCTATAATTTTTGATGCTCCATGCTTGTTTTGTATCAACTTTCTTATGTTTTGTTTACACTTTGAGGTATTTTTATACATTTTCTAGAACTAACCTATTAACAAGATTCCATAGTACCAGTTGCTTGTTTTGTGCTGTTTTTGGTTTCAGAAAATCTAGTAAGGAAATATTATCGAAATTGGACGGGACAAAAGCCAAAGTCAATATTTTACCAGAAGGAACACGGAGTCCGAAGGGCAGCCGAAGTGGGACCACGAGGTGGCCACACCTAGGGCTAGCGCGGCCACCCCTAGGCACGCCGCCCTATGGTGTGGGCCCCTCAAGCGGCCACCGACCTCGCCTCTTCGCCTATAAAAGCACCCCGATGTAGAAACCCTAAACACCCAATCAGAAATCCATGAAAGAGTCCGTAGCCGTCGTCATCTCCATCCCTAGATCGGGGGATTCAAAGCTCTTCCCGGCACCCTGCTGGAGGGGAGAGATCATCCTGGAGGCCTTCTTCATCACCATGCCAGCCTCCGGAGTGATGCGTGAGTAGTCCGCCCTTGGACTATGGGTCCATACAGTAGCTAGATGGTTGTGCTCCTCCTTTGTGCTATCATGTTTAGATCTTGTGAGCTCCGTTCATGATCAAGATCACCTATTTGTAATCCTATATGTTGTGTTTGCGGGGATCCGATGGATATTGAGATACTATGGCAGATTGATTATTGATTCTATCATGTCTATGTTATTTGTGATCTTGCATGCTCTCCGTTGTTAGTAGCTATCTTGGCCAAGTAGATGCTTGCAACTCCAAGAGGGAGTATTCATGCTCGATAGTAGGTTCATGCCTCTAGTAATCTGGGGAAGTGACAGAAATCTCTAAGGTTGTAGATGTGCTATTGCTACTAGGGAGAAAACAAGAATCCTTTGTCCATGGGGCAATTGTATTGTTTACTTTACACACTTTGCTTAATGCAATTATCTGTTGCTTGCAACTTAATACTGGAAGGGGTTCGGATGATAACCTGAAGGTGGATTATTAGTCATAGATGCAGTTGGATTACAGTCTATGTATTATGTTGTAATGCCTAATCAAATCTCGTAGGAGTCAAGATGTCTAGTATATGCATTGTTATGATATCTCAATCTGTCAATTGTCCCGCTATAATTTGTTCACCCAACATGTTATTTATCTTAAGGAGAAACACCTCTAGTGAAATGTGGACCCCAGTCTATTCCTTTACCATTGATACATCATCTACTGTTTACCGTTTACTGTTTACTTTCTGCAAGCAATTACTATCTTCCACACTATCCGTTTAATTCCTTGTTTTCAGCAAAACCAGTGAGATTGACAACCTCACTGTAAGTTGGGGCAAAATTATGTGGTTGTGTTGTGCAGGATTCCAAGATGTTAGTGATGGCTCGGTGTTGATGTAGAGCTCGTTGGGAACCCCAAGAGGAAGGTATGATGAGCACAACATCAAGTTTCCCTCAGTTATGAAACCAAGGTTTAATCAACCCAGTAGGAGCAAGGAAACACCCCAAAGGTGTTGCTCGTTGAGCCTTGGTAGGGCGCACTACCGGTGCTAGTAGCAACGTGGAGACCTGCACAACACAAACACAAAACTTTGTCCCCAACTTGCGATGAGGTTGTCAATCTCACCGTGTTTTGCTGAAAACAAAGGATTAAACGTATCGAATGGAAGGAAGTAATAGTTTGCAAAAAGTAAACACAAAACAGTAAACAGTTTGTAGATTGTATGTAAAGAAAAGGACCGGGATCCATAGTTCACTAGAGGTGGCTCTCCTTAGATAGATAACATGCTGGGTGAACAAATTATAGCGGGGCAATTGCCAAACATCGAGAAAGCAATACATGCATATACTAATCATCTTGACTCCTTTTGAGACTTGATTGGGCATTACAACATTATACATAGACCGCCATCCAACTGCATTTATGACTAATAATCCACCTTCAGGTTATCATCCGAACCCCCTCCAGTATTAAGTTGCAAGAAACATATTAATTCTTTACAAACTGCGTGTAAAGTAAACAATACGATTGTTCTATGAACAAAGGATTGTTGTTTTCTCCCTAGTAGCAACATGATACATTGCAAATGTATCTATAATTTTTGATGTTCCATGCTTGGTTTTATCCACTTTCTTGTGTTTTGTTCCAACTTTGGAGTACTTTTCATATGATTTCTTGGACTAACCTATTAACAAGAGCCACAGTGCCAGCTGCATGTTTTCTACTGGTTTTGGTTCCAAGAAAGTCAGAAAATGAATATTCTCGGAATTGGACGGGACAAAAGCCAAAGTGCCTATTTTTCCGGATGTCATCAAGTGCCCGAATATGAGACGGAGAGGGGCCAGGGGGCCACCACACCACCTGGCCACGCGGCCAGGCCTGTCCTGCGCCAGGGGGTGGTGTGGCCGCTCCCGGCACCCCCTCGGCCTCTCCTTCCGCCTATATATTTCCCTCGGGACGAAAACCCTAAGTACCCGATCAAAAATCCACGAAAGAGTCTGTAGCCGCCATCATCTCCATCCCTAGATCGGGAGGGATCTGAAGCTCTTGTCGGCACCCTGCCGGAGAGGGGAATTCACCCTGGAGGCCTTCTTCATCACCATGCAAGCCTCCGGTGTGATGCGTGAGTAGTTCATCCTTGTGAAGGAAATATGCCCTAGAGGCAATCATAGAGATGATTGTATTTCATGTGTATCCATGAGTTATTATAATGTTTTGAATATCCATATACCAGGCAACTTGTATTGATTGGCAATTATGTGAATTGTTTGTGAAACTCTTTACTTGTATGGTTATCTAATAATTGTCCCTAGTCGGAGTTCATGCGAGGACACACGTGAATATTAGACTAGCACATCGATTGGTTAATGACTATGTTTCGCAAGTCATTGACATGGAGATGTCAAACCAATGATGTGGACACATGTTATGAACATGGGGTTGGACTGACCCAACATGAGACTAGCAATAATACTTGCAGCTCTCTCTACACATCGTGTACGTTTTGTCCTTAGACCTGAGATTGTCGCATGTACTTGAGATGTGGATCGACCTACTTTGGGGCTATCAAACACTACTCCGTAACTGGGTAGTTATAAAGGTAGCTTTCGGGTTTGTCCTGATACATGCTGCAAGGCATCGGTCAATCAAGATGGGATTTGCCCCTCTCTACTTGAGAGAGATATCTCTGGGCCCCTCGAGTGATCGGATCCAGAAATGCATGGCCGTGCTACATATGGTTAAGAGTTAACCTAGTAAAGGGATTCTGAATCACAGTATCGAGAAAGAGAGGTCAGCTTAGAGCTAGACCAAATATCGTGAGGCAAAGGGAAAGACATGTACTCAACCTTGTGATGGTTCGTCCGAATGATCTTTATATGCGTTTAGGAGTTGGCACGTCTTGCTAGAGGCCGCTACCAACTATTGACGGAGTAAGTGTACTCGCGTCATGTCTATACATGTATGAACCTATAGGGTCACACACTTTAGGGGCTGGAAGCCTAATGAGGATTGGATCCGAATTAGACCAGGCTTAGGCTGCTAATGGGCTGCTAATGTAGAAGCCCACCAGGGATGCCTATATAAGAGGGAGTGAGGCGAGCTGAAAAGGAGAGAGCATTCCACCCAGCCGCCACTCCTCTTCCGCCTGTGTTGCACGCGCAGACCTAGCAGTCTGGCGTGTGACGACTTCCACTCCGGACGTGTGGATACCTCGGAGGTGCTTCATCTGTAGCACTTGGACGAGCCGCGCAAAGGGGAGCTGCTCGTGGGACGAGGACAAGGAGGAGACGTAGAACATCTACACTGCCGCAACGTGCTTCATCGAGTTCCGCACCTGCGCGTCTAGCGGTAATCCCGTGATCTATGACAATAGTATTCCTGGTTGACGCGGTAGAAAATTTTGATTTTACGCTAGTGTAGCCTACCCGTCACCCTTCACCTTGGACTACGGATCCATGTAGTAGCTAGATGGCTGGTTCTCCTCCTTTGTGCTTTCATGTTTAGATCTTGTGAGCTCCATTCATGATCAAGATCATCTATTTGTAATTCTGCATGTTGTGTTTGCGGGGATCCGATGGATATTGAGATGCTATTTCAGATTGATTATTGATTCTATCATGTCTTTCTTATTTGTGATCTTGCATGCTTTCCGTTGTTAGTAGCTATGTTGGCCAAGTAGATTCTAGCAACTCCAAGAGTTAGTATTTATGCTCGATAGTGGGTTCATGCCTCTGGTAATCTGGGGAAGTGACAGAAACCTCTAAGGTACTAGATGTGATGTTGCTACTAGGGAGAAAACAACAGTCCTTTGTTCATAGAACAATCGTATTGTTTACTTTACACGCAGTTCGTAAAGCAATAATCTGTTGCTTGCAACTTAATACTGGAGGGGGTTCGGATGATAACCTGAAGGTGGATTATTAGTCATAGATGCAGTTGGATGGCGGCTATGTATAATTTTGTAATGCCCAATCAAGTCTCAAAGGAGTCAAGATGATTAGTATATGCATGTATTGCTTTCTCGGTGTTTGTCGATTGCCCCGCTG
Organism: Avena eriantha; assembly: GCA_910589775.1. NCBI lineage: Eukaryota > Viridiplantae > Streptophyta > Magnoliopsida > Poales > Poaceae > Avena > Avena eriantha. The sequence continues at coordinate 143,580,635 of OU342744.1, read as the reverse complement.
TAATTTGTTCACCCAGCATGTTATCTATCTTAAGGAGAGCCACCTCTAGTGAACTATGGATCTCGGTCCTTTTCTTTACATACAATCTACAACTGTTTACATCTTTGTGTTTACTTTCTGCAAACTATTACTTCTTTCCATTCGATACGTTTAATCCTTTGTTTTCTGCAAAACACGGTGAGATTGACAACCACATCGCAAGTTGGGGACAAAGTTCTGTGGTTGTGTTGTGCAGGTCTCCACATTGCTACTAGCACCGGTAGTGAGCCCTGCCAAAGCTCAGCTAGTAAAACCTTTGGGGTGTTTCCTTGCTCCTACTGGTTCGATTAAACCTTGGTTTCATAACTGAGGGAAACTTGATGTTGTGCTCATCATACCTTCCTCTTGGGGTTCCCAACGAGCTCTACATCAACCACGCACCAGCACTTTTCTGGGCGCCGTGCATTGAGCCATAACAACAGCACATCTAGTACCTTAGAGATTTCTGTCATTTCCCCAGATTACCAGAGGCATGAATCCACTATTGACCATAAATACTAACTCTTGGAGTTGCTAGCATCTACTTGGCCAAGATAGCTACTAACAACGGAAAGCAAGCAAGATCACAAATAAGAAAGACATGATAGAATCAATAATCAATCTGAAATAGCATCTCAATATCCATCGGATCCCCGCAAACACAACATGCAGAATTACAAATAGATGATCTTGATCATGAACGGAACTCACAAGATCTAGACATGAAAGCACAAAGGAGGAGAACCAGCCATCTAGCTACTACATGGATCCGTAGTCCAAGGATGAACTACTCACGCATCACACCGGAGGCTTGCATGGTGATGAAAAAGGCCTCCAGGGTGAATTCCCCTCTCTGGCAGGGTGCCGACAAGAGCTTCAGATCCCTTCCGATCTAGGGATGGAGATGACGGCGGCTACAGACTGTTTCGTGGATTTTAGATCGGGCACTTAGGGTTTTCGTCCCGAGGGCATCTTATAGGCGGAAGGGGAGGCCGAGGGGGTGCTGGGGTCGGCCAGACCACCCCCTGGTGCGGGCCAAGCCTGGCCGCGCGGCCAGGTGGTGTGGCCGGCCCACAGCCCTTCTCCGTCTCGTATTCTGGCATATGATGACTTCCGAAAAAATAGGCACTTTGGCTTTTGTCCCGTCCAATTCCGAGAATATTCATTTTCTGATTTTCCTGAAACCAAAAACAGCAGAAAACAGACAGCTGACACTATGGCTCTTGTTAATAGGTTAGTCCAAGAAATCATACGAAAAGTACTCCAAAGTGTGGTCAAAACACCAGAAAGTGGATAAAACCAAGCATGGAACATTAAAAATTATAGATACATTTGCAGTGTATCAGTTAGCAACACCTTAGAGTCATTTCCTTACTTCTACGGGTTCGATTATCTTGGTTTCATAACTAAGGGAACACTTGCTGATGTGCTCATCATACCTTCCTCTTGGGGTTCCCAACAAGCTCTACATTTTGAGCCATCAATTATACATGACGCATTTTAAATAACAGACTAATGGGATCGAACATTTTGATCGCCACGTTTTGTGTAACATGCATATGGCCGCTATGTTTTTCCCAACGGGCCATGTGCTCGAACATTTCACTCACCAAGTTTTTCCTAATAGTCTGATGGTCGCTACGTTTTTTTAATAGTCGGATGCTCTGCGATATTTTGTTCCACATGGTAAAAATGGTGGGCTGATAAACTATGACATTCTGTTCGTTGTGGAATTGCATGGAATAGTGTGGAACGATTCCACCTCGCCAGTTTACGGGGAGCCCTAACGGTTTATATACCCAACCGAGATGGGTTGCATCAGCGTTTGTATATCTTGTTTGGTCGCAAGTGGTGAACGTGACAGATCTTTCAACCATAAGAAGATGTCCATCTGTCTTTTGCCAATCTTATCATCGATTTTTTGTTAAAATATTCACAGCTATGGATTTTGCTTAACGGATCACCCTTGATCATATCAGCATCTTACCCAATCGCCACGATCTAAAAAGATCTCTTTTATTTATCACCTAACGATTTCTCTAGCTCATGTCACGAACTTGGTATCCGCACTCTGGAACAATGTAGAGCTTCCACGAGAAATGTAGAGGTGTACACTATTTTAATGATTACAGACCATTTAATATCCATGTTAACCTATTGTATATGTATAGTCAAACGTTTTATCTAACAGACGCGCCCCAAGGGGTGCAGAGAGAAGTCTAGTTAACACAATTTCTTACTAAAATTAATCAATCAGAGTAAATAATAGCACATGAAAATTTTGGCTGATTCTACTATGCATGTCATCCCGATTCTTTCTAGTTGTAGGATGGACGTCAAGATGACATGTGGCGCTATCACAGCGGAGCTCCCTTCTCCCTGGGAGGCGGGACCTATATACCGAGATTCCCTGTGCAGGCAGCTCGCGTGCTCTTTCCTGCCCCGTGTCGCCGGATGCTGTCCCTTGGGCCACGCGTTAGCGGCTGTGGGTGACAGTGGTCTAGGTGAGAGGATATAGGCGTGCGGGAGAGATCTGCACCTTCCGGGTCATGGAGTTCGTCCCCATCCGACGTGGTAGTGGAAACCCTTGCCAGTCATGGGTTCTTGTTCACATTATCTGTTAGGGGACAATTAGAGTTGATGCATTGTACAATTTATTTTTATTGGCTTCTTTGGATGACATGTAACAATGGCAATGGGACAGATTTGAGTCGCTAGACCAAAACCATATCCAAATCCAAATCCATTGACCTCAACCTAACCCGCCCACAAAGGTATCCATATGTTTGGATACTCTCCAAATCCAAACCCATCGGATACCCAAATATCCATGGTTTTACACACCATAACTTTTCAGCATAACATGAGCATTTAGTAGCATTTCAACACTACAACAACACTTCAACATCTACTAGCACAATAACATCAATAACAACAATATATATATGATTATAATAGGATTATGACAGCAATAATATTTCAATCACATATTACTTAAAATATGAAAACTCTGAAATCTCACGTGATCACACAACTAAACTGTCTCATATGATTCTTGAAGGATAGAGATGTCGCCTGGAGGGGGTGAATAGACAATTTTAAAACTATTACAGTTTTGGCTTGATAGAATGCTGAATTAAACTAACGTTTATTTTACAAGGTCATAACCTAAATATACTAGTCTCAACTAAGTGCACCAACAACAAGTTAAGCTAAGCAAGATAACACAATCCAAATATACCACAAGTTATAATCAAGATATAAGTAATTCAAACTTGATGTCTATCACAAGGAAAGTAAACTCGGCTATAGAGATAACCGAGGCACATAGAGACGAAGATGTATTTCCGTGTTCCTTTACAATTAAGGTACGTTGCATTAGAGAGGTGTGAGATTCCACGAAGGATTTCCCGACGCGACAAAGGATCACCTTCTTGTCCGAGTCTATCTGGCAAAGAAATAGGCCCTGCCCATATGGCTAGCTTTTCCTCCACTCCGGAGGTGGCAAGCTTTACAACCACTTCACAAGATCCACGAAGGAGAAGCCTGGGTTTCTTCATAGTGTTTTACGAAGAGGACACCATGACACCAATCACCAAGCCAACTAGGAGGTCACCCTACAAAAGTAATAAGCTCACTGTCTCTCACTCGAACAAATTGTATTGTAGATCTCAATACTTATGCAACAATGCAAAGCAAGAACACCAAGGGTGCTCAAATCCTTCACTCTCAAATACCACCAAAGCAACAAGTGCTAGGGAGGAATTAGAGAGGAAGAACAATGGTGGAAATCAATAAAAGACTCCAAGATCTAGATCCAATGGGTTTCCCTCACTTAGAAGAGGAATTAATTGGTGGGGATTAGAGATCTAGATCTCTGTAACACCCTCGAATCAGCCCTATGCAAGTTTTAGCCATTTCCGCCAAACCCGCATAGAAACGATTCAAGGATGCCCACCAGGCACTTTCGTGCGGGTGGAAAACGAAGTAATACCATTACACAACAGTCCTCGATGGGACCCACAGAACATATATATATATACAACACGACTCCAAGAGTCAAGAATACAGATATACAATACAAAGATCCAAATCACCTTGAAAACGACAGAGCGTCCGACTACGGACAAGATGCAAATGGGGCTAAGAGCCCAGAAGAATAACCAATGGCGTCCATAACCCTGCCCAGGCCAAGCCGGAAGGGTAACCCTGCTAACGACGGCGATCTCAAACCTGCTAAAACAAAAGGGGTGCCGACAAAGGGCAAAGGAAAAAGAGGAGCGTCAGTACTGAGGCCAGTACACGGCGAGGCTAGAATTCGGCGGCTCTTGCCTACATAGGTATGGTGGGCTGAAGCGGCAGCGTAGCGGCACGAAACAACCTATAGAGACTCGGTTATACTGGCGGCTATTAGAGAGGGGTAAGAAAGACCTATTCGAATCCAACCTGATACTAACACCAAACATACCCATCCTGGTATTTCCCCCTCGAGACCAAACGAGGAAGTCAAGCCGAGGAAACTCGCATGGTTGGCAGATTTATTTATTCTTCCCATGGCAGTTATCCAATTTACTAGTCATCTCAGATACAAGTCAAATTATAGCAGTAAACTTTAGTTATAGTTGTCTATGATCGAGAAACTGTGCTCCAAGTTGTCCATAATCGCGGACACGGCTTTTCGAAAAGATTTAACCCTGCAGGGGTGCACCAAAGTATCCACACGCACTTCGACCCTTTTTGCCAGATCAATTAACATACACCCATCGGTATGTCGGCGGGGCCTAAGTCATGACGTTTCCCAGACCCAAAGCAAGTACATGGGGGCCACCCCACTAAGCTACCCGCAACGAAGTCGGTCGGCTCCGAGACGGACCCAGGGTTTGTGTCAATGGCTGTAAACGACTGGGAACCCGAAAAGTGTGACTGGGCTTGTCGATACCGCGAAAACATTCCACATCCTAAACAGTACAGGTGCTCCACGCACAATCTTAAATAAAGCAGTAAAGCATGGCATAAGTACAGAATAGTAATAAAGCCCCAAACTACTTGTGGCCCCCAGTACAATACTTTGAAATCATGTAGTAAGCCGATGGGGGTGCCCACACACCCCACCTGTGGTTAGCGCGCTCGATCTCGGAACAAGTTTCAAGAACTCGGGTCCTAGGGGACACTAGTGAGCGGTTAAGAACCAAATATTGTCTACTGCCCACCGGTGCCTCTGCATTAATCTACTATCAACATTAGTTAATACACTGTAATTAGAATCATGACCAATGCCACATTTGCCAACCGCCCAACAACTGTGGAACATCAACAACGCGAGGCAACACCTAAGCAAGCAACTACGACTCGCAGGGCCAGCTGTCTATCAAGCATCGGGTAATAGGAGGTGTCCAAGGCAATATATCGGCTGCAAGGAATATATCTGGCATAGAACACTAAAGCATCGCGACACGGATAGCAATAGATCAACAGGAGGAAATAAAGACTATAAATGCAAAATAGGTAGAAGGGGAAGAGATGCTCGCCTAGGAAACACTGCCAGAGGTTCATATATGGAGAACTTCTCGATACTCGCATCAACTCATCGGCCTAATCCACGAAGAAGCAAACACTAAAAGAAACACCGAATGCAATATCTAATACTACGGCAGAAGATCCGGCATGATTATGATATGCATGCGAGATGAACAATTTAATATGCGACAGTCGGAATGTCATATTATAAAAAATAATGGGGGTCACGGATAGGGAATCACATTAGGGTTCGGCGAACTTGGGCTCCGAGGGGTTCGGGGTTCGATAGGGTTCGACGGGGCAAAAACGGCTCGACGGGATCGGTCTCGGACAACGGAAGTAGATCTTGTCGCATCCGGGAAGAAGGACTTGGTTTGGCATTGGGGGCGCATCGGATTCGCCCTGGTCGGTGTCGATCTTGTCGTCGATGGCGAACTTGAGTGGATCGGGTACCGGGTCTTCGGATCCGGGAAGTAGATCTTGTCGCACGGTGTCCGGGTGGACGAACTTGGCGGGTTGGGGATGATCTTGTCGGGTCCGCGTATCGGGTCGGTCTTGGCGTCCGGGGTGAAGTACTTGTCGTTCCCGTGGCGATCTTGGCGTTCTTCCGGTTCGGGTCTTGGCGTCTGAGAGGAAGGAGAACTTGGCGTCTTGTCGCAGTGCTCGGGTGACGATGTCGGTCTTGGGTTCGGCGCCGGACGGTCTTGATGTTTCGGGAAGGAGATCTTGTCGGGGTCTTCAGGGTTTGGTCCCCCCGCATCGGGCATCGGAAGATCTTGGTGGTTCCGGCCTTTAAGGTCGGTGGCGAACTTGGCGGATGTCGTGGTCTTCGGAAGATCTTGGCATGGGGAAGGGGTTCTCGGATTCTTTGTCGATGGTGAACTTGTTGGTATCGGGGCCTCCTGAAGATCTTGGTAAATCCAACTTGGCAAAAACTAGAGACAGCGATCTTCGTGGGGGTTTTTTTCCTTCTACCGATTCACACCAACTAGGACACCACCGTATCTCCACAACCGAATCATCTCCGCTCCATATGCATCAACTCTATTTGCACTGTTCTCAACAGAACATTGTTATCATACCACAACACAAGATTTCAGTGCCACTTTACCAGGTATAGGGACACAATGTGTCTCACCGAGGTAGAACGTCCCCTACTACCGATTTGCAAGCGAGAGGCGGTCAGAGTAGAGCAGGGAGCAGCAAGGCCACGCGCACCGGTAGGCTCATGCGAGTGCAGGGAAGGGGTCGGGGACGACTGAACGGGAACGCGGAAGAGGAGAGGCGCCAGACGAGGGAGGCGGGCTCGAGCGGGCAGACGTGGAAGAGGAGGCAGGGGATGGCGGCAGGCATCGAGGCCGCGGCCGGACGGCGCCGCTGGAGAGGTGGGACGCGCGGAAGGCGATGCGAGGAGGGGCCGCGGAGGCTCGGGAGGCACGCGCGGCGGTCGGAGAAGCTCGATGGAGAGGTGGCCGAGGCAACGGCGACCGGAGCGAGGCGGCGGGGCGGCGACCAGGCGGCCAGGCGTGCGGCCGGGCTTCGGCAGAGGCCAGCATAGCCGCAGGGAGGAGGGGTGGTGGAGAGGCGACGACGAGGTGGGGGGCCCGCGGCAGCGCGACGACGGGCAGTCGGAGAGAGGGCCGGGGCTCGGGCTGGTCGGGCTCGCCGGAGCGGAGGAGGGCGGCGGAGGGCATGGCGATGACGACGACGAGGTCGCGCGGCCGGGGCTGGCGCTGGAGGGCGGCGGGGCGGCTCTGCCGGCAGAGAGGGCGACGTGGCGGCGCCCTGCTCGGGGTCGGGCAGCGGGTCGGACGGCGCGAAGGAACGCGACCGGCGGCCAACGGAGGGGAGAGCGCGGCCGGTAGTTGGGGAAGGGGAGCGACTCCGGTGGCAGCCTGAGCGTGCGGCGGTGGCAGAGGCGGGGACCGCGCTGACGGAGGCGGCGGTTGGTGGCGAGCACTGGGGCGGGGAGATGTGAGGGAAGAGGGAAGCGTCGGTGGAAGGGACGGCGGGGGAGCGGTGGGGCCAGGTGACGCGGGCGGTTGGCGATGGGTGGGTCCGGGAGCGACAGGTGGAGGCGAGAGCTGGCGCGCGCGCTGTGTCCGCGTGGGTGGGGCTAGGGCGTGGTAGGTGGGGTGGTGGGGAGTGGGCCGGCTCGCGGGGTGGGGCCCAGGAGCTAGGGGAGGAGGCGGGTGGTGTGGTGGACAGGTGGGATGATGTGGCGGCCTAGGATAGGCTGGGGTGGTGTGGAGGTGTGAGGTGGAGGGAGGGGATTGGCCAGGGTGAGGTGGAGGAAGGGTGGGTAGGCTAGGTTTAGGTAGAAAAGGGTTTGGGGTAGTCTGGTTTTTGTACTGGGGGTGGCCGACTAGGTCGGATCGACCCGGTACGGCTGCCCCCTAAAAATAAAATAAATATTTTAATATTTAAAACGGGGCTTTTTAAAACCGTTGGTAGACGAAACAAAATATTCTGGAGACCCGGGGTTTTGATTTGAAATAAAGGCGGGGTATATAGAAAACAAAATATGCTTTTTCGAAAATAGTTTCAGACAAACAGATGCATGATGATGACGATGCTCCAATACAATGTGGCATGATGACATGAGCATGCGGTCATGATGATGCAATGCACAAAAACAACGCGATTTTCTAGTAGTGGTTTTTGCGAGGCGCCACAATATCCTCTTCCAAAGCTCTCAAAGAGATGCAAGATAGTAGGAGGAATGGGAGAAGAAGCAAGCTCAAAGGAGTCAACAATGGAGGTAAAAACATTGTCAAGAACCCTAGAACTTTGGGGAAGAAGCCCCCCTTTATACCCCTTCAAGGGGGATGACCGTTGGGGTCAAAGCGAGCAGGTGAGACATGTTCCGGTTGGCAAACCAGTCCCAATGGACCTGGTGCCAAAATGGTTCGGACGAACAGAATAGTTCCGGGTTTTGCCGAAATAGTATACTGATCAAATTTCTAGTGGGGCACCAGAAATTTCTAGCCCCGGTTCTAGCACGGCCTAAAGTACCATCAGAACCAAAATAGGGCAGACGTAAAGAGCGATAACTTTTGCGTTCGGACTCAGATTTTTAGCAAACTTGGGCTTTTTTAAAAGCTAAGAACAATCCCTATCTATCACAGACTATAAAACCCAAGAAAGATAAAGAGGTAAAGTACCAAATAAGGAGAGGTATGAAACCTCCCTAAAGACGAACCGATAAAACCTCCAAATTTGAAAGTGCAATAGAAGATGCATACAAATTCTGTTTTTGGTGAACTTGGGCTTGTTGAAGAGCTGGCAACAAGATCAAGAATGTCACACAGAGAAACACCAAGAAGCAACCAAATAGGGAGAAGAAAAGTATGCAAAGGATTGAGCTCCCTAAGACGATGTAATCAAGTTACCCAACCAAAAGCCCCTCTTGATAGTGTGGCTATCTATCCTATAACCCGATCTCCCAACAAACACCTTGAGACCAGTAAAAGGAAAACCTAGTAAGGCCATACATTTGTATTGCACATCTCACTTGATCTTGATGACAGTGCTTCAAGCTCCATTCAAGACGGAATGCATCACTTGATCATTGCTGCTTGGTGAAGACTCATAATTTGCTCCCCCATACACCAATATGGGATAGATTAATTAAGGCACATCTTCACATGTTCATTATCACCAATATGGTAGCAAGCTTGAATCATATGATCTTCCTGAGATGCTTATATTGAACTTGCACTTCTCAACCTTGATTACGATCACCACTTGATATCATCCTCTCATGGGCCATATGAAATCTTCACTTTTGATGCATGCCCATGTATAGATACCTATCCCACATAGAAAATGCGAAGGCACATATATAATGGGTTAGTTCATGAAGCATAATTTACAAGGCTTACCATACCACAAGATCCATGTGGTACAATCTTTATGCTTCATGTGTTGACCAACTTGAATCCAAACTTCACTCTTTGTATTGGTCAACCATGTATATTCTCATGCTCTCTATCTCAATATATTGAGGTACATAAATAATTCTTCATTTGATTGCATGCTCTAAATTTTTGTCAACCATAGCTCAATCATGAGGCTATCATGACATTGACTTAGAGCCATATCTTAAATTTTTCTATTGAGATAAAACTCTCAAGATCTTGATCATATCATATTCTTCTTTTAAACTTGATGATCTTGATGCCAATACTCAAGGTATATCTTTATCTTCATGGCATTCATACTCGAATCCAACACATGGACTACAAGCATGACATATGGAATATTCCTACATATAAAACTCAATGAAATCATTAGACCATATGGATTGTCATTAATTACCAAAACCACACATAGGGACAATTAACCTTATAGAATCTCACCAAACACAACGAATGCTTTTTATTACAAGTTTCCAACACAACAATTCATACATTCAAGAGATATAACAAAATATAGAAAGCTTGGACCTTTTATTCAGTCTAACACATGTAAAGGTAAAAAATGTCTCGCTAACATGTGGGTCCATGTGGTAGTTGGATAACCTTTGGATATTTGTGGGGAAAAACCTCTACCCATGCCCGCCCCATGAGTTATTGGATATCCGCACCATGAAATCGTTGGGCGTAATCAACCCTTCATACCCTTATCCGCGGGCCGGATATCCATGGATACCTGAATCTGGCTAGAATTTTCGGATGCTGGTAGCTTATCTAGTCGATCCAATCGAGAGTTGCCATGCCACTCGTGTACACCATCCCTAAATGGTGCCCACCACCTCCTCCACTGAAAACCACCTTCGAGTCCTCACTTATGTCGCCACCCCTACACACACACCTCACCTGCTTCGTCTCTTCCCCAAGGACATGACGTCTCCACCCACAAGTATTAGACTAACATTGTAAGTTTTCGAATCTATAAGAGATGCTGACATAAACAATGGTGAAATAGAATGTGTGACCCTTGTGTGGTTTTGGTAATTAATGAAAATCTTTATGGACTAATGTTTTCTTTGAGCCATAATTGAAAGTATTGTTCATATGCAATGTTTTAACCATAAGTTGGCTTTAAGGTTGAAAGAATAAGAAAGTGAGGAAGGATAAGAAATTACCAATGAGATACTCAAGGTGTGATCTGATGAATGGCCATGTGAGAGTTGAGCCCACTAAGAGCATGTCTTGAAGAAGAAAATAATTTGAGCATCCACATATTACTTCAATACATCATACTTAAGAGACAAGAGGATACAAGGTTGATTGAGATGAAGTCCAAAGGTGGATTCAAGTTGATCAACACACAAAGAAGAATGTGAAGTGCAAGTTCAAGATGGAAATCTCGAAGAGACCATATGCTTGAAGTTTGCCATACATTTGAGGGAAATGGATTCATGAAGATGTTCCTACGTGAAGTTTTCCCATATTGAGTATGAGTAAGCAATATGTGAGTATTCATCAAGCAAGTCCAAGCAAGCTCAATCAAGAAAAGTGTTCCAACTTGAAGAGGACAAGATCGTCATCATCTAGGCATCTAGATCAAGTGGAATACGCAAGGTAGAATATGATCTTGATAGGTTTTCTATTTTATAGTGTCATGATGTTAGTTGGGAGGCCGGATTATAGGATATATAGTCGTACTATCAAGAGGGGCTTTCGAGTGAATAACTTGATTGTACCATTCATAGAGATCTCAAATCTTTGCATCCTTGGAAGCATATTTCTTGGTTTTTATTGGATCTTATTTATGTGAGGATTTTGAGCTTGTGGTTATCTTCATAACAAGATCGAGTTCATGAACACCTTACTGGGTTTTTATGTTTGGAGGTTTTACCGGTTTGTCATGTTAGAGAGGTCTAACCTTTCATCTTGTATATTTATCCTTATTTGGTGTTTCCCCTGCATGAAGAGCTAGAGATTGTTATTAGCTTCAAAACACACCCGATTTCATCAAATTTGGAGCCCGGATGAGAAATATACGATGTTTTTGATATCCAATTATCCTCCCCAATGGAAGTACAGAATTTTCCAAATTTAGGATTTCATTTCAGGTTTTCTGTGAATTTTGTCGCATCCATTTGGTGCCCGGATAGAAGTTTGGAATTTTCCGGGTTTTTCTAAGAGACTTTCTTTCCTACGATTGGATTCCATGGGGGGCTATTTAAGGGGTATTCTTAAAAATAAATAAGAACATCACTACCTACACTTCAAAATAGTGACTAGGTGTTTTCGGAATTGTCCCATTAAATATTGAGCATCAAGTTAAATTTGGTGTAACAATTTATGACATGGATATTATTTTACTTAACACAACATTTTTTTATTGTAATAGAACAATGTAATTTAGAAGTTTTCAATACGTAGAAGATGAAAATATTTAATGAGAAATGAAAATAGTTTTCCTCATTTATCAAAAATGCGAGAGTATAAGAGTATTTATGAGGTGTGTTCTATCAGACAATTTTGTGGATCAATAAGTTGTGTAATCCTTTTATACTAGTAAGAAAATACACATATCTCAGCAAGCCTTAAATGCAAGCTACTGCACATATATTGGAGGCGTCCTTTTCTCCAACAATTTCTTGGATAAGTGAATAATTTGTCCAAAATCTGCCCAACTCATATGACAATAGACAAAGATTCAAACAAGACAATATATATACAAGCACTTTTCATCACCTCTACGAATCCCTTATTACCTGTACGTAGTAGCAATAACACACGTAGATACAAGTAGTACTTCAGCGATCAGTCAGGTCATCCGTTCAGAGAAACAGAGAAACAGAGCAGCAAGGAGAGAGACGAAGACTCGATCCCGATGCATGCGTACCACGGATCACCTTGTCCATGGCAGGTGCGGTCACATGGACGTGAGCATGGCGGTGGCGCATGATCCCCCGGACTTGTACTTGAGCGCGGGGCGGCCGCCGTTGTAGTGGCAGCCGAGCAGGTAGAGCGCCATCCTCTTCTTGACCCTCCTGAGCAGCAGTAGCTTGTCCTCCCCCCACTCCACCACCGCCACCACCCACCTCCTGTCGCGGTGGTCGTACCGGTCGTCGCCCACCTCGCCGGCAGCGGCGTAGACGTGCCCCAGCTTCTCGTCGGCGCCTGGGGCCGGCGAGTCCCACTGGAGAGGGTAGCTGCGCAGGAACACCCTCCGGGTGCTGTAGTCCTCGTACCGGAAGCTCCTCGTCGGCTTCACCGCCGCCGCCTCCTCCTCCTCCTTGGACGACGCCTTCCGGTCCAGGTGGTGGTCCTCCATCGTGTTGGACGAATGGTCAGCTGCTTGGCTTGGCTTGGCTTGGGTTTCGACGCCGCTCACTGACTGAGCCCACGATGCGATCCTACTGTGTATATATCGACGGTTAAGCGGCAGAGACGGGCACGTGGACTTAAATATCGTTTTCGCGTTGCCTTTCCTGTGTCGTGTGCGTGTGGCTGTGTTAGTTTGGTTTAATAATAATTCGGGCGGTTTGATGGGCATGGCACGGTGCTGTTTTCAATTGCTTTGCGGGAGAAGGGATTCCTTTACCGGTAATCTGATGGGTACCACCCTTGACAACAAACAATAGTTGTATATATAGTAGTAATAACCAAATTCTGGTTCTGAAAAAACATTAATCAGCTTCTGCTCCGATGCGATTCCCGCAACCAGTAAAATGGAATTCGAGCTCTTTCTGGCCGCCAAGTTATGCTGAAGCACAAAACTTTAAAAAAAAAAACAGTACAATCATAAATACTCACAACACGTATATGCACCCACCCGATGAAAACACACACGCACATCCAAACACAAAACTTTGTACCTACGTGACAACACGATGCTAATTTTTTTCTTAAAAATAAAAAACTCGCGGTACTAATCACCCCTGACAAATGGGCTCAACAGTCCCCGATGGCAGGCAGGTCTCCCTTGTCTGCTAAATACAATTACTAGGAGGAGATGTGTGTTCACCGGCGTCTTCTCTTTCCCAAATTTTCTTTTCCGCCAACTTTTACATAACCAAAAAAGCAATACGGTGTGTTAGGCCACTCATCTAGTACTACGCTGGATCTCCTTTTCCGCTTTGGCGATGTGATGCAAAGTCGGGATGGAGTGGCTGTGCGAGGCCGGGCTTTTCACCGGATAACGGAGGTGACGTGCGACTAAAGCCAGCGCAGTTTTCCTCTCCGGCCTCTCTCTTTTGGCCAAGCCTCGCGATGCGTAGAGAGATTTGCTTTGCCACGGTCTCCTGCTTTTCTTTCGGTCGCGGAGTGAAAAATTAGGACTCTTCGGCTTATCTTTTTTGCCACGCTGTGGGTGCCGATGTGAGACCTCGAGAGCAACGTGTTATTTCTGTGGGAGGTGGCTGCGTCTGCTTACTTGTTGCTGCACGATCCATCCGTCCAAGTTTTGTTCATTTCCGTGTTGGCATGTGGAGATGTCGATGGCTTATACAGCTCTTGGGCCTCTACGCTAAGTTGTTCGTTACAAAAACAAAACATAGCTTGAGGGAGAGAGCGGTGTAGGGCTGTAGGCTCGCCTGAATCTAATTCGGGAGTCTATCCGGGTGGATTGACATTCGCCGGAGGAGGATCCCATCCATGGCAAGTACGTTATCGCGACAAGCAAGACAAGAAAATCACACAGATTTAACATTAAAAAACATCTCCAACAAAAAGAGAAAAAACCACCGTCAGCCAATGAAACTTCACTATAACGGGAGTATTTACACAACGCCGGAGATTTTTACAGATGCAACGTAGCCCAGACGGCGGCTTACAATAGGTATATATAACGGCGAAAACCTAGGTCTTTTACAGATCCACTTTCGCCCAAACCTCCGACGACGGGACTCACTTCGCTCCGTCAGAAGTTAGCCTCCTTAATTAAATTTGGATCATACTTCAACAAACTCCACCTTGAGAAAAATTTCTTCTCATAGCAGCAACAACAACCATCTCCCTAAACAAATAAAGAAAACACTTTTTGTGCCAACAACCACTTGGGCTAAACAGTTATACCAGCTAAGCTTGAGCATAACTCAAACTTAGCAATAGGAACAGATTTTGTCATCATAGCAGCAGGATTATCATGGGTGCGTATCTTGCATATCTTTAGTGTACCTTGTGTAACAACATTACGAAAATAATGGTACTTGGTATCAATGTGCTTTGTTTTCTCATGAAACATCCGATTCTTAGTAAGATATATAGCACTTTGACTGTCACAGAACATGTTAATGTAAAAATCATCCTAACAAAGCTCAGCATACAAATCTTTCAACCAAATAGATTCTCTATAAGCTTCAGCAATAGCCTTATATTCTGCTCCGATTGTAGATAGAGCAGCAACTGATTGCTTTCCAACTAACAACACATTCACTTACCGTTAACACATAATCTGTGAGGGATCTCCTCTTATCCAAATTGATAGTAAAATCTGAATCCACATAGCTCGCGAGTCCTTCACTAGTCTTGCCAAACTTTAAGCAAGTATTTGATGTGCCACGGAGGTGCCTGAAAATTCACTAAACAACTTTTTAATGTTTTTTTTAAGATTAGCCATGTAACTACTCACCAAACTCATAGCATATGATAAATCAGGGCGAGAACAAACCATGACATATATCAAGGAACTAACAACACTAGAATAAGGAACTCGTGACATGTACTCAATATCTTCATTAGAACTAGGACATCGCAATGCTGACATTTAAAGTGAGGAGCAATAGGAGTACTAATACACTTTGCATCATGCATATTAAAACGTTGGAGAACTTTCTTAACGTAACTCTGCTGACTAATAAATAGCAACCTAGATTTTCTGTCCCACTTAATTTCCATACTTAGGATTTTCTTAGTAGCACCAAAATCTTTCATCTCAAATTCACTACTTAGGTGTTCCTTCAAAGTAGTAATTTCTTTCATGCTCTTGGCAGTAATAACATATCATCAACATATAACAATAAGTATATAGGTGATCCATTAACAAATTTTATATAAACATAACTATCAAACTGAGTCCTCTTAAAATCTTGTGAGATCATAAATGAATCAAACCTTTTGTACGATTATCTTGGAGATTGCTCCAAACCATAAAGCAATCTCTTCAATTTGCACACAAAATCTTCTTTTCCAGAAACTTCAGGTTGGTCCATGTAAATCTCCTTCTCTAGTTCACCATGCAGAAAATTAGACTTTAAATCTAGCTGCTCAAGCTCAAGATCATGCATAACAACAATACCAAAGAAAGCACGAATAGAACTATGCTTCACAACCAGAGAGAAAACATCATTATAGTCAATACCTGGAATCTGGCTGAAACCTTTCACTACTAACCTTGTTGCCTTAAACCTTGAAGGCTCATTAGATGACAAACATTCCTTCTTTTTATATATCCACTTACAGCAGACGATCTTCTTTTGTTTAGGCAAGCACATAATGTGCAATTCTTTTCAAGCGATTGCATCTCTTCTTGCATAGCAGAAACCCACTTCTCATGATCAATAGATGCAACAACTTCATTATATGTAGCAGATTCAAGATTATGCTCCACCTGTTCAGCACAACTCAAATCATAATGAGATAGATTATACTCTTCAACTAAACGAGATGGTGAAACTATGTTATACATCGGTCTATTAGCAGCAATGGACTCATGTGGTTGCTACAAAACAGTAGGTGAGTGTTGAACAACATGATCATCAATGTTTTTCTCATAAGTATCATCAACCATAGCATTATTATCAACAGTTTTCCGTAGGTGCTCCACCTGCACACTAACTCCCTCCTCTCCAATAGCAACAAGAGAGGGATCTAATGGCAAGCTGTCATGATACATAACAGATTCAATGAACACAACGTTGCTACTCAGCAAAACCTTTTTAGTTTCAGGATTCTATAGTTTATATGCTTTAACTACTGAACCATAACCAAGGAATATGCACTTAACAGCTCTAGACCCTAACTTTCCATTCTCAACGTGAGCATATGTAGTGCAACTAAAAACTCTCAACTATGAATAATCAGCAAACAAACCTGACCATATCTCAATGAAAGTTTTCTTCTTAAGTGGAGTAGAAGGTGACCTATTGATGGGGTAGCACGCTGTGTTTGCTGCTTCAGCCTAGAATCATCTATACATATCTCCATTGGACAACATATAGTGAGTCCTCGAGATGATGGTTATGTTCATGTGCTCGGCCACGCCATTCTGCTGAAGAGTGTAAGGGATGGAGTGGTTTTGTTCATCTGCTCCACTTCGTCCCAAGCCTCTGGCGTTGGGTTTTGCTCCGTCCGTCAGAAGTTAGCCTCCTTAATTGAATTTGGATCATACTTCAACAAGTATGGGTATACTTCTTTTTTTTAAACGGGGATACTTCAACCATGGACTAAAACTTAGCAAATAGTTGTACTATTTGATCAAATTTTGATCATAGCAAACTTAGTCTAAACTTTGCATGAAATCTTCAAGAATTTCTAATTTGAAGTTTCAAAAAATACCAGGCTATAGTCATTGATTTATTCTACCCGTGTGTAAAATTTCAATATGAAGTACCAGATATTCTATCCTCAGCAAAACTGTAAAAAATACAGATCTTGGGAGCTTGAAAAGTGCAGCTTCTGAATCTTCCAAAAATTGTTCAATTTGTGTTTTTTTCCTAGCCTAAAATACAAAGCATTTCACATTAAATTTTTGCATGCTCATAGTGTACATAGTTTACTACATACATGTATTTCCTTTTGAATTTTTGAAACTGTGAAATCAAGTATTCGATTTTTTTTAAGTAAAGACCTCCATGGAGCTTGGGTGCCAAAGCCATTTTCTGATTATACAAAAAATGTAAATAACAAAATAACAAGATCTTTAGTGCACAGATCTCAAAAGAGTAATTGTTTTGAAGTATCTCCAAAGAGTACTTTTTTGAAGTATCTCCAAAGATTTTTTTATAGAGAAATCTCCAAAGAGTATTGATTTTACGTCTTGTGGTATATATATTTTTTTAAGCGGGGAGTCTTTTGGCATTTTTGGGTCCGTCTCGGACTCTCGGGTAGGGTGGTACTATTAAAAGGAGTAAAGTGTACTAAAACTACCATATTTGGGAGGTGACATTTTGGCTTATAGGTGCAAATGAACATATTATAGAAAATGCATTAAAAATAAAATTTAAATTGTTAAATAAATCGAAAATAAATTCACATGTACATCTAGAATTCTATGTTCATACACATGTTTTCGGAAAAAAAAACACTTTATGCGGGCTGTGTAAAAAAGACAAACAAATATCCTGCGAATGGTGATGTCGGAGCATCAAAATTTGTGTTTTTTACACAGGTCACAAAAAAGTTCTTTTTTCCCAAAAACTTGTGGTCGAAAGTAAAATGTTTGCATCTACATGAAAATATTTTTTCCTAATTTTTTTAATATTTTAAATTATGTTTTCAAACAACTGGTTTATTTGCACCCGTGAGCCGAGTTGGATTTCCGCATATTTGGGGCTATGGTTGCGAGTCCGTACCACTTCTGTTAACTTTTCAAAAATCCACCAAGTCTGAGGCACACGTTGCATCACCCAGGAAATGGTGCAGACACTGGCCCATAGGAAATGCACCACCCAGGCTTAGAAAGCATCAGTGCAAAATACCACGGCTCATGTGACAGGCCTGCTCATGGTGTCCGATGCCTTCCACCCTATGTGGATCATGTATTCATGTTCATTTCAGCATCCTGTCATTATATGTGTATTCAGAGCATCTTCACTCGCAACCTCCAATTTAACCCCGGCGTAAGACCACATGGGAGCCTTCGGCGCAAGAACCGGCTATGGGGGGAGCCGATCTCCAGCCATAACTCCCAAATCGGCTCCCAAATTAGAAATTAGAAATTCGAACAAGAAAAAATATGACGGGTAGAACGGCCGATCGCCGATCGCATAGCCAAACATAGATAGTCTAGACGTTTAACGGTTACAAAACAAAGTCTCGACGATCCCATCGTCGCAAATCGTTGTAAATCATCATAGTCTAGCGATCAAAAGAAGTTGCGTCGATATCACAAAGCATAGCGGCGCATCAGACGACGACATGGACATCGACGACCGGCGGGGGAGTGCCTGTCACCGGTGCGCTCGCAGGTGCTGGGTAGTGGATGCCGCAGGTACTAGGGTAGTAGATGCCGCAGGTGCTGGTGAAGTGGATGTCGGTGGACCTCGGACCTTGTACAGGATCGCGGTGCGCTGGGCCTCCCACCACGCCCGCACATAGCCGTCCATGTCCCTGGTGTCGACCATGAGGATCGACAGGTCCTCCCTCCTCTTCTTCGCGGCCACATTGGCCCTGATCAACTCGAGTTTGGCGTCCTGCCTCTCGATGACCGACGCCCACCTGACCGCGGCAACCTGCTCCATCTTGGCGGCCTGCTCCACCCTCTCGGCAGCGTGCGAGGCGGCATCCGCCATGCATGACATGATCGAGCTGTGCAACTTCTCGATGGCCGGCGCGGCATCCCTCACCGCCTTGGCCTTCTTCTGCCCGATCAGGCGGCTTCCCGAGGAGAGAGCTAGCGGCGGGTCGGGGTCGTACTTGCCCTTGGCGAGCGCCGTGCGCGTCTCGGTCCACTTGTCGCACATCTCAATCATGGCGAACACATGGATGAACTTGAACTCGACGTCGTCGTTGTCCTCGCGGTAGGCAGTGATCATGACGCGCATCTACGAAAGCAATGCAATGCAACGAACAAACGGCCGTGATCAATGGTCGGCGACCAAACACTAGGCTATGATGGACAATGAACACGGTGAGTTCACTTACTTGGTCCTCGAAGTTGGTGCCGCTGACATGGACATGGAGCACCTCCACCACGACGCCATGCCACTTGTTGCAAGCATGCTGGATCATGTGCCAACGGTGCGACATGCCTGAGTCGTTGCGGTCATGGTACAAGTATTTGAAGTAGGGGTCCAAGAGCCGCCGCTCGTCGTATGCCGCCTTGACGCGCAGCCAGTAGGCCTCGGAGCTCTGGTTCGCGCCGGTGAAGGGGTCGATGCTGACCGACTTCCAAGCCTCGACGAGGCACTCGTCCTCCCGTGAGCTCCATTTTGGGCCACGACCGTCGTTCTTCTTCTTCTTGACCACTAGCACCTCCTCGGGCACGGGCACGGCCTCGGGCACCGGCACGGGCGCCTGCACCTCCTCCTCCTCGTCCTCGGCGAACGCGTAGGCCTCGTTCTCCCAAGGCTCTTGGCTGTCGTCGGGGCCGCCGTAGGCCTCCTCCTCCTACGTGTAGAACAGTGGCAGCCCCCCACCGTTGATGATGTCGTCCATAATGGTTTCGGTGCCCAACGGTGTTCTGTCGAGCACCCCATGGCTGCTGCCGCTGCTAACAGCGGCGGTGGGCATACCGTCGTGGAAGAGGGGGCGGCGGAGAGCAAGAGAGGCGACCAGGTTGAAGCTGGCATTGAGGTCGACGGCGCTGAAGGCATTGGGGTTGAAGCTGTCGGCTGGGTCGAGTGGCCCGCACGGCGAGAAGCGAGATAGCTTGGGTGTATCTTGGTTGTCCTGGGACATCGGCCCAACCTGGGTTGTTGCCGACGACGGCGACTGTGACGAGACGCTCCCTTGGCTCCCCCACGCGTGCGGGGGAAAGCTCGGCATGCCTGCCATGCTCGCCATGTGGGCGGCTCTCTACGCCATGAGTACCTCCGCGACCAGAGCCTCCGAGGCTCGCCTCTTCCTTGCCCTGAGCTCTTTCTGCCGGCGGCTGGCGTTCTCGACCTGCCGGCGCTACAGGTCGAACGCCCACTCCGCTTTCGTCATCCCTCCGACCGCTCCTTCTCCGGCTTGCCCCTCTTCTTCGATGGCGGTGCTGCCGCCGTCGCGCGGGGAGCGGCGTACTTCTTCAGCGGCATGGTGACGCGATTTGTTCTTCGCTGGGAAATGGCGAGAGTGGGAGGCGAGGCGGGAGGGGATGGGGGAGATAGGGGCTAATTTTGATGAGAACCGGCACTAATTTTAATGGAAAAAGGAAATCATTTCAGGTAGGTCGCCGACAAGGCTGGCCCGCCAAACTTTTCCCCGCCCTCCGGCGTCTCCGCTAGCCTCCCTTAGAATTGGGTTTCGACCGGACACGCCGGGTAAATTGAGCGCGCGCGCCAGCGCCAAAACCAAATTGGAGGGTGCGGCTGGGGCCAAAAATTGGCGCCGGTGGCCCTCAAAGACCTTTGGAGAGCCTTTGAGGGCCACGAGTGGAGATGCTCTTAGACTGCAATGATGTGTTTGCCAAAATAAAAGACTGCAACGAGGTACAGATACACTGAACCTTATGAAAAGACACGAGAACTGCAAATGCGACCCCTTCTACACATGCACTTTGGACAAAAGAAAGTTCCATCGGTATCTAGGAGTAATATACATCAAGTTGAGAAGAATCAGGCATCACACTGCTCGCTAAAGAAGATGAGAAGAATCTGATAAAGTCCAACAGCCAGTCTACACAAATCTATGCAAAGATATCAAAGATGACAGTAAAGAACAACTCAACAGAAAGAAAGCAAAATGGGTCGAATTGCTGCCGGAGCCAAGAATGCTGAGGAGAGCCAAAAATATACAATGGGTTGGACACTAGGGCTCAGATCCTTCCGCTCCGCTTATTCAGGTTGCCGGCTTGCCACACCAAGGTCACAACAGAGGACATGGATGGAGATCAAGGTATCTCAAGTAATAGCACCGTATATGTACCAGACAAGTGTTTTCTCCAGCAGCTATGAGTAGACTGCACCAGCCATCTGCGTCTCGAAATGCTTGATATCGCCTGCCAAACGCTTCATGCTGTCATCGTAGACATACGGTACCCCCTCGAACGTTACATTACTGCCATTGGCGGGTTTTGGCACGAACTCCCGGCAAGGCTCCTCCATGACATTGATAGAGTTGTGATAATGGTAGTATCTGATCAAGCTTTCCGTGTTGTGGGTTGTCCTCCCGTGGACATTTTGTGACATGTGCACGCCAGTGGCATATGCATTCCGAGCTTGGATTGCATACTTGCGATCCCGCCTGACTCCTGTGATTGAATTGCGGAAAACAAGTTTCTCAAACCCCCACTGCCTGAAGACCAATCACATAAATGTGTTAGTATCAGAAAGTTTGATAGATGGATCAGAGCGCGCGTGCATATGAACACAAAGTAAGTACACTGAGGTAAATTAAAGAGAAATGATGAACTATGTTTTATCTAATGCAAACCATAATCAAATGTGTTATTCAACTTGTATAGAATCCATATAAGCTAAGTTGAATCTGTCAGCTTTGTTTGAAAACCTAACTTTGACATGGGAAAAAATCAGTCCTAATCAATATTCCTCCAGCTCACAAAAAGTTATCCATTTGGATATAGATCTAGTCAAAAAGTTATCCAGACAGTAGGGGTATCTTCACGGTGAGAAGTGCCTATCATCTGGGGCTTGAAGAAAAGATGAGAGGTCAAGAAAGGGGAGCGATGAGTTGCAGGCCTGCAGGGGTTAATCCCGAGTGGAAGCTAATTTGGCAATGTCCAGTGCCTCCAAAAGTACGTACCTTTGCCTGGAAATTAGCCTGTAATGGGCTGGCTACCCAAGCTAATATGGTGAGGAGGAAAATGGATACTGACGGTACATGCAGAATATGCAGACAGGAGGAGCAGGATGCGGTTCATGCGCTGGTCGTGTGTCCACAAGCAAAAGGGCTTTGGCACAGCATGCGGCAATGTTGGGATTTACCTTCAGTTGATGTCGTCAGGCGTAGACTGGCTCCTGATGTTACTTAACCAACTCAACGAAGTGCAAAGAATGATGGTGTTAATGATCTTGTAGAGAGCTTGGCATGTCCATAACGAGATAACACACGATAAACCAGTGATCCCGACGAAGGCTTCAAAATGATTTTTATGCAGTTATATGGATTCCCTTTTGTTGATAAAACAATTTCCGAATTCTTAGGTGGTGATATCCTATTCAGATAAATTTCCCAGTAAACAAGGTAAGGTACAAGTGGACGAGTCTACGAAGAAATGGACTCTACCAACTGGTAGACTGAAACTCAACGTAGATGGACGCTATGTACAGGCGACAGGCCAAGCAGGAACAGGTATGATCTTACGTGATCAGAAGGGAGAAGTAATTTTCACGGCCTGTAGAGAGTTATACAATTGCTGTTCAGCCTTGGAGGCAGAATTGGCGGCTTGTGAAGAGGGCCTGAAGCTGACCTTGATTTGGTCCAGGGAGCCTTTCGACTTGCCTGTATGCAGTGAAGTTGATCGCAGCAAAGGATGCTGATAGCTCGGCAGTAGTGCATCAGGTGTTGAGTAGTATTAAAGAAAGCTTAGGAGAAAGAGAAATAATTGTTAAGAAGATAGATCGTAAGGAAAATTCAGCTAGTCATATTCTGGCAAATATGGGGAGGTCGATGAAAAGAACTCAATTCTGGATTTGATCCTTTCCACCAGAACTGAATGATGTTGTAAGCGAGGATTGTAACCTTCCTATAAGTCAATGAATTCTCTTTTTCCCCGAAAAAAAAAACTTGTAAGAGGTTGACTCTGTCTTCTTAGATACATGGAAATCGTTGGGCAGTTTTGTCTCTGAAAGTAGTATTTCCTTAGTATCTTTATTTTATTAGGTTTATAAAATACATCAAATATAAATATTTTTTTGCTTCTATACATTAAATATAAATTACTGCTTCACGTTATGTTTTGGAGACAGCTGCAACTTTTGGTGAAGTGGAGAGAGTATAAATTGCTTTGATTGGATAAGACTTCTCTTCACGGGTAAATGGAAGCAGTTTCAAATGTTCCAAGAGAAGTATAGAACCCAACCAAAGAGGAATGAAATACAAATCGACAAGTGGCAGCTTAGTTCATAGCAAAAAAGACTACACAGAGCAGGGTTCATGTATGTACATGTGTTTTTTTAAGGTAAGTATGTACATGTTAAATACTAACTTCACGAGAATTGATTAAGATAATTCACGACTTTGATTTGATTTCGATGATTAACCTCCACAACTCCACATCCATTGAAATACTGCATTCTGCTTCATGCAATTTCCTAATGGTGGAAGCCATAAAAACGATCTTAGGTGTTAAATAGACCAGGATCTTTAGCAGGCAAAAAGAACATCAGAATCCTAGACACATTTTGGAAAAGTATGTATAAAAAGAAAACAAACTACTTAATAGTATCATACATACGAATTTCCTTACAAATTTAGAGTGGAGATTTAGTGCACATGGACACCAGTAATCGCGTTTTTTAAAAGAAAATAAAAAATCATATTTCCGAGTTCCAAAAAATTCTGAAAACATATTAGGATGTAGCCAGTGATGTGTACTACAAATGTGCGAACTATGGATTGAAAAATAATGTATATTTTGAGCTACACAAAAATGACAAAAATGTGGATCTGAGTATCACATTTTCAAATCTCTAAAAAACTCAGACTTTGTCATTTTTGTGTAGCCCATAATAAAAAGAAATTTTTATTGCGATTTGGCATGCTTCTAGAATATACCTTTTACGGATGTAGGATATATCATTGACAAAGTCTAGAATTGTTGTCAATTTTTTTGCAACTTATAATAGTTGTTTCTTTTTTTGTTTCCCTTTGGATATTTGTCGGCTGTGTGCATCTTGGTTATGCAGAGGCCGGGTGTAATTGTTACTCTGAGTAATAAAGCACCCATTTCCAAAAAAAAACGATTTTTCAAATTTTTTAATATAGAGGATCACTGGAGCTCATGTGCAGAAGAACTTTTCGACAATTTTTTATGTACTAAATAAAGCAAAGAGGAACTCAGGAAACTAACCCCCAATTGTCAGCAGTATTTCACACTTAGAGCTTAGTTTAATTTAGAAAATTCTACACATTTTTTTAGCCTATCCCAGTGGACCAAGGTCAAACGGCCTTCTTTTTATAATTACTCGATCACACTACCCGATCAACCTACCGCATACACAAATGTGTCTCACAACCTAGGCTATTGAAGCATGTGTGCTGATACAAAAACAAACTGACAATGACTGCAGTATTGTAGTATTGCACTCGAGGAATGCTATGCGGTAAAAAAAGAATATCTTACCCCGATTGCTGTATTGTATTGCACGAATCTATGCTTGATTCCAACAGGAATAGCAACAGCATAAACAACTGCGGCGATAATTAAAAAGTACGAAGCAGGCAAGAAAGCAGACCTCGAGTAGTCCTTGGTCGGATCCTTGACGCAGAGTTTGCTGGACATGGGGTTCTGCTCAATGGTGAACTGTGTGTACCGCTGGAGCTGGCCGAGCACCTCCTCCAGTGTCCGCCCGTCGGGGAGGTAGATGTACTCGTCGACATCAAAGAAGAAGGTCCAATTCGCGGCGTGGCGGTACCGGTGGAGGCAGTCGTTCACCACCAGGAACTGGTTGTAGTAGTAGCCGTCGTACTCTGCTTGCGCCTTGATGTCCTGGAGAGTGACCCGGCCGGCCCTCATCCACGGATCCAGCACCGCCCTGACCTCCGGGCTGACGCCGCCGGCGTCATGGAGAACGAAATGCGAGCTTGGACCGAAGAAGTGCGCGTGGTAGGCCAGCCACTCGCGCATCCGCGGCGCGCTGATGTTGCCGTAGAGCGAGGAGCCGCAGTAGAGGTACTGGTAGGGGAACGGTGGCCGGAAGCGGGCCTCGTGGTAGGACCCCGGCGCCTCCTCGAGCGCGACGAAGCGCTCGTAGCGGCGGGAGGCGGTAGAGTAGTAGGCGTGGACGAGGAGCTTCCCGCCGCGGTTGCCGGCGTTGGGGTTGGACGGGAACGTGCAGTTGACGATGACGACGGTGTACACGCGGCCGTAGCCCCAGTCGGGGAGCATCTTGTACGCCTTGGTCCGGACGGGCCTCGGCGCGCCGCCGCCGCCGGCCGGGTCCGGGTTGGGGAGCCACTCGCACTTGAAGTAAGGGGTGCTGAAGACGTGTGCCGGCTTGGACGCCAGCCCGACAATGGCGAACGTGCGCGGCCCGCCACGGTACGCGCCCATCTGGACGAACAGCGCCGCCGCGCTGCCGTACGGACGGAGCTCTCGCTTGTTGGGGTCCCGTGGACGGGATTGCGGCAAGGCTGGCCTTGTCGCTCTGACGGCGGTGGTCGGTCGGGCTCTGTCGGCTGTGGAGTTGGACAAGGGTACAGCGGCGGCGATGGTGGTGGTGGAGAGGGAGGATGCGACGGTGGCGCTGGCGGTAGGCGAAGGGAGGAGAGGGCAGGAGGAAGAAGAGGAACGGGTGGTGGCGAGGATGGGCTGGTACGGGTGGAGCTGCCAGAGCGCCATGATGAGGGTGAGCAGAGCGAGGGAGGCGACGAAGGATTTGATGTCGAGGCAGGAGATGCCGAATGCGCCACCGCCAAGGCCGCCGCCGGCGTCTTTCCTCACGGCGGCGGGCTTCATGGATCTGTCGGTTCTCCGGCTCAAGTCGCTCCGGCTCGATCTGCTCTGCTTCCGACTGAGTGTGCGGAGCGGTCAGTGGAGCAGGACTGTCCTCGCCAACTTTATCCTGGTTTCTTGGGGAGCAGCTATGGCAATAGCTCGATGTATGGGGGGAACGCGGAACCAGCCGAAGCAGGCGGATCGATCGGCTGCAAGACGATGGAGAGAAAGAAGTGGAAGATGAGGAGTGGAGAAGGAAATGGAGGAATGAGGTCTGATGACTGATGAGGCTGTGTGGCTATGGGAGGGATTCCTTCCTTTCTCTGTTTTCCCTTTGGTCTTTGGGGCTTTGGTGGGTGTGGGACAATGGGACTGTAGCCTGTGGGGAACTCGTCTTGCCTACGTCCTTCTAGCTTGATTCAGAACTTTGCTCGGTACAATTCATTATGTATGTAGCTATCAAAAACAAAAATCATTATGTCCCTACACTCCTTGCTGGCAAAAGAAATACTCCCTCTCCGTAACACACCGACGGAGCCATGAGAAAATAGGAACTGGCTAAGTATAAAAATCCAGAACCGCAACCCAATATTTTGGTATATATTTGCAAATTTTGAAGAATTATATATTCATGATAATTCGGAATAATGTACTACTTCCGTCTCAAATAGATATCGGATTTTTTTAAAATTTAGATATATCTATATACTAAATAGTGTCTAGATGCATCTAAATTTTGATTAATTTGCGAAATCAATTTTAAGACGAAGGGAGTAATACATAATTAAATAATACTAAACTAGCTTACTTGACAATAGAGCGAGATATCCAAATGTGCATTCAGATGTCCAAAATAGAACGTGCAAGATCAAAAAGAGGAGTAAGAATTACTAATTTATCGAGTTAATAAACACTTATTCACACTAGAAATCATGATGTATACCATTGAAATACTAAAGGCGCCATGGCAAAACCCCTTTATGACTCTTGAACCATGATACCGTCGAGTAATAACGCCATCATCAAGTGATTTAAATATTGTGTAACGTATCATCAAGTGATTGAACTAATCATCATTTATCTTGTTGCGCAATTTAAATTTATTAATTTTTATTGCCGAGAAACTCTCTCAACAGATGTCGTTGATACCGACAATAACAAAGCCAACTCGATGAGCTTGTAAACCAATAGAGATACCAAATGCTTATCCGTTTCAAACATTTTTGTAGCCAAATTTTTAACATCTTTGCTAGCAAGAAAGCAACATGATTTCTCAAATGAAGAAACATAAGTCTCAGTTAATTTCTCAATATTACACGATCACCATTAGAGAAATGCACAATATAAATTTCAGCAAGATGAAAAGGCACTCTACATTGAACTTGGAGATAGAATTCTTGGGATCAAAACATGTGAAACAAGCAAGTGCCTCATTTTAGTCACTGGAGCGATGAGTCATCCAAATATATATTTTGTCAGTAATAACATAGAAAATTTGAGCCTCATAATCACGAAGATTAGTGATGGTCCTTCCCTCTAGCCTTGAGCGACCTACAACTGGTATTCTATCATCCATATTTGGCACTAAAATACCTTTGCAACTGCAGAATTGTTGGACTTCTTGAGTACCATGATTGAGAAAATGCTCTTAAATCTATACGCGGAAATTTCAATATTAGTTGAGTTGGACCCTTCAATATTGTCGTAGACTCAGCCTCGGGGTGTGTGATGTTATTGTAATATAGCTAGTTACCACAAGCATCTCTCTCTTAATTTAATGGCATGTCATGTCAACAAATTGTCTACTTGTCATTGCATGTAGATGCATGTTACTATCTAACGTATTGCCTGCTTGGCATTGCCATGCATATATACTAATTAAGGCCATATAATAATTTGCCTGAAAACTTAGTGACTTGATTAACATTGGTCAATGGACACTCGCGAGTGAGCCCGCATAACTTCCCTGGGTCGCCGGATAGTGTCTTCCCCATGCCAAAACATGTTCAGAAGTCGAAACTTCATAAGTTTGGCCATATTTGGAGATAAAAATATACACACAATTACCAAATTAATACCACCATACCCATCATAAAATATATTTTCATAATGTATTTTTAGTACTATAAACATTAATGTTTTCTTTTATATTTTTTCAAACTTAGTAAGCTTTGACATATAACCAAATGTATGCCTTGTTTCTTGGAATGGAGGTTGTACTATCTGTTAGAGCAACTCTGTCAAATTTATAGAAAAAACTATTCCTCACAATGGTGCGGTGACCTAGCACACCACTATAGATTGTAGTGTGCAAATCCTTGATATTATATTTATGAAGTACCATGTCATAAATATCACATCTCTTAGAGTGGTACAACAGAAACAAAATGGTTTGTAACTTTTACATGTTCATAATATTCAAACAAAATTATACAAAGGTTTCAAAAACCTCATCAGTCCATTGAGGACTCCTTCGAAGGTTGAAGTTCGAACTAACTAATTTAAGTAGCAATGACATCACTAGATGAAATACCACTGGAGCTCAACAATTTATTCTAGGTAATTCTATGTTGTTTGGCTCATCTATTCTATCCTAATGAATATTCTTCTATTTCCATGTCTTATGGTTCTGCTCTAAATTCTATACCATAGTCTACTCCTTTAATACCTCTAAAAATATCCGGATCCTCATAATAGACCTCTTCATCATCACTGTTTGTACTACTCTCCATTGTCTCGATATTCTCACAGTCTAGCAAATATTAAGAAGATAATTTGAGTACGTGTGTACTCAACAAGTTCTAATAGTTGGTTGTAATCGTGGATTAAACATCCAAGTTCATGTTTTTTGTTTTCAAACTGGTTTCTTGTCAAAGGTTGCTTTTAATATGAAAAACTATGTCTGTCAGTTTTCATGGGTTGTTAGAACTTTCTTAAGTTCCTTTCCACATTGCGTTTGCAATCCGTTCCTCGGATAAGGAGTATCATGTCACATTTTATACACTCTCGAGAGATGTGCTAATTTTGTCACAAACATCCCTGGCCTTTTGCCGTAACACACTTCCTGAGGTGTGTGGCATGTTACCACGTTTCTCCAAGTCATGTTGATCCCTATCTATTATGTATTCCTTCCTTGAAACTGGACCTGGTGAACGACCGCTGCTCAAATGCTATCCTTTTGGAGATACTAAAGTTGTCATCTTGTAGCACAAGATTGGAACATTATGGATTTCCAACCACTGCAATTCCATTCTAGGAACACAAACCAACTTAGTCATCTGAAGTTACACGGAACAAAGCAAAACTTCTAACATTCTCGTCACATTTGAAGATTTGTGGTCAACGTGGTTTGTACGATGCATAGCGGTTACTTAATCCTAGTTTTTCTCTTGGTACAATGGAATATGTTCCCACAATATCTCGAATTGTGGTTTCCATTTACCTTCTAGTCATTCATTACATTCATAAAACAATATTTGCTTTGTAGGAACAATTGCTATACTTTGGAAAAGTATTTCCCAATATAACTTGCAAGAGTTGTGCAAGTTTTAATTTGCCAATTCTATGCAAGGTTGAACTTTCCTAGTAACTGTGAGATAATATAGTTCAATGGTTCGAGTTGACCCTTGACCTCGGGTTCTTTAAATGCAACTATATGTCATGCAATGATTTCATTTTATTGCTTCTAGATCGTTTTTATTTGATTTATTGTGATTTTTGATGAATTTCCCTATTTTTAGGGTTTTATTTGAATTTCACTTTAGAATTTTCATATATCTATATTGGATAAATTCTATTGAAAATCACCTTTTTAACTCTTGGATTTAAAATAATATTACTATATTTTTAAAGAATATTATTTAGGCTTATAAGTATTTTTGTGTATTTTTACTCATTTTTAAAGTATTTTATTAACTCAATTTCCTTACTTGGAATTGTCATCCTATTAAAATTATTTTTTATGATTATAGAAAATAGGATTTAGAATCCTCACATTTTCCCTATTTGAAACTATTTTTATTTTACGAAATGCCTAGGGTTGTTTTTGTCAATTGGCTATTTAAAGAAAAAGTGAAAAGACCAAAATACCTCAGGCCCACTAGTCAGACCCAACTAGTAAAAATCACGTGATAGAATCAAGTGGGATCGAACCGGCCCACACACTCACTCATCTCTCTCCTCACTCGCGCTCACTTGCTATCTCTCTCGCAATTCCTCTAGCGACTGCGCCCGCCACCGTGCTAGATTCTGGTCGCTCCCAACCTCCGCTGCTACTCCCATGGCCAACAATCAAACCAGCGTTCGATGCTCTGCCTTTACACCATACAAATTCGTCTAGATCACCCTCTCATAGCCTCGCGCTACCCTAACCCTAGGGCTTCGGTGACATGGCATTGCCTTGCTCTGGTGCTCCTCTAGCGCTCTCTCACCATCAAGATGGTATCGGCGCACTCCCCAACATCTCCCCTATGCGCTACTGGATCGTGCAGGTTGAGTTCCCTCCCCTAGGTTCTCTCTGTGCTACTTGTGGCGCTCGTCATTCTCATTTGCAGCTCTGGTGAGCTTGGCTCCCGTTTTGGCCAAAGGTACACCGTATTTATCTACTATTTCTTCTTCTTCTATAACTATTTATACTGCTACTCAATTCTAGGGTTTCTAGTCTAGCTATGTTAATGGATTCTAGGGTTTCTAGTACTTTCTAGAAGCTTCTAGTAGCTTCTCTATTACTCTTAGGCTACTAGTGAGGTTACTTTAAGTTAATCTTGTCGATAGTGAAGGTTCAGTAAACATGTCTCTGTTAACTGTTCAATGCTTAAGCTAGTGGTTGCTAAGATTTGGTATGTTGGTCTACTAAGTTTATTAGTTACTGTGGTACTGCTCACTACAATTACATGAACAATACTATATGATTCTGTTTGGTTTCTTTTCTTACTATTATCTGTCATTGCTTTGGTGCCTTATGAAAGTAAGCAGTGATGTTAGTGTGATAGTGGTTTGGTTGTGATCAATGTAGTCAAAATCCACAACATAAATACCTTATTATTTTTAGGTGTGTATCTTGGATTATTTCTGTTAGTTGTTTACTTAAAGATCCAATTACTGTTATACTAATTTGTAGTCTATAGCATGATCTTGTCATGTATTCTTGTATAGTTCACTTGTTTTCACTGAATCTTTGATCTAGTGTTAATGCAAGTGTGTTAGTTTTAATTAGTATGATTTACTTCTATGTAGGTTTAATATATATTCAGAGCTTCTTCTATGCTTATCCTTTTTCTTCCTTAGGTGATCGATTGATCATATCTAGGAAAGGAAATGGAGATATAAAGTTTAAGTTCTTTTAAGTTGATCCAAATTTTCCTAGGATGTGCCAACTAATTATAGAGGCATCGCTTATGTGGTGTTCTCCATTAATGGGGATGCACAGAAGTTAGCCCTAGGTTAGCCTAGGTGCTACCTAATGACACACTCTCTCAGTCTAATTCTATTCCATTAATGGGCTTGAAGAAGATCTGATGTAGTTCTTCCTACTTCTTGCTCGTGTTCTTGCTTCAATTCTCCTCTAGATCTTTCTCTCCCACTAGTGAGTGTGGAAAGGTGTTTTTCCTCTCTCTCAACCTCTGGTCTGGGAGTGTTTCTTATGAGTTTGACTCTGAGGATTGTGATCTTGGAGCTGGGTCTGGGATCCTATTTATAGTGTTATAGGGTTCATATGGCTATGACACCTCGCTACATGCAAATAGTTACTAAGTTGCTTCAAACCACCTCTCTAGCTTGGATTCTAGGGTTTTAATCAGCTTATGTTATATGGCATTAGTGGCATGACAGTTAAGGGCTAATTTGGTCAATTTTACTATTTTGGAATTTGACAAGTGGATAATCTAGTTAATGTGTTAATGTGTTTTCTTGCTATATTCATTTTTAGGAAAATTTCCTAATGTCTATTACTATTTTGTTAACATGTTAGTTGTGGTCAGATGTTCATTTTCATTTCCATCTTCCATTGTCATTGATTTTCTAGAGAATCCATGTTTGAGGGTAGGTTCTTGCTGTAATTTGCCCTTTTTATTAGTTTTGCTACTAAGCTTTCTATACTAGCTCTATTAACTTGTTTTATTGTATTTGGAGGTTATGGGATATTTATTGTCTTTCTACTCCGATTAGTGTATGGTGCTAGATATTACTATTGTTGGTTTTGCTATCTACTATTGTTGTTATCTGCTGCTACTATCTATTTGTTGTTATTGCTATCTACTGCTGATACTACTATTTATTGTTTTTATTTGCTATATGTTGTTTTTGTCTATTTTATTTTGCTTAAAACCCCTCAAACACAAGAGTTCTAGGACTAGTTCGTAGAATTCTATCTTGGATTCTATATCAAATGGTTTTGCCCTAGGGCAGAAACAACATTTTAACATTGCAACAATTCGTTTGTCTTTGTTTCCTTTGCATGTCAAGATAGGCTAGAAAAGAAAGAAGAGCAACAAAAGGGATAATTAGATTAGGTTATAGTTTTATGTTTCTTTGTTTTCCTACTAGCAGTTTGTATTAGGTGATTTCTTTTTGTAAGATCTCTTGTAAATGATCATCTCTATGAATATATCAATAAAGATTTCATTCCTTTACACTGTCTCTTTTACAATTCTTATACTTGTATTTCTTCTTTTAGTTTTTATTATACGAATTAGAGTTTAAATTATTCAAACCTCCAATTGAATTGCATAACCACTTAGAGTTATTAATTGTTCACAATGAAAAGGCAATCATTCATTTGAGCATTACACTCAAACAAATATGAAAACCATTTTAAAATCCTAACTTTTGAATTACAAGTTCATTTTGAAAATTTGAATTCAAATCCTAGTGTTGGCCTAAGTCAAACTTCAACACTAGGGTTCAATCTCAATCACTTGCAACCCTTTTAAAACAAAGTTTTAAAAATTTCACACTTTCGCAAATGCATGTTATGCATTAACACTCATCGCAATCTCATGCTCTGAACGCTCCTATTCTTCGGTTTATCACAAATGGTTTGGAGGAAGGTATATACAATTTGGGGTTGTAACATCTCAACCCAAAGATTTGAGCTTTGCAACGTTGGAGAATATAGGAGTCGGTGTCGTCACCTTCTTCAAGTGGAAGAAGGTGGGCCTAATATGGAAGTGGTACTACACACATAATATGCAGCCCGGAGGTTTTGGGGGACTAGGAGGCTTTAGGGGCCTGAGGCTCCAAGCGACCTCGTGGTCCAAATGATAGTTTCCCATGAGGTAGGAACCCTTGTATTGGGACCGGAGGCCCATGCAGGGAGCGTCGAAAGTTCTGGACCCAGATGCTGCAAGGAATATTCGGGGTACCTATAGGGGAAACCAAAGGTTACTCATCTGTGACTTCTTTGTGTGGCACCCACAGGCTGTCCCGAGGTTCTAGGCCCTAGAGACTTGGAGAGGGGCCCTGAGAGGTTTTGACTAGCAAAATATTCTAGAATCATAATAGATATAGTGGGCTCTCTTTCTTTCCATTGGACAGTTGAGTGCTGGAATTTTTGTATTGGGTCCACCCATTTAATAATAATATAAAAATTTCTAGTGAAAATCCTAAAGGCCAATTACCCCTTGCACGACTGAACTAGTGGAGCTAAATTTTAGTCTCACATTGCTAGTTGAGTGAGAGTTAGACCTCCTTATAAGGGGAGCTCTTTTATCACTTGTAAGAGCATGAGAAGAAGAAATCTACATAGGCTCTCCTCCGTTGCATGCCCACCTTATCGTATCGTCATAACACGCGCAACCGATTTCAGGAATGACCAGAAACAACAAAGCACCTATGCCACATGTACACGCCGTAAATATTTTGGCCACGAGATGAAACACTTTGCTATGTGGACGAGTTTGATCTGTTCGTATTCTCAACTTCTACGTGACCATTTTTTTGGCCTTTCATGTTTATAAAGAGTTCGCTCCTTGTTCCTCAGCCTAGAAACATACACAACACAAGAGACTTCCTCTTTCTACAACCTTGCACCGCCGCCCAAGTCTGTAGGGGTTCCACATATGAAAACAATAATTTTTTACCCTACGCCCCTGAACCCCTGATGTTTCTAGGACCTATCTATTAGTAATGCAGTAATGGGAGGAGCTTTTCGCGAACTTACCCTTGAAGACCAAAAAGCATTGTCAATGCTCAGGAGAGCGTGGTTGATGTAGACCAGCCGAAGCTGACCTCAAGGTCGTGATAAAGTCCTTGCGCTCCTACGGCTCCAACGACTTGAGTGCCTCAAGTGTGACACCTCGCGGGGAGTTACACATGTCCGGTGCCCGACGATGACTCCCGCTTCCCCGATCCAGCAGCAGTTGCGGAAGTAGAGCTCCTGGATTCGAATCCCACAGCGCGATGGCGCTCCGCGGTGAAGATGTCTCTCGTTTGCACAGTCCAAACTTGGAACCACGGTCACGAGAGAGAGAGAGAGAGAGAGAGAGAGAGAGAGAGAGAGAGAGAGTATCAATTGGAGGTCTCCCCAAAAGTGAGGAAACCTTTATTGAATATTGTGTGTATTTTATCTGGCCAGATACCCCCACTATATATAGGGGGGGGAGGTACTACCTCCCTCAAAGTCCCGGGGTGGGACTAAAGGAGAGGAGAGGGGGAGGGGTGGCACCGCCGGCCACCCCCATGGGCCCCGCACGGGGAGGATGGCCCACTAGGGCTCCGGCCACCCCCTTTGGCCCTTCTCCCTCTTACTTTTACCTAAGGGGCCCTCTTCCCTCCGGAATTGGCCCATTAAGCCTTTTGACCTTTAAATTGATTTTCTCTTTTATTAAATAATTATGAATAAATGATTAAATCAATATTTAACATTCATTCATATATTATTCAATCTTCGTGCCTATGGAACACCTTCCACATCCACTTCGGACATCCTCCGGACTTACGGAAACCCCTCCGGTTTTCTCTCTACTATTCTTTGGTGATTCTTATGATCCTATAAACACTCTCTAAGCATCATAAAACCCTTAAGCGTGATACCATACGATTCGGGAACACTCCAGACATGGTCGGGACACTCCCGGACCAATGATCGACAGAGGGACCTGGATGGCCATGTGACCCCTGTGTGTTCCACGATGATCTTTCGTCGTTTGAACCGGCACAGTCATGTCCTATTCCTTTTGTCTCTCGATACTTGCATTTCCTGAGATCTGATCAATGACATCACCATGTCGTGTTCAATCTCGTTACTGAACAATTCTACTTGACTCGTTCCGACAAGTGATATCCCTGTGATCAAATCACATGTTGCGCAGCTATTGGATATAACTTCTCTGTGTGGGCCCTTGAGTATCTTTCCGTCACGTGGATAGACAAATCCCGCTCTTAACATATATTGCCTCTACGGTTTCCTCCGAGTACCTGAACACACCATTATAACCACTGTATTACCAAGTGGCGCTTGATGCTATCTAAGCACTCTCGGGAGACAGTGATTCATATAGCCTCATGGTTTAAGGAATAGTCTATGAGGATCCATTTCTAATCATCATAACTTAAACTTCATGACATGATCGGGTCACGATGTTTCGGTTGGGTATTGGTTTATCATCTCATTCACAGAATGAGTTGACTCCATTTTCAACTGGCATAAATGCCACATGATCATGAAACTTGATCATCTGTTGACCAATGAACCAGTGACTAGAGTTTCACTAGGAACCCCTAGTTGTTTATATATCACACGTGTATTGATGTTTCCACTCAATACAGTTATAGCATGATATAAAAATTAATCACAAACTTTATGAAATATGATAATAGTCCTTATTACTATTTGTCTCTAGGGCATATTTCCAATAGTCTCCCACTTGCACTAGAGTACAAATAAACTAGCTGAATTTGTTCTTAATCATTGGCACCATATATCCAGTACCCTGAACATGCTTGCTCATGGAAGAGGTTGAGTCTTGGGCATGTACTTTACAGTCCCAAATCCTTTGCAACTTACTAATGTCACCTTGATTGACATTAATACTTTATCATCACATGATAACATCTGTGTGTATGCATCGTTGCTATGGAAGCAGAACGAGGCCTAATTCTAGGAGCCTACGGTGACTTTAGATCAACCTCAAGGGCTTTCTCATGGGCACTTTGCCCTGGTGATGACCCACAAGTATAGGGGGTGTATCGCAGTATTTTCGAGGGAAGTGAAACCCAATTTATTGATTCGACACAAGGGGAGCCAAAAAATATTTATAAGCCTTAACAACTGCAGCTGCACCTGGAAACAATCTTGCTCACAACAGTTTATCAGTAGCAACAGTTTTATAGTAGGAATAGTAAAGTAACAGCAGTAGTAAAGTAAAGACAGCAGTAATAATAGCAGTAACAGTAGGATTCGAGTGCGGTATGCATAGGGATGGATGAACGGGCGTTGCATGGACAAGACAATTCACATAACAATCAGAACATAGGGCAATTGCAGATAAATAAGATAAAGCATCCAAGTACTAGATAATCCTAGGCATGTGTTCCATATATAGTCATACGTGCTCGCAATGAGAACTTGCACAACATCTTTTGTCCTGCCAGCCCGTTTGCAGCGGGGCCTCAAGGGAACTACTAGCAATTAAGGTGATCCTTTTAATAGAGCACCGGAGCAAAGCATTAACACTCCGTGAACACATGTGATCCTCACATCAAAGCTATTCCCTCCGGTTATCCCGATTTCTGTCACTTCGAGGCCATTGGTTTCGGACAACAACGTGTGTATACAACTTGCAGATAAGACCATAAACAATACTATCATAATGAATCAATAACATGTTCAGATCTGAAATCATGGCACTCGGGCCCTAGTGACAAGCATTAAGCACAACAAGTCGCAACAAAGTCATAAAGCACTAATAAAAGATACTAGGCACCATGCCCTAACAATCTAATGCCATTACATGAATGATCTCATCCAATCCCTACCATCCCCATAGCCTACAACGAGGGATTACTCACTCATAGATGGGGGAAACATGGATGGTCGATGGAGAAGCGATGGTGGCGATGATCTCCTCCAATTCCCCGTCCCGGCAGGGTGCCAGAACGGAGTTTCTGGTGCTGTTTCGTGGAATATGGTGGTGGTGGCGGAGCGGAACTCCTTTTGGAAAAACGTCGACCCCCTGAGTTTTTAGGTCAGAAGGCAACTTATAGGCGAAGAGGGAGACTGAGGGGGTGTCTGGGGTGGCTAGACCACCCCCTGGTACGACCTGGGCCCAGCCCCCCTCCGTCTCGTATTCTGGCTCCGGGAGTTTTCTGGTGAAATAGGATTTTTGGCATATTTTCCGGGATTTTTTCTGATAGTTGATTTTTTGCACAAAAAGTAGACACCAAGGCAATTCTGCTGAAAATAGCGTCAGTCAGCGTTAGTTGCATCCAAATCACACAAGTTTAGAGGAGAAACAATAGCAAAAGTGTTCAGAAAAGTAGATACGTTTTGGACGTATCACCTGGGACACATCATTCTACGTTAAAAGCGAACTAGCCCTGCATAACATTATACTACACTTTAGATGGTACCCTTATCTATTATTATAAATGCAATCATCGAAACACTAGTGTGCTCTGTGCAACTTTCGATGTTTTTGTTCACCTTGCTTCCTACTTGACTTTTATCGGTATTTATAGGAGTTTCCAACATATTCCCTTATAACATAACCCTTTATGCTTAATATATGTCATCCTTTATGGATTTGAAAAACATGTCTATAGTTCTCTATTAGACACTGTGGATAAATTTAGCTCAACATTCCGTGATTCAAACTTAATCACTTTTGAACGTTCCTTATTGGATCATATATTATGTTAAGTTATCATCATGGTTTCGAAGATAGAACCTATGTCTCAACAAAGTGGATGATGATCATCCTTTCTTTCTTTCAACCATTGATGTTAAACTTAATACTATTCCTAATTTGAGTTATTATGGACAGTTCCTTAATTGAGTTCTATTCTAAAACCCTTTTCAGAATCCCTTAAGTAATACTACATAATATCATAGTACACTTATTATCAACTTCTACACCTTATAAAATCATTATTTATCGATATTTGCGCTTTTATTCTTAACACACTTAAGAATTACTCTATAAGCTCCCACTCAAAATATGTTTCTAACATATTTGGGTATGAGTCACTACTCTTACTCAAACTATGTTCCTACATATTTGAATTTGAGACTCATATTGCTCCCACTCAAAAATATGTCATTCACATATTGTTTTAGGAAGACTTTTATAGCTCCCACTCAATTTTATGCAAATTTCATATCCACTCACTATTCTGAACAATTTCAAAATCCTTTGATCAGATATCAAACTTGGAGTTTTACTATGAGATACTAGTACTTTTACTAGTTTCAAATCCACTAGACATTTAGCACACTTGAATCAAATTCATTTGAATTTATCCAATACTTGACAAATTGTGTTTTTGTCATTCACCCCCTTTTCCACTATGGCTTTGCAGTCATTTGGGAAAATTCCAAGTAACCCCTTTTACTTGTGAGATTCAACAACGAATTACTTTCCAATCTCAAGGGAATTTCGCTTCTAGGATTTCTCATAATTCTAGTTTACCATTATTTCCTTAGTAGTTCGTAGGTATGTCATATTCTGGTAGTCATGACAAATGATTCACAAATGTCTCCATACAAGATATGGGTTACATTTTGAATCCTACTTTATGTAGTGAAAACACCAGTGGGGAAAACACAATGATCATTATCATTGATTCTTTCCTTTGTGAAGAGAATCATTCAGGAACGTTTTCCATCGCATTTCTCAACACTCTGATGTAGGGTTTTGAATCCTCATCGTGTTTCACACTATCTTCCATTTGCTCCATAATCAAGAAATATCACACTATCTTCCATTTGCTCCATAATCAAGAAATATCACACTATCTTCCATTTGCTCCATAATCAAGATAATCGTATTGTTTACTTTACACGCAGTTCGTAAGGCAATAATCTGTTGCTTGCAACTTAATACTGGAGGGGGTTCGGATGATAACCTGAAGGTGGATTATTAGTCATAGATGCAGTTGGATGGAGGTCTATGTATTATGTTGTAATGCCCAATCAAGTCTCAGAGGAGTCAAGATGGTTAGTATATGCATGTATTGCTTTCTCGGTGTTTGTCAATTGCCCCGCTGTAATTTGTTCACCCAGCATTTTATCTATCTAAGAAGAACCACCTCTAGTGAACTATGGATCCCGGTCCTTTTTCTTTACATACAACCTATAAACTGTTTACTTCTTTGTATTTACTTTCTGCAAACTTTCACTTCTTTCCATTCGATACGTTTAATCCTTTGTTTTCCGCAAAACACGGTGAGATTGACAACCTCATCGGAAGTTGGGGACAAAGTTCTGTGGTTGTGTTGTGCAGGTCTCCACGTTGCTACTAGCACCGGTAGTGCACCCTGCCAAAGCTCAGCTAGTAACACCTTTGGGGTGTTTCCTTGCTCCTACTGGTTCCATTAAACCTCGGTTTCATAACTGAGGGAAAACTTATTGCTGTGCTCATCATACCTTCCTCTTGGGGTTCCCAACGAGCTCTACGTTGAAAGTCGAGCGCATCAAGATCTTTTCTAGCGCCGTTGCCGGGGAGTCAAGGACATCTTCACAAGGGGAGTCCCTCATAACCAATCTCTTTACTTTGTTGTTTTTGTTTTGCTTAGTTTCTTTTGCTTTGTTTGCTTGTTTTGGTATTCAAAAATCCAAAAAAATTGGTTTTACAAG
Source organism: Avena eriantha (assembly GCA_910589775.1). Taxonomy (NCBI): domain Eukaryota; kingdom Viridiplantae; phylum Streptophyta; class Magnoliopsida; order Poales; family Poaceae; genus Avena; species Avena eriantha. The sequence continues at coordinate 143,540,926 of OU342744.1, read as the reverse complement.
TTTGCTTTCTTATTTGAAAAACACAAAAAATTAGTTCCTATCCTAGTTGTCACTATGTCTAGACTTTAAAACAAGGAATTGAGGAAAGTTTTAAGGAAGCTTGGTCTAGAATCTCCGATCTACATGAAAAAACTGAGCCTATAATGACTCAAAGCTTGTTCCTTAGCAGTTTTTACCTTGGAATTGCTCTTTTCTATAGATATGCTTTAGATGCTGTTGTGGGAGGAGATTTCCTCCATTGTAATGAGGATGATGCTATTAATGCTATAAAGAAATTGATCCTCACTTACAACTTGCCTAGCCAAACTGATACTTCTTTCGCAAAAATATTTGCTAGGTTGGACACTCTTGAGGCTAGCATTACTAGATTAGAGAGTTGCTATAATACGCTTAGGGAGCATCATGATTATGTTCCAAAAAACTCTGAACCCTCAAAGTGGTTTCCTACAGTAAAGATTGATATGAACAATGAAACTTTTCAAGCTCGCTGTGATATCATATCTGAATTTTGCCTTATGCCCAAAGATATTTATAAATCTCTGAATACTTGGGGGCTCATTGAAGGAGGAAACGAAATATCTCTTACTAATAATACTACTATATTACCTCTTGGAATAGCTGAAGGAGTGTTTACAAAGATCATTGGGAAAACAATTTCTATTGATTATCTTGTTACTGAATGTGCAGGAAAGGGACAAATTACACTTGGAAGGTCCCTATTAGAACTCCTTGGAGCAATAGTAGATGTGGGAAAGGGGACCATGCACCTTTATTCTCCACCAAACAATCATATTTTCCCCAAGGTTAAGAACAAAAGTAAGAGAGGTAAGGGCAAGAAAGTTGGTTTTAATGCTTCTTCATTTGAGAACACTTGATTCTTTCTTTGCTTCTTATGCCTAACTTAAAGGCGTTAAAAAAAGTACTTGTTGGGAGATAACCCAAGAGTTTTAGATGAGTCTTGGAAGTTATTACCTTTGTAATAACCTCTCCTTATCCTTTTTATTTGCTTTTTGTGCCAAGAGTAACCTCTAATGAGAGTGAAGTAATGATTGGGAAAGTTGCTGTCCCGAAAGAGATTTTTGTGTTTTACCGTAAAAATTCGTGAGAGAGCTTTGTATGTAGGATTGAGCTGTAATTTTTTTTGATTCTGCCCCAGGTTGTTATCTAACTTTCGTTAGTTCAACACTTTTTGATTTGAGCAACAGAAGGTCTTCGAAAAAAATTCGTCTTTACCTGCTGGTCTGTTTTGACAGATTGCTGCCATTTTCTGTATTTGCTTCTTGTTAGTTCCTTCTTGAGTTCTTTTGGGGAATTGAGCTTTTTGAGGGAAGGGCTACAGTATCTAGTGTTCTAATGGAAGTTTATTTGGTGTTAGAACTGAACCTTAAGACTTATTTATCTTAAGTGCACTAATGTTGCTAATGAGATTGTGTGAAGTTTTGTATGAAGGAAAAATTTCAGGTGTATGGAAGGAATGAGTAATGAGATGAGGATGGACTAAAGCTCAAGCTTGGGGATGCCACGCGTGTCACCCCAAGAAATATCCAAGAATTACAAGCGTCAAAGCTTGGGGATGCCCAATGCATCCCCTTCTTCATCAATAAAAATCCTAGGTTTCTTCCAAACGCTTCATTTTTATTGTTTCATGCATAATTGTGTTTTTCTTGGAGCGTCTTGTTTTTTACTTTTGTTTTGGTTTTTAGTTTGCTTTGGTTTGCTTAGTTTTCTGAATAAATTGGTTGGACCCCCTCTTTCATACATTTGGTTTGCAAATAGTTTGGTTTGATTTGGAAAAGAGTAGGGAAGTTCATACTTATGTGGTAAAAAGAGCTTGTTTTTGACTGTGGCCTATGCTTTGTCATGCCATGCTTGATATTGTTTTGACTTTATGCTTAGTATTATTTGCTGTAGCATGACTTGTTATAAACAATTGAGATTGCTTAATGTGCCTTGGATGAATCATGCGTTGTTTTAGCATATTAAAGCATAAGTATAGTGGTATTCTACTTTGATGCTTTGTTTGGGTTGACTTGGCGCATGCTCACACCATGTTATGACTATCCAAAGTCACCATAGTCTTTATGATCCTTTAGTTTTCAACTTGTAGTATCACTTTATGCTTAGATCAATGATATTTTGTCGCTCTGCATGATTATGGCTATTATTGCTCTCTTAGTTTGTCGCTCCCAGTCTTTTGCTAACCTCCACAACAAAGTATGAGTTCCACTCATGCATCCAACTCCCTGAACCAAGTTATTCCAAAGAGTCCACCATACCTACCTACTATCTTATGCTATTCCAAGTATATTCATGCTTTTGTTTACCTTCCACTTGTTATGAGAAAACTAGTGATTAAAGCTCTCACGAACTTGATGGCACACTTTACTTTACTTGCCCTTAATAAACTTGAACCATTGTGTCTTCTATGTTGTATATGCTTGCACTTATTTGTTGGGAATTAGCAGAACCATGTTTTCATGGGGAACGCTTTCAACATTGCACTTGGTACTTGTACCTAGTTGGTATCATGCTCTTTTGTATATGGATGTCGTCGGTGTGAAATGAAAGGGGAGCTTGTAAGTCCATGGAGTTATGTATATGTGTTAGAGAAACGTCTGGGCCGCTGTTCTAATCCAAGCTGACATGGTGGAAACCTACAGCGTAACCATAATGAGCTGTCTATGAAGCATTCTTCTTATAAAAAAAGAGTCCTATATTGAGAAAAAAAGGGAAAAGAAAAGAAGAGATACTATGAAAAGAGGAAAGAGAAAAAAAGCACCATATTCCCATGGTAAATAAGAAGAATGCTGAGATGCTCGTTGTCTGCTTGCCTTGTCATTTTGATATGGGGATTCTTCCGTATCATCGGGCAAGGGGTACCCCTTTGGCGGTTCTCTATCATACACATGTACTTACGATGACAAGAACTTACCGGTGACTAAACTTGAGTAGCATGAGGAGCGGCCCTCGTATACAAGGGACATGAGATTTCTAACTTATACTTCATCAAGCATGTACACCATAGTTTGTTCACTTTAACCTTAATCACTTCAAGATGCTTATGATAGAGGCAATGAGAGCTGAAGGCTATAAGTACCATAATTTTTGGAAGCTCTTTATGAGACTTGAATCCCTACTTCCTTTTACAAAGGCTTTTATTCCACCATTAGATTGAGTCTCCACCTTCTATCTTTATGCACTTACTTTGAGAGCATATTGGCCATTCTTAGTTCTATGTGCATTGTCCCAAGACTAGTTGATTGATGCATACTTTGATATTGCTTGTTTGAAACTATTGTATCTAGTCACTCTTATGAACTTTGAAGGTGTCCTATGCATTTATATTTGCTACTCTATTGAGGGACAAGCTGAATACTACTATGCTATGTTTTCTTTATGTGAAACAAACAAACTTCTTGCAAAGTATTGTTATTCATGAATCTTTTGTTTGTGCCTTTTCATGTTGCATCATAGTTTCTTTGTCTTATTGCTAGAACTTTGTCTTTCATGTTATGATTGAAGTACTATGATCCCAGCTTTGAATGTTTTGCAATTACTTTGATCAAGTTTTTGATGGTGCATGTCACCTCAAAAATTATTCTTTCTTTTTATCACTTACCTACTCGAGGACGAGCAGGAGTTAAGCTTGGGGATGTTGATACATTGCAGATGTATCTATAATTTTTGATGTTCCATGCTTGGTTTTATCCACTTTCTTGTGTTTTGTTCCAACTTTGGAGTACTTTTCATATGATTTCTTAGAGTAACCTATTAACAAGAGCCACAGTGCCAGCTGCCTGTTTTCTGTTGTTTTTGGTTCCAGGAAAGTCAGAAAATGAATATTCTCAGAATTGGATGGGACAAAAGCCAAAGTGCCTATTTTTCGGGAAGTGATCAACTGCTAGAATACGAGACGGAGAAGGGCCAGGGAGCCACCACACCACCTGGCCGCACGGCCAGGCCTGACCCGCGCTAGGGGGTGGTGTGGCTGCTCCCGGCACCCCCTCGGCCTCCCCTTTCGACTATAAGATGCCCTCGGGACGAAAACCCTAGGCACCTGATCAAAAATCCACGAAAGAGTCTGTAGCCGCCGTCATCTCCATTCCTAGATCGGGAGGGATCTGAAGCTCTTCCCGACACCTTGCCGGAGAGGGGAATTCACCCTGGAGGCCTTCTTCATCACCATGCAAGCCTCCGGTGTGATGCGTGAGTAGTTCATCCTTGGACTACGGATCCATGTAGTGGCTAGATGGCTGGTTTCTCCTCCTTTGTGCTTTCATGTTTAGATCTTGTGAGCTCCGTTCATGATCAAGATCATCTATTTGTAATTCATACATGTTCTATTTGCACCCCCTCGGCCTCCCCTTCTGACTATAAGATGCCCTCGGGACGTAAACCCTAAGGGCCCGATCAAAAATCCATGAAAGAGTCTGTAGCCACCGTCATCTCCAGCCTGAGATCAGGAGGGATCTGAAGCTCTTCCCGGCACCCTGCCGGAGAGGGGAATTCACCCTGGAGGCCTTCTTCCTCACCATGCAAGCCTCCGGTGTGATGCGTGAGTAGTTCGTCCTTGGACTACGGATCCATGTAGTAGCTAGATGGCTGGTTCTCCTCCTTTGTGCTTTCATGTCTAGATCTTGTGAGCTCCGTTCATGATCAAGATGATCTATTTGTAATTCTACATGTTGTGTTTGCGGGGATCCGATGGATATTGAGATACTATTTCAAATTAATTATTGATTCTATCATGTCTTTGTTATTTGTGATCTTGCATGCTTTCCGTTGTTAGTAGCTATCTTGGCCAAGTAGATGCTAGCAACTCCAAGAGTTAGTATTTATGCTCGATAGTGATTCATGCCTCTGGTAATCTAGGGAAGTGACAGAAATCTCTAAGGTACTAGATGTGCTGTTGCTACTAGGGAGAAAGCAACAATCCTTTGTTCATAAAACAATCGTATTGTTTACTTTACACGCAGTTCGTAAAGCAATAATCTGTTGCTTGCAACTTAATACTGGAGGGGGTTCGAATGATAACCTGAAGGTGGATTATTAGTCATAGATGCAGTTGGATGGCGGTCTATGTATAATGTTGTAATGCCCAATCAAGTTCCAAAGGAGTAAAGATGATTAGTATATGCATGTATTGCTTTCTCATTGTTTTTGAATTGCCCCACTGTAATTTGTTCACCCAGCATGTTATCTATCTTAAGGAGAGCCACCTCTAGTGAACTATGGATCCCGGTCCTTTCTTTTACATACAATCTACAAACTGTTTACTTCTTTGTGTTTACTTTCTGCAAACTATTACTTCCTTCCATTCGATACGTTTAATCCTTTGTTTTCAGCAAAACCGGTGAGATTGACAACCTCATCGCAAGTTGGGGACAAAGTTCTGTGGTTGTGTTGTGCAGGTCTCCAAGTTGCTACTAGCACCGGTAGTGCACCCTGCCAAAGCTCAGCTAGTAACACCTTTGGGGTGTTTCCTTGCTCCTACTGGTTCGATTAAACCTTGGTTTCATAACTGAGGGAAAACTTACTGCTGTGCTCATCATACCTTCCTCTTGGGGTTTCCGTCGAAAGTCGAGCGCATCAAAAATGCATAAATGTATCTCCAAATGTAGACAAAACATAAGAAAGTAGATACAAAACAAGCATGCAATATCAAATATTATAGATACTTTTGCAACGTATCAACATCCCCAACCTTAACTCCTGCTCGTCCTTGAGTAGGCAAGTGATAAAAAGAAAGAATAATTTTTGAGGTGACATGCACCATCATAAACTTGATCAAAGTATTTGTAAAACATTTGAAACCTGGGATCATAGTACTTCAACATAGCATGAAAGATAAAGTTATAACAATAAGACATAGCAACTACGTTGTAACATAAAAAGGCACAAACAAAAAGATTCATGAATAACAATGCTTTGCAAAATGTTTGTTTGTTTCATATAAATAAAACATAGCATAGTGGCATTCAGCTTGTCCCTCATAGAGTAGCAAAACATAAATGCATAGGACACCGTGAAAGTTTATAAGGGTGGCTAGATACAAATAGTTTAAGAACAAGCAATATCAAGTTATGCATCAATCAACAAGTCTTGGGACAATGCACATAGAACTAAGAATGGCCACTATGCTCTCAAAGTAGGTGCATAAAGGTAGAAGGTGGAGACCCAACATAAAAGTAAAAGAAAGGCCTTCATAGAAGGAAGCAGAGATTCAAGTTTTATAAAGAGCTTCCAAAAATTATGGTACTTATTAGCTTTCAGCTCTCATTGCCCCTATCATAAGCATCTTGAAGTGATTAAGGTTAAAGTGAACAAATAAGAGGATATGCTTGACAAGTTATAAGCCGAAATCTCATGCCCCTTACTTACAAAGACCGAACCTCATGCTACTCAACTTCAGTCACGAGTAAGCTCTTGTCATTGTAAGTACATAAGTATCATAGAGAACCGCCAACGGGGTACCCCTTGCACATGATACGGGAGCTATCCCATAATCAAAATGACAAGGCAAGCAGACAATGAGCATCTTAGCGATCTTTTTATTTGCTATTTGCATAGGTTTTTATTGAGGATGCTTCATAGAGTGCTCATTATGGTTATGCTGCAAGTTTCCACCATGATTAGGCATGGCTTAGGCTAGCGGCCCAGGCGTTTTTCTAACACACATACAAACTCCATGATCATACAAGTTCCACTTTTATTTCACACCAGCGGGATCCATAAGCAAAAGAACATGATATCAACGGGGTACAATGTACAAGTGCAATGCTGAAAGCGTTCCCCATGATACATGGTTCTGCTAATTTCAACTTATAAAGCGCAAGCATATACGCAACAAATATGGACACAATGGGTAAAGTTTATTAAATGCAAGAAATTAAAGTGTGCCATCAAGTTCGTGAGAGCTTTAATCACTAATTTTTACATAACAAGTTTAATTTGGAAGGTAGATAAAAACAAGAATATACTTGGAATAGAAAATGCTAATAGGTAGGTATGGTGGACTCTTTGGAATAACTTGGTTTTAGGAGTTGGATGCATGAGTGGAACTCATACTTGATTACAGAGGCTAGCAAAAGACTGGGAGCGACCAACTAAGAGAGCAATAATGGCCATAATCATGCAGAACGACAAAACATCATTGATTAAAGCATAAAGTGATATTACAAGTCTAAAACTAAAGTATCATCAAGTCTATGGTGACTTGGGATAGTCATAACATGGTGTGAGCATGCGCCAAGTCAACCCAAATAAAGCATCAAAGGAGAATACCATAATACTATGCTTTAATATGCTAAAACAACGCATGATCCTTCCAAGGCACATTAAGCAATATCAATTGTTTATAACATGTCATGCTACAGCAAAGATCACTAAGTATAAAGCCAAAACAATATCAAGCATGGCATGACAAAGCATAGGCCATAGTCAAAAACAAGCTCTCTTTACCACTTAAGCATGAACTTTCCTACTCTTTTCCAATCCAAACCAAACTATTTGAAAACCAATGGAGGAAAGAGGGGGTCCAACCAATTTATTCAGCAAACTAAGAAAACCAAGCAAACGAAAAAACAAAATGAAAACAAAAAAGAAGATGCTCCTAGAACAACACAACTGTGCATGAAACAATAAAAATGAAGTGTTTGGAAGAAACCTGGGATTTTTATTGATGAAGAAGGGGACGCCTTGGGCATCCCCAAGCTTTGACGCTTGTACTCCTTGGATATTTCTTGGGGTGACACGCGTGGCATCCCCAAGCTTGAGCTTTAGTCCATTCTTCATGTCATTACTCATTCCTTCCATACACCTGAAATTTTTCCTTCATACAAAACTTCACACAATCTTTATTAGCAACATTAGTGCACTCAAGATAATAAGTTTTTGGGTTCAGTTTCGACGCCAATAAAACTTCCATTAAAACACAAGCTACCGTAGCACTTCCCTCAAAAATCTCAATTCCCCAAAAGAACTCAAAAAGGAACCAACAAGAAGCAAATGCAAATAATGGTAGAAATCTGTCAAAACATACCAGCTCTCCAGTTTGACACTCTAATCCATGGTAGGGCTATAACATCACACCTCAAAGTTCGCTTTCAGCATCTAGATAACCCCACACTGTCACCTTGAGCTCTAGATGGTTCCAACAAACACCACAATTTCATAGAGACATCCAACTCCAAATATAACTCATAACAAGTATTTGTAATATCTAGCCTAAGTGCCACCATGGTGTGCATGCTATCACTATCACACACATGCGAAGAGCAAAGATCCATTAAAGCACTTGAGTAGCAAGGTAGATATAGTTGATTACAAAGCTCATGATCACAATATGATCATGCATAGAGAGAGAGAGATGAAGACATAGCCACTGGTAGAGCCCTTAGCCTCGAGAAAGAACTACTCTCTCATCATGGGAATCAGCAATGACGATGGAGATCTTGGTGGAGACCGATGGAGATGGATCCGGGGGCACTTCCCCGTCTCGACAAGGTCCCGGAACAGAGACTTTCTTTCCCCCGAATCTCCTCTTCGGTGGCGGCAGCGCTGTGGAACTTTTTGTGGCTGGAGGCTGGACTTTTTAGGGTTTCTGCATCGGAGGCTTCTTATAGGCGAAAGGGCAAGGTCAGTGGAGGTCGGAGGGGCCCACACCACCTGGTGGCACGGCCAGGGCTAGCTCGCGCCACCATATGGTGTGGCTAGGCCCTGGCCCTCCTCCGTCTCGTCTTCTGGCTCCGTGTCCCCCTCGGTGAAATATTGACTTTGGCTTTTGTCCCGTCCAATTCCAAGAATATTCATTTTCTGACTTTCTGGAACCAAAAACAGCAAAAAACAGGCAACTGGCACTATGGCAACTTGTTAATAGGTTAGTTCCAGAAAATACATAAAAGTATCTCCAAATGTAGACAAAACATAAGAAAGTAGATACTAAACAAGCATGGAACATCAAAAATTATAGATACGTTTGCAACGTATCAAGAACCATTTTCTACATTTATAATTGCCAAAGGAATTTAGACTAAGTTTATAATTAAATGAGTTAATAACTCCACTCAGAAACACCTATCCCATGAAGGGTTCCTAGTGATAACACGACCCCTTTTCCCCCACATCTCCCCCGATTGTCACGACCATCAATGTGGGTTCAAGGGTGGACGCTAAACATCAGTCACATCATTCATGCAACCCGTGCTCGATCTTTCGACCATCCGCGTTCCGAGGGCATGTCTGCACATGCTAGGCTCGCCAACTCAACCTTAGTGTATTCGCTGTGCAACATGGCTTACACCCACTGTATGCGAATGTAGATATGTCTGACACCCGTTCACCATGGGTCACCTCATACCGAAGAACTTTCTTGGTGGTGCACACTAAGGGGGAACACAACCATTGGTAATTTTAACAGGGATCATCTTATTAGGCTACCGTCGAGTATCTAATACTAGCACACAATAATATATACAAACAATAACATTGAATGTAAATGCGATGTGATATGGTCCTTCATGTCGTGATCTCCATCCGTCGTCACCGGGTTCCGGCACCAGGGTTCCGGCGCTGTAGACACCAGGGTACCGGTGTCTTTCCGGTGTAGTAGTTCGCCACCTTCGTGACTATCTACCACTACGTAACATAAGGTAATCACTTTACCTTTGCCACAACCATATCACAAAGCAACACCCCCTGCAAAACAAAGTTAGACGCCTCTACTTTATCTTTGCATGTTTTATGTGGCTGAATGGGCTTTCACACAAGAACCGTTCTTACCTACGAACTTTTAGCACAACGTTGATCAAGTAGTTGTCTCTAATACTGTCGTGGTGGTGTCACGGCAGATGCCATGTATTGGCTAAAGGTGGGGACTAATACTCGCTAGGGGAATCCATGGAGGGATAGTGAAGTGATTCTCCACACAAGAGTTTGTATTGATTTACTTCCAAGGTTACAAGTGATCCTAGAGTTGTATTAGCGAGAGGAGGAAGAAGGAGCTCTAGTACTCTCACCCACAGATCACACCTGAAACCCTAGCCCAAAACAGAATCGCAGAGAGATCAACCCCTTCTACAGAAGCCCTAGCCCCCCTTTTATAGGGGAGGCTCGGTTTCCGCCTAGGGCATACGTGGAGGCATATTCCTAAGAATATGCCTCCTCCCAAAGTGGTAAGCCGACCGGGGTGCTTTTTCCCCCGCGTCACACATGCTTTAGCTACGTGAGCCTCTGTGGTGCCCTCGTCAGCCGACACGGGAGTCGTCACGCTTGTCGGCCACGCCCCGGTGGTCCTGTCCTTGCTCGCTTCGCTCAAGCAGTGCGTACCGGGGCTCCTTTTGACCAGCGAGATTCCTTCCTTTTGACCTCGGCTAACTCGGCCTTTATACCCCGGCGTGACCCTACCCGGGGGTATCCCCCCAACATCAGTCCCCGAAGCTGGTGCGGTCTTAGCTGCCTTGGCCGCTAAGGCCACACCAGGTTCAATCTTGTGCCCCGGTCGTGATTGCCGAGTTACCTCTGTACCTCGGACTGCTTGGATTTACGTTCCCTTCGCACATTTCAAGTTTTCACTTGCCGGCCGGGTTACCACAGTTCCATCCGGGTCTTGCTTCCTTCTCTCGTACGTTAACCCATGTGAAGGGTAATCATTATGTCGTCTTATTTTAAGGGACGGTACAGTAACCGCCGCAGTAATTGTCAGTTATTGTTGCAATTTTTGACTCTTTTGTTCGCTCTTTTCCTCAGCAATTCCTTTAGCAGACCGTTGAGGACGACACTGATCCGTCCCTTAAGTGGGCGCCGGACCGGGAGGCTCCGGATGAGGAAGAGCCGGACCAGGAGATGTTCCTCCCTATGACCGACGCCACGAAACGACCCACGGGTAAATCCTCTTCTATTAGAGGTTGGCCCGATGATGAAGATGACTCGGAAATCGAGGTGATTGAACCTTTTGAGTCTGTCCCCCTTTCTTTTGCTTTTCCGCCATCAGCTCTCCCCAGTGGTCATATTCACGAGGATCCCCCTCTCGCTACGGGCGAGCCTGTTCCGGTGGCAACGAAGAAGAAACGTGGGGCTTCTTCAAGTTCTTCCTCCGGACCCTCTCAGCCCGTTAAAAGGCGAAAGAAGTCCGGGGACAAGACTGCCCCCAAACCAGCATGCAAGGCCCCAGCACGAAGGGCTCGGAAACCCAAAGCGGCCGAAACCTTGGATGCGTAAGTCCTTCTTTCTTCTGTAACTCGTTCTTCCTTACTTCGTCGTAATTTTTCTTCTGACGTTATTTGATTTCGCAGGGCTCCGGTGGAGGTCCCTCAAAGTGGATCTAGCATCTCTTCCCCTCTCCGACCTAGCCCTTCTCCCCGTCGTGACGATGAGTCACGCCCGCTGAGCCCTATCCCAGAGGGTTCTGCGGCCGCTCTAGGTTCAGCTCCACCTTGGCAAGAGGAGGGTAACCTTGGAGCGGGGAAGACCGGTCCAGCCGGAGCAACAGCATCCATCGCCTCGACAACGCCTCAACCAGCAGCCACTGAGGCTACTTCGGCCCCAGCACCAGTTCCAGTACCAGCAACCAAACCAACAACCAGACTAGCACCAACTCCAACCTCGGCATCAGCACCAACTCCGGCAGCGAAAACTTCGGCGCCGGCCCCAAGCTCAGCAGCGAGAGTATCAACGCCTAGTTCCTATGCATCCTCCGAGTCCTCTCAACCTCGGCAAGGAACTACCCTGGCAATTTCTAAGGGGAAAACCACTGCTACAGCTTCCTCTACCCAGCAAGACAAAGGCAAGAAGGCTCCAGACGCTACCAAGCCCACTGCCGTCGAGTCTGGGCAACGCACCCTTGTGTCAATGCTCCCCAAGAAGATATCAGCGGCAAAGGACGCACCTGCCGAGCCAACCGAAGCCCAGCAGTTGGTTCTGCACACCAGCCCCGCCCTTGCCCTGGTGGAGAGGAAAGAAGCGCATGCAAAGGGCTTGGTGACGCCCCATATGCCCACGGGTGAATGGTACCCTCCGAGCCTGTTGGAATTTGTTATGAATTGGAACAAGGTCGAGATAGTCCAGGAATCTGATCTCCCAGAAAAGTTCGGTCATGCCGAGTTTTCCGTTCAGATGAACACGGCTGCAAAAAATATTAACCTCGCTGGGTGAATGATGGAGGTACGTTGCTCCTCCTTGACAAGTTGTAGGTAATAACTATTAGTCCCCGAGCCTCCGGGGGAGTGACTTGTTACTCGGCCGGATGCTCTTTTAGAACACTAACGTAGCTCCGTGAGAACTTCTAACATGCACACACCTAGAGCCGGGTTAAGTTCCACTTGGCCCGGATTTTAGTACACTTCGAACATGCGATACCTAGAGCCGGGTTAAGTTCCACTTGGCCCGGATTTTAGTACACTTCGAACATGCACACACCTAGAGCCGGGTTAAGCTCCACTTGGCCCGGATTTTAGTACACTTCAAACATGCACACACCTAGAGCCGGGTTAAGCTCCACTTGGCCCGGATTTTAGTACACTTCAAACATGCACACACCTAGAGCCGGGTTAAGTTCCACTTGGTCCGGATTTTAGTACACTTCGAACATGCACACACCTAGAGCCGGGTTAAGTTCCACTTGGCCCGGATTTTAGTACACTTCGAACATGCACACACCTAGAGCCGGGTTAAGTTCCACTTGGCCCGGATTTTAGTGCACTTCGAACATGCACACACCTAGAGCCGGGTTAAGTTCCACTTGGCCCGGATTTTAGTGCACTTCGAACATGCACACACCTAGAGCCGGGTTAAGTTCCACTTGGCCCGGATTTTTAGTACGCTTCGAATATGCACTAGGCTGACTTAAGTTTCTGTATCTCTTTTAGGTGACCACCAACCGCCGGAGTGCTGAATTCCAACGCTTGCTGGATACGCACAAGAATCTTCGCACAAAACAGGCTGCACTCATCGCGGAGTACGAGAAAAGGGGTAAATTTCTTCCTTATCCTTTTCTCAATTTTCTTCAACTTCGTTTGCCGAACTAATCTGATTGTTCGGTTCCCGCAGCTGGGGTGGAAGCTAAAAACAAGATAATGCGGAAGAACTTGGAGCAGATCAAGGGTACGTCCTTCTTGTCTGTCTTTACCGTGGTTTCCATCGGCTTTCCTGCTTGGCTCGGCAAACATTCATTCCTCGGCACTGCTGGGCCAACGCACTATTTCAGCATCGCTTGAAGATAGTGTGCCTGTGCCTGACGTGATGCTACATTTTCTCGAACAAGCAGGGCAGCACCAAGCCGAACTAAAGAAGAAAGATGATGAGCTCGCCCTCCTCCGGACCAAAGACGATGAGATAGCCAAGCTCAAGGCTGAGATGGCTAAAATGAAGGAGTAGCACCAAACCGAGCTAAAAAAGGCTGGCCAGAACTACACCGAAGAACGTAAGCGCCTCAAGCTCCAAAATGCTAAGGACCGTGAGCTTCTTCAAGAAGCCGAGGTCAAACTTGAGTCGGCAAATGCTGAGCTCGAGCAGCTTCGGAAGAGGCGTGATGCTTGCACCAAGGAACTGACCCGGGTTCACAGTCACATCTCACGTAATTTCTTTTCCTTTATCCGCCTTATTTCTCCGGGTTACTTCATATGTCTTGTTTTCTCAACTTTGTCCTTTGCCTTGTTTCCCAGGCCACTTTCCAGAGGGTACTGCTATTGCAAGTGCTGCTGTCGCCAATTTCCGCCGAGAAAGGGGTACTCCGGTCGCTCCTGAGGGTGAGAGAATTCCCTTTGACATGGAGGACCTGTTGGTCAGCCTGTCGTCTCGCGTGGAAATCATTAAGAACTACGGCAAGGACCTCCTCGATGTTTCAGTCCGAGTCTTCAACGCCTTCTGGCCCGCCGATGATGCTCTGGAGAGAGTCACACAGCTCGCTGAAAAGCTTTCGGAAATCGAGACCCAGCTCGACCTCTGGCGAGAGTCCGCTGGACGTGCTGCAGCCAATACCATCCTTCACCACATTCTGACGTGGTATGAGAAGATAGATCTCAACCTCCTCACACGACTGCGCACTGGATCCAAATGGACAAATGACCCGGAGTGGGTAGATCAGTGCTAGGCTTGCGCCCACAGCCTTATCGAATATGCCTCCATTCACGAATGGACCGAGGGTCCGAGCTTCCTGGAAGTCGCTAGTGAAGAAGAAGTTGAGAACGTTGAAGATGATTCGGGTGAGGACGAAGAGGACACTGCCTCGGATATCAAAGAGGGCGACGATGATGCCGAACTTCCTCCCGCTGCTCCTTAAGTAAAAACACTTGAAAATTTATGAGATCCCCGGTATGCCGGGTGGAATTGTATTCCAAACACATGTGATATTTTGCTACTAAGTGCTTATGCCGGATTAACTTGGGAGTAGTCCCCGAGTTTCTTTTTCTTGTTCGTTCAATCTTTTGGCTCGGATCGTGTCTACCTTGATTCGGTTTTACAACTTACGAATCCGAGCTTGAAAAATTGTCTTAACAATACTGGAAAACTTTTAGACTTAGCTCAAAAATAAAACTGTATAACAATTTGAAAATGAATACGGGGTTAGTCCGAAACATAAACGTCAGCTCAAATAAATTCTTTTCCTTAGTCATTTTTCATGTGCTACGCAATTCCAAACTTGTTCTCTTGCTTGCCATGAAGCCAATTCTTGTTGGACAGCAGCAAGTCGAAGAGTTGGGTTTTTGGTGCTCACACACTATTAATCCGAGTTAAGTAGAATAACTTACTCCAGCTGACGCGCAGAAAATAACAAACATTATTAAGGCAGTCCCCGAGTTACTGCTCGAGGTGCCAACATTTCATTGATAAGCTCATTGCCGACATACATACCGACATATGAGATAACCCGGATACATACACTTCTTAGCTAGGTGTAGAAAGGCCGAAGTAGAGCTATGTTCCATGGTCGCTTGGATTCCTCTCCGGACCTGTCCGCCTTGTTCTTTTCCTGTGGCTTTGCATCTATAAGATAGTAAGAATCGTTGTGCAATGCTTTGCTCACGATGAATGGCCCTTCCCATGGGGGGATAATTTATGCATTCCAGTAGTACGTTGTACCAACCGGAGCACCAGATCACCTTCCCGAAAGACTCGGGGGCACACTTTCCGGCTATGATAGCGTCGGAGATTTTGCTGATATATGGCGGATCTGGACAGTGCCAGTTCTCTCGCTTCTTCCAGCGGATCAACATCATTTTGCCGGGCTTCTTGCACTTCGGCTTCTGTGTATTGGGTGACCCTAGGCAAATCATGCTCTATGTCGGCTGGTAATACAGCTTCTGCCCCATATACCAGAAAGAACGGCGTATAGCATGTTGATCGATTCGGAGTTGTTCTTAAACTCCACAGTACCGCTGGTAGTTCTTCTATCCAGCAACCCCCTGATCTTTGCAGTGGCTTAATGAGCCGGGGTTTTATTCCGGATAATACTAATCCATTGGATCTTTCCACTTTCCCGTTCGATGAGGGGTGAGCTACCGAGGCTACGTCCAGCCGGATCCTCTTATCCCGGCAGAAACGAGCAAACGCTCCTTCCGCAAAATTTGTGCCATTGTCAGTTATGATACTGTGAGGATAACCGTACCTCAAGATGATATCCTTGAGAAACGTTACGGCCGTAGCTCCATCACATTTTCTTATAGGCTTTACCTCAATCCACTTCGTAAACTTGTCCACCATTACCAGAATGTGAGTCATATTTCCCCTTGCTGGTTTGAACGGGCCAACCATATCCAAGCACCATACGGCAAATGGCCAAGTGATTGGGATGGTCTTGAGTTCCGACATTGGCATATGTGTCTTGGTAGCGTACCTCTGACAACCATTACATTTTCTCACCAGATCTTCTGCTTGCTCTAAGGCATTTGGCCAGTAGAATCTGTGTCGGAAAGCTTTTGCTACCAAGGCTCCGGATGAGGCGTGATGCCCGCATTCCCCCTGATGTATATCTCGGATGATTTCAAGCCCTTCTTCCGGGTCAACACACCGCTGGAGGACATTGGTCACACTTCTTTTGTATAACTCGGAATTGATGATCGTGTAGGCCTTTGCCCTCCTCTGTGTTTGCCTGGACAGCACCTCCTCAGTGGGTAACGTTCCATCCTTCAGGAATTGAAATATAGGCAGTGCCCAAGCCGGTATTGGCCGCATGGGGAACACGTCCTCGTCTATCTCCATCTGATCCACCGGCATAACTTCAACCAGACCATGCTGAGCAGTCTCCGGGTCTTGCGAAGTAGTCCCCGGGTTTGCCGAAGCAGTCCCCGGGTTTTGCGCACCACTTCCTGTGTCCACGTCCATGGGCACAACTCTGGATTCTGTGTCCTCCGGGACGTAGATTGACTCGGATTCTAGGGATGGCCTAATGGATGGTTTCCTGAGGTGCTCTAATGCTACACCCGGCGGAATTGCTTGTCTGGTTGACCCGAGCTTCGACAGCATGTCGGCAGCCTCATTTTCCACCTAGGGTACATGATGAAAATCGCATCCCTCAAAGTAACCAGAAATCTTCTGCACATGAAATCTGTATAGTGCCATGTTTGGATCAAGGGCATCCCACATGATAGTCCGGCCTTGGATATCCCGCATTTGCCATCTCCGAATCACCGTCGTTGTACCGGTTTTACTCTTGCGGCGCACCTTTCTGTTGCACACCTCGGCCGGCACTGTGCTCTTGCTTTGGTATGTTCCGCTCCTGCGGTTGTCTTGCTCCAGCTGAGTTTTGCTGCCCGGCATTGCCGTTGACAATGTTCCCTTGACCGGCATTGCCTTGGCCGTGGTTACCTCGGCCGGCTTCGCCTCGGCTCACACTCCGTCGATCATCATTTTCTGCGCTTCTTTTTCTTTCCCTGCCCGTGTCGGGTCATACGGGACGATCTGTTTGTTCCGTCTGGCCGAGGTTACCACCTCTTCTCTCCTTTGGCCACCATGAGGGGACGATGCGGCTCCAGCAGATTTCTCCGGGTTACCCATCGCCGAATGAACAATCTTGGAGGCTCCAGCTCTCTCCAGGTTTGCCCTGAGCAGCTCCTCGTTCTGCCTATTCGCAATCCGAACCAGCTCGTTAACCCGATCTTGCTGCCTTTGCCGGGCTTCACCCGTCAGTCCCTCTAACTCGGACGCAGCTGCATCCGCTGCTCTAAGGTTCTTGGCCGGGGTACTATACCTCGGCAGCCCCACGGACAAACAGTTTTCTGATTCGTCGATTCCAGCATCACCTTCTCTGTTCACCTCGCTCATGAGATTTCTCCCTTTGACTTTTACATTATCAACCTTGTTCACCTTAACGTACTCACGCAACGTCATGTTCAACGACTGTTGGGCCGCGGCTATTTTCTTTGCGCCCTCTAGTATTTTCTGCCTAGTTTCTTCCAGCTCGGCCTGTGCACGAGCCAGATCTACCACTGCTACTACAGGGTTTGCCAAGCTATCCATTGCCTCTCTCAACACGTTTTCCGGCCTCTCTAGCGGAGGACCTCTACCTTTCCTTGGTGCCTTGGGCGTTACCTCCGGATCTGGCGCCGGATCTTTGCTCACACCCGCACCTGGCGCTGTCATCATTACCTCTGCATGGTCCGGGGAACGAGCGATATGCTCCCCGCGAGCCACAGTGAGGGGCGGTTCGCCTGCTTCGACGACGTGGCGCAGATGAACGCTAGACACGTCCACCGCAACGTAGACCTTGTGCGCGCCGAGCTTGACGAAGATGCCGTTGCGTGGGAGAGGGCGCGTGCCGAAGCAGCCTGCGTTGTCGCTGACGAAGTCCCGCGCTCCAAAGCGCTGAACGAGCCCAGAGACGATGCGCTCGCCGGTGGCGATGATGTTTCCCGTCCGGATCTTGACCCCTGCTAGCGCCACTAGCCCCACGGTGGGTGCCAACTATCATGGTGGTGTCACGGCAGATGCCATGTATAGGCTAAAGGTGGGGACTAATACTCGCTAGTGGAATCCAGGGAGGGATAGTGAAGTGATTCTCCACACAATAGTTTGTATTGATTTACTTCCAAGGTTACAAGTGCTCCTAGAGCTGTATTGGCGAGAGGAGGAAGAAGGAGCTCTCGTACTCTCACCCACAGATCACACCTGAAACCCTAGCGGAAAACAAAATCGCAGAGAGATCAACCCCTTCTACAGAAGCCCTAGCCCCCCCCCCTTTATAGGGGAGGCTCGGTTTCCGCCTAGGGCATACGTGGAGGCATATTCCTAAGAATATGCCTCCTCCCAAAGTGGTAAGCCGACCAGGGTGCTTTTTCCCCCGCGTCACACATGCTTTAGCTACATGAGCCTCTGCGGCGCCCTCGTCAGCCGACACGGGCGTCGTCACGCTTGTCGGCCACGCCCCGGTGGTCCTGTCCTTGCTCGCTTCGCTCAGGCAGTGCGTACCGGGGCTCCTTTTGACCAGCGAGATTCCTTCCTTCTCCTAGAAGCTTCCTGTGACCCGGATGATGGTTTATCCGGCCACCCCTGTTCCATCATACAGGTAAAACATGCACTTCCGACTAACTGCTTAAGTCGGATGAGACCTAGTTAGGCGAACGCCCCCAGGTCCGGATTAACCCGTGATTCGGCCTGCCTTGAGGTGACCCGGCCAGCATCTGGTTTGGCCTTGCCGAACCTCGGCTAACTCGGCCTTTATACCCCGGCGTGACCCTACCCGGGGGTATCCCCCAACAAATACACCCCTTTCGGGGCCCTCCATTGCAAGTGGCATACCAACTAATGCGAGAGAGACAGACACCCCCTAAGCCACTTTATACGGTACAAGCCGTATGTCAAGCATGGACCAGTCTCGCGGATGAACACGTAAAGTCGGTTGGGGGCCGCTTCATCAAGCATTACTGCAGTATACACAAGTACACGTGGGAGGGTAACAACTAAAAGATCAACGCCCACACACTACATCTCGTGTGTTCTACCCACACTAGCATTACTATGCATAGATCTAGCTCGGGTACCACTGTAGGGGTTCCGCGTATGAAAACAATAAATTTTTACCCTACGCCCCTGAACCACTGATGTTGCCACGACCTATCTATTAGTAATGCAGTAACGAGAGGAGCTTTTCGCGAACTTACCCTTGAAGACCGAAAAGCTTTGTCAACGCTCGGGGGAGCGTGGTTGATGTAGACGAGCCAAAGCCAACCTCAAGGTCGTGATGAAGTCCTTGCGCTCATGCGACTCCGACGACTTGAGTGCCTCAAGTGTGACACCTCGCGGGGAGTTACACACGTCTGGTGCCTGATGATGACTCCCGCTTCCCCGATCCAGCAGCAGTTGTGGAAGTAGAGCTCCTGGATCCGAATCCCGCAGCGCGACGGTGCTCCGCGGTGAAGATGTCTCTCATTCGCGCAGTCCGAACTTGGGACCACGGTCACGAGAGAGAGAGAGAGAGAGAGAGAGAGAGAGAGAGAGAGAGAGAGAGAGAATATCAATTGGAGGTCTCCCCAAAAGTGAGGAAACCTTTATTAAATATTGTGTGTATTTATTTGGCCAAATACCCCCACTATATATAGGGGGAGGGGAGGTTCTACCTCCCTCAAAGTCCCGGGGTGGGACTAAACGAGAGGAGAGGGGGAGGGGTGGCACCGCCGGCCACCCCCATGGGCCTCGCGCGGGGAGGGCGGGGGCTGTCCCACTAGGGCGCCGGCCACCCGTTTGGACCTTCTCCCTCTTACCTTTTACTAATGGGCCCTCTTCCCTCCGGAATTGGCCCATTAAGCTTTTTGACGTTTAAATTGATTTTATATTTTATTAAATAATTATGAATAAATGATTAAATCAATATTTAACATTCATTCATATATTATTCAATCTCCGTGGCTATGGAACACCTTCCACCTCCACTCCGGACTTCATCCGGACTTACCGAAACCCTTCCAATTTTCTCTCTACTATTCTTTGGTGATTCTTAAGATCCTATAAACACTCACTAAGCATCATCAAACCCTTAAGCGTGATACCCTATGGTTCGGGAACACTCCAGACATGGTCGGGACACTCCCAGATAAATGATCGACAGAGGGACCTGGATGGCCATGTGACCTGTGTGTGTTCCACGAAGATCTTACGTCGTTTGAACCGGGGAAGTCGTGTCTTATTCCCTTTGTCTCTCGATACTTGCATTGACCGAGATCTGATCAATGACATCACATTGTCGTGTTCAATCTCGTTACTAAACAATGCTACTTGACTCGTTTCGACAAGTGATATCCCTGTGATCAAATCACATGCTGCACAATTATTGGATATAACTTCTCCGAGTGGGCCCTTGAGTATATTTCCGTCACTGGACGGACAAATACTGCTCTTGACACATATTGCATCTACGGTTTCCTCCGAGTACCTGAACACACATTTATAACCACTGTATTACCAAGTGGCGCTTGATGCTATCTAAGAACTCTCGAGAGACAGTGATTGATATAGCCTGACGGTCTAAGGAATAGTCTACGAGGATCCATTTCTAATCATCGTAAGTTGAACTTCGTGACATGATCGGGTCACGATGTTTAGGTTGGGTATTGGTTCATCATCTCATTCTAAGAATGAGTTGACTCCATTTCCAACTGGCATAAATGCCACATGATCAGGAAACTTGATCATCTGTTGACCAATGAACCAGTGACTAGAGTTACACTGAGAACCCCTGGTTGTTTATATATCACACGTGTATTGATGTTTCCACTCTAGACAGTTATAGCATGATATAAAACTAAATCATAAACTATATGAAATATGATAATAGTCCTTATTACTATTTTTCTCTAGGGCATATGTCCAACAAAGTCTTTCCCATCCCATCTTCTAGCGCATACCTTGAGACGGGGCCCTATCCCATGTTCTAGCTTATACCGTGAGACGGGACCCCATCCCATGTTCTAGGGCATACCGCAAGAAGGGGTAGTAGGCTTCTGGAACCCTTCTTCTCGAGATCCTATACGGGAGATACGATCAGGTTTTGGGGAGAGCTCTCGCACGACTACTGGCAATACTGCAGCAATCAACTTCTTGCCCAACGACAACTTCTTTGAGGAGGTTGATAATCTCTTTGGTAATATTGGTGACAATAGTTATCATGCTAGGTTAGAAAATCTATGTGCTAAGTACATCCATGTCGCCATGGAAACATTTGTTTCATATAAATACATTCCTTAAGCTCGTCCTCTTGATGCATAGAGGATTGGATTTTTTTTTGAAAAGATAAATTTATTTCACTTGCAATTTACTTTACTCGCATTATGCTTGGCTTATTATTTACTTTCTTGCAAACTATAAATTTGAAAATACAAATCATTACATCTTATATTGTTTTGCTTGTTACCACATGACATGTGTGGTGAGCAATCTAAACAACACAATATTGTTTTGCTTGTTGAAAAATTTACTAACAATAATTTCATTTCCTTGTGGATTTGATCATTGATCTTCTATGCTTGTGGGGCCATTGTATGTTTGTGATTATTTCTTCATCTTTTCTCTACTTTTTTGTTTTTTCCTTTCTTATGTTTTCTATTGGTTTTCTTCTTTGTCATTTATTTTGGTTTTTTTACCATTTAATTTATTTTCATGTGTATACATGAACATTTTTTGCTTGTATGAACACGTTACTTAACGTAGAAGAACATTTTTACTATAAATATAAAAATTAAATTAGAAATACATAGGTGATACATTGCAAATGTATCTATAATTTTTGATGTTCCATGCTTGGTTTTATCTACTTTCTTGTGTTTTGTCCACACTTTGGAGTATTTTTTCATATAATTTCTTGGACTAACCTATTAACAAAGAGCCGCAGTGCCAGCTGCTTGTTTTCTGCTGTTTTTAGTTCTAGGAAGTCAGAAAATGAAATTCTCGGAATTGGACGGGACAAAAGCCAAAGTCACTATTTTTCCGAAAGACATCTGATGCCAGAATACGAGACGGAGAAGGGCTGGGGGCCGGCCACACCACCTGGCCGCGCGGCTAGGCCTGGCCCGCTCAAGGGGGTGGTCTGGCCGACCCCAGCACCCCCTCGGCCTCTCCTTCCGCCTATATATTGCCCTCGGGACGAAAACCCTAAGTACCCGATCAAAAATCCACGAAAGAGTCTGTAGCCGCCGTCATCTCTGTCCC
This sequence comes from Avena eriantha, assembly GCA_910589775.1. Classification (NCBI taxonomy): domain Eukaryota; kingdom Viridiplantae; phylum Streptophyta; class Magnoliopsida; order Poales; family Poaceae; genus Avena; species Avena eriantha. Next base: position 143,518,795 of record OU342744.1, on the reverse strand, counting down.
TAGATCGGGAGGGATCTGAAGCACTTCCCGGCACCCTGCCGGAGAGGGGAATTCACCCTGGAGGCCTTCTTCATCATCATGCAAGCCTCCAGTGTGATGCGTGAGTAGTTCATCTCTGGACTACGGGTCCATGTAGTAGCTAGATGGCTGGTTCTCCTCCTTTGTGCTTTCATGTCTAGATCTTGTGAGCTCCGTTCATGATCAAGATGATCTATTTGTAATTCTACATGTTGTGTTTGCGGGGATCCGATGGATATTGAGATACTATTTCAGATCAATTATTGATTATATCATGTCTTTGTTATTTGTGATCTTGCATGCTTTCCGTTGTTAGTAGCTATCTTGGCCATGTAGATGCTAGCAACTCCAAGAGTTAGTATTTATGCTCGATAGTGGGTTCATGCCTCTAGTAATCTGGGGAAGTGACAGAAATCTCTAAGGTACTAGATGTGTTGTTGCTACTAGGGAGAAAACAACAAACCTTTGTTCATAGAACAATCGTATTGTTTACTTTACATGCAATTCGTAAAGCAATAATCTGTTGCATGCAACTTAATACTGGAGGGGGGTCGGATGATAACCTGAAGGTGGATTATTAGTCATAGATGCAGTTGGATGGCGATCTATGTATAATGTTGTAATGCTCAATCAAGTTCCAAAGGAGTCAAGATGGTTAGTATATGCATATATTGCTTTCTCGATGTTTGTCAATTGCCTCGCTGTAATTTGTTCACCCAGCATGTTATCTATCTTAAGGAGAGCCACCTCTAGTGAACTATGGATCCCGGTCCTTTCTTTTACATACAATCTACAAACTGTTTACTGCTTTGTGTTTACTTTCTGCAAACTATTACTTCCTTCCATTTGATATGTTTAATCCTTTGTTTTCAGCAAAACCGGTAAGATTGACAACCTCATCGCAAGTTGGGGACAAAGTTCTGTCGTTGTGTTGTGCAGGTCTCCACGTTGCTACTAGCACCGGTAGTGCGCCCTTCCAAGGCTCATCTAGCAACACCTTTGGGGTGTTTCCTTGCTCCTACTTGTTCGATTAAACCTTGGTTTCATAACTGAGGGAAACTTGTTGATGTGCTCATCATACCTTCCTCTTGGGGTTCCCCAACGAGCTCTACATCAACACTGAGCCATCAAGCATTTTTCTGGCGCCGTTGCCGGGGATTCAAGGACATCTTCACAAGGGGAGTCCCTCATAACCAATCTCTTTACTCTGTTATTTTTGTTTTGCTTAGTTTCTTTTTGCTTTGTTTGCTTGTTTCTTTATCAAAAACAGAAAAAAATTTAGTTTTTACAGGTTTGTTTTCTTTATTGAAAACACACAAAAATTAAGTCTCCTTTAGTTGTTGCCTCTTCCTTAGCTCACCATGTTGATCCCTAAATTCACCCTGAAAGACCTTTCAATTGGTAGTGGTTCTATAATTGGTAAAGATAATATTGAAGAATTCTTTAATCATATTTGTAAGCATGAAGGTACTGAGGATAGATCCCTAGCAGAACTTGCTCCAAACTATGAGATCGCTGCAGCTTCTTTAATTCACATGTTAGAAGCTAGGTTTGTTAACCTCAACCCCTTAATGCAAGTAATGTTTCTTAAGCTTAAAGAAATTGAGGACCCTGAAAAGAGGGATTTTATTTTAGAAACTATGTTTAAGGAGTTCTATGATGTTGCCAAGGAAGCTAGAAAAGTCTTTGAACGTTTCAATATGCTAGGCTCATGTGTAGATGTTGTTGGTACACGAGATAAGATGAACAAAACTGAACCTAATGGGGAGGAACCTAAGATACCAATACCCTTTAAACTAGTAGCAATACATGAAGCCATAGAAAAGAATCTTGATTGGATTGTTCCTGAAAACCCGTTTGATGAAAATAGTTAACCTAAGAGCATTGAGAGAGGATCCTCTAGAACTTATTTGGATGATATACCTTGCCTTGTTGAAGATATTTCTGGTATTAATCTTAATGCTTCTTCATTTGAGAACACTTGATTCTTCTTCTTGCTTCTTATGCCTAACTTAAAGGCGTTAAAGTGGGAGATAACCCAAAAGCTTTAGATGAGTCTGAGAAGTTATTACTTCAGTAATAACTGCTCCTTATCCTTTTTATTTGCTTTTTGTGCTAAGAGTAACCTCTAATGAGAGAGAAGTAATGATTGGGAAAGTTGTTGTCCCGAAACAGATTTTTGTGCTTCACCGTAAAAATTCGTGTAAAATATCTATACGTCCTTTTGAGGCGCGAATTTTTGTTCTTCTGCCCTAGGTTGTTATCTAACTTTCTTTAGTTAAATACTTTTTGATTTGAGCAACAGAAGGTCTTCGAAAAAATTCGTCTTACCTGCTGGTCTGTTTTGACAAATTTTGTGCATTTGCTTCTTGTTGGTTCCTTTTTGAGTTCTTTTGGGGAATTGAGATTTCTGAGGGAAGTGTTACAGTATCTAGTGTTCTAATGGAAGTTTATTTGGTGTTATAACTGAACCTAAAGACTTATTTATCTTGAGTGCACTAATGTTACTAATAAAGATTGTGTGAAGTTTTGTATGAAGGAAAAATTTCAGGTGTATGGAAGGAATGAGTAATGAGATGAAGGATGGACTAAATCTCAAGCTTGGGGATGCCATGCGTGTCATTCCAAGAAATATCCAAGAAGTACAAGCAGCAAAGCTTGGGGATGCCCAAGGCATCCCCTTCTTCATCAATAAAAATCCTAGGTTTCTTCCAAACGCTTTATTTTTATTGTTTCATGCACAGTTGTGTTGTTCTTAGATTGTCTTCTTTTTCGTTTTTGTTTTGGTTTTTGGTTTGCTTTTGTTTGCTTAATTTGCTGAATAAATTGGTTGGACCCCCTCTTTCATACATTGGTTTTCAAATAGTTTGGTTTGGTTTGGAAAAGAGTAGGAAAGCTCATGCTTAAGTGGTAAAAAGAGCTTGTTTTTTACTGTGGCCTATGCTTTGTCATGCCATGCTTGATACTATTTTGACTTTATGCTTAGTATTCTTGGTTGTAGCGTGACTTGTCATAAACAATTGAGATTTCTTAATGTGCCTTGGATGAATCATGCGTTGTTTTAGCATATTAAAGCATAAGTATAGTGGTATTCTCGTTTGATGCTTTACTTGAGTTGACTTGGCGCATGCTCACACCATGTTATGACTATCTCAAGTCACCATAGCCTTTATGATCCTTTAGTTTTCAACTTGTAGTATCACTTTATGCTTTGATCAACGATGTTTTGTCGCTCTGCATGATTATGGCCATTATTGCTCTCTTAGTTTGTCGCACCCAGTGTTTTGCTAGCCTCCACAACCAAGTATGAGTTCCACTCATGCATCCAACTCTCTAAACCAAATTATTCCAAATAGTACACCATACCTACCTACTAGCTTATGCTATTCCAAGTATATTCATGTTTTTGTTTACCTTCCAAATTAAACTTATTATGAGAAAACTAGTGATTAAAGCTCTCACGAACTTGATGGCACACTTTACTTTTCTTGCCCTTAATAAACTTGAACCATTGTGTCATCTATGTTGTATATGCTTGCACTAATTTGTTGGGAATTAGCAGAACCATGCTGTCATGGGGAACGCTTTCAACATTGCACTTGGTACTTTGTACCTAGTTGATATCATGCTCTTTTGTCTATGGATATCATCGGTGTGAAATGAAAGGGGAGCTTGTAAGTCCATTGAGTTATGTATATGTGTTAGAGAAACGCATGGGCCGCTGGTCTAATCCATGCTGACATGGTGGAAACCTGCAGCGTAACCATAATGAGCTGTCTATGAAGCATTCTTCTTATAAAAAAGAGTCCTATATTGAGAAAAAAGAGAAAAAGGAAAAAAGATTATGAAAACATGAAAGAGAGAAAAAAGCACCATATTCCCATGGTAAATAAGAAGATTGCTGAGATGCTCGTTGTCTGCTTGCCTTGTCATTTTGATATGGGGATTCTTCCGTATCATCGGGCAAGGGGAACCTCGTTGGTGGTTCTCTATGATACACATGTACTTACAATGACAATAACTTACCGGTGACTAAACTTGAGTAGCATGAGGAACGGCCCTCGTATTCAAGGGACATTTCTAACTTATACTTCGTCAAGCATGTACACCATAGTTTGTTCACTTTAACCTTAATTACTTCAAGATGCTTATGATAGGGGAAATGAGAGCTGAAAGCTATAAGTACCATAATTTTTGGAAGCTCTTTATGAAACTTGAATCTCGGCTTCCTTCTATGAAGGCCTTTCTTCCACCATTATATTGAGTTTCCACCTTCTACCTTTATGCACTTACTTTGAGAGCATAGTGTCCATTCTTAGTTCTATGTGCATTGTCCCAAGACTAGTTGATTGATGCATATCTTGATATTGCTTGTTTTAAACTATTTGTATCTAGTCACTCTTATGAACTTTGAAGGTGTCCTATGCATTTATATTTGCTACTCTATGAGGGACAAGTTGAATGCTATTATGCTATGTTTTCTTTATCTGAAACAAACAAACGTCTTGCAAAGCATTGTTATTCATGAATATTTTCTTTGTGTCTTTTCATGTTGCATCATAGTTTCTTTGTATTATTGCTAGAACTTTATATTTCATGTTATGATTGAAGTACTATGATCCCAGCTTTGAATGTTTTACAAATACTTTGATCAAGTCTTTGATGGTGCATGTCACCTCCAAAATTATTCTTTCTTTTTATCACTTACCTACTCGAGGATGAGCAGGAGTTAATCTTGGGGATGTTGATACATTGCGAATGTATCTATAATTCTTGATGTTCCATGCTTGGTTTTATCTACTTTCTTGTGTTTTGTCCACACTTTGGAGTACTTTTCATATGATTTCTTGGACTAACCTATTAACAAAGAGCCAAAGTGCCAGCTGCCTGTTTTCTGCTGCTTTTGGTTCTAGGAAGTCAGAAAATGAATATTCTTGGAATTGGACGGGACAAAAGCCAAAGTCACTATTTTTCCGGAAGACATTTGATGCCAGAATACGAGACGGAGAAGGGCTGGGGGCCGGCCACACCACTTGGCCGCGCGGCCAGGCCTGGACCGCGCCAGGGGTGGTCTGGCCGACCCCAGCACCCCCTCGGGCTCTTCTTCCGCCTATATATTTCTCTCGGGATGAAAACCCTAAGTACCCGATCAAAAATTCACGAAAGAGTCTGTAGCCGCCGTCGTCTTTGTCCCTGGATCGGGAGGGATCTGAAGCTCTTCCTGACACCCTGCCGGAGAGGTCACCCTGGAGGCCTTCTTTATTATCATGCAAGCCTCCGGTGTGATGCGTGAGTAGTTCATCTCTGGACTACGGGTCCATGTAGTAGCTAGATGGCTGGTTCTCCTCCTTTGTGCTTTCATGTCTAGATCTTGTGAGCTCCGTTCATGATCAAAATCATCTATTTGTAATTCTGCATGTTGTGTTTGTGGGGATCCGATGGATATTGAGATACTGTTTCAAATTAATTATTGATTCTATCATGTCTTTGTTATTTGTGATCTTGCATGCTTTCTGTTGTTAGTAGCTATCTTGGCCAAGTAGATGCTAGGAACTCCAAGAGTTAGTATTTATTCTCGATAGTGGATTCATGCCTCTGGTAATCTGGGGAAGTGACAGAAATCTCTAAGGTACTAGATGTGTTGTTGCTACTAGGGAGAAAACAACAATCCTTTGTTCATAAAACAATCGTATTGTTTACTTTACACGCAGTTCGTAAAGCAATAATCTGTTGCTTGCAACTTAATACTGGAGTGGGTTCGGATGATAACCTGAAGGTGGATTATTAGTCATAGATGCAGTTGGATGGCGGTCTATATATAATGTTGTAATGCCCAATCAAGTTCCAAAGGAGTAAAGATGATTAGTATATGCATGTATTGCTTTCTCGATGTTTGTCAATTGCCCCGCTGTAATTTGTTCACCCAGCATGTTATCTATCTTAAGGAGAGCCACCTCTAGTGAACTATGGGTTCCGGTCCCTTCTTTTACATACAATCTACAAACTGTTTACTGTTTTGTGTTTACTTTCTGCAAACTACTACTTCCTTTTATTCGATACGTTTAATCCTTTGTTTTCAGCAAAATCGGTGAGATTGACAACCTCATCGTAAGTTGGGGTCAAATTTCTGTGGTTGTGTTGTGCAGGACTCCACGTTGCTACTAGCACCGGTAGTGCGCCCTGCCAATGCTCAGCTAGCAACACCTTTGGAGTGTTTCCTTGCTCTTACGGTTCGATTAAACCTTGGTTTCATAACTGAGGGAAACTTGCTGCTGTGCTCATCATACCTTCCTTTTAGGGTTCCCCAACGAGCTCTACATCAACACTGAGCCATCAATAGGCAAAGTTGATTGTAATGAATTAATATTTTATGTATACTTACATTATTTTAAGAATTTGTTAATATCAATATGAAATACATGAACATTTTTATACATCTAAACAAAAATTACATTGGTAGAAACGGTCATTTCCTTATATCTAAAGAAACAATTAATTTATTGCAGGAGATCTTTTTTAAATAATAGAGATGCACTATACACCCCGTAGAGTTTAAGAAAAGAGTTTCTGTTTCAAACATATTTCTTGTATCCTCTCGTATCTCTTCCTTGGTAAGCGGACCATGGAAGTTAGATTAGGTACAGGTTGACCCAGAGGATAAGGATAAAAAAAGCCCTAGCCAATCAGGGGTTTATGAATATTTTCCCATAAATATGAACTATTTTTATAACAATTATATTTATATTGGTTAACATTATTTGTTGATGGCGACATTTTAATTTCGATACACGTGAACAATTCACACTATATATAGATATCTTATTTTATTTATTAAACTTCCCTAAAAGTTGGATTCATAAAAATGAAAATATATGCTTATTTTATGTATTAAACTTTTCTACAAATTGGATTCACGAAAAAGTGCAGATGTTGTTGTGCCATGTTAAATACGGATCATATAATATATCCAATAGTAGCCGCCAGGAGAGGCGACCAAAGTAGAAACCCCCATCTAGGGTTCCATACCTCTCACCGACGAAGTTGCTGGTCCGCTCCGCCTCTGGTGGCCCTAGGGCCTTGGGAATGTGGCGGACCAGGCCACTCGTCGTCGGGAGGTTTTTTGTTTTTTGTTCCGTCTGCTTTTTATTGTCTTCTTTGGGATATTGTCTTCTTTGCTGGCAAAAGCGAGGGTTTGAGCCCACAAAATGCACGGTTCACAAAATTGTTTGACATGCGTAAACCCTGTTGGGCTGCAGCCCAATAGGCTCGAAATGGTCAAGTTTATTTTCTTCCATTATATCCTTTGCGACCTGCCGTGGTGTGTAATTGCGTATTCCTTTTTTTTTCACGTGACGCCCCTGACAAAATCCTCTTATCAAGCACGAGCTACCGTTGTTTACCCTGCACATGCAGCATCAGACAACGTTGTTCTCCAACCGGACAACCCAGCGATGCTTAGTTAAACAGTTGTTTTCGTTTGATTTGACCACATGTTCAGCGTACATTTGAAACACATGCTCGAAGTCGAATCTGCAAAAAAAACAGCAACATTTGAAACACTGCCCAACGCACGCGCACCGAGGGCTGTTCGCACAGGGCCGTATAGCGTCCGAAAGAAACCAGTTACGCGGAAACGGGCCGCGCGCCCCTTTCACATTCTACACGATCACCTACTTCTTTTCGAAAAGAAAACTAAAAAAATCAGCACTGTGTACTGTACACGAACGAACGGGTCGATCATTATATTAGGGCGCACTGGCCTGGCCTGTGCTATATGCTTTTCCCTTTTCTCCATCATGCATCAGCTAAGCTAATCAATCAAATCCTGGCGTGTCCCCAAATCTGGCGCCACACTCCACTGCTAGCTCGCTCTCGTCAAAGCCACACCCCACCTACCTCCCTGCCCTGCTCCCTATATATCGTCGTCTCTGATCGCCGCTTGACCTCCAACCGACCGACGCAGCTGAGCTAGCTCACAGGTGCACGCATACGCGTCTTAGTTATCCGAGAGGTTCATTATTACCTTAGATAAGTGACAAGTGGTAGTAGCTAGACCGCAAGAAAGTCAAGCGAGCATGGCCATGGGCGTTCAGCAGATCAAGTACTTCTCGCAGGCGAAGCTCGGCCGGCGGTGGCGGCGGCCGGTGAGGGGGTTCCGGATCAGCCCGGCCCGCCTCTCGGTCCGCCGCCTGCGGGCGAGGCTGTGGACGATGCTCGGCCTGCTGGGCCGCTACTTCCGCAACGTGCGGCTGCCGCTGCTCACCAGGGGCCTCGTCGCGGCGAGCGGCAGCTCCCCCGCGTCGTCGGCGACCGCGCGCCGGGGTGATAGCAGGACGGTTCAGGTCGGCGGCGCCGCGCGTGCTGCAGGCAAGCCGGCGGCAACGGCGCAGGCGGCCGGCAAGCCGCGGAGGCCGCCCTGCATGCGGTCCAACTCCTTCTACGCGCGCGCCGTCGCGGACTGCCTAGACTTCATCAAGGGCAGCAACGCCCCCGCCGCCCCCGTCGAGGACAACCGCGGTGGCTGCGGCGCCGGCGCCGGCGTCGGGCGCGCCGACAGCCAGCATCAGGTGGTGAAAGGGACGTGAAATCCACCCCGCGTGGCCGCGTGTCCGCTGTAAATACGACACGGCAGGCGTCGTGGTGTTTCATGGTTTTGTGAGCTTGTTGATTTCCGGCACGGTTCTTGGTGGGCTTGCTCTTCTTCTTTTACTCCTCCGTTTCTGTTTGTTCTAGTTAGTTCTTAGATTGTTTATTAGGGGGTAATTGATGCAAGAAAAAGGTGAAGATGGATTAGTTGATCGATACAATATGCCAGTGACACTTAATCTGTCAATCCTTTTTCTCCAACACGCCTGGAAGCGCGTCATCTTAATCCTATGTTCAAATTAAGATTGTGAATGATGCATGATGACTGATGAGAGTTCTTCGCGCCAGAATATATTTGTTTGTGGCTTTGTGCCAGACAACATTCTTTTTTGGCCGATATGTGGTATTGGGACCAATTTCCAGATATAGTAAACGGGGAGATACCGCAATTATTTTTCGGTTTCCCGCATCGAAACCCATCAATCCCACATGTACTCGGTGCGGAGTGGCCTGGATGTGGGAAACCACGGCCATTTCCCCCACACGCGGAAACCCCGCCGCCGCCCACCACTTCCCACCCACCCCTCCTAGCCATGGCTAGCCAATCGTGCTGGAATATGGCCTGCGGAGGCGACGGTTCGCCGCGGCGCGGAGGGAGCTCCGGCGCCCGAGCTCCCGCGCCGCCGCCGAGCGAGGAGGAGGTGCGCCAGCGCTCGTCCGAGCAGGCGCGCGCACCCACGTGACCTCCCTGGCGTGGGCCAGATTCGGGTTTGGGCCCGCCGCGCATGATGCGGAGGCGGGAAGCTCCCACGCGGCCACGAGCGCTTACACGCGCCTCCGCGCGCCGACGCTGGTGGTGCGCGTGCCGCCTCCCGCGTCGGCTCCCGCTTGGTGGGGTCACGTCTCTGACGACGAGGAGGAGGAGGTGGATGACGACAACGCGGAGGAGGAGGACAACGCGGTCCGCGAGGCGGAGTTCAACTCGCTCGGTACCCTCGTCTCCGACGTGTGGGAGCGTGAGAAGCGCCGCCGCGACGAGCGTGCCTGCGAGCAGTCCAAGTTCCGCCGCGTCTGTCGCCGCTCCGCACGCGAGCACCAGGCCCGGCTGGGCATCTTCGTCGTCGACTACTCCGACAACACCACCGACTCCGACGAGGAGTAGGCGAGCGACGCCGCCGTCGTAGATGCTCCGGTGAGTAGGTACCGCCGGCAGTTGCTGGGGTTAGACTAGATGTAGGGCGTGGCATCATTTTTTGTTGTAAAAATATGTCGATCTAATGATCAAACCTCATGTATGAATCTGCGCCAATGTGATGATTTTTAAATATGCAGCTCTGGATAGTGTATCTGTTTCGTGCTAGCAATTTTCGTACTACAAAACAGGTTTGATGTTCATGTCGTGTTGTTGAGAACAAGTGCGGTAGTTCACAGCGAACGTTCGTTTATATGAATATAAGCAGAAGAAATTGCACCGGTATATACTTATCTAATGGGCTGGTTGTAATTGAAATCATCTTGTTATCAATATATTTCCTCCATCTAAAATTAATTTACTCAGCTTTGTCTAGATACCCAAATTTAGTCAATTAATTTGGATCGGAGGGATTTTTTTATCTAAAAAACGATGAGCCAGCCAATACTCCCTCCAGTTCAGAAAATTTGATGGCTGATGTGGATAAAGGATTTTTGAAGTTTGAAAGTCATTAGTGCAAATTCCTCTCTATTTATTTTGTCATGCTATAATTTTGCAGGGTGTTACACATATACTGCAACAGAAATAATTGGAAGCAATCTCAAACCAAATATTCAGTATTAGTCATGTGATCATCGTGGCTATGCGAGAATGATGTTATTTTTTGACGAACAAAAATCTTTCTCTACATTGCACCCAATAGACACCGAATAGTGTCTAAATTTATCCAAATTTTGATAAATTTGTGACATCTATTTTGAAAGGGAGGGAGAATTTTGTAAATTGAAAGGATCACCTGTGATAAGTAGTTTTAAGCACGTACTCATTCTGTCCGTAAATAAGTGTACTTTCAACTTTTGCCTAAGTCAAACATATACTCCCTCTGATTCTAATTAATGTTCTCAAATTTGTCTAGATTCAGTTGTATCTAGTCATGTTTTAGTATCAGATACATTTAAATCTAGATAAATCTGAGAACATTCATTAGGATCGGAGGGAGTATTAAATTTGACTAACTTTATAGATAAGAGTACATTTATATTATGAAACAAAATTTAAAAACAAATCTAGTGATATCAATTTAATGTCATAAATATTGCTATGCTTCCATATAAAGTTAGTCAAATTTTACTAAGTTTAACTTAACAATGATAGAAATACACTTATTTGCGGACGGTGGGAGTATGAGTGAGTACATGTGACTGATATGTTACATGTGTTTTTCCTTGTCCTGGTAATGAGGTATCTCAAACTACACATTGTCGGGTATACATAGTCAGGAACTCAGAAGAGAACAGAAACAATTTCACAAGACTCAGGCCCCCGCGTCGCCTCCCTGAGGCGGCTCGGGCGGAACCCTAGGTTTCCCCGCCGCCAACTCCCTCCATCCTTCTCCATCCCCGGAGATCGCAGCCAGCATGGCAATTGCCACGGTAGGAGGTGCCGCTGAAATGGACCGTATGGGCACCTAGAGGGGGGGGGGTGAATAGGTGCTACACCAATTTTTAATTCTTTTTCAATTTTAGGCTTAGCACAAAGGTAAATTCTCTAGATAAACTAATGTGTGGAATTTCCCTATATGCGAACCTATCTACTAGCGAGTAAAGAGCGAGTGGAAGAGGAACGAGTGAACCGAAGTGAAGCACGCGGAGACACAGGATTTGTTTGACCGCAGTTCCTTCCTTGTTAGGGGAAGTACGTCTGCGTTGGAGGGGTGGGCGGTACTAAGACCACCACACCACAAAAGGACTCACCCTGTTCTCCGATGGATCTCGCCACAACAGGCCTGATCCACCTTCCACTATAGGTACCCTTCGAGGCGGGCACCGGCGCCTTTACACAACTAGCGGGGCAACAACTCCACAACAACTTGGAGGCTCCCGAAATGACAACAAGCCGCCACAAGAACAAAGTTGTCAAATACAATAACAAGATCTAGGTATTAACAAGAATACTAGATCAGGGATTTCTCCAAGTGAATGGAGAGGAGTTGAAGCGCTTGATTCTTGATGTTGATGATGAACTTCTCCTCCTTCAATTCCACCAAAGATCAAGACCTTCGGGTGCTTGAAGTGGGAGATCGAGATTTAGAGCTCTTGCACAAGGCCTGGTCAAATTCGAGTGAATCAAGAAGGCTGGAGGTTGAGGAAGAAGGGGTACTTATACCCCCTTCCAAATACCAGTCGTTGCACACTTTGGGGGCCGGATTATCCGGCCCAAGTGAGGGCCGTATTATCCGGTCTGGGGAAACACCGTCCCAGACTCAGAATATCCGGCAGATAATCCGCCCTCTCACAGTGAGACGCGCCGAGCTTGTCCTTGATCAACTTCTGGGGGCCGGATTATCCGGTACTATGCGAAGGCCGGATTATCCGGCCTGGGGAAGAAAAACCGCCCCAGTTTGGATTTTCCGGGAGAAAATCCAACCGGATACCGAGCGACGCGCCTTGTCTCCTTTTGCTCGAAAACTGGGGGCCGGATTATCCGGCCCTTGCGAAACCCGGATTATCCGGCCTGGGGAGGAAAAATCGCCCCAGTTCGGATTTTCCGGGAGAAAATCCGACTGGACACAGAGCGACGCGCCTTGGCTTCCTTGAGAGATGAGGTAGGCCGGATTATCCAGCCCTTGGAGGGGCGGATTATCCGGCCCCCCTCAAAACTTCATGCACACTTAGCACACATGAAAAGTCTCCATAGTGTTGTTATCTAACACGCAAAACAAAGGAAAACATGAAATGTTCTTTCAATCTCCCCATTTTTGGTGTTAGATGACAATACCAGGATTTGCAGGAGAAAGACACAAGACAAACAGAGATAACTATGAAAGGGACTCCCCCTCAATGTGTGCATAATAGAGTTTTGCATTGGAATACAAATGCACACAAATAGGTGAATCTATTCCATAGACATAAGGACAAAAGCACATACCACCGAAGTAGAGAATAGGCATCCTTAACAAAAATCACAATTATTATTGGATAACCATTATGAGCGCGCGCCTTCCGTGATAAACCTCCAGCAATAGGATATGAATAGATATAGCCATGAGCATAATCCATGATATGAAGTCCATAGGTATCATCCAGACAACCACATAAAGTCTCAACCACAAAACACAAACCACGAATTTAAAAGTTCACGCTAAATGGGCATAAGCAAGAAATAACGAATAAAAAGTGCAAGTGCTTATGCCCGACCCATGCAAATCCATGGACAACCTAATAGAACTACTTCTCCCCCTTTGGCATCAAGACACTAAAAAGGGAGAAGAGCGATGCTAGCGCCCCATGGGATCACTCAGCATAGTCCTCGTCCTCTTCTGCATGCTCTTGCTCATCCTCATCTTCAAGTTCCTCAGTGTCACCTTCCTCATCATCAGCATCAGCAGCAGGTGCAGAGGGGAACAAGTGACGCTCCAGCTCACCATAGTTCAGCCCGGAGGAAGAGTTCCACCGAGCATACGGAGTGGGAGGTGTAGGAGCCGGAGGAGCACCCGAAGCACCAGACACGTGGTGGAGAATGAGCTGCTGGGAGTGAGCCAACTCATGGCGCTGCCTGTATGCCTCGTACTAACCCTTGCGCGTGTCCACGCCCATGCAAAGAATGTGACGCTAGAACCAGTTCAGCTGCTTGATCTTACGGGCCATGGGAGGCACTGGGGGCCTGCGAGCATCCCTCATGAGGCCCTCAGGAGCAGAGGAGGGGTGAGCAGTCTTCCGAACCTTGTTGTATATCTTCTTGGCCTTGTGCACCGAGTAAATGTGGAACTCCTCGGCAGGAAGCAGGTGGCGGATGAGCATCATAATGTAGGGCGCATAGGGAATGGACAGACGGTTGAACATAGCATCACACAGCTCATGGTAGATGAAGTCCATGACATCCAGCATGTACTGCACTGAGTCGTCCTCGCAGGAGGCAACTTCATGAGAAAATTGAAGTAGCTGAACAGGTGACCACGGATGCTGTCATTGTTGCCCCCACTCAGTGTAATAGAGTCACCAAAGAGACCCACCAAGGCAGCATAGATGGGGCAAGACCAGCCACAGTACCGACAATTCCATTGTCCACAGTGCACGGAGAGAGAGCTTCATCCTTGTTGGGCTTCAACTGAGTGATGATGCGGTGGCCACTGGCTCTATCCCTGCTGCGGAAGGAGTACCCAGAACCTTAGCAAACACGTGAAAGTCAGCAGTCATTGGCCTATCATGAGTCATCCACTTCATAGTGCGACGCTCATCCCCACAAATCACCAAAGTGGAGAAGAACTACTTCACCACCTCAGAGTCAAAGGAGCACTGGAGAGACATGAGATGGTGCAGCCCCATCCTCTCAGCCACATACATCGCATCCACAAGATGCGCCTTCTCCAAGGCATCAGCAAGTACCAGAGGGTGCATAGGCCTAATGTTCAGCCTGGCATAGATGTCTTCATAAATCCCCTTCTGTTCGACACACCAAAAGCGGGTATCCCCCAGCTCATCATCACGAGGCAGCTCAGCAAACAAGTCACGATGACGGATGGCAGAGGAGACTGCATCCAAAGCTCTGTAGTTGATCTTGGGCTCCTTGCCCTTCCTCTTGGACACCTCCTTCCTAGTCCTCTTGGATTGTTCAGCCATTCGCCTCTCTTCGTTCTTCCTTCTCCTCAATTCAACTTCGTCCACTAGGTTACCTTGACCATCGTCCCGAAAGTACTTGGCGCGAGGATGGCGCTTGTAGGTCTTGGAAACACCGGAACCACCTGTGAGGATAATAAGGGCGATAGCAAGGGGATAAGCATACACACAAGTCCAGGAGAGAGCATGGAAAAAATAGTCAAAAAGTTCATAGGACAAAACTACTCAATGCATACACATAGTGAAACTGAAGCAGAATTAAATCTGTCAGGCTGGATTATCCGGCCTGGCCAGGGGCGGATAATCCGGCCCTAGCACAAATTTTCGATTTCACCATGAATGCATGCAAAAAGAGTAGATCAGGCCTAAAAACTGTAAGACTACGAGTTCTATGCGAAAACACATCCTTCTAGACAACGTTCCACCCAACAAGATACACATCTAGCCAAATATGGGGAGAGAGGGAGTTACCCTCACTCATTGGAGGAATAACGCGGAGGAGAAGGTACCCGGAGGCACGAAGAAGAAGATCTGGGGAGGCCCGGAAAATCCGATGGCCGGAGAGGCTCCGAGGAGGGTGAGGGGCGATAGGCGGTGGCTGGGGAGAAGGAGAGGGCTGGGGGAGAAGTGTTGCTCGATATGAGCCCTTCCCCCCGAGTCCTGCACTTTAAGATCGAATCTGCCAGGGCCGGATTATCCGGCCAACACTTGGGCCGGATTATCCGGCCTAAATTCTGGGATTCTGTTATACATAGAACCAGGCCCGCGCGTCCCCAAACAACACCCCCACAAGGTGTACAAGGGACTTGTGTGCAAGAATAGATGGCTTAGGGGTAGGGAGGGCTTAGGATTAAGAAAGCCAAACTGAGATGGTACTAGACACTCAAAATTGCAAAATCCAAATCAAATAAAAGCCAAGATTGAGTGTGATTCCCATAAGAACATGAGAGAGCAAAGAACATCTAAAAAGATCCAATTCTCCACAAGGGAGAGGGCGGTGGCCGAAGCCACCTTGTTGGAGTGTATGGTGTGACACCGCGAAGATATATCTTGGGTTCACGACCAATACTCATCAATAAGCTCACATATCACAACATGATATTAAGAGAAATGATATAACTTGCTATTGGCATTATGGGGGGTGGGTTAGCCCAATAAGTTAGGACCACACTCCCCCTATATCCATGCCCACACCTAGACCAAACAAGGATTGAGATGTACGAGTGAGTGCATGGGTAATCAAGACAAACTCCCGGAATCAATGATATTTAGCTCATTCCTCAAATAGCAGAATCTTGCTTCATCAAGTGGCTTTGTAAAAATATCTGCCAGTTGGTTCTTCGTGCTCACAAAAGATAGATCAATATCGCCTCGAGCAACATGGTCACGAATAAAATGATTCCGAATCTCAATATAATTCGTCCTTGTGTGCTGAACTGGATTGTACGCAATTTTGATAGCACTTTCATTATTACATAAAAGAGGCACTTTGTCACAATTGACACTGTATTCCTTTAAAGTTTGCCTCATCCACAATAATTGAGTACAAGCGCTGGCAGCAGCAACATATTCAGCTTCAGCGGTGGAGAGAGATATACAATTCTGCTTCTTGGAGGAACAACATACAAGAGATCTTCCCAAGAATTGACAAGCTCCAGAAGTGGATTTCCGATCATCCTTATCACCAGCCCAATCTGAGTCAGTATAACCACATAAAGAGAAATTGGAGCTCTTGGGATACCAGAGACCAAAGTTGGGGGAATGAACCAAATATCGAAAGATCCTCTTGACCGCCACTAAGTGGCTTTCTTTAGGAGCTGCTTGATACCTTGCACACACTCCCACACTCAACACAATATCGGGTCTAGATGCGCAGAGGTAAAGAAGAGAGCCGATCATGGACCGGTATACCTTTTGGTCCACATCTTTACCATGAGGGTTGAGTTCAAGATGACACTTTTTTTGCATCGGAGTAGCGACACCATTTAGATCCGTCATCTTGAATCTCTTGAGCATGTCTTGGATGTACTTTGCTTGATTAATAAAGGTTCCTTCTCTAAGTTGCTTGATCTCGAATCCAAGAAAGAACCGTAATTCCCCCATCATAGACATCTCAAACCTGCCAGTCATAAGCTTTGAAAATTCATCGTTAAAAGCTCTGTTAGTAGAACCAAAGATGACATCGTCTACATATAGTTGGCATACGAAGAGCTCCCCCTTAAACTTCTTAGTAAAAAGAGTGGGGTCGATTTGCCCAACTTCGAAGCCACGATCTAACAAAAGCTCTTTAAGGTGCTCATACCACGCACGTGGGGCTTGTTTAAGGCCATAGAGTGCCTTATCAAGTTTGTAGACATGGTTCGGGAAGTTAGGATCTTCAAACCCCGGGGGTCGCTTTACGTATACCAACTCATGTAGAGGACCGTTAAGGAAGGCACTCTTGACGTCCATTTGCTGTAACTTAAAATTGTTATGAACAGCATAAGCAAGTAGGATATAGATGGACTCAAGGTGAGCCACAGGAGCATAGGTCTCGCAGAAGTCGATGCCCTCAACTTGGGAGTAACCTTGTGCCACAAGTCTTGCCTTGTTCCTCACAACAATGCCGTTCTCATCTTGCTTGTTCTTGAAAATCCACTTGGTGCCGATAACATTGCGGCACTCTTTGGGTTTCTCCACTAGTTTCCAGACTTTGTTGCGCTCAAAATTATTCAATTCTTCATGCATAGCAACAACCCAGTCTGGGTCTTCAAGAGCTTCAAAGACCTTCTTAGGTTCCACCATGGAGATATGAGCTTGATTCTCACCAAACTGGCCAATTCTCTTCTTGTAGACACCCTTCGTCGAAGATCACCAACAACCTTGTCGAGAGTGTGACCCCTTAACTCAAGGTTACGATCAGCCCGAGCCTTGCGACGAAGTTCAATAAGTTTGTTGTCTCTTGGTGGAGGAGATTCATCACTTGAGTCTTCATTGGAAGCATTTTCTCCGCCTTGATCAGTAGCTAGAACATCAGTAGCATGTGGTGGAGATGCATGCCCTTGAAGTGAATCCGTAGCCATAACAGGAGGCTGCAGAACTGGAGAGTCAAGGCCGGATAATCCGGCCGATGGAGAGGCCGGATAATCCGGCCTGGGGGTACTTGCAGCAGCTTCATCAGGAAGCCTGGGACTTGCTTGAACTGGCGAGGAGCCAGATAATCCGGGGTTAGCCAGAAAATCCGGCCTGGAGCTTGTATTGATATCTTCACCACCAGGAGCTGCATGGTCAGCTGGAGCGGGGTGGCCGGATAATCCGGTATCCACCGGAAAATCCGGCCTGGAGCTTTCTGAAGCAACTTGACCTTCAGTAGTTGATGGAGATGGTGTAGAAGTTGCCCCCGTGGTTGGAGCATGTTGCGTATGTGTAGATGAGGGCTCTATATGAGTAGAGCATTGTTCTTCCCGGTCCGCCACAAGGGGTTCCTCAATGGGGCGGAAGAATCCCACGCCCATTCTTCTTATGGAATCTTGGGGTATTTCAACATTTGCATCACAAACACCAACTTGCTCCGCACGGGAACCGTCATTTTCCTCGAACACCACACTACAAGATTCTACAACAGTTCCGGAGAGCTTATTGTAGACTCTATAAGTGTGGGATTCGACACCATAACCAACAAAAATATCTTCTAGAGCCTTAGATTCAAACTTAGATAAACGAACTCCTTTAATAAGAAAGAAACACTTGCACCCGAATACCCGAAAGTATGAGATGTTTGGCTTGTTACCGGTAAGTATTTCATATGGAGTCTTGTCCAAAATCTTGCGGAAGTATAAACGATTGGATGAATGACAAGCAGTAGAGATTGCTTCAGCCCAGAAATTATATGGAGATTTGAATTCGGCCAACATTGATCTTGCCATGTCCATTAGAGTTCGATTCTTCCTCTCGGCTACACCATTTTGTTGAGGGGTGTACGCAGCGGAATATTGATGTCTTATCCCCTCTTCACTTAGGAACTCATTTAAGGTGTAGTTCTTGAACTCCGAGCCATTATCACTCCTTATAGCCAGAATGGGGACGTTGTGTTGACATTGAACCTCGTTGGCGAAGTCGATGACAGTTTGTTGAGTTTCACTCTTCAACTTGAAGAAATAAACCCAAGTATATCTTGAGTAATCATCAACAATCACTAGACAATATTTCTTCCCACCGAGGCTTGCATGAGATGGAGGTCCGAAAAGATCCACATGAAGGAGCTCCAAAATCCTTTTTGAAGAGATAATAGTTTTCCTTCGATGAGGAGAATCATGCATTTTCCTTCAACACACGCCCTGCAAACACGATCTTTGGCAAAAGAGACATTTTCTTTTAGTCCAAGAATGTGGCCACCCTTGTGGAGACTTTGCAAAGTTCTCATATTGACGTGGGCTAGTCGGCGATGCCATAGCCAACCCGCATCAGCCTTTCCAAAAAGACACATCGGACCTGTAGTGGTTTTCCCCGAAAAGTCCACCACGTACAGGCCGTTTTCGACATATCCCACGAAAGCGACTTTTTGAGACTTGCTCCACAAGAGTACCACTAAATCAGCATCAATGTAAACTGCAAATCCCATCTTACCAAGGGCACGAACTGAGAGTAAGTTATACCCGAGGGTCTCAACAAGCATGACGTCCACGAGAGAGATATCGTGAGCCACCACAACTTTGCCGAGACCCAATACCTCAGATTTTGACTTGTCACCATAGGAGACGGTAATGTGATCAAGGTTTGGCCGCATCTCCGTGATGATCTCCTTGCTTCCGGTCATATGACTCGTACACCCGCTATCGAGTACCTATTTAGAACCACCGGAAGCATAGCCCTGCAAGAAAATTACTTCTTGGTTTTAGGTACCCATTTTTCAATGGGTCCTCTCATGTTAGTAACAAGGGTCTTGGAAACCCAAATAGACCAAGGAATGTAACAATCATAAGGCCCTACATAACTAGCATAAACATCACCATAAGAATCACAATATAGTTCGAAGTTAGGATTGTTGATCCCTGCAAAACCATCATAATTAGTCTTGTCATTGGTAATGTTGCTAGTCTTCGATTGAGCAGTCTTGTTCTTCTTCTTGTTGTTGTTTTTCTTGCTCTTTATCTTGGGTATGTAACCAAGACCTTCTTTACTGTTGTTTTTCCTTTACCTGCTCAGTATCTCATCAATAACCCCTTTACCTTTGTGTTGAGAACTCCTTGCAAGATCTTCTTTTCCAAAGGATGAAGAGGAGGTACTTGGCACATCATACCGTTTCAATTGAGTTTGGAGCTGGTCATGAGACTCATTTAGAGTAGAATGATCACTCTTCAATGCCTTGTGAGCACTTTCAAGATCATCAAACTTATCCAAAAGTCTAGCATGAACAGCCCCAAAATCAATCTTTTCTTTCTTTAGTTTCTTTACCTTGGCAAGAGCATGGTCACGTTCTTTAATGAGCTGAGCTACAGCTTCTTCTTGTGACTACTCTAGGGATTCGAGTCTTTCTTCCAAAGAAACTCGAGTTTCCTCTTCCTCTTCCAAGGCATTCTTCAAAGAGGCTATCTCCAAGGCATCTTCTCTTTCAATTCTGCCCTTTTCTTCAAGGAGATCTTCGGCTTGAGCAAGTTGACTCATAAGAGCATCAAAATGGAGTTTGTGCTCACCTTGTAGGTTAGTGAAAAAAGTATCCAAGGCAATAACTTCTTCTTTCATTTCAAGACTGTCATGATCATCCATATCCAAAATCATGTTAGTCTTAGGAAATGAGGAGTTAGAAGTTGATACCTCGGATCCTCTTGCCATTAGACAAGTGGCGTTGTTGTTGATGGCGTTCTCGTTCGGCGAGTCGAAGAGAGAGGAGGGAGTCGATGTGGTGGCTATAGCAGACACTTCACGGGAACTATCATCATCCTCTTCATCTTCACTTGCGGAGGAGTATTCCTCTTGAGCTACAAGGACCATCTTGGGTTGCTTCTTGAAAGGGCCATTCTTCTTAGCAAACGGCTTCTTCTTCGGAGCTTTGGATTTCTCTTTGAGAATGAGCTTGCCACCATTGTCTTCTCTATTTTGATAAGGACACTCGGCTACAAAGTGCAGTCTATCTCCACAGTTGAAGCAAGTTCTCAATCTTGGGCCACTTTCTCTTCTTCCATTTGACCCATTCTTGCGCTCAAGTTTAGACTTGGCTTTGGCAGGGTCCTTCCAAAAGTTCCTTGAATAGAATGCCATGTACTCACCATGAGCACGTTTGACCTCATCGGGGAAGTCGATGGATACCCTCTCAAAAACTCCTTCATCGTCCTCTTGCTCGACAACATTGTCTTTGAGAGCCACATTGACACCCTTTTGCATTCCAATGGCCTGAGCACGGGCATCTTCAGCATTCTTTGCCGCCACTTTGAATGACGCCATTTCTTGCATGACTTCATTGGATGTCATTTGATGATAGTTGTGTCTACCTTGCAAGCTCTTCAAGTCCATCGGTTCGAAAGGCATTAAGGCACTCACATACTTTATTTTTATCCATGCATCATCAATGTGAGTGGCCCCATGCTTCCGAAATGTTGTTGCGATGCCCTTGAGTCTTCTATACATGTCCTCATGGTTTTCACCATCCAACATGTAGAATCCCTCAGCTTCGTTACTAAGGGCATCATACCGGTTTCTTCTCATGCTTTCATTTCCAACAAAAAGGTCCGTAAGAGCATCCCACGCCTCTTTAGCTGTGTTGAGATGTTCAATGTGTGGCATGTCCTTGGGACCCACACCCAGCTATATCATGTGGAGAGCAGTGGCATTCAACTGGCTATCCACAACTTCCCTTCTTGTTAGATTGGTTTGATCTCCAATATGAAGACCTTCTTCAATAATCCTCCACAATTCAATAGAGGAGCTGCAAACATGAGATTTCATTAGAAATTGCCATTGGTTAAAAGAAGATGCAGTGAGCTTGGGTGGATCACCCCTATTGTTTATATGAGGATGAGGGATATGTGGGTCGGGGGAATATACGTGGCGAACCTCATTATATTCCTCCTTACCATTTCCCTTTTTGGAGGTGGAGCCATTTAGTTTTTCACCTTCCACATCATTATCCTTGGATCCGGTGTTACCCTTTTCCTTAGATGATGGTGTGGGAGCCTCATAGGAGGATGGAGATGGGGCTATGGATGATGTAAGGCGAGCAATCATTTGATTCATCTCCTCCATCTTGGCCTCAAAGGATTTCAACAAGGTTGTTTCCAATGACTTGAGATCATCCATTGTGACCTTATCCACAGCCTCATTTCCATCATCCCTGGTACCCATACTACTCTTAGGCGGTTAAGCCTGAATTAAGAGCCGGGGCTCTGATACCAATTGAAATGGATCGTATGGGCACCTAGAGGGGGGGGTGAATAGGTGCTACACCAATTTTTAATTCTTTTTCAATTTTAGGCTTAGCACAAAGGTAAATTCTCTAGATAAACTAATGTGTGGAATTTCCCTATATGCAAACCTATCTACTAGCGAGTAAAGAGCGAGTGGAAGAGGAACGAGTGAACCAAAGTGAAGCACGCGGAGACACATGATTTGTTTGACCGTAGTTCCTTCCTTGTTAGGGGAAGTACGTCTGCGTTGGAGGGGTGGGCGGTACTAAGACCACCACGCCACAAAAGGCCTCACCATGTTCTCCGATGGATCTCGCCACAACAGGCCTGATCCACCTTCCACTATAGGTACCCTTTGAGGCGGGCACCGGCGCCTTTACACAACTAGCGGGGCAACAACTCCACAACAACTTGGAGGCTCCCGAAATGACAACAAGCTGCCACAAGAACAAAGTTGTCAAATACAATAACAAGATCTAGGTATTAACAAGAATACTAGATCAGGGATTTCTCCAAGTGAATGGAGAGGAGTTGAAGCGCTTGATTCTTGATGTTGATGATGAACTTCTCCTCCTTCAATTCCACCAAAGATCAAGACCTTCGGGTGGTTGAAGTGGGAGATCGAGATTTAGAGCTCTTGCACAAGGTCTGGTCAAATTCGAGTGAATCAAGAAAGCTGGACGTTGAGGAAGAAGGGGTACTTATACCCCCTTCCAAAAACCAGCCGTTGCACACTTTGGGGGCCGGATTATCCGGTCTGGGAAAACACCGCCCCAGACTCGGAATATCCGGCAGATAATCCGCCCCCTCACAATGAGACACGCCGAGCTTGTCCTTGATCAACTCTGGGGGCCGGATTATCTGGTCCTATGCGAAGGCCGGATTATCCGGCCTGGGGAAGAAAAACCGCGCCAGTTCGGATTTTCTGGGAGAAAATCCGACCGGATACCGAGCGACGCGCCTTGTCTCCTTTTGCTCAAAAACTAGGGGCCGGATTATCCAGCCTTTGCGAAACCCGGATTATCCGGCCTAGGGAGGAAAAACGGCCCCAGTTCGGATTTTCCGGGAGAAAATCCGACTAGACACAGAGCGACGTGCCTTGGCTTCCTTGAGAGATGAGGTAGGCCGGATTATCCGGCCCTTGGAGGGGCGGATTATCCGGCCCCTTCAAAACTTCCTGCACACTTAGCACATATGAAAAGTCTCCATAGTATTGTTATCTAACACGCAAAATAAAGGAAAACATGAAATGTTCTTTCAGCCGCGACTACGGCATGCGGGGGCTGATGGTTGCAGGTGGTCCGGCCTTGAGCACGATGCAAGATGACGTGTCAAGATCCGGGCTAATACCTTGTCCTCGGTAGCTGGTGAGCCCGCAGCGGTCCGAGTCCAACGATGGCGACGGCTACGAGCGCCGCTCCCTTCTTGAAGGCATCGCCGAGTTGAGGTCATGTCATCGGTAGCTGGTGAAACTCTAGGGGAATCCCTAGATCAATCGTGATCGGTCGATGGCGGCGCTCTTGTGTCATCTTCCCTCTTGGGGGCATCGATTTGGAGTTGTTCAGGCCGGAGGGACCAGTGGACGATGGTGGTGTTGGCGTTGCGAGTTGTGTGGCAACGGTGACAACGGTGAGCAGATCTGAGTCGCGGAATGCCCTTTGTCACCATTTGACCTTGCTGTGATGGTGAAGTCGAAACTGCGATCGTGGGGCGATTTGTGGCAACGATGCCACTTGATCGGCATGGTTTTTATCGGTGCAAGGGTTGCTTGTTTCTCTTCTGAATGTCATGGTTGAAGTCGGAGCTGCCTTCTCCTTGACGCGCGTGGGATCGACTGTTTGGCATGGGACGGCATGAGCTATGTTGCCGTCTGCAATGAGGGTCTTGTGGGTGGTCGTCGAAGGCGAAGTCGGAGTCGTTGGCTCGTGGAGGAGTGATGACATGACGTCCTCTACTATGGTGTCTCTTCTCGATGGCGTGTGTGTTCTGTGTGGATAGCCAGGTTGGCCGGGCGACATATTGGTACTTTGTAGCGGTTTTCGGCCGGGTCCCGTTAATGAACCAGTCAATTCTCTTCTACTTTTTTAAATAAAATGAGGCAAATTTTTTCGTTTTATTCAAAAATAGTGAGGAACTCAAGATGGGTCGTGTTCGCTTTCTGAAAGCACCTTCTTACCCTCAAGTGCATCATGTCGATGATTTTTCTCGCATACCGAACGATCATTTGATTGTCTTTTGCACATCATTCTAACCAAATGTCTCCTATATACTGTAGTAAATTATAAATGTTAGTTCAAACGTCACGTGCTCCATGGTATTCAATACGTAACAAAAGTGGGTAGATCTTCTTTTTCTTTTTCCTTTTTGTCATCGTGTATTGAGACATACACCTTACCTGTTGCAGGTTGAGAAGATATGCTTTTGCGATTTTGAAGACGTCTTACTACTAAAATTAATAAGGTCGCTCTTATCCACACAGTTAATTATTCTCCAACTGGAGCATTGTGGCCTAGCAGAAATGGGAACCGGTGATCTGCACTACTATGAGTATAAGAGCGCCTCTAACCGGACCCTCAAAAAATCAAAAATGAGCATCGCGCCCTTTTTTATCACCTAAACACACACAACCCGAACCCGCATTAGCCTTAGGTGATAAAAAAACTTAGGAACCGCCGCCCGTGGCTCCTATAGTTGCTCGGACGTGCCAGCGGTTCCTAAAAAAGATTCTCCTCTTTCCGCCGCTCCACCGACACTCCACCGGCCGCAAACCCCCTCCCTGCCATCTCCCATGGCCGAACCCTCTCGCCACCGATCGTCGCCGCCCATCCGTACGCGGATCGGCGGCATCACGCGTCAGGGCTGCGCTCGGGCGACAGCTCATCCAATGAACTTGGTTCACCATGAACCATTCCCTCTTCGGATAAAAGGGCCAGAGGCCGCACCAGCCCTCATTTCCTCCCTCATTCCAACCCCACACCCACTCTGAGCCACCCCAGAAGCTCTAGCCCCTTCCCTTTCTCTCCTTGGCCTTGGAACAAGAGATCGTCCCTCTCGGTGCTGCAAGGAGGAAATCGACCAAGCCGAGGCTACACAGCCTCTTTCCCTCTCATTTTTGTTCTGGCACGACCCCCTCGTCAAGCCCCATCTAACCATACCTTCCCTTTTCACCAAGATCCGCCCCGGCGCCGCCGCCCTTGAGCTCCAAGGCGAGCTTGCAGTCGAGGAAGCTCGTGTCACCTCCTAGAAGCTAAGTTGCTCGTGCCACCCCTTGTTGAACTCGTCTCTGTGCGCCGCCTCTCCTCTACATTTCCCTGTCGCTGGCGATCCCTCTAGTGAGATCCCCTTACCCCTATGTCAACCCTAGGGTTTATTCCCTGCTCCCGTGGTGCTCCCGTGGCCGGAGGTAGGAGATGAGCTCATGGCCGTCGATCATGTCTTAATCCCGCTCCTGGTGGCTCGATACCGCTTCGGTCGCCACCGTCGCCGGCAAGCAGGCCTCGCCCACACGTTCGAATGCGCATCTACCGAGCGTGGCCGTGCGTTTGGGCCAGCCTAGCGTGCGTCGCCCGGGGTCTGGCTGAGATCGGGCCCATGAGTCATTTTCCTTTTTCTTTTTATTAATTTCTTTTCAGATCTATTAAATGCCCTGAAGAAACAAATGCAAAATAAAACGGAAAATTAAGGGAAATGCCAAGATCTACATTTTGACCGGTCCCTCTAGGTTTTCTATAACATGCAGGACCAAAAGCTAGTCAAAATAATATCTAGGTTTTTTCTTATTATTTAAAAAACAAGAAAATGTCTTTTTCACTAAGTAATTATCCAGTTGACACGGGAAGGTATCTTTGATACCTTGCATGTAACCTTGGTCTCACCCCAACTAGACCCATCAGTCTACTATAATAAAAATAACAAAAATCCTCCAAATTTGACTTCATAAATTTTCTCTAGGTCAAAATATAAAACATTTTAACTTGGTTCCAACTCATAGTGCACTGGCACTACAATATCTACCCAACCTAGGTTTACAAGATTTATTGAGCAACTAATAAACTTTAGTGAATTAAACATTTCTGCATGTGGTTGATTCATTAAATAAATCATAACAGTAGCCATAGACCTCTAATTACTATGAAACAAAATTCTACAGAAATGTATTGGCAATACCTACCTTGTGCCTTTGGTCTCATGTCATTTGGACTTGTATAATAAATCCGGTGAAAACACAATTTTCTTACAAAACTGACTTTAGGATTTTTCCAAGGACATCCGGGTAATTATTTTGGAGTAAAACCAACTCCCAGTAAACCAGTACTCAAATAACCTCCTAACCCTAAGATGTAATATTAAATTGACTTACCAATATTTTCTAGTGAGCTAATCACCAAAATAGGAGTTTATTTCACTAAAAAAATCATAACTGAATAATTAAAAATGATAAAATAAGGAAACCACTTCTGATGGTTTTGTTATTGTAATGCCTACCTATTGATACCATTTTTGTACATTGTATCATACAAAACTTGGCCTTGGTAGAAAACCCCTCCATTAAGTGGTTTTTGGCTTTTAAATCATAAAAGAAGTTCTACAAATGCTAATAGGATAATTCAAATTGCTATGAACTCAAGTTAGCAAAACCTACTAAAGTGTATCGATGTATTGTTCATTTGTTTGTTGTAATGTACTGGTGATTGTTGTAGTTTTGTGGATTGTGGTATATTGCTTGTTTACAGGTGTGCTCTGTGACGACGATAGATTGGTGATTTATACCATACTCCTTCGGAAACCCCTTTTAGCCTACACAAAACTATAGGTTGAGAATCCCATGAAAGTTTAGAAGAAATGTTTCATGGTAAAACCTAAGTCAAGCAGAGGAGTTTTGAGAAAAGAAAAGGATTTTTGTTTTACAAATGGTGTTGAATGGAAGAGGAGGAAAAATGTTTATAAAAACACACATGTTTCTATGTAGTTTGCTAGAATAACTAAACCGTACAACCACATTACCCTGGAATGGGACAGAGCTTGACTTGAAGTTTGTTTACTCTGGTATTGCATGCCTCACAACTACTTATAAGGGATCATCTCTCTCGAAGATGGGTCTCCCCTAGCGTCGGATCTTTGATGAGCATTAAACAGGGAGGGGAGAATACAAACCGCCTGCGGGTGGCCGGGCAATACTATGAGCCTCTCATTGAAAGTTCCCACTTTGTGCGAGTGTAAAATATGCTTCAGATGGTCCATGGTACCCGACACCCCGGTCTTGAGAGGAACAACTCATGTGGTAGGTGCCTATACTTTAGTGACATCCTGAGGGTCTTGATCGGTTACTCGACCCACGATCCATGTGGGATCAAGACATGGTACTTAGATGGTGTGGGTAAAGTGTACAACCTCTACAGAGTGTAAATCTGTTCGAATAGCCGTGTTCGTAGTCATGGACGGTTGGAAAGGCTGCTTAGCAGTGTTGGTTTTGTTTTTAGAATGGTTTGGAAAGCCAAAGGATTTTGAAATGTGTTGACCATGGATGGTCGGAAAGGAAGGAAAGAAGTTTGGTCATGGGATGATCATGAATGAAAAATGGGTGACCCTAACCTAGTGGTTTTTCAATCTCAAATGCTTTAAAATGTTTTAAAAAGGTTTTTAACAATGATATAGAGATGTTATATGTACAATAAAAACTAATTTAGAAAAGAACCTTAGGTAGGGCCATCATACTACCACAGCCATATTGCATATCCTATTTATTGTGATCCTCTTAAGGTGGTTTGCTAGTACACTAAAATATACTCACTAGCATTGTCGTCTCTGGCTATTTACTTGGTCAGACTTTGAGAAGGCTAAAGGATAAGAAGGATGACGTTGACGACTATGCGAGTTAGGACGTTCTCCTAGTCAGCTGCCTGTAGGGTTAAGGCATGACTTGGACTCTACGTTTGATGAAGTTCCGCTGGTGATAATATGGTAGCCCGACGGGGCTCATGTAAGGTATAGCCATGATGGCATTATTGTAAATCTTACTCATTATATTTTGGATGTTGTAATGATATTTGTCGGTTAAGTGCCACGACAAACTGATCATGGGATCGTGCCGATATGCATAATAGGGATTCTCGGATGGTTAATCCAGGGGCCCGACAATATATTTGTTGAGTATCCGTAGGATACACTCGTCAAACTTGTATAATTCCATTACATTCCTTCTTTTAGCCTCAAAATGTCCGAGTACTACCTTATTAGGTTTCCCGCATTTTTCTGCCATACTTTTTTTTAACCTTTTTCTCCCTTTTCTTTCCTACCACTCATATCCCAATCTTTTCTTTCCCGCCCTCTCTCTCACGCCTTTCATGCCCTCTCTTGTTACCGCCACTTTCTCTCGCTCGTTATGCCCCCGTGACACTATATAAACGTGTGGACTCTTCACTACATGTCATCTTGTCCACCCCCCCTTGTGTTTTACTTAGGTGCTCTTTATGTTTGTACAATATAAATAATACGGATGAGACTAGGTATATTAAGGGGGAAGGTCATATCCTACATGGCCTCTCTAGCCTCCTCTGGATATAGTCAGTCTCAACCGTTTGTTTTGTTTCTTACGTGTTGTAGATGTTCTTTCTGTTTGCCAAATACAAATCATGCAAATGCGACTGAGTATGTTCATGGGGCAAGTGATATTGATGAGGACATCCCTACAATTATACCCACCCCAATGACTACTGAAGATGCTACAACTGTTGCAAGAAAGGACCAATCCAATGAGATTAGAATTGGACCTATTACAAGAGCTCGTGCTAAGCTACTGGAACAACAGGTGAATTTACTCCTAAACAAATCTGGTACTTTGATTGATGAGAACTTTATACTGCCTAAGTCTATGCATTTATGTATGATCAGGTTCGTTGGAGAAACAAGCATGGCGCGAGGAGGAGAAGGGCTACAAGAGAAGCCCAACATGATGATCGCCCAAGGATGCGCGAGGGAGGAGCGGGAGGAAGGCGCAAGAGAAGATCATCAAGACGGAGGCAAAAAGATCTGCCACGACCGGAGTGTCTGGCCAGATCCACCCGGACTGTCCGGCCTGGTCGAGAGGCAAACTGGCATGGACATTCTGTCTGCCAGTTCGGACACTACCCGGATACCACCCGGAAACTTCAAAGTTTCTGGCCAGACCGGAGTGTCCGGCACACTTCACCCGGAGTGTCCGGCCAGACCGGACTGTCCGGCCGATTTCGACCGGAGTGTCCGCCCGCCGACCGAATCTGGTCCGAGTCGGTTTGTATCAGTTTGATTCGTTTGCGTTTAGTTTCGGTTTCTGGTCGCCCCAGTCGCCCTTATAAGCCTTGGGACGACCTCTAGTTAGGGTTTAGACCACGTTAAAACTATTTTGGAGTTGTTTCTTTCATAGAACCTATGGAATTACGCTGTGTTCGAATCTACCAACTATAATTGAGTGTGATTTGTTGTTCCATTGGGAATTAGTAGATTGCATACTACCGTTCATGGTCACGGCTGCGTGTGCAAGAGCGTGGTGTTTTGAATATCCTACAAGGTTCGAGAGCTGTTGCATTGGCATCAGGGATCGAGCGGGAGAGTTCATAGCTACAGGCTAGTTATCTATCATCCACCATCATCACCGCCATCCGCTTACTGAGAAGATCGGGCCACCCCATATCATCTTGGTATCAGATTTCCAGTGTTGCCTCGATAAGCATCCACAAATCCATCCATAGATTAGAGAGTGTTTTTCGTCCTATATAGAAAAAGGCTTACAAAAAGATTTGCCATCGACTAGATTGCATCGTTTTCGAGTTTTAGTTGCTGATTGTATCTTATCGTAGATCCGATCTGTAGGTTTTCCTCGTAGGAGTCTAGTTTCCGTTTGTGTCTAGGTTTAGGGTTTGACCTTGTTTTCCGCTATTCCCACCGTTATCGTTTCCGCAAGTCTTTATCGTTTTTTCCGAGTCCACATAGCGTACTTTTGTTTGCATACCATAGACACAGCCTATCTACAGCATCTGTGCCTAGGAACGTACCCACGAGACTAGTTGCTTTGCTCTGACAGGCTGCTCATTAGGTTTTTGAAGTGCAGAATTTTTCGACAGGCAAAACCGGACTATCCGGCCGAATCACACTGGACTATCCGGCCCAACCGGAGTCTCCGGCGCATATAAACCGGACTATCCGGCCCAGTTCTGTTATACGTTGATGTACTCGTTTGCATTGAGTAATATAGTTGAAAAATAAAAAAAAGAGAATCAGTATAAAAAAGAGATAT
Source organism: Avena eriantha (assembly GCA_910589775.1). Classification (NCBI taxonomy): domain Eukaryota; kingdom Viridiplantae; phylum Streptophyta; class Magnoliopsida; order Poales; family Poaceae; genus Avena; species Avena eriantha. Next base: position 143,488,732 of record OU342744.1, on the reverse strand, counting down.
ATAAGTGTGCAATATTGGAGACCTTGTTGTGTATAGCACTAGTAGATTGAGCAATCTTGTGCCTGTTCTATTTGAGCTATTACTAGCGTCTCTCTTGTGCATTGCAATATTCCTTTTCATAAGTTGCGTTGCCACATTTATCTCCACTGTGTGTGTTTCTTGGGTATTTGTACGATCAACACTAGGACTTGTTTGCGGTGTAGATAGGGTACCATACCTATAGCTCCACCTTTACATAACCTGTGTGCCCTGCGATCGTTCTCTATACCTTTGATATTCACTTCATCACATCAAGTGCATCAGTCTTTGATTTCGTTTGGTAGAGCATCTCTATTCACTTTGGAACGGTAAGATCTCCTTTCTTATTAGTTGTGAGTGAGTTGTGAGAGTTTCCACCATACAGTTTCTGATTTTGCACTAACCTACTAATCATGTCTACTAGTGATGATGATGTTGTGTTACCGAAAAAGAAGGATGAGGAGCTCGTCAATTGGCGTGAATATGAGGCTTTGAAATCCCACTTGACACATGTGTTTACTAAACAACAGATGCCATTGACAAGAATCTCCAAGCTATGAATATGAGATTGGATCAACATGTTGGGACGGTTGATACTATCCAAACGCAAGTGGCTACACTCAATGTCAATGTTACCACTTTGCAGCGGTACATTGAGGGTTTGATAGCCGCCTTACATAGAAGGGAAGATCCTCAACATGATGATGCTTTTGATGATTTTGATGAGGATAACGCTGTCGATGCTGCTCCACATGTTGGCAGGGGACGTGTTATTCCCCCCTGTCCATGTACCTGCTCATGGTCGTGGGTTTGCCCATCTTGGTCGTGGTCAACGTGTTCCCAACCAAGCTACTGATGACGGTTTGGGCAAGCCAAAATTCTCAATTCCTAAGTTTGATGGTTCCATTGATCCTAAAGACTACCTCACATGGGAGTTGAAGATTGAGAAACTCTGGCGCTTATTTGACTATCCAGAAGATAAGAAGGTCAAGCTTGCATCATCTGAATTTGATGGTTATGCTTTACGTTGGTGGGATGCTCTTGTGCAACATAGGAGGGAGGACAATGAACTTCCTGCGATGGATTGGCGCGAGATGAAGCAAATCATGAAGGCTTGTTTCGTACCAACCAACTACTTGCGATCAATTTTTGATAAATTGACGCAATTGAAGCAAGGCACCATGACAGTTGATGAGTACTACATGGAGATGGAGATGCTTATGCAGCGTGCTAGAATTCGTGAGTCCATTGAGATGACCATGCAGCGATTCCTAAACAATTTGAAGTTAAGAGCATTGTTCGTCATCACAAGTATGAGACCATGAATGAGTTGTTGCATCATGCTAGAGAGGCCGAATCCTAGTTGGCAGAAGAGGCGAAGTCACGTGCTTGTTTTCCGTCCTCCAGCAGATTTTCGGCCAGGTCTACACCTTCTACAGCCGCGCCACCAGCTGCTGCTCCCTTTACACCATCGGTCAAGCTAGCAAGTACACCTTCGTTTGGTTCTAATGCTCGGAAACCCGCTGCTCCTGCTGCTAGCTCGGGTTCCAATATGTCTACAGCACGTACTCGTGATGTGGTGTGCCATACTTGTGGAGGTAGAGGTCACTACAAGAAAGATTGTCCAAACAGCAAGGTTATGTTTGTTAATGAACAAGGTGAAGTAGAAAGTGGAGATGAAGCTTCTGATGATGATATTGATGACGACGAGGATGGTGCTGATGCATATGCTGAGCGTGCACCCACTATTGTCATATCTTCACGTGTACTTAGTGTGCAACCGGTTGAGGAATCCCAGCGTTGCAACTTGTTCCAAACAAAAGCTCTAGTTGGACCAAACAAAGCTTGCAAGGTAATTATTGATGGAGGTAGCTGCAGAAATCTTGCAAGTAAGGAACTATGTGCCAAACTGAATTTGACATACTTACCTCATCCCAAGCCATACTACATACAATGGTTGAGCAACAATGGTGAGATGAAGGTAAATCATATGGTACGTGTGAATTTTCAAATAGGACCATACAAAGGTTCTATTGATTTGGATGTGGTTCCTATGACTGTTTGTCACCTACTATTGGGTCGGCCTTGGCTCTATGATCGCCATGTGCAACACAATGGTCGAGCCAATACATATCACTTAGAATTCAAAGGAAAGAAGATTAATATGCAGCCAATGACACCATAAGAAATTGTGAATGATTCTCGCCAGAAGATAGAGGTGAACTTGAAGGAAGATACTACCACTCGGCGAGACTGTGTCACAGCTGTTCCTGATGTAATTGAGCCTAAATTGAGTGATATAACGAAAAGTGAGAGAGTGCCTGGGTTATTGATACTAGCCACCAAGGAGGATATGAGAGAGTTTCGTGAGGATCCTACAACCATGCCACTTGTGCTCATGTATAAGGGCGAGGTATTGGTTTCTAACGACATGACCCCTATTTCTCTTGGTGTCTCTTCTGTTTTGCAGGACTTTGGGGGTGTGTTTCCAGAAGACGTACCCACAGGTTTGCCTCCATTGCGTGGTATAGAACATCAAGTGGACCTGATTCCTGGCGCCACAATTTCCAACCATGCACCTTATAGGACTAATCCCGAAGAAACTAAGGAAATTCAGAAGCAAGTATAAGCGTTGCTGGATAAAGGGTACATTCGTGTCTCTCTTAGCCCTTGTGCTGTTCCTATTATTTTAGTTCCTAAGAAAGATGGTACATGGCGCATGTGTGTTGATTGTAGAGCGATTAATAACATCACTATTCGATATCGTCATCCTATTCCACGCTTAGAGGATATGCTAGATAAATTGAGTGGTGCTGCTGTTTTCTCTAAAATTGACTTGCGTAGTGGTTATTATCAAATTACGATGAAAGAAGGGGATGAATGGAAAACTGCTTTCAAAACTAAATTCGGTTTGTATGAGTGGTTAGTTATGCCGTTTGGTCTTACTAATGCACCTAGTACTTTCATGCGTTTGATGAATCATGTTTTGAGAGAGTTTATTGGCCGTTTCGTGGTTGTTTACTTTGATGATATACTCATATACAGCCACACCGAATCTGAACATTGCACTCATATTAGACAAGTTTTGCAAGTGTTATGTGATAATAAACTGTATGCTAATCTTGAGAAGTGTACATTTGCAAAAGATAAGGTCATATTCCTAGGATTTGTTGTTTCTAAGCATGGAGTAGAGGTAGATCAATCTAAAATTGAATCAATTCAGAATTGGCCTACTCCAATGAATGTTAGTCAAGTGCATAGTTTCCACGGTCTCCCTGGTTTCTATAGGCGCTCTGTGAAAGATTTTAGCACCATTGCTGCACCATTAAATGATTTGACAAAGAAAGGTGTTCCTTTTGTATGGGGCGCGGCCCAAGACATTGCTTTTGATACATTAAAACGTTTGCTTACTTCTGCACCATTACTTGCATTACCTGATTTTTTGAAGCAATTTGAAGTTGAATGTGATGCTAGTGGTATAGGCATAGGTGGCGTTTTGATGCAAGAGGGTCGGCCAATAGCTTATTTTTCTGAGAAATTGACTGGTGCTCATTTGAATTATTCTATTTATGATAAAGAATTGTATGCACTTGTTAGAGTACTTGAGGTTTGGCAACATTATTTGTGGCCAAAGGAATTCATCATACATTCTGATCATGAAGCATTGAAATACTTGAAAGCTCAATCAAACTTGCATAGAAGCTTAGCTAAATGGGTTGAGTTCATTGAGTCTTTTCCTTATATCATTAACTATAAGAAGGGAAAAGAGAACGTTGTTGCTGATGCTCTATCTAGGAAGAACATGCTATTAACCAATCTTGATGTTAAAATTCCTGGATTAGAAGCTATTTGTGCACTTTATGCAACTGACCTTGATTTTGCTGAACCATATCGTTTGTGTGCTCTTAGAAACGCATGGGATAAGTCTCATATACATGATGGATATTTGTTTTGAGCTAACAAACTATGTATTTCAGAATCGTCGTTGCGTTTGTTCTTAGTGCAGGAATCACATGCTGGTGGTTTGATGGGTCACTTTGGGCGTGAGAAGACGTTGCTCATGCTTGCTGATCACTTTTATTGGCCCAAGATGAGGCGTGATGTGTACAGATTTGTGAGCCAATGTATTACATGCCACAAATCGAAATCTAAGCTGAAGCCTCACAGTTTGTATACACCTCTCTCTGCACCGACTACTCCATGGGAAACCATTAGTATGGATTTTGTGCTAGGTCTACCTAAAACTCAGAGAGGTCATGATTCTATATTTGTGGTAGTGGATAGGTTCTCTAAGATGGCTCATTTTATTGCCTGCCACAAAAGCGACGACGCGTCGCATGTTGCTAACCTGTTTTTCAGGGACATCGTGAGATTACATGGAGTACCAAAGACGATTGTTTCTGACCGTGATGTGAAGTTCATGAGCTACTTTTGGAAGACCTTATAGGGAAAGCTAGGAACGAAGCTGCTGTTCAGTACTACATGTCATCCACAAACAGATGGTCAAACGGAGGTGGTGAATCGAACATTGTCACAGCTGCTAAGGACCATGATTAAAAAGAATCTGCAGGAGTGAGAAGAGTGTTTGCCACATGTTGAGTTTGCTTACAACAGGGCTGTGCATTCAACTACTCATCTTTGTCCTTTTGAGGTGGTGTATGGTTTCAAGCCATTGACGCCAATTGATATGTTGCCTCTGCCATTACATGAGAGACTTGATATGGAGGCATCAAAACGTGTTGATTATGTGAAGAAAATACATGAGAAGACTCGAGAGGCTATTGAGAAGAAAGGCAAGAACATTGCCGCTGCAAGGAATCAAGCAAGGAAAGAAGTGTTCGAGCCTAGAGATATGGTTTGGGTGCATCTACGCAAGGATAGGTTCCCACTACTTCGAAAGTCAAAATTGAAGCCACGTGGTGCTGGTCCTTACAAGGTGTTAGCCAAGATTAATGATAACACCTACTCGGTTGATATACCTATTGAGGAGTTTGGTGGAGTTAGCAACAACTTCAACGTTGCTGATTTGTCACCATATGCTGGAGAAGACCTTGGAGCGTCGAGGTTGACGCCTTTTGAAGGGGGGGAGATGATGAGGACATCCCTACAATTACACCTACCCCAATGACTACTGAAGATGCTACAACTGTTGCAAAAAAGGATCAGTCCAATGAGATTAGAATTGGACCTATTATAAGAGCTCGTGCTAAGCTACTGGAACAACAGGTGAATTTACTCCTAAACGAATCTGGTACTTTGATTGATGAGAACTTTATACTGCCTAAGTCTATGCATTTATGTATGATCAGGTTCGTTGGAGAAACAAGCATGGCGCGAGGAAGAGAAGGGCTACAAGAGAAGCCCAACATGATGATCGCCCAAGGATGCGCGAGGGAGGAGCGGGAGGAAGGGGCAAGAGAAGATCATCAAGACGGAGGCAAAAAGATCTGCCACGACCAGAGTGTCCGGCCAGATCCACCCGGGCTATCCGGCCTGGTCGAGAGGCAAACTGACGTGGGCATTCTGTCTGCCACTTCGGACACTACCCGGATACCACCCGGAAACTTCAAGTTTTTGGCCAGACCGGACTGTCCGGCACACTTCACCCGGAGTGTCCGGCCAGACCGGACTGTCCGGCCGATTTCGACCGGAGTGTCCGCCCGCCGACCGAATCTGGTCCGAGTCGGTTTGTATCAGTTTGAGTCGTTTGCGTTTAGTTTCAGCTTCTGGTCGCCCCAACCACCCTTATAAGCCTTGGGACGACCTCTAGTTAGGGTTTAGACCACGTTAAAACTATTTTGGAGTTGGTTCTTTCATAGAACCTCTGGAATTACCCTGTGTTCGAATCTACCAACTATAATTGAGTGTGATCTGTTGTTCCATTGGGAATTAGTAGATTGCATACTACCGTTCGTGGTCACGGCTGCGTGCGCAAGAGCGTGGTGTTGTGAATATCCTACAAGGTTCGAGAGCTGTTGCATTGGCATCAGGGATCGAGCGGGAGAGTTCATAGCTATAGACTAGTTATCTATCATCCACCATCATCACCGCCATCCGCTTACTGAGAAGATCGGGCCACCCCATATCAGATATCCTACATGGCCTCTCTAGCCTCCTCAAGATGTATCGAGTCTCAACCGTCTATTTTGTTGCTTCTGTGCTTTAGGTGTTATTTATGTTCGTCAAATACAAATCATCTCGATGAGACTTGGCGTATCCATTCGGGGTATGTGATATCCTAATTGGCCTTCACAAGCCTCCGATGGATGTATCCAACCTCGACCGTATTTTTTGTTGCATCTATGTTTCAGGTGTTCTTTATGCTCATCAAATACAAATCCATTATATGCCCACACTAGGACCCCATGCAAATGGGGGTGGTTTCTAACGCGTTCTCGCGCATTTTCACGCTAAACCCTGATTTGTGGGCATCACCTTGTCTTCCCCTAGATCTGGTTGCAGAGGGCTATATCAGCCCATGGGTCATTGAAGTTGAGCTCATTTTGAGTCTAGGTGCAAGTTGTTCGATTGGCTATCAATGGATGGGCTCACGACCCTATTTGCCATCTATGCTTTGGTGCATTTGAGTGTGCCACTCATCTATGCGAGGACAACCCCTTCACCATCGCCGTTTGGAACCTTGTCCTAGCTGCTTCTGATGACAACATGGTGGGGGTGAATACTCCTAGCTTTTTTCCTCTTTGCTGATGATTTCTAGAATGTCGTGCTTCTCCCTATTCCTAATCAGTGACATCGACAGATGAGTGGAACTCTGCTCTACACCCTCTGGAACACATGGAAGGAACGCAATCGCCGCATCTTCATTGGCAGGCGCCTCACTTTTATTGAGGTGGCGTAGCATGTGATATCTGATATCCACATGCGTCGACATGCCTTTTGCGTCGTAGAGCTAAACAACTTTCTTCCCCTTGAGTGCTTTTCTTGAGAGTTTAGGGGGTTGTTCTTATTTCCCCTCTAACAAAAATAATACAAGTTTCTGTTCATAGTTTTCTCTATCTTCTACTTCATCTGTTTAAAATTATAAGATGTTTTAGTTTTTTCTGAAAGACATGTATCTAGAAACCTTTTAGTGTGTATATTCACTCATTTTTGGTCCGTATTTATACCCCCAATGAAATATCTAAAACATCTTATAATTTGAAATGGAGGGGTATAATAAAAAAGACAGTTCTCCTTCAAAAAAATGGTAGTACTTTAAGCCCATTATGCATTAGACAATATGTACAAATATGGATCAACAAAGCGGCCACAGTTCTACAACGGGGCCAGGAGTATTATCCTTTATTACCTTTCATTTGAATAAAGGGTGCAACGATCTAAAATCTGAATCTCACTAGAAAACTCCAAACAAGAGTACCCTCCTGTCCTGTGGTAGGTATTTCAGGAAATTGAGTAAGCATGGCCCTTTTTTTCCCCCCTTTGTAGCTTCGTGCTTCCTTCATTTCCAACTTCAGAAAAGCAAACACCAGAGTATGCTACCTCTAGGTCGACCTTGATCCGTGCAGAAAGAGAAGACAAGTAAAGCGAATGAAAGATCATTGGTATCAACGTGGCACTATCACGACGACAAAATTCCCAGTAAACAAGGACAAAGATCGCTTTTTACCGATTTGACTGGTGTGTGTATGCGCCAATTCCTGAATCCTCACTTCGTATATTCTTTCCCTATCTTGGTAGTGGAAGCTTCTGCCTGGTTTTTTTTTCCCATCAAATGAAAGAAATACTCGAGAGCCGAACCGGTGCGTACCAGCGCACCGCAGCCGCCAGGCTCAAAGGAGAAAAACTCATCTAGGATTCCGCACCCTCGCCGGCGATGTCGTCGGTCCGCTCCGTCTCCGGTGGCCCTAGGGCCTTGGAGGTGTGACGGACCACGGCCTCTCGCCGGCGGGAGTTTTTCCGTTCTTTATTTCGTCTGCTTTTTAGTGCTTTCTTTGCAATGTTGAGGCGACGGCTACATTCTGAAGTCAGAATAAGGTCCTTCCCGCTCTATCTTCGCTCCGGTGGTGCGTGGAGTTGTTTGTCCGGCAGATCTCCTGGAATTCTATCCGTTTTCGTGTTCGTCAGTTTGTTTTCAGGTCAGTCTCTTCCGTTCTATGGATGTCTTCATTGGCGATAGTTGCTGCTCTAGTGCACTGGTCCATTGTGACCTTAACACGACGACTTCCCGTCTGTCTATTACAACAAGCTCTACTACGACAACCTTTGCCCGGCTCTGGTGATGGAGGGGCGAGGACGGCCGCGCGCCTTCAGCTCGCGCTAGTGTTTGTAGTCGTCGCTAGGTGGTTCAGTGACCTATTTGTAATTTTTATTACTTTTGGGTCTCTTTGTACCGCTGATGATGATTATTAATAGATAAAGGAATTTCAAAAAAAAACCGAAAGAAATACTCAGAGTATACGTCAAATTTGTCGCATGTATTTATACTGTTTCGAAGCTCCACGTACTGAAGACATGCATAAGCACCGGAATGTTCAGAGATGACTTCAACGCACACGTTTGTGATTGGCACCGGAATGTATGGACAGGTATTGAAATGTTCAACATCACGGTTGCCATTGGCGATCCGGCCGACATAGCCGCCGCGCCGTGTCGAGCATTTTGCGGCCACACCCACACGTCCCCACCTGCTGCATAAATTCCCGCGCAAGCCACGGAGGCAGCAAAGCCACGCGCGCGCCGGCCCGTTCCAGCCGCACCGCCTAACCCGGCCCAGCCCGAACACCCGCGCCACCAAAAAACCCACCCAAATCCCCCGGCCGTCGCCGCCGCCGCCGCAGCAGCAGCCGGCCTTGATGCGCCTCTGCTCCAAGCTCGCCGCGCTGCTCCGGAGGTCCCGTCCGCTCGCCGCCGCCGCCGCCGCGACCGCGTCCGTCACCACGGCCGCGGCCGCCGCCAACGGGATGGAGGAGGCGGTCGCCGGCCCGCTGCGCACGCGCGTCTGCATCATCGGGAGCGGGCCGGCGGCGCACACGGCGGCCGTCTACGCGGCGCGCGCCGAGCTCAGGCCCGTGCTCTTCGAGGGCTGGCTCGCCAACGACATCGCCGCGGGAGGCCAGCTCACCACCACCACCGACGTCGAGAACTTCCCGGGCTTCCCCGACGGCATCCTCGGCATCGACCTCATGGACCGCTGCCGCGCCCAGTCCGTGCGCTTCGGGACAAGGATCTTCTCCGAGACCGTCACCTCCGTCGACTTCGCCTCCCGCCCCTTCCGCGTCTCCTCCGACGACACCGTCGTCCACGCCGACTCGGTCGTCGTCGCCACGGGCGCCGTCGCGCGCCGCCTCCATTTCGCCGGCTCCGACGCCTTCTGGAACCGTGGGATCTCGGCCTGCGCCGTCTGCGACGGCGCCGCGCCCATCTTCCGGAACAAGCCCATCGCCGTCGTCGGTGGCGGGGACTCCGCCATGGAGGAGGCAAACTTCCTCACCAAGTACGGATCGCGCGTCTACATCATCCACCGCCGCGACGCCTTCCGCGCCTCCAAGATCATGCAGGCACGGGCTCTCTCCAACCCCAAAATCCAGGTCGTATGGGACTCTGAGGTCGTCGAGGCCTACGGCGGCTCCGACGGGGGTCCCTTGGCAGGCGTCAAGGTGAAGAACCTCGTCAGCGGCGACGTATCCGACTTCCAGGTGGCAGGCCTCTTCTTCGCCATCGGGCACGAACCAGCGACAAAGTTTCTCGGTGGACAGCTCGAGCTAGACTCCGAGGGGTACGTGGCCACCAAGCCGGGATCCACGCACACCAGTGTCAAGGGGGTCTTCGCTGCCGGCGACGTTCAGGACAAGAAGTACCGCCAGGCCATTACTGCCGCAGGATCAGGTATATATAAGCTTTATTCAATCCCCCTTAACTTCTATTTTTCTCGATAGGTTTCAGACTTGTGTCTAACTTGCTTTGATGAAACTGCATTATAATTATGACTATAAATCAGTGCTAATCATGAGTAGGGCATTCGGATAAAATTAGAACTAAACGCGTTGCTGGATTGTGGTTTTCCCATCTATTCCCCTCTTTGGGAGCATGCAAATATAGGAAATATCTACTACTTGTTTAAAATATAGAAAATTCTAGCGGGTTCAGTCTTTGAGATCAGACTTTCCGTTTATATGTCCTTCATTATATGAACATTTCTGCTTTCTATTGGATTTGAATTCAAATGGTAGGCACAAAATGTGATGGTGTGGCGCTCTTACAGCAGTTTTTTTTTTGCTACAAGCATTAATGCGGACTCATATACGAGGAAAGTACCGTTTGCTGGAGATAATCATATGCACCGTTTAAGCATACTCTAAGGTCTGGGGTGGGTTGCTGGCGAATGTTTCGCCAGCGTTGCCCTTCGTGTCATGATCTTACCGAGAGGGACAGGACGGGATGATAGGGGAAGAGGAGAGATGAAGACTGAGAGAAAACGGTCTAACCTAACCACCGATTCCACTTAACTTCACGTTGTTTTTATTCCTGTCTATGTTGTTTCTTGTGGTGTTCGTCGCTGCCCACCACTGCGGTTGGCAATTGCAATGAGAGCGAGTAAGGTAGACTGAGAGGAGGGGCAATCTCTGAGAGGGTGGCACTATGGGGAGGAGCAAGTCAACCAAAGGTATGGTGGGATTGAGTGTGGTGGTGGAGAAGGGACAGCCAGGCCTGGATAACCACCAATTTCGTCCTCCTTTCGCCTCCCTTTCTCTTTATTCCTTATCTTTACTGAATGCACACACATTTCTAAGGTATCATCATCCCACTCTAGTTGGGTCCTCAACCTGTATTTTCTATGGTCATGTTCTACACTTTATTAGCTAGCATCTTCAAAATGCTATCCACCTGTGATCTTATTTTGTACACTCCAGCTACGTCGTTTACTGACGCATTCTATCCATGTTACCGGTAATTATATGTTGGCAGAGTAGGTAATCTGTGTATTGAATCTATTGATTTATTATGCATCCACTGTGGAACTTAAATATATGTCAACATTGACACTTGTTGTAAGCTGGGGCTTTGATAACTGCAGTATTGCTTAATGACAATAGTTTGTGGAGTCAAGTAGAGAATTCTGAAATACTGGGCTCGCTATTTCAAATTCCTGACCCTCTTGAATTCAATTTTGGGAAGCAATAGCATAGTATTTGTTAAGGTACTGCTAGTAGTATTTGTCAATCAGGTACTGCTGGTACTAAATGACATATCAGATATTTTGCCTAATGCCTCCCTTCTATCTCTGCATCCATGCCTCCATGCGGATCGCATGAAAAGAGTTTATGGTCTCTTAGGAGAATAAGAGAAGATGTTCCATTTAGGTTGTATACATAATGCTTTCTACAATTTCCTAAACCCGGATTGGAGTAGCTGGATTTTAGATCTTTAGGCATGTTTGATTTATTTGCATAACTTGCTCTGCCAATGAAAGAACTACTAGCCATATGACCAGTAGCTCAGCATGTTTGGTTATGTTGTCTTGAGAGTGTAAAGTGACCGTGAATTTTCAGAAGATTTAATTATTACTTCAAAATATTGTATATTAGTTATGTGATACTCTTTGGTGAACCACAAGATGAGTACATGGGAACCAAAGTTTTTGCTCCCCTCAATTGGCTCAGATTTATTTCCACGTTAGCAAAGTGTTCAATAAAGCCTAGCTGCCTGGCCAACGGTAACCCAGCCCGTTACACCCAGGCCACCTAGGTCCTGCCTAGGATTCCACTGCAGGATTGTGCAGCTGAGGCTGCCGAGTAGTGGGCATTATATGTTCCCTTGCAAGGGATGGTTAGATAGGAGTTTGCTGGTTTGGAAAGGGATCAAAAGGCGTACTGGACAAACTCAAGCCTGTTTGAAGCAGTTGGTGAACGGTAGCATGCTCATCATTTTCGAAATGGCTTGTCCATGCAGATATGACTCTATGAGTTTACTTGAAATTGAAAGCGAGTTATAAGTTTCAGCATCCTCTAGATTTTCATCCAGAGTTTTGTCGCTACTTTCTCTTTTCATGGTCTTTGTGAGTGGCTCCCCCCTACTTCTTATTAGGTGTGCAGTTTGTGAAAATTCCAGTACAAACCAAGCCTCGTCACCATATATGAGCATTGAGAAAATCTGCTTGATTCTTATTCTTAACCATAAGATTTTTTTTTGGCATGCCATACTTTTCAATAAGGCCTGTTTGTTTGGTCTACTAACTACTAAGGTTGGCACCATTTGCCACACTTTTATGTGATGAATGGACATGGTTAATTATAGGTTCTGGTAACCAATATCAAGCATAGTAATATCATGACATAATTGTGTACTTCCATCACATGCCCCACGGTGAAAGGTAGCAATGGGAAATTATTGAAGTTAAAGCAAAGAAGCTAATAATGGAATGGTAAAGGGCAGTAGTAATTAACCAGCTTTCTCTGTAGGATATGGGTGCTCAAAACAACTACCTGCATGGCTCCTCTTTGATTTTTTATTTAAAGAGGTACTCCCTCTGTCCCAAATTAATTGTCTCAACCTTGTCTAGATTTGCATGTAGAATCTAGACAAAGTTGAGACAACTAATTTGGGACAGAGGGAGTACAATAAAAGCAGTATATCAAAACGTAAGATATGGGTGCTGCCATTGTTTGAAATGCTTGTCCCAATTTCCTGACATGGCTATGCACACCAAACTGACCTGCTTTATGAACACTTGATTGACGTCCTCATGCCTATAGGGTCAAGAACACCCCCCATGAGTGACTTATTAGATTGGTTACTATCATGCATCCTTTCTGAGGTGTCTCTTCCCTCCTCTGTACATAACATGTATTGATCTTTTTTTTATTTCTCCTAATTGCCCTTTTTTGTAGACATATATTTTTTTGCTTTGGTACAATGAGCTGAATCATGTTTTTGAATATGTTATTTCCGGAAGTATCTCCTAACTGTGACACACTTCGTAGTTCTGTTCTTTAAGACTGCAGTATGTGTTAGCAATGCTAGTTTCTGCCGAATTAGCTCATTGTGATGACATGTACATTCAAGAACAAGTTCCTCATCTTATGCTGTAATGTATTCATTGATGGTGCAGGCTGTATGGCTGCTCTGGATGCGGAGCACTACCTGCAGGAGGTTGGAGCACAGGAAGGGAAGACTGATTGACTATATCTGGTGGAAGCAGCTGGTAGTTCTAGGCGAACTTCATTGGTGCCAAAATCTGCACTGTAAGGCACAACGCGATGAATCGAGGCAGCTCCACAAAGAGGAGTCAGTTATTGATTTAGGCCACAAACATATTGATACGCTGTTGGAAATTTATTCTTTTTGGTGCACAAGAGATTGTTCTGGTGAATGACAATCCGAATTTCTGAACACTGTATCGTCAAGAGGCATGTTACCTATGGAGCCATGATGCTTGCTTGGCAAAGAATAGGCAGGTCTGTGTTATATGACTTCCCCTGTTAGAGACTTGGGAGTACTGGTTACATTGCAATCCAAGGCGGTGTTATGTAGAAATATATTATTGCGATGCTACCGAGTGACCTTTTTTTAGTTTAATTGTCATTATCTTTCTCATTTAAAAGCAACATTTAAACATGCCTTTGCATTGCGGATGGGATGTAGGTTTCAGCCTATAATTCTGTCCATGTTTTAATGCCTCTTCAAATTTATATTTTTCATAACCATTTAGGAGAATTTCAGTTGATATGAATTTTTCCTCTCATGGCCCGATGGATCATATACTCCCTCCGTCCTAAAAGTAACTGACTTCACTTTGTCTAGATACACATGTATCTTGACAAAGTGATTTGGGACGGAGGGAGTAACTGGAATTGTCAAATTCTTTCGTAATGCATTCACATGCTTCCAATTTCATATGATCCTCAATGTAAGGTCTAACTCACATTTTATTTTATTTTTGTGAAGTGCATTGCACTCGCACTATCTCTATACACTACGTTAACCTTTTAACATTCCTTTGTTTGGAGATCTTGTAGGATTCAAAGTATTTGACATGGCAATCTTTTTTTCTCATTTATCTGGCATCCCACTTTTCGGTCGCTATATTGACCTGTGACATAACTATCTTCGTGAAAAGCTGTCAAGCCAGCTAAAATGCGATTTATATCTGGCTGCAACCGGTCACACCTGTAGTTTTTTTTTTTGCAACATACCCTTATTGCAGTTTTTTTTAGATCACACGGGTTACAGTTAGAGCATCTCTAATACCCTTGCCGTATTTTAGATTGCCAACAAATCGGTTATAGTAAGAGGAGAGAGGAGGTTTAGCAATCCAAATTAGTCTTGTCTTTTTTTTTTGCGGGGGAAATTAGTTTTGTCTTTAAAAGCATCTTTAAAATTGGAGTGTCATGTATATGTCGCAATGAGTCATCTGGTCAGCCACACAATAGCCACCTTCCTTGTGGCGTAGACTGACTCGAGGGTGTGGGGAATGGTTGCGTGGATGGCTCGGGCTATGGGGAAGTTGGGGACAACGTATGAAACCGGCGCGGGCTTGATGGATCCAATGTTGGCAGCGGCCAATCCAGCTGGAATCTAAAACAAGCTGCCGAAATCGAGCTTGGTGGGGCTCGGGATGGCAAGCGACTGCGGGCTCCGATACGAGCTTAGCGAGAGGCTAGGCGGGGGCAGCGGCGAAGGAGGCACGACGGTTATCGAGGAGGCAAGGCAACACCGGTGTGGTGTCGGAGGAGGCGAACCCGGGGTAGGGGGAGAGGAGGAGGGCTTAGGAAGCTTAGTGAAAACAAGCCATCCCGCGTCGTCTTTGCAAGTTTTAGGAAGTGGCCTCTTGGTTGCTATATATATGACAATGCACCAACCAAATATATGCAACTTACTATTTGTGTGTGTGTGTGTGTGTGTTTGGAACACTTTTAGCAATGCTCTTGGAGAAGTTTTTGGTAATGCTCTCGGAGCATCCCTCGAAGTGCGCCACAAAGGGCTATTGGGCGCGCCCAAAAAAAGATCGTGCTCAGTCACGTGCCATAGAGCTTAGTGAAATATTTAATATCCAAAATAGAAAGAAAAAGATAGAGGAAGTTCAAATGCTTAGTGAAATAAATGAACCTCTACTAGATCTTGATAGATGTAGCTTGCATGAACTCATCAATATATTACAAAAAGTTTCTAATGAAACTTTTATTAATGTTCATCAAGCAAGATTTGTATCATACATAGCAAACTATGTCATAAAAGAAAACATAGCAAGATACAATAATGAAGCTATGATACCATCAAAGCTTGGGGATGCTTAATATTAATCATCATTGGCAAAGAAACTCACCATCCTATATTAGATCCAGGATCCACTGTTTCAGTTTTGTCAAAAGAATTGTATGATTTTCTTGACCTAAAAAGTATGGAAAATGCACTATAGATCTTTTACTTGCTGATGATTCTACCGAGCATGATTTAGGTAGAGTTAATGATGTTATGGTTGAAATGCATATGACTTTTGTTCCTGTTGATTTTATTGTTATGGACATGGGGAGTAAAACCTCTAGTCCTATAATCTTGGGAAGTCCTTTTTTGAGAACCACAAGGGTTGTCATTGATTCGAAGGAAGGGAATGTTAAGTTTAAGTTCCCCCATAAGAAGTGCATGGAACACTTTTCAAGAAAAAGGAGACATCAAGGTACAAGCTACCACATGATCTTCAGCCATCTTAAACCAAGTAAGTAAAGCCTAACAATATGGCTATAAAGAAAGCGTTTTCGAGAGGGCAACACATTTGTTTTTTTAGAGTTTCTTTTTACACTCTTACTATAGCAAGAGAGGTTTATTATAGTTTATCTTATGTAATTTTTAATAAAGTACCAAGTTTTACCCATTTGGATGATATTAAGTTGACAGGACCATTGGGAGTTGCAGTTTCCTCCATGATGTTGTTTACGAGAAAATTTCCTAAGGAGTTATGTAACTCCAATTGAGCTCATATTTATAATGTAGTTACAAATTTTAATCCTCTATATGCACAAAAATAAGCAAAAAATCCTGACATACCTAAGTAGGGTAAAAAATTATGTTCTATAGCTGTTGTTTTTCTGGACTGATTATGTCTTTTTTTGTTCAAGTCATTGTTTTGAGTTTCAAGTTGATTCCTTATAAATATTTTGATTCTATATTGATGTTGGAAACTTAATATACTCTCTGTAAATCTCAAACCAAAATTTATTTAGGAGTTCTATAGCAGCTTGCGATATATCTTTGTGTTGGGCCCCGGAGAGAAAAACAAAACTTTTTTCTACGCGGTGATCCCAAGATCCAGCTCAGGTACAAGGTCACGAGGATTACCACTAGACGCGCAGTTGCGGAATTGATGAAGCACGTCGCTTGATGCAGTGCAGTCCTCGCGATCCGTTCCGGTTCCACGATCCACGATCCGTACTTTCTTCACGATCGTCGAAGTGCTGAACGTATAGCACCTCCGCCGGTATCCACACGTATGAGGAGGAGCGCCGGCGATGGACTGCTAGGTCCGGTACGGCGGCAACAGGACGGACTGGGGCTAGGGTTTCCAACACATGGAGTGACCTAACCTTGTGCTCTAAGCACCTGCGCCCCAGCTTATATAGGGAGTGAAAGTGGGCTCCACTCACTTGTGGTCCATTCACTAAAAAAGCCTATATTAGCCACTGCAAGTCTCACTTGCTGACTAAGTCCATATATCTATTTAGGTCCAACCCAAATAGGTTTCCTGTTTGGGTCTAACCCAAACTTGCTCCCGCTCTTAAGTGTGTGACCCGACAGGCTCATGGTAACCCGGACACGATTCCGAGTCTCACTCGTGATCGATCAGTTGGTAGTGGCTCCTAGCAGAACGTGCCAACTCCCAAGTACCAATAAGTCATGACGACATACCTTCCAATGCGACTTTCATCTGAGTCCCTTTTGCCTCACGATATACTTTGTCGGACTATAGGCGAATGATCGTCATCCCTTAAATAGTCCGACTCTCTTTCTCGATCCGAGATAAGTGATTCATCCGACTAACTCTTAGTCGGCTGCCTCGGTTAACACTTAATCCGAGACGCGCATGGCCATGCTTTCCGAATCATATCTTCCGAGAGGGCCCAGAGAATATCTCTCCAGATGGAGGGGCAAAATCCCGTCTTGGTTATTCACATCACGCAGCTTGATTCTCAGACGACCCGAACTCCGCCTTTATAACTGCCCAGTGACAGAACATCGTTTGACAGAACCTAAGTCGGAGATCCTCAACTCGGATTGTGCAATAACCTCAGGTCTAAGGATACATTGATTGAGACATGCAAATGACGACTTGTTCGTTGCATCTCAATATGGGTCAGTCCGACTCGCTAAACTCTTTAGCTGAATCCGTGTAAGTCGGAATAGCATCTCCATGCCCATGACAAGTGGAACCTAGTCATCTGCCGACTTTCACATTGGTCTAAGTTGTGTGTCCGGCACAACCTCAATGACCAAGGACAATTAGTATGAACAACATGAATATGTAGTTCAACAATCAAATCACATATTCGATGATACATATCAGCAGTTCATACATGGACCATAACCTTATGAATACACAGGAATATCATCATTCATGATTGCCTCTAGGGCATATTCCCAACAGTCTCCCACTTGCACTAGAGTCAATCTTCCGACATCACATGTCCAGGCATCTGATGCCCATTGCTCTCAGGTGCGCCTCATGCTTCGGCTGTGGAAGTGGCTTTGTCAACGGACCCGCAATGTTTGCATCCGTGTGTACCTTGCATAACTTGATATCACCTTGATCCACGAACTGGCGAATAAGGTGGTACCACATGAGTATATGTTTGTTCTTCTGGTGTTGTCTAGGTTCCTTGGCTTGTGCAATAGCACCATTGTTGTCACAATACACGTCTAACGGATTGGACGAGCCCTGAACCACACTAAGATCCATGAGGAAATTCCTCATCTAAACGGCTTCTTTTGCCGCCTCCGAGGCAGCAATATACTCAGCCTCTGTCGTAGACACAGACACCGTTTCTTGCTTGGAACTTTTCTAGCTCACAGCCCCTCCGTTTATCACAAACACATATCCGGATTGCGAACGAGAATCATCCGAGTCAGTGAGATAACTCGC
This sequence comes from Avena eriantha, assembly GCA_910589775.1. Lineage (NCBI taxonomy): Eukaryota > Viridiplantae > Streptophyta > Magnoliopsida > Poales > Poaceae > Avena > Avena eriantha. The sequence goes on along the minus strand of OU342744.1, from coordinate 143,470,623 downwards.
ATCCGTGTAACCCTTTACACTGAGTTCATCCTCACCTCCATAAACCAGGAACATATCCTTAGTCCTTCTCAAGTACTTGAGGATATTTTTAGCCGCTGCCTAGTGGATCTCTCCAGGGTCAGCCTGGTATCTGCTCACAACACTTAGAGCATAGGAAACATCCGGCCTAGTACAAATCATAGCATACATGATGGATCCGATTGCAGAAGCATACGGAATCGCACTCATCCGACTTCAATCATCAGTTGTCGAAGGACACTGAGTCTTGCTAAGTTTTACGCCATGGGACATTGGTAAGAACCCCTTCTTAGATGATTCCATGTTGAACTTCTTCAACACTTTGTCCAAATATGTACTCTGACTCAATCCAATGAGCTGCCTTGATCTATCTCTATAGATCCGGATTCCTAGTATGTAAGTCGCCTCACCCAAGTCTTTCATCGAAAAACTCCTTTCCAATGATTCCTTGGTCTCTTGCAACATCTGGACATCATTTCCAATCAGTAATATGTCATCCACATATAAGATCAGAAAGTTCACTTTGCTCCCACTAAACTTCTTGTATAAACAAGAATCATGATCACTCTTGATGAAGCCAAACGATTTGACTACCTCATCAAAGCGAATGTTCCAACTCTGAGATGCTTGCTTCAACCCATAAATGGATTTCCGAAGCTTGCATACTTTGTCAGCATTAGCCGGATCGACAAAACCCTCGGGCTGTATCATATACACGTCCTCGGTTAAATTTCCATTAAGGAAAGCCGTCTTGACATCCATCTGCCATATCTCATAGTCGAAATAGGCTGCTATAGCTAACATGATCCGAACTGATTTAAGCATCACTACAGGAGAGAAAGTCTCATCGTAGTCAACTCCTTGAACTTGTCGGAACCCCTTCACGACAAGCCGTGCTTTATAGATAGAAACATTTCCATCCATATCAGTTTTCTTCTTAAAGATCCATTTGCACTCAACGGGTCTTGCACCGTCTGGCAGATCAACCAAGTTCCAAACTTGATTTTCATCCATGGACTTTAACTCGGATCTCATGGCCCCAAGCCATGACTCGGAATCAGAACCCACCATCGCTTCCGAATAAGTTGTCGGCTCATCACTGTCCAACAACATCACATCACGAACACTTCGCAACCTAGCCGATCTTTGTAGTGTCGGTGCAGTTTCCGGCTCAGGTACCACGTCCGGCTCAACCTCTAAGGCATTTGCCGACTCGCTGCTAGCCGGCATCTCTCGAGTTTCTTCGAGATGCACCGTACTCCCACTGACTCCCCGACTAAGAAACTCTTTCTCAAGGAAGACACCGTTTCGAGCGACAAACACTTTGCCCTCTTCTCGGTTGTAGAAGTAGTAAGCCAAGGTTTCCCTCGGATATCCCACGAAAATACACTTATCCGACTTAGCTGTAAGCTTGTCCGACTGAAGTCGCTTGACAAAAGCTTCACAACCCCAAATCTTAAGAAAAGACAAACTCGGCTTCTTGCCAGTCCACATCTCATGCGGTGTCTTCTCTACCGACTTTGATGGTATTCTGTTTAGTGTGAACGCCGCAGTTTCTAGACAATAACCCCAAAATGATAAAGGCAGATCTGTCCGACTCATCATTGATCGTACCATGTCCAACAAGGTCCGATTCCTCCTTTCCGACACACCGTTTCTCTGCGGTGTTCCTGGAGGAGTGAGCTGGGGAACTATTCCACAACTCTTTAGATGGTCATCAAACTCATGGCTCATGTACTCGCCTCCTTGGTCCGACCGAAGAAACTTTATTTTCTTGCCAAGTTGATTTTGTACCTCATTCTGGAATTTCTTGAACTTTTCAAAGGCTTCCGACTTATGTTTCATTAAGTAGATATATCCATACCTACTCAAATCATCAGTGAAGGTAATGAAGTACTCATAACCACCTCTGGCTGTCGTGCTCATTGGGCCACATACATCACTATGTACCAGTCCCAATAAGTCGGACGCCCTTTCACAAATCTTTGCAAAAGGTGTCTTGGTCATCCTGCCGAGAAGGCAAGATTCGCATGTCTCGAACGACTCCAAGTCGAACGAAGTTAGGAGTCCATCATCATGGAGCTTCTTCATGCGTTTCCAACTTATATGACCAAGCCGACAATGCCAAAAATAAGTCATATTCAGATCATTTGGTTTCAACCTTTTCACATTTATGTTATAGACAGATTCACCCTCAAGATTCAAAATAAATAACCCGTCCCGGACGGGCGCAAAGCCATGAAACATATCATTCATATATAAAGAACAACCATTATTCTTAATATTCGACTCATAGCCCTGTCTCATCAAACATGAGGCAGAAATGATGTTTCGACTAAGCACTGGAACATAATAACAATTATTTAGCTCCATTATGAATCCAGAAGGTAAATGAAGTTGCATTGTGCCGACTTCCAACGCAGCGACTCTCGCTTTGTTTCCGACTCTAATGTCAACCTCGCCTCTTGCAACGCTCCTAGTTCTTACCAGTCCCTGCAAGGCTGCAATGAGTTGCAGATGTGAATGACTGATCCGGTATCATATACCCAAGAACTACCAGGTGCATCAGCAAGATAAATGTCTATAACGTTGCAAACAAGCGTACCTGAGCCGGAAGTCACACCTCCGCTCTTGGCTTTATCAACCAGATACTTGCTGCAATTCCTCTTCCAGTGGCCATCCGACTTGCAGTAGAAGCAAGTGGATCCGGCTGCAGGAGATGGCTTAGTCCCTGAGGAAGCGCTTTGGACTGGGTCCTCCGCCTTACCTCCTGACTTTGCCTTCTTTTTCTTAGTCCAAGAACTCTTCTTGAACTTAGCCTTGTTTTGTACCATCAACATTTGACTGGCACCTTTCTTGAGATCCGCCTCAGCCTGCTTGAGCATCCCATGTAATTTAGTGAGCTTCTTATCCATACCATGCATGTGGTAGTTCGATATGAACTGGCCATACACACTAGGAAGAGAGTTCAGAATTATGTACGTAGCAAACTCTTCGCTAATGGGGTAGCCAAGCCTTTCCAGAGACTGCACGTAACCAACCATCTTGATCACATGCGGACTCAGTGGATCGCCATCCTTAAGCTTGCAGCTCAACAAGGCCTGAGAGACTTGATACCTCTTAGTCTTTGCCTGAGCCTGGAACATACTTTTGAGGCTTTCGATCATATCGTAGGCCTCAACATTCTCGAACTGCTGCTGCAAGTCCGGTTCCATGTGAGCAAGCATAAGACAGCTAATCTCCGTGGATTCATCACAAATCCGACGGTAGGCATTGGTGGCTGCGACAGTCGCATTCTCATCCGGCTCAGCTGGAAGTGGGTTGTCTAGGACACGATCCCTTTTTTCTTGTTTGAGAACAATTCTCAGATTATGATACCAGTTGGTGAAGTTAGTTCCATTCAGCTTATCTTTCTCTAAGATGGTTCTCAAAGCAAAACCGGAAATCTGAGGAAGACTGCTAGGTGCCATTGATCTACAACAGAAAATGTGCAAAACACTTAAGACATGTAACCATAAAGAGCAAGCATATTAAACACTTTAATATTTATGCTCCCACTAGAACCAACACCCCTCCGATGGTTACTTAGTGATTCAGGACCCTAAATAAGCAAGTCGACTAGTGAGCTTTAGCATCACCGCTAGCCGTCAAGTGATCTAGGTAGACAACTCCTTGCCAATCGTATCTCATACGACTCCTGTTGGATGGGTGGCATCACATGCCCCGGCTCCCATCTGACTTTTCCCCAAGTCCCACAACCGTTGTGATAGACCTGTCTAGATTACCAAGTGCTTCCGCTGTAAGAGTCCGACTCGAACCACCTAGTCGGAAAGAATTGATAGCACCTCAGTTTTATGAGCCCACTACCAAAAATGTCTGACTTGTGATGGTGCAGCACTGGCGAGGAAACCTACTAGACCTTCTTTGAGGGATTATATTCTACCAACTATCTAATAGAGGTAAAACAGAGACATAACAATAACACAAAATAAAGCAATTATAATGTGAAATGGTATGGCTCTCTTCATGGCGATTTCCATCTCCATAAAGCCTGTAATCCGACTCATGTCAACTCTTGTCACGGGCCATCTTACACCATGTATCCAACTTGTACACCGACTTGCATGCTATCCGGATTCTCCAAACAGCTACACTAGCTAGTAATCCAAATTACACAGAGAATCCGACACGCAGGCCCTTATACAATAAGATGACAACACCTAGGCTCCAGCCGGCTGACAAAATCCGTGATACGCAGATCACGTATGGATTACACACATCACATGCACATAAGCCATACCATTCACAACATCATACTGCAAAAAAAAGTTCTGCATAGATACGATATCTACCGGCGTTGTGAAACTCGCAATGACATCTAAGGCGCTATGACAGGGCAAAGCCAACGGTCCCGCTAGCCGGATAGCGGGCGGGGATCGAAGGGGCAGTGCCCCTCGCGGGTGCGGGCAGCGCCCGACGATTTTCCGAGAAACGCAGATCTCATCTGAATTCCGGACATGGATTTCATCATCGGATAAAACATTTCACCCAAATCCGATCCGGACTCCGATTCGATCAAACCCTTTGATCTTCGATCACCGCATCCGGGTTTACGTGTCACAGTCTACCCCGATGGCGGAAACCGACCGGTAGGGGTATGTCGTTCCACGACCTTAGCAGTTAGATCACGGAAACCAGATCATCCATTCCCCCGAGTACAGTTGATCCAATCAACTTTGTACAAAACCAATCTATCTCATAGATCGACCACCAAAACTGCAATTAGATCCAATCTAACGCCAAGCGCATATCACATATGCGCGATCTCGAGCCTAAAACCAGAAGCTAACGCTCTGATACCACTGTTGGGCCACGCAGAGAAAAACAAAACTTTTTCCTACGCGGTGATCCCAATATCTAGCTCAGGTAGAAGGCCACGAGGATTATCACTAGACGCATAGTTGCGGAATTGATGAAGCACGTCGCTTGATGCAGTGCAGTCCTCGCGATCCGTTCCGGTTCCACGATCCACGATCCGTACTTTATTCACGATCGTCGAAGTGCTGAACGTACAACACCTCCGCCGGTATCCACACGTACGAGGAGGAGCGCCGTCGATGGACTGCTAGGTCCGGTACAGCGATGACAGGACGAACTGGGGCAGGGTTTCCAACACATGGAGTGACCTAACCTTGTGCTCTAAGCACCTGCGCCCCAGCTTATATAGGGAGTGAAAGTGGGCTCCACTCACTTGTGGCCCATTCACTAAAAAGGCCTATATTAGCCACTGCAAGTCTCACTTGCTGACTAAGTCCATATCTCTATTTGGGTCCAACCCAAATAGGTTTCCTGTTTGGGTCTAACCCAAACTTGCTCCCGCTCTTAAGTGTGTGACCCGACAGGCTCATGGTAACCCGGGAACGATTCTGAGTCTCACTCGTGATCGATCAGTTGGTAGTGGCTCCTAGCAGAACGTGCCAACTCCCAAGTTCCAATAAGTCATGACGACATACCTTTCCAATGCGACTTTCATCTAAGTCCCTTTTGCCTCACGATATACCTTGTCGGACTATAGGCGAATGATCATCATCCCTTAAATAGTCCGACTCTCTTTCTCGATCCGGGATAAGTGATTCATCCAACTAACTCTTAGTCGATTGCCTCGGTTAACACATAATCCGAGACGCACATGGCCATGCTTTCCGAATCATATCTTCCGAGAGGGCCCAGAGAATATCTCTCCAGATGGAGGGGCAAAATCCCGTCTTGGTTATTCACATCACGCAGCTTGATTCTCAAATGACCCGAACTCTGCCTTTATAACTGCCCAGTGACGGAACATCGTTTGACAGAACCTAAGTCAGAGATCCTCAACTCGGATTGTGCAATAACCTCAGGTCTAAGGATTACATTGATTGAGACATGCAAATGACGACTTGTTCGTTGCATCTCAATATGGGTCAGTCCGACTCGCTAAACTCTTTAGCCGAATCCGTGTAAGTCGGAATAGCATCTCCATGCCCATGACAAGTGGAACCTAGTCATCTGCCGACTTTCACATTGGTCTAAGTTGTGTGTCCGGCACAACCTCAATGACCAAGGACAATTAGTATGAACAACATGAATATGTAGTTCAACAATCAAATCACATATTCGATGATACATATCAGCAGTTCATACATGGACCATAACCTTATGAATACACAGGAATATCATCATTCATGATTGCCTCTAGGGCATATTCCCAACACTTTGTGCCCACTAATATCACCTCTCAGAAAAGGGATGGAAAGCAAAATTTTGGGTTGAAGTTTTCTCACTGGGAATGGAGGAACATCATACCGTGATCTATCCAAAAATGGCGAAAACCATAAAGTTAGGATGTTCAATGCACCCCACTGGACATATCACACTCACGGTATGCAAACCTCTAAGTTTTGTTTTTCGAGCAACATAAGATTTACGCATAAACTTGGAGCGTCTTTATCTAGTTTTATGTTTTCTTTTGTACTCCCTCTGTCCCAAAATGTAAGGTACCTAAGCTTTAGCTAAAATTTAACATCTTCTAAGTTTGACAAAGTTTATACGGAAAAATATGAATATCTACAATATCTAATGGACCTTTTGAGAAACTATACTTTCTGGTGAATCTAGTAATATTGATTTGGCATTGTGAATGTTTATCTTTTTATGTATAAATTAGGTCAAACCTAAGATATGTTAACTTTTAAATAAAGCTTAGGCGCCTTACATTTTGGGACGGAGGGAGTATTTTTATCTTTAAAAAAATGAGACCCACCACTTAAAGTTATGTTAAATAAGTATGAAGAGCTACTGGTAAAATGGAGATTAAGTTGGATGCTAGAATAAAAAAGGGGAAGTAAAAGTTGAGATACAAGTTATGCATGTTGTTGTTTGTTTCATATGCTTTAGTGAATAATAATCTGCAAGTGCCTTATTAGTACTACCTTTTATTTACATACATGTATGATTAGCTTTAAATTACTTTGTGTGATATAGAATAGTAATACTATGGAAACTTTTGCATATTTATAGATGGTCGACTTTCTCCACTAGCCAACCCAAATATTCAAACAATTTTGGACTTGTGCATCCAAATCTCTTAACCCAAGTTATTTTCAGCAGTGTACACCATACCTACCTATATAACACATGCTATTCTAAGTATATTATATGTGATATGTCTTTGAATATTTCAAAATCATCTTTTTGTGTAGTTTAAGCTCATGGGAATAGTGCCAGACCAAGGGAAAAGGGACTTGGGGCACATATGTATAGAAATATCTCAAATACCTTTTTTTGAAAGAAATCATCAGCATATTTTTTTTATAAAATACACCCTAAAAGTTATATCAATCATATATAAGAAGTGCCAAGTGGCACTTACAACGCCGAGCCAACGACAAACCATACTATCAACAGAGGTGACCGCTCCTCAAAAGAATACTAACCAACTTCTCGACATCTAACCACTCTAAAGGCACCGACTCGGGGAATCCAAAGTACACACTACAGAATAGCCTAGTGTCACTACTCATAGTTTATTTGACTATTTTTTTGAGTTTCCTTTTTCTTTTTGTGGCGGACTCACTACTGCTGAGTCGGTCCGAGAACTTCCACATAATTTCTATGTGTGTCAGGGCACAAGGGACATAGTCGATGGTTCTGCCAATGGTGTCACATAAAAACTAATATATGCATTTTTTATTTTCATGGATTTTTTCCATTTCCTGTAACTCGGTGAAAAATTGTCGGGAGAAAACCATTCATACAATATTCCTCATATTTTTCTTGCAACTCACATTTTTTACTGAGTAGCAAATAGCACATGCTTCTCATGTTCAGGGACGGAGCTGCCTTGTTAGCACTGGGGTCAGCTGACCCCACTAAAATATGCAATTTCTTCACTTAGTGGTAATACTGTTCATTTGTATATAATGACCCCATTGGAATGGAGCTGACCCCATAGAAAAATTCTTCTAGCTTCGTCACTGCTCATGTTGGACCGCTTTAGATTGTCAATACTCCTTAAAAAGCTTGTGTTGTGAATATTTTTTAAATTTCACCATAGTTAATTAGTTTATATCATCTAAATATACATGACAATTTTGTTTGTATCAATACCATGGACCCTTTCAGATCAATATCAAGTGGGACGTGCCTGGGAAAAAACAGAAGAAGCTATGCCATGCGTATACACTTGGAAATCTCTAATTCGGTCAAATTTTCTTAATGTGTTCCTAATTTCCCTTTTTAACTTATGCCATGGTGATATTTCTAGTAGATTTTTCGCATGTATTTTATTCATACATGTGCTGGATTTTTTCTCGCCTACACTCATATTTTGGCACACTGATGGTAAGTATTTGATAGTTTACTTCCTTTATTTGTGACCGACAAAAATAACATGTTCCCAGCGAATTCATTTTATCCAGCAAGAAAGGTAAAGTACAATTTATTCAATATTATACTTCATCATTTGGCCTTCGCGGAATATACTCTTTAATTTTCTTCAGATTTTAATTTTACAGAAATGGTTCAACTTCAATCGAAATTAGGGAGATAGACCCAATGATAAAAAAATTATATATCACAAAACTATATGGTAAATACTCTCCCTGTCTTGAAAAGGATATCACAATTTATCTTGATTTGCACAAATCTATACACTAAAATATGTCTAGATATATATCTAGACAAATCAGCGACATTCTTTTCAGGACGAATGGTAAATACTCTCTTTTTCTTGAAAAGGATATTGTGAATTTTATCTTGATTTGCACATATCTATACACTAAAATATGTCTAGATACATATATATCTAGACAAATCAGCAACATTCTTTTCAGGACGAATGGAGTATAAGAGTTTCTGTCGAACAATAAATTATATATAAATAGATATGTATATGCAATATTTCTGAAAAGTTTCTGGTGCTAGCCCTAGGATGCGAAGTGGTTTAATTAATAAATAACAATTTCTCAGATGACAGAATATAAATATGTTTAGAATATTTTTTTTCTTGTTTACCACTCGGTCTTGTTGTAATATTTTTTGGACCTGTTAAATTAATGGGACGTTTTCTCTTATATGCCTATAGAAGCTACACTTTTTTCCAGCTGTCTCGAAAACATGATCTATCGTTAGTATATAAATTATAATAGGTAAACTCAAAAAATTATAAATTTGATCGACATCTATAAAATATGGGTGTATATTTGGTTCTTATACTTTGTATCATGTATAAGTCAATGTTTATTAGCTACCTAACACTTGAAAATTGTGTTAACATGGTCTAGAGAAACAACCGAGAATATACTTGATGTTGGAGTAGTATGTTTTGAGGTTTGTGCATAGCGTTCATTGTGATAAAGACTATCAGCAATATAATCTTCCAGATGCTAGAATGGAAAAGAAGATCCATCGGCTGGAAATTTAGGGATTCGCGAGTCTTGATCCAATTGTCAATATTAAAAATTATTCGTATACAATATAGTGGTAAGATAATATACATACTCCCTACATCCACAAATAAGTGTACTTTTAGCTTTGTCCTAAGACAATTGTAAAGTTCGACTAACTTTATATGGAACTATAGCAATATTTATGACACCGCATACTAAATTGGTACCACTAGATCAGTATTGAAGTATAGCAAGATTTTGAGTCGTTCAGAACTCTCGGTGATTTTTGAGATACCGACGGACTGTGTGCACATTCAGAATAGTTTCATAGTGTATAACTTTAAAAGTAATGTTTGTGAGACTTGATTGAAGTTCAAAATTAAGATAACTTCGGTTTAAGTGTGGAAAATGAGATAGGAGGCTTGAAAACTCATAAAACTAGGGGATTGTCCATAAATCATGTTGCACTTTGTCTGTAAAACCATTCCTGCATAATTTTAGGAGGGATATATACACCACACACTTCTAGATCAAATTTGATCCGATTTATGTAAATTCGCATAAAATTTCTCAAGTGGGCAAAATTGTTAGCACATAGCAATCGAAGGACTATATAGGCTAAATTTAAGAGAAATCTACCGCACTTGCAAGTTCAAAGCTAACCTAAGTTCCACAAGTTGACATAGAGTCATTTAAGTGGGCAATGTTGGCCAGGAAGATTGGAAAAAACACAGAAAGGTGAAATGTGCATAAAAACTTGCCATGGACTTGTGTGGCACTAAGAAACATATTGTGTTTACTTGCTTCACATCAAGAAAACTATATATTTGACCATCTCTCTATGTGTGTGTGTGTGTGTTTTATGAATGTGTGCATCCCGTGTCTTCTCGGGGTGTGAAACAGAGCAACCAGAGTGCCTAGGATCATTTGGGACTTTTGAATTGGCGCTAACCTCAGCCACAGTACAACAATTCTCGTAGTATATCATATCACTATCTTATCTTATCTTAACACTATACAGTATACGAATAACTCTAAAATTAATTTGACCGTTGGATCAAGACTGGCAATCGCTAATCGTTGGATATTCTATGCATTCTAGCATCAAGAAGATTCTATTGATAGTCTTTAGCACAATGAACGATATACACAAACCTCAAAACACACTTCTCAATGGTTATAGAATTTTCTCCGTCGTTTATCTACAACATGTCAATTATTAGGTAGCTAATAGGTTGATTTCTACATGATAGAAAGTACAAGAACAAAATATACACCTGGTACTTTATGGACGTGGCTCGAAATTATAGTATTTTTTAATTTTTCTTACCACTATATAGTGTACGAATAACTTTGAAGGTTGACCTCTGGATCAAGACTAGAAAATCCTAACATATCTACCTGTTGGATCTTCTTTACTATTCTAGCATCTATAAGATTCTATTGATAGTCTTTAGCACAATAAACGCTATGTACAAACGTACAAACACATTTCTCCATCATTCTAGAATCTTCTCTGTCATTTCTCAAGAGCATGTTACCAAAAATTTCGAGTACTACCTCCCTTACAAAGGTTAAGTAGGCTTATGTTTTTTTTCAAAAGTCAAACCATATAAAGTTTGACCAAGTTTTAATATAAAAAATATTTACAATACTAAATGCGCACCCTTTGATACACCATGAAACATATTTTCACAAGGGATCTATATAATATCATAGTCCTTGATAGTTTTTTCTAAAAGTTTGGTCAAATTTATCGTATATTGCCTTTTCAAAAGAAAATATTAAGCTTCGAAATGGAGGTAGTATTAGGTAGCTAAGAGTAGAGATTGTACAAGAACCACCCGATACTTTATTGATATGATGTGGCTCAAAATCATAATTATCTTTTGAGCTTTATCTATTATAGTTTTATATAGAGATGACATGTCATACTTCTATTATCTGAGTCTCACGTGAAAGGCACGTACAACTTATGCTAGTAGTTTTATCTTATCTTATCTTAGCACTATATAGTATACGAATAACTTTGAATACCGACTGTTGGATCAAGACTCGTGAATCCCAATATTTCCAGCTATTGGATCTTCTTTTCTATTCTAGTATCGAGAGGATTCTATTGATAGTCTTTAGCACAATGAACGCTATGCACAAACCTCAAAACACACTTCTCCATCATTCTTGAATCTTCTCCATCGTTTCTCTAGACCATGTTACCAAAAATTTCAAGTGCTAGGTAGCTAATAAATGTTGAGTTCTACATGATACAAAGTATAAGAATCAAATATACACCCATACTTTATAGATGTCGATCAAATTTATAATATTTTGAATGCCCATACCTATTATAATTTTATATAGTGATGATATGTTACGCGTCTATTATCCGAGTCTCACGTGCAGGCACGCGCAACTTACTAGTTACTACTTATATATAGTGTACGCATAACTTTGAATATGTAAATTCTTACAAATTTATAAATTAATGGGACTATTGACAAGCCAGGCCCAACTGTCTATTATATTGTCAATAGAGGTATATAGGTAATTAGATGACCAAGTGGTGAAAATTGCAATGGATTAGACCAGCAGCTGGTGAAAACTGCAAAAAATCTGTCCAAGTGGTGGTTTGCATGGCGCTGCACAGGAGGGAGGGGGAGGATGGATGGTGTGAGACACCGAAGGAGAGAGAAAACGCAAATGATTTTGCGAATATATATAGGACCACCATATATTTATTTAGTACTACTACTAGTAGCTAGTGGAGTATACCTGTACCACGTGTCATAAACCCGTCAAACTTCCTTTACTATGAAATCACACCGCTTTCAACTCCTTCTTCGCTGCTCTCGCGCTGCCTCCTGTTTATTCTCACAATCTCTTATTGCTCTTCTTTTTTCTCCGTTTCTTCTTTGGCAGTAATGGGGTTAATTTTTGAGTGCCTCTGGTTCATTAGATGTATGGACTACTCAAGTTCTGCATGATAGTCTTCTTTGTCTGAAAAATAGGTCTATGGCATTCAGATCCAAAATCTCCGCACTTGATTTTTTCACAGCAAAATAATTCCGGTCACTAGGAACTTTTTCTTTCTAAGTAGGAGTCGGCCCTTAAGTACCAAGAAGCGCGTTAAAATCCAAGGGTGGGCATAAAAATTACATAGCACTCCAGAAATAAAACCAAAATACATCCGGGACCTACACTTTTACAACAAGGACCCTGAAGATACACTAGGAAAATTGAACATGTTTTCCTATTACTCCCTCCATTCACATTTATCTCGCATCCTAGGTTTAGTCAAAGTCAAACTTTGTAAAATTTGATCATATATTTGGAAAGAAATATCAATATCAATAATGTAAAACCTATTGTATTATAATTGTCATGAACTATACTTTCATATTATATTCATTTGGAATTATAGATGTTTGTACTTTTTCTTATATTGTTGGTTAAACATTGCAAAGTTTGACTTTAAATAAATCTAGATCACGAGGTAATTGTGAATGGAGGGAGTACTAGTTGGGAGCTCCCATCCCCAATATTATTTACTATGGCAAGATGCACCCATCTACCATATATGGGAACATTATCATGAACTATGATATAGATATGGCTATGTATGACCTAATCGATCGTTCGCCTTGAAACCCTTGAGTGCTCATATATGGTACATAACTCATATCTAATGTGAAGACGACTTTTTAGAAAGTTTCAAATCTCATGTTTACGATTTTTTCATGGCAAGTAGTGTACACGAGAGGATGCCATACAAAACCTTTTCATCTCTTCATTTTTCTTTATCTTCTTTGTTCATTTTTAAGCTAGATCAAAATTTCCAACACGCAAAAATTATTATATATAGCAAGATTTTGAGTGGTTCAGAACTCTCAGTGATTTTCGAGATACAAACGGACTATGTGCACATTTAGAATAGTTTCATAGTGTATAACTTTAATAGCAATCTTTGTGAGACTTTCTTAAAGTTCAAAATTAACCTAACTTCGGTTTAAGTGGGTGAAATGAGCTAGGAGGCTTGAAAACTCATAAAACTATGAGATTGTCCATAAATCATGTTGCACTTTGTTTGTAAAACTATTCCTGCACAATTTTACGAGGGGTATATATACCACACGCTTCGAGATCAAATTTGAACTGATTTATGTAAATTCGCATAAAGTCTCTCAAGTGGGCGAAATTGTTAGCACATAGCAATAGAAGGGATATATAGGCCAAATATAAGAGAAATCTACTGCGCTTGCAGTTCAAAGCTGACCTAAGTTCCACAAGTTGACATAGAGTCATTTAAGTGGGCAATGTTGGCCAGGAAGATTGAAAAAAACACAGAAAGGTGAAATATGCATAAAAACTTGCCATGGACTTGTGTGCCACTCAGAGAGATATTGTGTGTACCTGCTTCACATCAAGAAAACTATACATTTGACCATCTCTCTCTCTATGTGTATGTTTTGATGAATTTGTGTGTCCCGTGTCTTCTCAGGGTGCAAAATGGAGCAACCAGAGTCCCTCGAATCATTTGGGACTTTCAAATTAGCGCTAACCTCCGCTACGGTACAACAATTCTCGTAGTAGATCTTAGCACTATATTTTCTTATCTTACCACTGTATAGTACTAGATGGGTGCATCTTGACGTGGTAAACAATAATGCTGGCAATAATGGGAATTTCCAACTTCTAGGAACAAAAAACCATTTTGAATTTTCGAAGTGAAAAGAATGGTTTCCTTTAAATTAAAGCAAGCATGGAGAATATGGCTCGGAATACCACAAACCTAGTTCCTAGACAAACTTTGGACCATGTTTCACTTATGATTACCAGGTTTTATGAGTTCTTATAGCTAACTTCACCCATTTAAACGAATTTAAGTTGGTTTGTCAATGTTGGGGAAAATTTGAATCTAAAAGTAAGTGGTAGATTGCTCTCAAAGTTCTACAAATATCTTTTAAAGAAAACCCACCAGGTAGTCAATGTATTGAAAACCACCCAGTTTTTTTGTTGAAAGATTCAACTTCTTGCTAATAATCTACATGTAGAAAACATTGAACTTTTTTGAAAAGAATCAAACAAAAATAATACTAATAATAAAATAACACGCACAACGTCCTCTTACGTGTACTGCTTTCCATGAAGAAATAAACATGGGTTTTGACACCTTTTGAAAAAAACATGAGTATGAACATTCTTGGTTTTCAAGCTGAACGACCAAGGTCATGGTTATATCTGCATCATACTTTATGCTGGTGTTCCCTATCTAAGAATTTACATGTCAAAAATTTGACCATATTTTAAAAACAAATAATAATGAAGAAAAAAGAGAGTTGCGTGTGACGTCCTTTGGCATGTATTACTTGCCATGAAAAATGACAAACATGAGTTTGACAAGTTTTGAACATTCTTGGGTTTCAAGACGAACGACCAAGGTCATGGACATATCCACAACATGGTTTAGGGGGATGTTCCCATATTTGTGAGTAGATGGGTGAATCTTGGCATGGTAAACAATGTTGCCACTGGGAGTTTTCAACCATTAGGAAAAGACTAATAATAATAATTTTCAAGAGACATGTGTGTATTTTATGTAAAAGTGGGTAGGAATAAAAAAATGAAGAAGGAGAAGAGAGTATATGAGCACATAGGAGGCCACGCGAGTGAGCAACGAAGAGGAAGAGTTGAAGACAGTACGATGTCAGAGCAAAACTGTGATGGCTTCCTAACACAACGCACATGGTACAATTAACTAGTAGTACTAGATGACCCGGTGCGTCGCTGGTGCCGAGGCCATAAGCAAGATATTATTTTAGCCATAAGTTGGTCTGCTTGGTCAAATACAGGAGGAACAATTCACTATCTTACTTAGGCCATCCATCCCATCATATATATATTATGGAGGAAGTAGTTTTCATTGGCTTTTAGTACTTCCATTGTTGTAAGCATTTCCCCTAGAACAATTCAATGGTCAACCGATGAGCTTGTGCTCTTGTTTTGGTAGAAAGTTGATGCTTACCTCTATAAAGTGACATGTTCTTATTTCCAGTAGCAGGCATTTCAGTCACATAATATAACACAAAGCATGCTCTGCCAAGAACCACTGGTAGAAAAAGGGTCTTTGGTCCAGCACCCAAATACCATTCGTCCTGGTTCATTTCCTTAATCAGGACCAATGCCAGGCACCGGTCCCGGCTCATGCCGCCTAGGCATTGGTCCCGGTTCATCTCTAAGCATTGGTCCTGCTTTGTGGCATGAACCAGGACCAATGCCACCACGACGCACATGTGGCGCTCTGCGGAGCATTGGTCCCGGTTTATGCCACGAACCGGGACCAAAAACCCCTCGACGGTCCCCAATCAGGGACAGAGATCTAAATTAATTCGAGGCGGAAATTAATTCGAGGAAGAAATTGAATTGATCTACTATTTTTGAAAAATTCTTCCACAAATTAATCGAGACAAAGATCTAAATCGAGACATTTTATTAATTCGACCACAAATTCTTCCTAAACAAAGGTGCGATTCTTCCTAGTCAACAATTTTAATTTCGCTGCCGTTGTCCTTCGAGCCGCCGGCTTCCTCGTCGTCGTCGGGCGAAACCTCCACGATTTGCATTGTTTGCGAGACGGAGCTCCTCTGCACGGCGAGCAGCGTCGATGACGGTGTAGATGGTCCGTCCAGGGATGGACTAGAACCTCTCCCGCCCTTCTCGGTTGTGGAGATACGGGTGCACCACGCGCCCTTAAATGACGCGGTTGCCAATCTTGGCCTTCCGCTCCTTGAACAGCCGGGGCCAGTACGGGCTGGCCGCCGCGTATCGGGGCAACGCCCTCTTCCACGCGGGCATCTGGCGGTGATGCTCCGTGATTAAGCTCTCCATCTTGTATCCGCCGGGGACGAGGAGCGGAGGCACCGACACACCCGCGTAGCTGATGCGCCATCCGTGGGGCACCATCGCGCCCGGCGCCGCGAGGATGTCATAGTGTGCGAACATCACCGCCTCGTAGAAGTTCAGCATGAGAATCTCCATGGCAGCGCGGTGGAGATTGGAGAGGGAGGGGAGGCGAGAAGACGACGCGGTGGAGAGGTGCAGAGGGCGAGGCGATGGCGCGGTGGAGATTGCGGAGAGGCCGAGGCGATGGCGAAAGCGACGCGCTGTGGCCTCCTATTTGTACACGAGGACGACGAAGCGACGGTGGGCATTGGTCCCGGTTCATGCCACGAACCGGGACCGAAGCCCCTCCCCGCGACACGTGGCGGCCTAGCAACGCCCCCGACCCGGGTCATTGGTCCTGGGTCGTGCCATCAACCGGGACCAATGACCTGGGTGGGGGGCGCGTTGCTAGGCTGCCACGTGTCGCGGGGGAGGGGCTTTGCTCCCGGTTCGTGGCATTAACCGGGACCAAAAACCCTCCCCTGGCTATAAATAAGCCCAGCCCATCCACTTATTTTTTCTGGAATTTTGTGTGGGAGGTGGATGCTAGGTTTTTTTTCTTCACACTGCACACAAGGTGTTCGACGAAATGTCTGAGCCACGCTTAAGTTTGCACAACACGGTATCCTCGGCCGAGGTTAGCAACCTTATCTTCTTTATCTGTAATTGATACAAAAATATTGCATGTGTCCATGTAGGGTGGTCATTTCACTATTCACGATGTCATTGTCATGGTTAATTATTATGATGCAGATCGATGCGCGGATGCGATGGATGTACAGCGACCGACGCGATTCCGATTTTTATTGCAGGCTTGCATAAATTTATAGATTTGGCTAAGGCAAACAAAGTGGATAATTTTATGCCTTGTCACTGCGTCGACTGTCGGAACGTGGCGGAGCACTCTGCCTTGAGAATCCTTCAAAGCCATCTAATTCGGAGAGGTTTCATGCCCGGATATTAGTGTTGGGCCATGCACGGAGAAAGAGGGGTTAGGCTGGAAGAAAATGAAGAAGAGGAGGATGATGACAGCTATCCTATGTCCCCGGAAGAATACAATGATACTGCAATGGAAGACAATGAAGAAGAGGGAGGCGGCAATGAAGAAGAACAACAGGCATCAGATGAGCCCACTGATGGTCTTGGTCCGGTCATTTCTGATGCAAAGCAACAATGCGATACAAAAAGGGAGAAGCTTAAGTTGGAGGCCATGCAAAAGGATCACAAAAAGTTGTTGTACCCAAATTGCGAAGATGGCAGCACAAAGCTCGGTACCACACTTGAACTACTGAAATGGAAGGCAGAGACTGGCTTATCTGACAAGGGATTTGATAAGTTACTGAAAATAATGAAGCCGAAGCTTCCAAAGGATAACAAGCTGCCCGAGACAACGTACGAAGCAAAGAAGACTATCTGGCCTCTAGGATTAGATGTGGAGAAGATACATGCATGCATTAATGACTGCATCCTGTACCATAGTGACAAGTACGAGAATATGGATAAATGCCCGGTATGCACTGCATGTCGATAAAAGATCAGACAAGATGACCCTAGTGATGTTGAGGGCGATGACGAGCCCCCCAGGAAGAGGGTTCCTGCTAAGGTTATATGGTATGCTCCTATAATACCATGGTTGAAACATCTGTTCAGAAACAAAGAGCATGCTAGGTTGTTGCGATGGCACGAAGAAGAGCGTAAGAAAGAAAGGAAACTGAGACACCCTGCCGATGGGTCGCAGTGGAGAAACATCGAGAGAAAGTACTCGAACTTTGTAGGTGACGCGAGGAACTTATGGTTTGGTCTAAGTACAGACGACATGAATCCTTTTGGGGAGCAGAGCTGTAGTCACAGCACCTGGCTAGTGACTCTATGTATCTACAACCTTCCTCCTTGGTTGTGCATGAAGCAGAAGTTCATTATGATGCCAATGCTCATCCAAGAACCGAAGCAACCCGGCAACGACATTGATGTGTACCTAAGGCCATTAGTCGATGGACTTTTGTAGTTGTGGGCAGAACCAGGTGTAAAGGTGTGGGATGAGCACAAACAGGAGCCATTTGACCTACGAGCGTTGTTGTTCGTAACCATCAATGATTGGCCTGCTCTTAGTAACATTTCAGGACAGTCAAACAAGGGATACAATGCATGCACACACTGTTTAGATAAGACTAAATGTGCATATTTGGATAAATGTAAGAAGGTTGTGTACCTGGGGTGTCGTAAATTTCTTCCGACCAATCATCAAGTAAGAAAGAAAGGCAAGCATTTCAACGGTGAGGCAGATTACCGGAAGAAGCCTAAGCTCCCTAAAGGTGCTGATGTATTTGGTATGGTGAAGGACCTAGAAGTAATCTTTGGAAAGGGTCCTGGTGGTCAATCTGTTCCGAAAGACCCCATTACCGGACACACGGCCATGTGGAAAAAGAAATCTATATTTTGGGATCTTGAGTATTGGAAAGACCTAGAGGTCCGTTCTTCAATCGACGTGATGCACCTGACGAAGAATCTTTGCGTGAACCTGCTAGACTCCCTGGGCGTGTATGGGAAGACAAAAGATACACCAGAAGCACGGGAGGACCAGCAACGTATCAAAGACCCATACAACAAGCATACTGATAAAGGCCGTGAATACTTAAGCAGCTACGCTCTTACGAAAGCAGAGAAGGAAATCTTTTTTGAAGTCCTTTACAGTATCAAGGTCCCGGCTGGCTTCTCATCAAATATAAAGGGAATAATAAATATGGCAGAGAAAAAATTCCAGAACCTGAAGTCTCATGATTGCCACGTGATTATGACGCAGTTGCTTCCCGTTGCATTGAGGGGGCTTCTACCAGAAAATGTTTGATTAGCCATTGTGAAGCTATGTGCATTCCTCAATGCAATATCTCAGAAGGTAATCGATCGAGAAAGTCTGGAAAGGCTACATAAGGATGTGGCCCAATGTCTTTTCAGTTTTGAGTTGGTGTTCCCCCTGTCCTTCTTCAATATTATGACGCATCTCTTAGTTCACCTTGTCGAAGAGATTTACATTCTCGGTCCTGTATTTCTGCAAAATATGTTCCTCTTCGAGAGGTTCATGGGAGTCTTAAAGAAATATGTTTGTAACCATGCTAGGCCAGAAGGAAGCATCTCCAAGGGCTATGGAACGGAGGAGGTCATTGGGTTCTGTGTAGACTTTCTTCCTGACCTTAAGCCGATTGGTGTTCCTGAATCACGGTATGAGGGGAGACTGAGTGGAAAAGGCACGCTAGGAAAGAAAGCAATGATATTTAGGGACGGACATTCTTTGAATCAAGCACACTACATAGTTCTACTAAGTTCTACCTTCGTGGCTCCGTATATCGAGGAACACATGAATGTTGTATGCTCCAAGTTTCCGGGGAAGGATGAATACTGGATTAAATAAAATCACATGGAGACTTTTAGCACTTGGTTGCAATTACATCTCATGAATGACACCACTATTGGAGATCAGCTCTACTTGTTGGCCGCGACACCATCTGTGACTGTATTGACTTTCCAAGGGTACGAGATAAATGGGAATACATTTTACACGATTGCCCAAGATAAAAAGAGCACCAACCAAAACAGTGGTGTCCGCTTTGATGCAACATGCGAGAATGGGAAAAGGACACATACTATGGTTACATAGAGGAGATATGGGAACTTGACTATGTACCTACTTTTAAGGTCCCTTTGTTTCGGTGCAGTTGGGTCAACATGAATGGAGAAGGGGTAAAGGTAGACCAGCTATACGGAATGACAACAGTGGATCTCAAGAATATTGGTTACAGAGACGAACCATTCGTCCTAGCCAATGATGTGGCTCAGGTTTTTTATGTGAAGGACATGTCCTCTAGACCGAGAAAAAGAAAAATAAGGAAACGAATACATCAGACGATGAGCCCAGGAGTCACATAGTTCTTTCAGGGAAAATAAACATTGCAGAAGTCGAGGACAAGACAGACATGTCAGCAGATTATGATAAGTTTGATGAAATTCCGCCCTTCACCGTGAAAACTGACCCAAGCATCCCGTTAAGCAAAGAAGATGCTCCATGATTACGGCCTAGGAAGCGATCATAGGCAAGGGATCGACATACGCGACGAAGGATTCATACCCTAAACCCTATGTAAATATATGCAATGTATGGAAACTTTATGTGATGTATGAAAACTTTATATGATAATTGGCTTCACAGAACACCCCGATTTGGTGGTACCAATCCCAAACTTTAATTTGGTGGTTGCTTCACAGAACACCCCAATTTCAGTAGCTCAAAAATGGAAATTGGCTTAGTGTTGCCACCCACCCAAAAAGTGCTGCCACCCAAAATAGTGCTGCCACCCAAGAAGCACAACATAATGTTGGGCACTGATGACATAATGTCGACGCACTCACCCCTGACATAGTGCTGCACACACCCAAAATAGTGTCATCATTTACTGGCTTAGTGCTGCCCATTGAGGACATAGTGTCGACATGTTGTCGCCACATCCACATTTAGTCCCGGTTGGTGCCTCCAACCGGGACTAAAGGTTCATCATATCTTTAGTCCTGGTTGTTGGCTTTAATTTTGTTTTTTTAGATTAGTACTTGAAGTGGATCTCTGATGAAATAGCATGTTGTGAACATATAAATGATTTTAATTTTTTTTACAAGCATTATATCATGTACATATCCCGCTGAGCAACAAAATATTCTTCTTCTTCTTCTATCTGCCGTCACAAAATCCATTGCAACAAAAATAAGAACCAAAACTCTAAAGACATACATATATATAGTGGTGCCCTAGTATTTTAATCACCGACCATTTAAGCAAACCAAAAACATGAACACGCCAGGGAGCTACCAAATTAAATTAGGGAGTGCCTCTATGGCAAGCTGCTCGAAGATGTCTAAGGACGGGATCCTAAGACATCTTCGAAAAGCTCTGCCGTAGTGGTGTCCCTGCTCTCGCACACCATCTTTCAATTTATATCTTCTCTAGCTAGATCCACAGTGCCAGCTGCCTATTTTCTGTTGTTTTTGGTTCCAGGAAAGTCAGAAAATGAATATTCTCGGAATTGGACGGGACAAAAGCCAAAGTGCCTATTTTTTCGGAAGTGATCAAGTGCCAGAATACAAGACGGAGAGGGACCAGGGGCCACCACACCACCTGGCCGCGTGGCCCAGCCTGGCCCGCGCCAGGGGGTGGTGGGGCCAGCCCTGGCACCCCCTCGGCCTCTCCTTCCGCCTATATATTACCCTCGGGACGAAAACCCTAAGTACCCGACCAAAAATCCACGAAAGAGTCTGTAGCCGCCGTCATCTCCATCCCTAGATCGAGAGGGATCTGAAGCTCTTCTCGGCACCCTACCGGAGAGGGGAATTCACCCTGGAGGCCTTCTTCATCACCATGCAAGCCTCCGGTGTGATGCGTGAGTAGTTCATCCTTGGACTACAGATCCATGTAGTAGCTAGATGGCTGGTTCTCCTCCTTTGTGCTTTCATGTTTAGATCTTGTGAGATCCATTCATGATCAAGATCATCTATTTGTAATTCATACATGTTGTGTTTGCGGGGATCCGATGGATATTGAGATGCTATTTCAGATTGATTATTGATTCTATCATGTCTTTGTTATTTGAGATCTTGCATGCTTTCCGTTGTTAGTAGCTATCTTGGCCAAGTAGATGCTAGCAACTCCAAGAGTTAGTATTTATGCTCGATAGTGGGTTCATGCCTCTGGTAATCTGGGGAAGTGACAAAAATCTCTAAGGTACTAGATGTGCTGTTGCTACTAGGGAGAAAACAACAATCCTTTGTTCATAGAACAATCGTATTGTTTACTTTACACGCAGTTTGTAAAGCAATAATCTGTTGCTTGCAACTTAATACTGGAGGGGGTTCGGATGATAACCTAAAGGTGGATTATTAGTCATAGATGCAGTTGGATGGCGGTCTATGTATTATGTTGTAATGCCCAATCAAGTCTCAGAGGAGTCAAGATGATTAGTATATGCATGTATTGCTTTCTCGGTGTTTGTCAATTTCCCCGTTGTAATTTGTTCACCCAGCATGTTATCTATCTTAAGGAGAGCCACCTCTAGTGAACTATGGATCCCGGTCCTTTTTCTTTACATACAATCTACAACTGTTTACTGCTTTGTGTTTACTTTCTACAAACTTTTACTTCTTTCCATTCGATACGTTTAATCCTTTGTTTTCCGCAAAACACGGTGAGATTGACAACCTCATCGCAAGTTGGGGACAAAGTTCTGTGGTTGTGTTGTGCAGGTCTCCACGTTGCTACTAGCACCGATAGTGCGCCCTGCCAAAGCTCAGCTAGTAACACCTTTGAGGTGTTTCCTTGCTCCTACTGGTTCGATTAAACCTTGGTTTCATAACTGAGGGAAACTTGCTGCTGTGCTCATCATACCTTCCTCTTGGGGTTCCCAACGAGCTCTACATCAACACCACCATCAAGCATTTTCCTGGGCGCCATACTTAGAGCCATGAAGCATTTTTCTGGCGCCGTTGCCGGGGAGTCAAGGACATCTTCACAAGGGGAGTCCGTCATAACCAATCTCTTTACTTTTTTGTTTTTGTTTTGCTTAGTTTCTTTTTTGCTTTGTTTGCTTGTTTTGTTATCAAAAACACAAAAAATTAGTTTTTACAAGTTTGCTTTCTTTATCAAAAAGACAAAAAATTTAGTTCCTCCTATAGTTGTTATTTTCGTTGGTTTGGTATTGTCTTGCTTTATCATGCTTTCTATCAATGGTTGGTTTCTTTGAAACTGAATCTTATTGGCAAGGTGGGTTCACGGAAGAACAAAAATATTATTATAAGGAACACCGCTTGTCACAAAAGGGAAACTCTTATGGGAACAAATTGATAAATTGTATACCATTGCTATAAACGTGTGCTCTACTTATAATGTTACTTATTGCTTTGATAAATCTTGTTGCTGTAGGAGGTATAAACACCTCCCTTTTCAATGTGAGTATAATGATAATGTTACAATATCTTCTTATGTTAAAGGGAATTATGACTTTTATGATGTGGAACAAATTGAAGAATTTATTGCTTGGAAGGGTGCATTTGAACTTGCTAGTTTGCTTGAAATACTGATGATTCACCTTATAAATATGAGGTTTATGATATACTTAAATTTTTCTTTGATAATTACAAGGTAGAAAATGGCTATATTCTTGAATATCTTAATAGATGCTCTCCACCAATGGAAGAGACTAATGCCTTGCAAGAGCCTATGGAAGAAGAAATTGCTAAAACTGGAAGCTCATTGGATGAAAAAGAGGAGGAGAGTGATGATCAAGAGGCTACCCATCCCTACCTTCTAATGAGAGTAACTCTTTACCCCTTACATTATTTGATTGTCCCCCATGCTTACCAAAGTAGGACGAATGCCATGTTCTTGAGGATTCTTTTGAAAATGTTTATAATAAAGCTCTAGTGTTTGTAGATCATGAAAAGCATGCTTTATGTGATAGTTATATTGTCGAGTTTATTCATGAGGCTATTGAAAATTATTATGAGAGAGGAAAATATGGTTGTAGAAGTTTTCATGGTACTGGAACACCTCTCTATTTGCTAAAAGTTTTGAAGTTACTCTCGTTTTATATTCCTATGCTTGTCACTTTGTTCTTTGTGAACTTATTTGCGTATAAGATTCCTATTCATAGGAAGTGTGTTAGACTTAAATGTGTTTTGAATTTTCTTCTTGATGCTCTCTTTTACTTCAAATCATATTTCCTATGTGAGCATTTTCTCAAATTATCATGCCTAACTTAAAGGCGTTAAAGAAAAGGACTTATTGGGAGATAACCCAAAAGTTTTAGATGAGTCTTGAAAGTTATTACCTTTGTAATAACCTCTCCTTATCCTTTTTATTTGCTTTTATGCCAAGAGTAACCTCTAATGAGAGAGAAGTAATGGTTGGGAAAGTTGCTGTCCCGAAACAGCATGTACACCATAGTTTGTTCACTTTAACCTTAATCACTTCAAGATGCTTATGATAGGGGCAATGAGAGCTGAAAACTACAAGTACCATAATTCTTGGAAGCTCTTTATGAGACTTGAATCCCTACTTCCTTTTATGAAAGGCTTTTCTTCCACCATTATATTGAGTCTCCACCTTCTATCTTTATGCACCTACTTTGAGAGCATAGTGTCCATTCTTAGTTCTATGTGCATTGTCCCAAGACTAGTTCATTGATGCATAACTTGTTATTGCTTGTTTTAAACTATTGTATCTAGTCACTCTTATGAACTTTGAAGGTGTCCTATGCATTTATATTTGCTACTCTATTGAGGGACAAGCTGAATACTATTATGCTATGTTTTCTTTATGTGAAACAAACAAACGTCTTGCAAAGCATTGTTATTCATGAATCTTTTGTTTGTGCCTTTTCATGTTGCATCATAGTTTCTTTGCTTATTGCTAGAACTTTGTCTTTCATGTTATGATTGAAGTACTATGATCCCAGCTTTGAATGTTTTCCAAATACTTTGATCAAGTCTTTGATGGTGCATGTCACCTCAAAAATTATTCTTACTTTTTATCACTTACCTACTCGAGGACGAGCAGGAGTTAAGCTTGGGGATGTTGATACATTGCAAATGTATCTATAATTTTTGATGTTCCATGCTTGTTTTTATCCACTTTCTTGTGTTTTGTTCCAACTTTGGAGTACTATTCATATGATTTCTTGGACTAACCTATTAACAAGAGTGATACGTCCATTTTGCATCACTATTCTATGTCTTAATTCACTATTATTCATTTATATATTTCGTATTGAGAGGTGATACTTATGTTATTTCATCTATTTTTGCATGGTTGACGACTTTTGGAGCATGGACCGCTGCAGTCAGGATTCTGATGGAAAAGGTGCTGTTTGGAGGCAAAATTCACGAAGATCAGAAAATCCAGGAAATATATGGAAAATCCTATTTTTCCAGAAGACTAAGGATACCAGAAGATGGAGTGGAGGTGGGCCACAGGGGTCCCACACCACCCCATTTCGCGGGCAGGCCTAGGCCACGCTTGGAGGTGGTGTGGCCACCCTGGCCCACTCCAGCCTCTCCCCTCTGGCGTATATCATCCTCCCGAATCCCTAAGATTTGAGGAGCGACCACAGAAAGATTCCGCCACCTCTACGGGGCAGAAAACACCGAGAGAGAAAGATCTCTCCGGCAGACAGATTTCTACCGGGGGAATTCCTTCCCGAAGAGGGGAGATCATTGCCATCAACACCACCATCAAGTTGGACTTCATCGGGATCATCATCATCACCATCATCAGCACCGTCATCACCATCAGCACCCACATCACCATCTCCATATTACTGTAACAATTGGTTGAATCTTGCTATAGTTCATAGGGGAAACTTTCCCGGTGTTGATTACTCTTTGTAGTTGATGCTATTGAGTGAACCATTGAATTATTGTTTATGTTCAGATTGTTATACATCATTATTCCATCTCTGATCATGATCCATATGATGTCTTGTGAGTAGTTCGTTTTGTTCTTGAGGACATGGGAGAAGTCTTGTTGTTAGTAGTGGAGTTGTGTTGAGAAAGATTCAATAGATTGTTATTTAAGTTGTGGTGTACTTCTTCTAGTGGTGTCATGTGAACGTCGACTACATGACACTTCACCTATATGGGCCTAGGGGAATGCATTATGTATTTGGCTACTAATCGTAGGGGTTGCCGGAGTGACAGAAACCTGAACCCCTGTTAGGAAACCATTGCACAAGGGACGTAAGGGTCTTAGAGTTTAAAGCTGTGGTTAGGTTTTACCTTAATTACTTTCTTGTACTTATGGATGTTTGCAAGGGGTATAATCACAAGTATGTATTAGTCTTGGATGGGGCGGTACATTAGCACAGCTTCACCCACACAACACTTAGCAAGCTAAAGAAGATTAATCGACTATATGAAGCGAAAGCACTTGACAGTCTTCCGACGTGTCCTCGAGAACGTTTGGTCATCTATAGAAATACAACTGGCTTGTCCTTTGCTGCATAAAGGATTGTGCCACTTGCTGCATTTATTCCTACTGTCTTTTATTTACTCGTACTTTGTTTACTTGCTTTATCGAAAACCCCTAAAAATCTGTTTGCTAAGTATTTGTAGAGAATTCCTGATCCATACCACTAGCCAGCACCTTCTGCTCCTTGTTGGGTTCGACACTCTTATCGAAAATACTGCAATACACCCCCTATACTTGTGGGTCATCAAGACTATTTTCTGGTGCCATTGCCAGGGAGTGAAGCGCTATTGGAGAGTGGAACTGGTAAAGGAAACTTCTACTGTGAGTATTGTTTACTTCTGCTAGTTGCTTTATTTTCATTATGGATAATTCGCCAAGTTTCTTATTTGGTAATGCTACTACCACTGCTAAGGTAGTAGATAAGCCACCACCTGCTGAGAGAGATGTTTTCAAAATACCTACAAGAACTATTGATTGTGTTATGGATAAGTACTATGTTGGGGATGGAACTGTCCATCCCAGTGATCATTTACTCTTTATACACGAATTATGCGGGTTGTTCAAGTGTGTAGGTATTACTATAGATCAAGTTAAGAAGAAGTTATTCTCATTATCACTGAAAGGAAGAGCTGGGGAATGGTATAAGCTGCTGAAGAATGGTCAAGCTCTGGAACGGGAGGAAATAGTGCCTCTCTTTTATTCAAAGTTTTATCCTCCTAGTGATATTCATAAAGATCGGAATTAAATATACAACTTTTGGCCTCTTGATGGAGAGAGTACAGCTCAAGCTTGGGGGAGATTGAAGTTACTAATGCTCAAATGTCCCATTCATGAGCTCCCCAACAATATTATTATCAATAACTTTTATGCAAGGCTCCCTCTACATGATAAAGATTTATTGGATGCTTCTTGTGCTGGATCATTCACTCGTATGGAAGAAGAAGCTAAATGGGACCTTTTAGATCATATTCAAGACAATGCTGAAGCTTGGGAGAATGACAAAGGTAGAAAGTCAGGTATAAATTATGATTATGAATGCATTGAATCTTTTATGGGAACTGATGACTTTCAAAATATTAAAAATGCTTATGGTCTAGACTCTCAAGCTATTGCTTCTTATTTTAAGGCTTTTGCTTCCTACATTGAAGTGCCTAAAAAGAAGTGGAATAAGTATCATGAACCTTATAAAGATATTGCTAAGAGTGTTCCTGCAAGAAATACCGAAGTTTATACTGCTAATCATGTTTTACCGGAACCTTATATTGAGAAAATGCCTTTTCCAGTTAAGGTAAAGGAACATTCTATGATAGCTAGTATGGTTAATGAAAGTACAAGAAAAGCTGTTGAACCTGATAAACAAATGGTTGATGAACCTATAATAGAAAATGTGAAAGACTTTGTCACTAAGTATGAGGAAGAGGGACACACTATCCTTTGTAAGGATACCTCTAAAATTGTTTCACATAGTAGTGCTATGAGAGCTAGTATTCCTGTGTTTTCTGTTAGAATAAGTGATCATTATTATGATGGTCCTTGTGATATCTATATTGTTAAGTTTATGCATGATACTGAAAGTTATTATGAGAGAGGGAAAAGTGTTCTTATGCATCTCAATAATATCAAGTTTCCTCGTTTTATGCTAAAAGTTTTTATGTTGCACTTCTTTTGCCTTCTTATGCAAGTTGCCTCTGGTTTTAATAACTTGTTTGTTTACAAAATTCCCTTGCATAGGAAGTGGGTTAGACTTAAATGTGTGTGTGTTTTTGCTTCTTATTTCTCTCTTTCACTCCAATTCATATCCCTATGAGAGTTTCTTCAAATTATCATGCCCATCTTAATGGCTATAAAGAAAGAGCTTTATGGGAGACAACCCAATTTGTTTTTGCTTTTAGTTTGTTTTTGTTTCTTTGAGTCTTGGAAGTTATTACTTCAGTAATAACCGCTCCTTATCCGTTTTTTTGGGTTTTTGAGTCAATATCAACCTCTAATGAGAGAGAAGTAAGATTTGGGGAAGTTGCTGTCCCGAAACAGATTTTTGTGCTTCACCGTAAAAATTCGGGAGAGATCTGTGTATGTCGGATTGAGCTGTAATGTTTTGTGCTTCTGACCCAGGTTGTTATATAACTTTCATTAGTTTTGCACTTTTTGATTTGAGCAACAGAAGATTTTCGAAAAAATTGATCTTTACCTGCTGGTCTGTTTTGATAGATTTTGCCACTCTTGCATTTGCCTCTTTATTCGATTTCCTTCTTGAATTCTTTTTAGGTTTTCAGAAGGATTTGCTATAGTAGATTTTGTTTTGATGGTTTTCATTTGAAGTTCGATTCAAATGGTTTTATCACTTCACTTATACTAATGTTGCCAATAAGAACTATGTGAAGTTTTGTGTGAAAGAAATTACAGGTAGTGGAGATAATGGTGCAATAAGGAAGAAGAAGGGTTTTATGACTCAAGTAATAAGTGTATGAAGATGAAGATATTGATGATTCAAGTGATGACTCCGGGAGGATCCACTAAATACCAATTCAGAGACCTGCAGAGTCCGTTCCAACTAGGTAACAGTTCTGGTAAGAAAAGTTCCGCAAAAATACAATCCAACTATATTTTTGCAGTTTTCAGTCAATAAGGAAAGCTACGAAGCGAAAAAGAGACGGAAACGGAGCCAAGGTGGCCCACACCACCCTGTGGCGTGGGCCCTCCCCTGGCCGCGCCACCAGGTGGTGTGGCCACTCCGGACTCCGCCTCCGACTCGTTTTCACCCAGTACCTTCCTTTTGATATGAAACGTCGTAATATATAACCCCCGGATCCCCCGAGGTCTGTATATCTTTTTTTCGTCGTGTTTTTGTTTCGATCTGTTTCTGCTAGGGCATACCCTTTGAAAGTTTAGAAGCACAATGTTGTCCGCCAAGGATAAAGGGAAGGAGCTTATGGAGGAGGATCTTCAAGACGCCAAGCAGGGGCTGGTACCTTCAGTCTCTTGCCCTGCATGAGCGGAAGCCCTACGAGTCACTATGGAGTTTTGCGATAAGTATCGAGACCTGCAGAGGAAGGTGGACATGCTTCATTGGGAGAATAATAGGCTTCGCAAGATGCTGGAAGATTTCCTCACGACAACTAAGAAAATATTACCACCACCTCCGAAGGAGTAATTCGTCATCAGGTTTGGCATCCCCTTGGTTTGTTCCAAGCTTGGGGGAGTGCCGCGGTATCATATCACTATCTTCTATCTTTTTACCTTATTAGTAGTCATATCATGAATAGAGGAGTTATTATGTAGTATGGTTTGCATTATGGAAGTGTCGCCTCTCTCGTTAGATATGTATCCCTTGGTGTTAGTTGCCGTTATGGAATATTAATGAGAAGTTCTATCATTCACTCTTTTGCATAACTTATATTAGTTTTCAATTCGTGGTTATATGATTGATCTTGTTGTTAGTATTGGTATCACTTTGGGATCATTGAGTTAATTTAGTTGGTTTTGGCAAACCTGGCTCGGTCAGTAGCACACTATTTTTGAGAGTTGAAAGAAAAGATAGAAGTACTCTAGAGAAAAATAATTTCATCATCTTTCTTCCTTGATTTGTTCATAAGTTTAGTATTCTCTAGTTAAGATCTTTTGTGCTTCCAAGGAAGATTGCATGTTTGTCTTTATCACTTGTATGTTTGTTTGTTTCCTTCAACTCTTATGCTTGCTACCCAGCCTTGCTAGCCAAAAACCTGTACTGAGAGGGTATTCTTCTCGTGCATCCCCTCCTTTAAACCAAAACCTTTGCCATTTGTGTCCACCATACCTATCTCGTAGCATTATTGCTATTCCAAGTAAATTCTTGTTTTATCTACCTCCCAAATTAAACTTGTTATGTGAAAATTAGTGATTAAATCTCTCACGAACTTGATGGCACACTTTACTTTCCTGCATTTAATAAACTTGAACCATTGGGTCCTTCTTTGTTGCGTATATGCTTGCGCTTTATGAGTTGAAGTTAGCCGAACCATGTATCATGGGGACCACTTTCAACACTTCATTGGTACTTGTACCTAGTTGATATCATGTTCTTTTGCTTATGGATCCCGGCGGTGTGAAATAAAAGTGGAACTTGTAAGATCATGGAGTTTATATGTGTGTTAGAGAAATGCCTGGGCCGCTAGCCTAAGCCATGCCTAATCATGGTGGAAACTTGCAGCATAACTATAGTGAGCATTCTATGAAGCATCCTCAATAAAAACCTATGCAAATAGCAAATAAAAAGATCGCTGAGATGCTCACTGTCTGCTTGCCTTGTCATTTTGATTATGGGATAGCTCCTGTGTCATGTGCAAGGGGTACCCCGTTGGCGGTTCTCAATGATACGCATGTATTTATAATGACAAGAGCTTGCTCGTGACTGAAGTTGAGTATCATGAGGATCGGTACTCATAAGTAAGGGGCATGAGATTTCAACTTATAACTTGTCAAGCATATCCTCTTAGTTGTGTCACTTTAACCTTAACCACCAAAAGATGCCTATGATAGGGGCAATGAGAGCTGAAAGCTAGTAAGTATCATAATTTTTGGGAGCTCTTTATGAGACTTGCAATCCCTGCTTCCCTCTGCGATGGGCCCTTTCTTTTACTTTGTAGTTGAGTCAGTAAACCTACTCCTTTCTATCTCAGGAAGTATTTTGAGTTGATGTGTTTCATTCATTCATATGATGATTTATTCAATCATGTCTCTTATATTCCTTGTTTTGCACATTGCTCTTATCTTGATGTTTACTACTTTGAAAGCTATCATTGAAAAACCAGTTATTTGTGAACTCCAGCAAATTATCAACTATTCTTCGATCAAGAGCTAAGTTTGCCATTACCAATTCTAATTCACTTTATGTATCTTTATTGTGTTTCCTTTACTCATTACAAGTTGAGTTATATAATAGTGAATTGTCTTCTATTATGATCTATGTATTTGATGAATGTGATGCTTCTTGTCCGTATTCTTTTATCGACTCTTCACTCCATAAACCTGAGGCCATGTTTATTGAGCTCAGTTCGCTTGAGGACAAGCGAAGTCTAAGCTTGGGGGGAGTTGATACGTCCATTTTGCATCACTATTCTATGTCTTAATTCACTATTATTCATTTATATATTTCATATTGAGAGGTGATACTTATGTTATTTCATCTATTTTTGCATGGTTGATGACTTTTGGAGCATGGACCGCTGCAGTCAGGATTCTGATGGAAAAGGTGCTGTTTGGAGGAAAAATTCACGAAGATCAGAAAATCCGGGAAATATATGGAAAATCCTATTTTTCCAGAAGACTAAGGTGCCAGAAGATGGAGTGGAGGTGGGCCACAGGGGGCCCACACCACCCCATTTCGCGGGCAGGCCTAGGCCACGCTTGGAGGTGGTGTGGCCACCCTGGCCCACTCCAGCCTCTCCCCTCTGGCGTATATCATCCTCCCGAATCCCTAAGATTTGAGGAGCGACCACAGAAAGATTCCGCCACCTCTACGGGGCGGAAAACACCGAGAGAGAAAGATCTCTCCGGCAGACAGATTTCTACCGGGGGAATTCCTTCCCGAAGAGGGGAGATCATTGCCATCAACACCACCATCAAGTTGGACTTCATCGGGATCATCATCATCACC
This sequence comes from Avena eriantha, assembly GCA_910589775.1. Classification (NCBI taxonomy): domain Eukaryota; kingdom Viridiplantae; phylum Streptophyta; class Magnoliopsida; order Poales; family Poaceae; genus Avena; species Avena eriantha. The sequence continues at coordinate 143,438,609 of OU342744.1, read as the reverse complement.
ATCATCAGCACCGTCATCACCATCAGCACCCACATCACCATCTCCATATTGCTGTAACAATTGGTTGAATCTTGCTATAGTTCATAGGGGAAACTTTCCCGGTGTTGATTACTCTTTGTAGTTGATGCTATTGAGTGAACCATTGAATTATTGTTTATGTTCAGATTGTTATACATCATTATTCCATCTCTGATCATGATCCATATGATGTCTTGTGAGTAGTTCGTTTTGTTCTTGAGGACATGGGAGAAGTCTTGTTGTTAGTAGTGGAGTTGTGTTGAGAAAGATTCAATAGATTGTTATTTAAGTTGTGGTGTACTTCTTCTAGTGGTGTCATGTGAACGTCGACTACATGACACTTCACCTATATGGGCCTAGGGGAATGCATTATGTATTTGGCTACTAATCGTAGGGGTTGCCGGAGTGACAAAAACCTGAACCACCGTTAGGAAACCATTGCACAAGGGACGTAAGGGTCTTAGAGTTTAAAGCTGTGGTTATGTTTTACCTTAATTACTTTCTTGTACTTACGGATGTTTGCAAGGGGTATAATCACAAGTATGTATTAGTATTGGATGGGGCGGTACATTAGCACAGGTTCACCCACACAACACTTAGCAAGCTAAAGAAGATTAATCGACTATATGAAGCGAAAGCACTTGACAGTCTTCCGATGTGTCCTCGAGAAAGTTTGGTCATCTTTAGAAATACAACCGGCTTGTCCTTTTCTGCATAAAGGATTGGGCCACTTGCTGCATTTATTCCTACTGTCTTTTATTTACTCGTACTTTGTTTACTTGCTTTATCGAAAACCCCTAAAAATCCGTTTGCTAAGTATTTGCAGAGAATTCCTGATCCATACCACTAGCCAGCACCTTCTGCTCCTCGTTGGGTTCGACACTCTTACTTATCGAAAATACTCGATACACCTCCCTATACTTGTGGGTCATCAAAGAGCCACAGTGCCAGTTGCCTTGTTTCTGCTGTTTTTGGTTCCAGGAAAGTCAGAAAATGAATATTCTCAGAATTGGATGGGACAAAAGCCAAAGTGCCTATTTTTCCGGAAGTGATCAAGTGCCAGAATACGAGACAGAGAGGGACTAGGGGGCTACCACACCACCTGGCCGCACGGCCCAGCCTGGCCCATGCCAGGGGGTGGTGAGGCCAGCCCTGGCACCCCATCGGCCTCTCCTTCCACCTATATATTTCCCTCGAGACGAAAACCCTAAGTACCCGATCAAAAATCCACGAAAGAGTCTGTTGCCGCGGTCATCTCCATCCCTAGATCGGGAGGGATCTGAAGCTCTTCCCGGCACCCTGCCGGAGAGGGGAATTCACCCTGGAGGCCTTCTTCATCACCATGCAAGCATCCGGTGTGATGCGTGAGTAGTTCATCCTTGGACTACGGATCCATGTAGTAGCTAGATGACTGGTTCTCCTCCTTTGTGCTTTCATGTTTAGATCTTGTGAGCTCCGTTCATGATCAAGATCATATATTTGTAATTCATAGATGTTGTGTTTGCGGGGATCCGATGGATATTGAGATGCTATTTCAGATTGATTATTGATTCTATTATGTCTTTGTTATTTGAGATCTTGCATGCTTTCTGTTGTTAGTAGCTCTTGGCCAAGTAGATGCTAGCAACTCCAAGAGTTAGTATTTATGCTCGATAGTAGGTTCATGCCTCTGGTAATCTAGGGAAGTGATAGAAATCTCTAAGGTACTAGATGTGCTGTTCCTACTAGGGAGAAAACAACAATCCTTTTTTCATAGAACAATCGTATTGTTTACTTTACACGCAGTTTGTAAAGCAATAATCTATTGCTTGCAACTTAATACTTGAGGGGGGTCGGATGATAACCTGAAGGTGGATTATTAGTCATAGATGCAGTTGGATGGTGGTCTATGTATTATGTTGTAATGCCCAATCAAGTCTCAGAGGATTCAAGATGATTAGTATATGCATGTATTGCTTTCTTGGTGTTTGTCAATTGCCCCGCTGTAATTTGTTCACCCAGCATGTTATCTATCTTAAGGAGAGCCACCTCTACTGAACTATGGATCATGGTCCTTTTTCTTTACATACAATCTACAACTGTTTACTGCTTTGTGTTTACTTTCTACAAACTTTTACTTCTTTCCATTCGATACGTTTAATCCTTTGTTTTCTGCAAAACACGGTGAGATTGACAACCTCATCGCAAGTTGGGGACAAAGTTCTGTGGTTGTGTTGTGCAGGTCTCCACGTTGCTACTAGCACCGGTAGTGTGCCCTGCCAAAGCTTAGCTAGTAACACCTTTGAGGTGTTTCCTTGCTCCTACTCGTTTGATTAAACCTTGGTTTCATAACTGAGGGAAACTTGTTGCTGTGCTCATCATACCTTCCTCTTGGGGTTCCCAACGAGCTCTACATCGACACCGCCATCAAGCTTTTTTCTAGGCGCCATACTTAGAGCCATCAGATCTCTGATGAAATAGCATGTTGTGAACCTATAAATGTTTTAAAAAAAATTCACAAGCATTATATCATGTACATATTCCCGTCGAGCAACAAAATATTCTTCTTCTTCTATCTGCCATCACAAAATCCATTGCAACAAAAATAAGAACCAAAACTATGAAGGCATACATATATAGAGTGGTGCCCTAGCATTTTAATCACCGACCGTTTGCCATAGGTCATTTTGTGAAGGATTTTTTATGATGTTTGCAATTTTTCAAGTTCAATATTTTTCCTTGAAACTATAACACATAATATGACGCCACGCAAAGGTTTCACATTGTTTGGATCATTTTTGAATTTCTTATGCCTGATTGAAACCATATTCAAAACGGCAGGCATGAAGATTCCTAGCCTGGCTTCTTAGTTAATGAAACATGCAGAAAAACTAGTTAATGAATTTTTAATTGAAAATGGCATAAATGTTTATAATTTGAATAGTTAATGAATTTTTGATTAGTTATTTAAATTGAAGCACTTTTCTTTTTCAAAGTTTTTTCAAATTCCAAATTATGCAATAAATATTTATTAATGCAATTTTAATTGAAAATAGTAAAATTGTATAGTTAAAATAAAAATATTTGAAAACACAAAATGGTTTTTGATTAGTTATTTAAATTGAAGCACTTTTCCTGTTATTTTTTTGAAATTCCAAATTATGCAATAAATATTTGTTAATGCAATTTTAATTGAAAATACTAAAATTGTATAGTTAAAATAAAAATATTTGAAAACAGAAAATGGTTTTTGATTAGTTATTTAAATTGAAGCACTTTTCCTGTTAAAAGTTTTTTGAAATTCCAAATAAATAATCATCTTAAATTGAAACATCTTATTAATTAAAAAAGAAAACAAATTTGAAAATGGCGAGAAGACCAAAAGTTTTGCCAAAATCTGAAAAACTGGTCAACGATCCTGGTTTGTCCCACGAACCGGGACCGATGATCTTGGGTGCACGCGCTGCCAGCAACAGGCCTTTAGTCCCAGTTCGTCCCACCAATCGGGACTAAAGGTCCAACGGTCCCGGCTGGTGCGATGAACCGGGACCAAAGGCCCGCGCACGTGGCATCCCAGCAATGCTCCTGCCCAGACCTTTGGTCCCGGTTCGTCCCACCAACCGGGACCGTTGAGCCTTTAGTCCCGGTTGGTGGGACGAACCGGGACCAAAGGCCTGTACTAGATAATTGTTGCCCCTCCTTCCTCCCCATCCACTTTACTCGCAAAACGCCTAAAGAAAATCACGCGCGGAGCAAAACGACGCCATCAGGCTGCCGGATTTTCGATCCGCCATCATCGCCCTCTTTGCCATCGACCGCGCCACCCGATCCCACGCCGCTCTGCCTCCGACTGCGCCGCCCGAGCCCACGCCGCTCCGCCCCTGCCCGCGTTGCCCCCCGCCGACGCCGCTGCCACCTGAGCCGCGACCGTGCCGCCCGAGCCCGCCGCCTCCGACCGCACCACCTGAGCCCGCCTCCTCCTATCGCGCCGCCCGAGCCCGACGCCGTCGCCCGCTCGCTTCAGGTAATTTTTAAAGGTTTTTTATATGTTTTCTGTAATTGTTTTATTAACTAAAAATGCTGACAGGTGGGTCCAGCATGTCAGGTTTTTATTCTTTTTGGAAATGTTTTCTGAAATTAATAAAAGTCTGACATGTGGGGCCAGATGGAAAATAATTTTAATAATTCCAAAAATGTTTATTTATTTAAAAATGATTTAAAAAAGGATTAAAATTGGGAAAAATCATAACTAATTCATTTTAAATCAGAAAAATGTGTATAATATATCAAAATGTTCAGAAAAATGATATCTACCATTTAAAAATGTAAGAATTCATATTCATACAACTTTGAACCTTACTTTACATAGAGGAACACCGACACCCCCTAAGTACCATGGGTTCGATGGTTTGTCCACCTAGGGCATTCCGAACCGATTTAGAAAAAAAGTGCATAGTGTTTTGCATTATTTGCATTATAGTAACTTGCAAATCTTAATTTGCAGATACTATGGATCCAACATACCAAGATACTATGATTCCAGAACATTAGGAAAACATCCTCTAAGGAATGATATGCGAAAATGAAGATATCGATATCGATGTCACCAACGAGTTTCTGAACGATTCGGGTGAGGGAGATGAGTCTCTCAACCAAGGAGACGGCTCCGGTGAGGTAGAAGCCGAATCCTAGGACATGAGAGAAGATGATGCGGGAGAAGGCGACGGCTCCGGCGGAACCTTAAATCTCGCAAACACCGGCGAGGTGTATATATGTATTTTTGTAATTAAAATGCTGCTGTCTATATATATACATGCATATATTAACACTCTTTCTTCTTTTAGCCCTCCGGATCGAGAACTTCTTCCGTAAGAACGAAACGAGGCCCAACAAAAAAGTTAGATGACACTGTGAGTTATAGGATCGAAATGGTCGGTGTAGACAGCGAACTGCAAGCTGTCGTCGATGTCGCAAGAATTTTTGTCAAGCAATGCGGAGTTCTTGTGAGGGACTACATCCCGATCACCGTTCAAGAATGGAATCGGCCAAGCAGTGGTGGAGTCCCGTATGTCGGCGACACCGCCAAAGATAAGCTTTTTGACAAGCTCATGATTAATTTCCTCCTGCTGATGCCAGATGTGAATCCAGATGAGGAGGAGAGAGCAAGAATGGAGCTTGTGCAAAGAGTCAAGAAGTTTGCTCTCATCAAGATGGCCGATGCATTCAAGAACTGGAAGAAGAAACTATGCAATAACTTTGTCAAGGTAGAGAAGAATCCGGATTTTAATCAAGGCGGCTATGCTAAGTTAAGACACCAGTGGGAGGATTTTGTGAAGTAGAAGACATCGAAGAAAGCTAAGGAAAGGTCTAGAATAAATACGGAGAATGCTGCTAAGAAAGTGTACCATCATAATATGGGGCCTGCTGGCTACGCCGGTTGCATGCCTAAGTGAGATGCACTTGAGGTCAATTACATTGCTGTCGGGATCAGCCCAGAGCCCACAACATGGATACCACGAGTGAGAAATTGGTTTTACGGCCATGGGGGCACGTTGGACAAAGAAGGGAGGGCAACATATAATCAGAAACACAAAGATGATCCCCTACTGCCCATCGATGATATTAGAAATGTAGTAGATGATTGCAGCGGGACGATTTGTTCCCGATAGAGAGAACGACGAGCTCACACGCGCCATTAAAAATCATAAACACGAAGGACGAGAACGAGGCACACCAGGATCCAAGTCGTGGAAGGTTGCCTTCCCCGCTGAAATAAAGAGATATCCCGATTAAAGCCATTAGAGGAGAAAGGAAATGGAGGAAGCTGAGAAAGTGGCTACTACAGACCGGCTGCGTAATGTAGAAGAAACATTAAAGCGGCACCAGGATCAACTCAATAGACTTAGCCAGCAAGGTACTAGCGGCCAATCTCAGCGGCACGTGGTAGAAGCTGCATTCGATGGTACCGACTCCCTATCGAATAATAAAAGCAGCATCGCTTCCACACAGCTCCATGATGTTGATGATGATGCACCGATGACGGCTCCTCCTAAACGCTACCAAGTGGATGATATCACGGAGACCACAACTTGTGAGCTAAAGGTGCAAGTTATGAACTTAAGGGTGACAGCGGCGGTTGGCATGGCCATACCAATTGTGCCTAACCCAACTTGGCATTGCAGACCGGTTCCAAAAGAGTACGCTGTCGTCATAGTGGATGGTGTGAAGGAAGATTTTGAGGAGCTAAAGCTAGACCACCCTGCGGGGGAAGATATGGAGCTGACTCAACTAGGAGAAGCCAAAGGGGGGACTATTCTATGGACAAATGAGCGCATCGTGCTTCCAAATTATGTTCCGCCAAGGCTAACCACTCCTCAAAGCAGTAATCCACCTTCGCCACCACCTCACCATTCTCCAGCGCAACCGTCGCCTTCACTGCCTCACCACTTAGTGCAACCGTCTCCATCGCCACGTCAGCCGTCTCCGCCGCCACGTCAGCCGTCTCCGTCCCCTAAGCCTTAGAGACAAAAGCGAAAGTATACTAAGAGGGGCAGCACCACCAGCAGTAGCAAGAGCACGTTCCGATTACCGAAAAGTAAGCTATCGCCCCTCCCAAAAGTACCTCATAAGAATATGAAGAAGCTACCTTGCGAGAAGACAAATGAGGAAACTCCTGCGGCCACAGATGCCCATTATGAAAAGTGGAAGATTGACATGCTAACAAGAAAAATCCAATAGAGCCATTCTTCCCGGTCACCGCAGAAGATAAAGCGAAAGCAGCTGCGCTTAAGATTCAGCTTCACCAACCCATAGCGCTCACTTCAGACTATAATCGCTCTATTACCAAGTCGGCTAAGGAAAAAGAGAGGAGAGTAGGGACAGAAGTTGCCCAGCTCGGACAATAGAAAAATCAATTGATCGAACCGCTGAAAGTGTACGATACCAATGAGTGGAGAGCCTAGGAGCGGCATGATTTAAACATTGATCCGGAGTTTGTTCGACTGTACGGAGAAAAGGCTGAATTATATGGACTGTCTATTACTGAGCACATGAGCCGTATGGATGAGTTCGAGGGGTACCAAGAAGTAGCATACGTGTACCAGTACGGGGCTCCTCTCGTCAAACTCGAGTTAGTCAAAGATCTACAAACAAAAATGCGAAGATTGCATAACTAGTACATCCAAGCCTGTGTTGAATCCAAATACTAGATCTATGCTGCATATAAACACTACCATTACGGTCATGGAGATGGCTTCCTACTAATCAAATTTACAGAATTATTTCAGTTTTACCAACAAGACGCCCTCGACAAAACTATCGTCAGTGCCTATTGTTTGTAAGTATTATTAGATTCTATAATTAAGTCTTTTTAGCTCAACTCATTCGTTGCTTGTATAATCTTACTTATCACTATACTAATTATATATGCAGAATGAAGATTCTCGAATGCAACAAAGGACAAATCTATGACCTTGGGCATGTTGAGTGCAATTTCGTTCATGAAGTTACTCTAAAAACGGAACCCAAAGAGATAGAGGATAACTTGCTACAAGCGTTGACGCATTTCAGCAACAGAAGGGAAATACTATTTCCTTACAACGTTGGGTGAGTGTTATTGTCTTGTAAATATTCTATTTTCGCTTACTCGATGTTAAGCGTATAATGACTCATGTTATATTTTGTTAGTGTGTCCAGCTTCCACTATATTCTGTTAATCATTGATGTTGACACCGGAGTAGTAAAAGTCTTGGACTCGAAACTCACACCATTAGAAAAGTGGGCGAACATGCAGGAATGCCTCCAGAAGGCTTGGAAACGGTTCATCGCCAAAACTAGGGGTGTTTGGAAGCCAGAGCTTACATTTCAACATTGACAGTAAGTACTACTTGCTAGATCCACGTATCTCTTTGATTCTAGTTTCAATACCACCATTATGATGCTTGATTATTATTTTGATTGAACTCTGTTCTCGTAAAGTGCTTGAGGCAGGAAGCCGGGAATAACTTATGTGGATACTATGTCTGCGAGTTCATTCGCCAGACGACCAAAGAGAAGGGCGCAGACCGGAACATCCAAAACATGGAAGTACGATACACAATAATCACAACTTTATTTTATTACCACCAATTGTGTTTAGTTTCATTCATATATATTGATCCCCTTCTTTAAATTAGATCGAACGGATGCGGGACGGTCTTCTATCACAAGAACGCGTGCAAGCAATTCAAGAGGAAATTGCCGGATTCTTATTAGAACAAGTCATAGATTCGAAAGGAGAATACTAATACCCGGTTCATTTGGAAGGGTGAAGTGTAAAAAAGAAGATGTAAATTAGATCAAATTCGTGTGAGTACCGTTTGTAATTAATATGTTTCGACCAAGAAGACGGATGAGACGGTGTATAATATATTTGTGATCATGATGTGTAATATATATATATCGTGGTTTCATTATTGCTGTATATATGTAGTACCATTAAATTGAATACAAAACACCAAATAAATAAATAAATAACCTGCTGCGGCACAAAACCCTGCCGCGGCACAAAAATAGCCCAAAAATCCCGCCGCGACACAAAACCCTGTCGCGGCACAAAACCCTGCCGCAACACAAAAATAGCCCAAAAAGCATGTCGCGGCACAAACCCTGCCGCGGCACAGAGACCAACGATCCTGGTTCGTGCCATGAACCGGGACCAATGATCCACCCCTCTCATCTCGTGCGCTCCCACGTGGAGACCCATTGGTCCCGGTTTGTTCCACGAACCGGGACCGATGATCCACCCCCTCGTCGAGCGCCCGCCCACGTGGAGACCCATTGGTCCCGGTTCGTACCAGCATTAGTCCCGAGTGATTAGTCCCGGTTCGGAAACCGGGACCAATGGCCCTTATGAACCGGGACTAGAAGCCCTTTTTCCACCAGTGAACACATCACATACAAATTTGAAGATACACGTACAACTCTTTTGAGGGATATCGTCTTCTGTGATAGCATCAATTCTTGATGACTTCAGCGAGCAGTTTATTCAACATCAACATCACCTAGTGTATGTGTACTACTTCTCTGACTATGCAGGTGACCTAGTAGAGATGGCGTTAAAGCACCATCAAGTTCATTTCAGCTTGAAAATACCTTCTCTACACCATCCATGGATTTTCTAATTTATTAAAGGACGTGACTACCCGGCGGATGCCCTGAAATAGCGCGATTCTGGCCGGCGTTTCTAACTCGCGATCCCGCATTCGGACCGCGATCCCGCGTCGCTGCGCCCTGCCCCTTCCTATCACGGACGCGTGACCAGGTCCAAAAAGGGAAAGCTAGATTTTCCCCCAAAAATTGGGACCATCTTCCTCTCCAAGCAAAAAACCCAAACCCAAACCCGAATCAGAAATCCCCCCAGATCTAGCGCTATCCCCCTCCCCCAATTCCGCACCTGTCCATGTCGCCTTCATCCTCTATCCAAGATCGCCATTGCAGCTCCACCTTAACACCTTGATGCCTAGCGCCCTGCTACTGAAAAGTGAAAAAACGAACACACAGCAAAAACAACAGGTACTTCTCAAAATCAAACGTTCAATTCAGCATGATTTTTGTAGCAACATCTCTATATGGTACTCAAGATGACAATATACTGCTGCACAACATGAATCTAAACGAAAACAGGGCATCTACAACTAATTTACTCCTCAAATTTTGCATCTGAGATATGTCCAATCTTGTTCAAACTATAAGGAATCAATCATCTTAAGCTTCAGTGACAGTATATGTTGATCCCTGCATTACAAATAACTAATTTAGGACAACTAACAACTAAATAGACATGACATCCTATTTTTGTTTCATCCTAAATTCTGACATGATGAATATTTTGGTTGAACAGCTGTGAAACCATGGATATTGACCTTAATGCGGAACCAAATCAATAAATAGATGAAGAGGAGCATGCTGATGTTTCACACACAAATGCTATTGTGCAAGTTATGAATGAAGGTATGATGATTATATGCAATCAACTTATCCAGCAGTACACTACAAGAGAAAAGAGTTTTTGTGACAAATCACTTTCGTCACCGAAAATTCCATTTCCGTCACTAAGTACTCCCTCGTGACGAAAACCTAGCGTCACCAGGGTCGTCACGGAAGCTCCGTCACAGATTCTTTTATAGTGACGGAATACAAATTTTCGTCATGCAAGATTGAGCTTCGGTGACGGTCCTTACGGCATCACCTAAGATAGGTTATCCGTGATGGACCTTCTACGTCATCTAAAATAGGAAAATCTGTCACCGTTTAGCATATTCGTTGACGAAATATGCCGTCACGGAAGATTTATGGCGTCACGAGGATTCTTGCAGGTGGGACCTGCAATGCTGACGTGGCAGCTGGCAGGTGGGTCCCACCATGATGACGTGGCATCTGACAGGTGGGTCCGACGATGCTGACGTGGCAGCTGGCAGGTGGGTCCGACGATGCTGACGTGGCAGCTGGCAGGTGGGTCCGACGATGCTGACGTGGCAGCTGGCAGGTGGGTCCGACGATGCTGACGTGGCAGCTGTCAGGTGGGACTTGCAATGCTGACGTAGCAGCTGGCAGGTGGGACCTGCAATGCTGACGTGGCAGCTGGCAGGTGGGTCCCACCACAATGACGTGCTGTCTGATAGGTGGGTCCGACGATGCTGACATGGCAGCTGGTAGGTGGGTTCGACGATGCTGACGTGGCAGCTGGCAGGTGGGTCCGACGATGCTGACGTGGCAGCTGGTAGGTGGGTCCGACGATGCTGACGTGGCAGCTGGCAGGTGGGTCCGACCATGATGACGTGGCAGCTGGCAGGTGGGGCCAATGCGATGACAAATCACCTTCGTGTGGGGCCCGCGGGGATGACGTGGCAGCTGGCAGGTGGGTCCAACGACGCTGACGTGGCAGCATGTAGGTGGGGCCGTCAACGATGACGTGGCGTCTGCATGTGGGGCCCGCGATGATGACGTGTCATTTTTTGGGCCGACCCATTCAGAACTGCCTTGTGGGCCGGGAGGAATGTGACGCCGTCACCAATTTTTTTGCACGGACAAATTTGATTAAAAAATGAAATTCCACGCAAATTACGAAAAAAAATTAAATGGAAGCAAATATTTGAAATGGCAGAAAATTTATAAATATGAATTGTATCACACGCAAACTTTAAAATTCTGGTAGACTGAAACTGCTGTATCAAACTCGAATGACTAAAGGAATAAAAAAACAATGTTTCGGCCCACCTGGCCCATTAGCGCGCAGAGATTTTTGGCCCAAGTCACAGGGACTAGGACTGGTAGTTCTGCGACATCCTCAACAGGTAACTAAGCATGCCATCCATTTCCTTCTGCCTCTTCTCAAATGCCAGATGATTCGCTTCGTTGGACTTTTTCACTACTTCAAGTTCATCATCCTGCTTCTTTCTCATCTCTTCAAATCTCCTTTCCTGCTCTTGCATCCGTTCCTCCATCTCGCGTTGAACCCTTTCAGCCGCATTCAACGAATCTTGCTCCTGACTTGATAACTTTTCTTCTAAATCACGGATGCGCCCAGCTGAGACGCTAGACCTCTTGGAAGCAGATGAAACTCCGATGCTGGAAAGGAAAGTAATTGATCTTGAATTGTTCTGGTCTCTCAGGACTTCTTCAACAATCTCCAGATCAGTTTTGGGAATCCAATCTTCTGGGTGTGGTCCCATTTTCTGAAGCACCATCTTAGTCTACAATAGGATAAAAAATAGCAAGTCTAGAGTTAGAAGAAATCAAATAATTAGACAAACTAATGAGAAATGCGTAGCACATAAAATAATTTACTTACATAAGCTTCTGCTGATTTCTGGGACATCATACCATCCTTGTTGGTGTGGCTTGCTTTAAAGAAAGCAATCGGGGAGGTATCGACGTCCTCGGTCTTCTGAGATTTCTACAAGAATTATGACACGATGAATTATAAGTGTGTATGGCATGTTCACAAAAAGAAGTAGGTGTTGCATCTGAAGAGTTCGAATGCTCACAAGTGCATGGTAATGTGCAACAAAGCTTCTTGAGCCAGTGGTGTGTTTCTTCGTCACATCATCTCTGTTCTTCTTGTTACTCTCGCAGATTGCCTATGTACAGATGCATGAATTTAGTATTCCATAGTACAGTAGTATGTCTGTGATAGATGTAGCTGAAACAACAGGAATCGTGTACCTTGTAGTGCTCATCATGCCATATATCAAGAAGCTCTACCTAGCTTTCCTCGTCTACCTCTTTTGGTTTCAACAATAAAGCTTGCTCGCGGGTTAGATCTTTAACTTCTTTCCAATAGACCTTTTTCAGCCTCCAACGTTGTTGGCGAATACCTTTCTGTAAAATGTCGGTGCAAATGTCTTTGCCAAGGTCACCACTGCTGTCCATTGCAAATTTTCCCTGCAGATAACATGGAACACAAATTCATATCAGCATCGAATGACAGAATTGTTAAAAACTCATCCACCAATGAGACAATTTATATGGAAAATGAATAGGAGGTTAACGGACTTACAGTTATAGACTTAATGGTTTCCGGAATAGTATCTTTCAGACGACCTTCCTTGTCACCATACTGCTTCCAGTGGGTTGCCAGTGGCATCTTGCTGCGTATGTGAATGCCACACTCTGAACTCAGTTTTGCTGCTTGCACAAGATCAGTGGGTCTCCCCATGCCAGGAGTGAAGTTGATCTGCATCTTAGCCCCTCCATTCCTTCCAGACCACTCGTGTACCCCATGCCCCATAGTAGGTTTGCGTACATTACGCTTTTCCTTTAGAGCACCCGTGTCTACAATTGCAACTAAAACCAGTGACAAAACGAGAGTCAAGACTTCAATTGAAAATTTTGCAACTAAACCAGTGAATAAATTGTAAGACGTGCTATCAATACCTTCCCGTTCGCTGCGGACAAGTACATTCTCCTTAGGTGAGTTGCTGCCTCTAGAGGTTTGAATTAGCATGGGCGAGGATTCATTTCCATTAGTACCCCCTTCCCCTGCTTTCTGGGTAGGGGTCTCTGTTTCACCATCATCTTGAGTCTCTGCATTTGCTGCTGACCTTGTTACAACATTTGGAGGCACAAAGGTTTTTGAGCGCTTCTGCTTCTTTTCTTTTGTAGAACCTTTCGTCACCTGCATTTTAATAGATCAAGCCATAAATATTAAAGCAATCTTTACATATCCTACATGTGAAGGCAGGAGAATGCTGCATTTCTTCACCTTAGAGGAAGATTTAACAACATCATGGTCCTCTTCATCCGGAACAAACACATCATCATCAGTGGGCTCGTCGGCAGGATCAGGTTCATAATTAGGGTCCTCGGTGATATCCTTCTCCTGCGGCTGTGCCTCTTTCCGTGTTGTCACTGCCACCGGTTTCTTAGCAGTACCAAACACAAATTCACGCGCCATCGCCGTGAAATCCAACATTGGCTTGCCATGTTCAATAGCATTCTGCTTCAGTGCTTCAGACATACGAGACACGTTCTCATCCATCACTTGTTTCCTAACATTTTCATATTCGACTGCTGTTTTGACTTGAGTAACTGAAAACAATCAAGCAAAGGCAAGTCATGATCATACTCATTAGTACAAACAGAGTAGACAAGATCATTAAAGCAAAAATTATGTGATCCATACTGTAAAATTAACATGCTCACAAAACATTATTCTATTGCCTCCAAATCTCGTACCATCATTCAGTTAACTGTCTAAACCCTACTGTCAACAAGTTTAGTTAAGTGTCAGGTTCAGTGTATTAGGTATCAAGTTGTTCAGTTGCGTCAGTTAAGACGCCAAGCAGCAGGGTTTATCCAACAAGTTGTGCCCTATTACCTGAACCATTATGTAGGAACAGAAACCTAAATCTAACACATAGTTATAAGATCGGATCATAGGGTGTCATGCTCAACACATTCATGGCATCTGGAACCATGATCTATGAAATTAAAACCCAAGACAAGCACATTGTCGAAGGATTCGGATCATAGGGTGTCACGTTCAACACGTGCTAGGCATCTCGAACCATGTCTATGATCTAAAATCTAGATCTTGCACATAAGCTGCAGCATCTTGAACAATGATCTACACATGTTGATCTACTAGAACTAATGCTTGACTGATCTAGAAAGAGGCATAGACCTAGGGCGGCAAAAAAATGACCTGGGCGTTTACGCTTTTGCTTCGGTGTCGATGGTAGCACATTCCGGCGTGGTGTGCAGCTTCGAAGACTGCCGGACATGTCGCTCGCCGTAGAGGGGAAATCCGCCGGCAACCAACACCTTGCTTGACAGATCTGGGGTCGAGGAAAGTGGCGATGGGGTTCTAGGTGGGTGGTGAACAAGGAACGGAATTAGGGGATGGGTGTGCGGGAGGTGGGGGCACACCGTTTTTAAAGTGTCGTGGGGGCGGCAAATTGTTAGCGCCAAAATGGGCGGGCGGGTGGAAAACAAAAGAGGTGGGAACGAAATTTTTCGGTACACAAGTGGAGGGAACGAAAACCATTCATTGTAAATTTGATTGGAAAAAACAGAGGGAACAGAACGAGAGGTTTACAAGCGGGGATTATCTCTAATTACATATTGTAATTAAATTAATCCTAACACATGCAACGGTTTAGGTTTTGCCACTACTTAGACCTCCCGTGCGGAATTTGTAATATGGTTTACAAGCCAGGATTATCTCTAATTCATTGTACTATAAATTTATTTGGCCATGAACCATATTAAATTATTTGAATACGTCATTTGTTTATATATGAAAAGGAAAACAAAATATGTTCATTCACGTACAACAGTTGGATTACTGAGCAAACAATACCATTAGTTTCCTTCATTCCACAACTCCAACTTGAAAGCTAAAGCACAATATCACTTAAACAAGTAAACCTCATTGATTTGAAAAACAAACAGAAGAGCAGAATTATTTCACATATTAGATATGTAGCTAGCAAAATTTTCTAACATCCACCAAAAGGTAGGTGATCTCATTAGACTTTACACCCAGAAACTCAGCAAATAGTTTTGCAACTAGGAACAGGGGCATATCTGCTTGGTCACACCCTGATGCACATGCAACAGGGTAGAAAAAGCATTTTTAGTCTTACATATTAGACTTAAGCATAGTGTATCAGGAAAACTTAAACAGAGTGCATCAGGGTAAGTTTAATCCTAGATCCTCTTCCTAGTCTAGGAAGAGGCAGACATGGAAATCTGATAGGGTCAGGACACGGTCTGGACGTCCGTACTAGCCCTCTGACATCTCCTCCTCCTTGACGGGCATGGTCTGCGTGTCGCTGTCACCGCCACTGCCATCATCGTCATTGTCATCGTCGCTGCTGGTGGCGTACTCTCGGCGGGAGAGCCTACCGCCGTAGATTGTGATGACCAGCTCCCTGTTGCCAGCATAGTAGTCGAACGCTAGGATGTTGCCCAGCGAAATAGTGTAGCACTTGACGAACTTGGGCCAGCCCCTGCGGAGGTACAAGCGGCCGTCTCGATGATCAAAATACATCTCCACATCGAAGGTTAGCCTGTTGTTACGCTCCCGGACGTGCACAGTGTTGGGCTGGTCGCCGCTGATGTAATCTTTGAAAGCATGGCAGAGAGAGAGAGAGCTTGTACCACTTGTCCTCGTGAAGGATGCGGATGAACATAAAGTCGGGGTTCGGGTACAACGGCAGATGGGGTGGTGGAGATGGTGACGGCGACGGTGACAGAGAAGTGGCCCTGCCCGTACGACGGCGCCTCTTCTTGACAACGCGCGTTGCCGGCGTACGCGTCTGTCCTTCATGTCCCCTGCCCGCCGTCGCCTTGGCACCCCTGAGCATGGACACCGGCGTAGGCGACAAATTATTTATTCTTCTCAATATGAAGACGAAACCCTCTCAGTTACGCCACCCTTCTGAATGCGCTTTCTTCGAGTATATGAGAATAGCTTGTCCCTCTTCTAGATCTGTGCTCTGTACGAAACACTTCCACCCATCTGGACCGAAGAAGAGGCGATCATCCTTTTCTATCTTGAAGTCGATGGGGGTGATCTCCTCTTTAGGAAGACACACTCCAGTTGAGCCTCCCTCACAGATTTGTAGAGCATTAACAACCTTCTTAGGGAACTTCTGATCAATACAAAACAAGATATATAAGTTAGTAAGTCGATGTCATAAACCACATAGACAAATTGCATACACGCATGGCAACAAAAAAAATTAAAAGAAAGTTATATGAATGTACCATGTGGTACAGCTTAAGATTCGTTTTGGTCAAGCGGGTTACGAATGGCAACCCGACAATTTTGCCCATGTTCGATTGAAGTTCCAGCAGATGCTCTTGCTCACTCTCAGTAAGCCGGCATCTTTGGGCGATGAGTGGTCCGAGATCACGCTTCTGCGAAGATGCTCCTGCCATGTTAAAGAATGGGCTGCGCATACAAATTTAGCATACATTAACAAATGGTAAAAGTGTAGGAAACACATTATAGGTATTACAGCGTCACAACAACGTATTTCATCACAACAATACACATATTGTTTCTGCAAATACTTGCACGTTATTTCAATGCTACAAGCACTAGTCATAGCATAGGAAAGCTCCAGACTCCTATTCTGTCAGATATAAGTTCTCTAAGAACTACCTTTGCTGTGTTGGATTTTAGAAACATCGTAAGTGCTACATTAGTTCTTGCCATATATAGTAGCTAGATGGCCGATCTTTTTTGGGAGACTAGGAAGTTTAGGCCTATTTCTTATAGAAACAGATCATAGCTAGTAATTATGTTCTGTTTTAGTCACCAGAATATAATGGTTCAGCGATTTAGCACATCAGAGATGGCAAGTTAGTGTAGGTTCTTCCATTTCCGATGTTGTGGTTGCATGTGGTACAGCCGACCCCAAAACTATCCCTCTATGCATCATGTGGTTGTACTTTCTACGCATGTGTTTCTGGTTCATTGTCAATCATGCTCCGGACCTTGCTTACTGCGAGTTGTTTCCTTGCAACAAGGAAAACAGCCAGGTGGTATTTTCTACACATGAACATCCATCCGTAATTCCGGCATCGACAATTTCTTAAGACATGTCATGCCTAATATGTGTGTGTCCAAACAAGTTCCATTTTTCATATCAAGATGTAGCTAGCTAAACTTGTTATGTTTGATGGAGAGAATGAATGTGATCTGGTCATCTTGGTCATGGCAGAATGATGCATTATTGTGCACCAAGGAAATGGACCACCACCAAACTTCACTTTGAATCTCTGGCTTGTCAGTATTGTACATTAGATTTACTTTTTCATGCCTGATGTGCTAAGTTATAGCTATAGTGTATTCCTACCTATTAGGAAAACATTTATTCACAATTGTTATCTGTTGCTCACCCTTGGCTAAGATTTTCAAGAAGTGGCACATGTTCTAACATGTTCTAGTTTCTCTTATTTGTAGGCACACAACGATGCAACTTCCTATAAGTACAAGGTTATCAAGTATTGGGATATAATTAGCACACTTTACTCAAGGGATCGAGCTACTGAGCGGGGGCTAGGACTGCAGCTGAAAGCCGTGCGGAAATGGCGGACGAGAACGCTAACAATGACAACATCATTGATCAAGCTGTGTTGATATAATGAGCAGACAAGTGTATTTGTGGATACATTGATCTTTATTCATGTTATAGTTGATTTTTATTTTGAAAATATCATATTTTATTTACATTATGTAATTGAATTTTGAAGCCAAATGTGTTGTTGATTTCATAATTGGCTTAAAATGGCAGCCAAACAGAAGCTGTAAATCATTTCATTTCAGAATTCCAGGTGGCAGCCAAACATAAAAATTCATTAAGGAATTTAAATTCCATCCAAATGAAATGACATGGGGATTCCATTTCATTTCAACCAAATGAAATGAATGCATAGGAGCCAAACGAGCCCTAATATATTTTCCTACACATGCATTGTAGAGTTCAGACCTTATGCAATGTTTCCTTCCAGTAGTGTTTGATTCATGGGATTGTAATGTGCAGGAATTATTCCAGTAGGTACACTAGTGTATTTTCATGGGAAATCTAGTTTCAGCACATAGCTCGTGGAAAACCCTACTGGACAAACAATGCAGACATGATTTCAGTGGGCCGCACAAGTAAATCCAACATGATTGGGCTCACCTTCAGCGCGGAGCAAGGTTGCGGAGATGCGGTCAATGCCGATGGGCCGGCGTCGTGGTGGTGTGGCCGGAGTTGATGCGGACGTGCACGTCGTTACGGGCAGCAGATGCGTTGCAGAGATGCGCGACGGCGTGGCTGTGGAGAAGCGCGGTGGCCGGGTTGCAGAAATACGGTCGTCGGTGGCTGGACGATCCTGGCGGAGGCGATGCGGACAGCCACGGCGGTGCGGAGATGCGGCAGTGATGCGGAGATGCGGATGGAGAGGAGCAGTTTGGGGAAAGTACGAGAAGGGGCGAGGATATTTGCAGGGATAGATTTTTTCCCCAATTAGGTAAACTATTATTTGTACTAACATTGGTTCATGTTGGACCCACTTGTACTAACATTGGTGCATGTGGGACCCACTTATCAATGTTTAAAATAGCAGGCTATTTGATTTAGCGGCGCCGATTTTAAAAGCTATAGCGCGCTATGCCCATTTAGCGGGTTTGCTAAATAATGATTTTTTTTAAAAAGAGAGCAGTACATATTGGTATATATATCAATAATTTACAAATATTTGATAGTTTTACAGATCAATGCTCTGATCAACTCACTTATAACAGGTTTGACAGTGCATAGTGCATATTACATAGTAAAATTTGAAATTGAGCCACTTATACTAGCATTGGTGCATGTGGGACCCAATGGCATCTTTGGTTCCTGTTTGGCTGAGTTTGGGCAAAATTTGACCCTGATGACACATGTGGGTCTAGTTACACTAGCATCGGTGCATGCGAGTACCGATGGCATCTGTGGTTATAGTCTGAGTGAGTTTGGGCAAACGTTTGACTGAAATTGTGCTTAAGTTGACCCTGATGACACACGTGGGTCCACATACACTAGCATTGGTGCATGTGGGCCCAATGGCATCTGTGGGTTCACCCTGATGACACATGTGGGTCCACTTAGCTAACATTGGTGCATGTGGGACCCTATGGCATCTTGTGGTCCAGTTTGACTAAGATTGGGCTTAAGCTGACCCTGATGACACATGTGGGCCCACATAGCTAGCAGAAGTGCATGTGGGACCCTATGGCATCTATGGGTCCAATTTGACTAAGATTGGGCTTAATTTGACCCTGATGACACATGTTGGCCCACATAGCTAGCAGCGGTACCTGTGGGACCCTATGGCATCTGTGGGTCCAGTTTGACTAAGATTGGGCTTAAGTTGACCCTGATGACACATGTGGGCCCACATAGCTAGCAGCGGTGCATGTGGGACCCTATGGCATCTATGGGTCCAGTTTGACTAAGATTGGGCTTAAGTTGACCCTGATGACACACGTGGGCCCAGTTTGACTAAGATTGGGCTTAAGTTGACCCTGATGACACATGTGGGTCCACATACACTAGCATTGGTGCATGTGGGCCCAATGGCATCTATGGGTTCTATGTTGACTCATATCGCCGCAAAAGTTGACCCTGATGACACACGTGGGTCCACATACACTAGCATTGGTGCATGTGGGCCCAATGGCATCTGTGGGTTCTATGTTGACTCATATCGCCGCAAAAGTTGACCCTGATGACACATGTGGGTCCACTTAGCTAACATTGGTGCATGTGGGACCCTATGGCATCTGTGGGTCTAGTTTGACTAAGATTGGGCTTAAGTTGACCCCGATGACACATGTGGGCCCACATAGCTAGCAACGGTGCATGTGGGACCCTATGGCATCTGTGGGTCGAGTTTGACTAAGATTGGCCTTAAGTTGACCCTGATGACACATGTGGGCCCACATAGCTAGCAGCGGTGCATGTGGGACCCTATGGCATCTGTGGGTCCAGTTTGACTAAGATTGGGCTGTAAGTTGACCCTGATGACACACGTGGGCCCAATTTGACTAAGATTGGGCTTAAGTTGACCCTGATGACACACGTGGGTCCACATACACTAGCATTGGTGCATGTGGGCCCAATGGCATCTGTGGGTTCTATGTTGACTCATATCGCCGCAAAAGTTGACCCTGATGACACATGTGGGTCCACTTAGCTAACATTGGTGCATGTGGGACCCTATGGCATATGTGGGTCCAGTTTGACTAAGATTGGGCTTAAGCTAACCCTGATGACACATGTGGGCCCACATAGCTAGCAGCGGTGCATGTGGGATCCTATGGCATCTGTGGGTCCAATTTGACTAAGGTTAGGCTTAAGTTGACCCCGATGACACATGTGGGCCCACTTACACTAGCAATGGTGCATGTGGGACCTAATGGCATATGTGGTTTCAGTTTGACTGAGATTGGGCAAAAGTTGATTCGTATGACAAATGTGGGTCCAATAACACTAGCTTAAAATAACTTTGTAACGCTTGCGTTTAGAATTCTAGACTTTCATCAAGGCAAGTTTATATCTGTTGACAATCATATTCCTTTGAACTAGTATAGCCAGTGCACAAACACAACTGAACACACATATAACATTACATAGATATGTTTGCTAGCTCACGGTACTTTAAGAAACAAGCATACTAAAGTAGTTCAACTTAGAAAGTAAACAACAACAAAGTACCACGATTTTTACTACATAAACAACATACAACATCACGAATATAACTGGCTATAGTCTAGTAACATGCATTAATTCCAGCTGGTGGCGTTGGAGGTGGTGGGGTCGGTGGCTGTGTCGCCCCAGGCAGTGGTGGTGGTGTGGCCCCAGCCAGCGGTGGTGGTGTTGCCCCAGCCAGTGGTGTCGTTCTGCTCGCCGTCCTGGTCATCTTCGCCCGCTTCCCGTTTGCGTTTGGCGACATGCACCACCTCTCCATCCGCCTCTTTCACTCCCCAGACCTCCTGTTGCTCTTCCCAGATCGCCGTCGCCTGTTCCCTTTCAGCCTGCTGCGTTGCATCATCCTTCTCATCATCTGCATCACTCTGGTCTGCAGCAGCTGCCGCCTCGGCCGCAGCTTTTGCCGCCTCGGCCTTAGTTGCTGCCGCCTTTTCTGCTGCATTAATTGCAGCCTTGCGAGTCCCCCAGTCTAGCCCGTCCCTTCCGGTAATGAGCCTACGATACAGCTCGTAGGCAACATACCCATCTCTTGCTGCATACTCTAGGTTCATCGCGGAAAGTGGCTTGTTCTCCCATACTTCGTGGCCATCCTTCGGGAGTGCCTTGCAATTCCCGAGATCTCTGTCAATGATGATCACTGCTAGAGATAACATCCCGTCCCTGTCATACGGCTGATTCCAATGGAACCGTTCTTCGGTCTTAAACATGTCTTGGATATTGATGTGGTACTGTTCTGGAATGGTGATATCCTCATGTGCAAGCTTCTCTTTATCACTCCTGATGTCCACGCTAGCGAAAGTGATCTCCTTTTCCTGAAGGAACTCTACCAGTTTCGGACAAGGCTCCCTTCTCCTGCAGTATAAATGCAAATTAAGACATGAAAATAATTTGGATGATGTACAATTATTTGATGATAATGTTAAACAAGGTAATTGCATAACCGTACCATTAGGCCATGTACAACACCCACAGATCATGCATAATACTTGAACTAACATGTCTAAGTATTTGAAATAAACGAGTGCAAGCAATGTATTTGCATTGGCTAATTATACATGATCTCAAATGGAAAATAAAAATATGCACATAACCAGTTTCGGACAAGGCTCCCTTCTCCTGCAGTATAGATGCAAACTATGACATGAAAATAATTTGGATGGTGTACAATTATTTGATGACAACGTTGAACAACGAAATTGCGAAACCGTGCTATTAGGCCATGTACAACGCCCATAGATCATGCATAATACATGATCTAAAAAAATCCACAAGGACTTAAACCTATAGGAATTAAACAATGCACATAGGAAAAATTTCTAAGGATCAAAATTCATATGAGATTCCTTTGAATCAAACAAGCCTTGCATCAAAGGAAGACTGATGTGAAAACGTTTGTACATGGTACAATCCTATGAATCAAACATGTGCTGATGGAAAAAACATAGGGATTGAATCCTGTACAAACCCATAGGAAATCCTTTGAATCAAAGGAGGCCTGAAATAGAAATGCCCATCCTTAGTATGCATATTACCTGCAGTAGTGGAACACGAGGACAGTCTCCTTCAAGGCGATCTGGACGATGGCGAGCTTTGTGACGGAGCTTCGTCCCGCCTATTCCTTGTGTACTCGAGGTCGAGTCCGAGGAAGTTGTAAGTCTCTTTCTCGAGCAATTGCTCGAACTTCTCCACCATGTGATTCAAGTAGTTCACATCGTTGGTGTACACCACCTCCATAATCTTCGTGCCATAGGCACAGATGGGCTTGATGTCAACCGTGGTTTTCCCGTCATCGAGGATGTCTCCATAGGGATCCATGGATGCTGAGTTCCCCGTCGTGTGGAGGAGGAAGACGCGAGAGGAAGAAGAACATACGAGAAGCGGACGCATTGCGGTTATTATGGTGTTACGGCGGCAGTGGAGTCGAGGCGGAGGGCCCGTACATCGATGTAGTCGACCCGTTACGGTGCGATGCGGTTAGTGCAGTGTAGTGCGGTCAGTTTTGTTACGGTGCGACGCGTTTAGGAGTGGTGCGATGCGGTTATTGCGGTGCAGTGGGGTAAGTTTTAATTTGTTATGGTGCGACGTGTTTAGGCGTGGTGCATGCGCTGCGATTATTGCGGTGCAGCAGTGGGATCAGTTTTGTTACGATGCGACGTGTGTAGGTGTGGTGCGGTCCGGTCGTGGCTGCAAACTTTCAACAATTGAACGCAGGGGCTTTCACCAATCCTCTGGTCGTGGCTGCAACTTAATTTCAAAAATTGAACCCACGGCTTTCCTACAACTTTCAACTCAAGTTTGACCTAAGCTTGTACAGTGCATAACTAATTCAAAATATCTCATAAACATTGAAAACCTACACACTGATAAATTTTACGTGAACTAGTTGACACGAATTTTTTTAAACTTGAAACATTTCATTCTCATCAAAATAACAATCCCGCATATGAGCTTCCACATAGAATATACCATGACTCACGTGGGTCCACATACACAAGCATTGGTGCAAGTGGGCCCAATAGCATATGTGGGTCCAGTTTGACTAAGATTGGGCTTAAGTTGACCCTGATGACACATGTGGGCCCACATAGCTAGCAGCGGTGCATGTGGGACCCTATGGCATCTGTGGGTCCAGTTTGACTAAGATTGGGCTTAAGTTGACCCTGATGACACATCCGGGCCCACATAGCTAGCAACGGTGCATGTGGGACCCTATGGCATCTGTGGGTCCAGTTTGACTAAGATTAGGCTTAAGTTGACCCTGATGACACATGTGGGCCCACATAGCTAGCAGCGGTGCATGTGGGACCCTATGGCATCTGTGGATCCAGTTTGACTAAGATTGGGCTTAAGTTGACCCTGATGACACACGTGGGCCCAGTTTGACTAAGATTGGGCTTAAGTTGACCCTGATGACACACGTGGGTCCACATACACTAGCATTGGTGCATGTGGGCCCAATGGCATCTGTGGGTTCTATGTTGACTCATATCGCCGCAAAAGTTGACCCTGATGACACATGTGGGTCCACTTAGCTAACATTGGTGCATGTGGGACCCTATGGCATCTGTGGGTCTAGTTTGACTAAGATTGGGCTTAAGCTGACCCTGATGACACATGTGGGCCCACATAGCTAGCATCGATGCATGTGGGACCCTATGGCATCTGTGGGTCCAGTTTGACTAAGATTGGGCTTAAGTTGACCCTGATGACAAATGTGGGCCCACATAGCTAGCACCAAGTGTTTCCACGAAGCCGTCGATTTTTGCCCGGTTTCCACGTTTTGGCCGTTCGGTCCAACGTATCGCCCAGTTTTGGCATGTTTTGAGCGTAACCGACACACGCGAGACGCTAGTCGTGTTTTCCACGATGTCGGGCTATTTTCCACGATGTCTCCCGGTTTCCACGTTTTGCCCGTTTGGTCCAACGTATCGCCCAGATTTGGCCTATTTTGAGCGTAACCGACACACGCGAGACACTAGTCGTGTTTTCCACGATGTCGAGCACCAAGTGTTTCCGCTACTATATGCCAAGATACTTCCATGATGTTGAGGCACGTTCTTCCAGACTTGTTCAGTCTTTTGTTTCGCCAGGTTGTTATTGATTTTTTTCCTTCTGGCAATGTTGTCATCTTGCTGCCTTGTTCGAATAGGAATGACTGAGTGTTAGCTTTTTAGATGCATGATGTTCAAACTCATGAACTTGGCTTGGTCAAAATCACATCGAACAAATATAATGCATTATGATGTGCAAGCTCTCTTTCAAAGTTCTACCAATGTACAAATTGCATGCTATACCTCCATTTTAACAACATATAAAAATATGGTATCAAAAATTGAAAGTTAACTTGCTCAAAATTCAAATTTGATTTGGAGGTGATTTAGTATTTTCAAATTTCTACATGCACCAAGTTTTGAATCTGAAAAAACTCTACAAACGAATAATGTGGCCCCTACATTCCTTCAAACGATGGTGAAAACCTCATGGAATTTAGACAAACATAGCTCCTCAAATCCAAATCTGAATTTTTCTAAAATTCATGTCAAAACCACCTATTTGATGTGTTTAACTGAATTTTCAAATTTGTACATGCACCAAGTTTTGAATCTGAAAAAACTCTAAAAATAAATAATGTGGCCCCTACAGTCCTTCAAACATTGGTCAAACCCTCATGCAATTCGGACAAACACAGCTTGTGAAATCCAAATTTGAATTTTTATCATAAAATTCTGAAAACTAGTCGGAATCTGCAAAATATTTAAAAATAATAAAAACAAGAGTAAAAAACCTAAGTACATAAAAATATTAAATTTATTTTATATACAGTTATCGAATCTTTATTACAAGCTATATTACAACTTACAAGTAATATGGAAATAATAACAGATTTTTTAAAAAAAGGAACTCAGCCCAGCCAGGCCTTTTGCCCGGACAAGCTACCTACGACCGAACTGGGCCTCTTTCAGCCCATTATGTCCCCAATGCCGCACGACGTCAGACGGGTCGGACGGCTGGGAGTTTAGTCCCACCTCGCCAACTAGAGAGGATTCCGACTAGCTTAAATAGCCGCGCGTTCGGCTGCTATCAACAACCTCTCTGTTCTATCTTACTTTCTATCAGGAATTCTACTTTGGGCCGTTGGGCCTACTGGTAGGTCACGGGCCTGCATCCTGGCCATTCATTTGGTTTCTAGTCATATGCATGCCATGATTCCCTTGAGAAATATCCCGCCAGTGGGTGGCCTTTTTTTTGCTTTATTTGATCTTTTTTGTCCTATATTTTAACATAAATTCATATGTTTTTAATACAAATTTACATGGCATAGTGCATATACAGCATTATCTCTGCACTTAAATGGCCCAAACCATTTCAAATTTTGAAACACTACTACAATTTTCTACACCTATCAAAACCTTCCAATTTAGAATTAACGCAATGAAATACATTTTTCTAACTGGCAGCACAACTATCATGGCACAACACAGATACATATGTAAGAAACAAGCAATTAAGAGCATGTAACCGTAACCTTACTAGCAGCATAATAACATAGTAGTCTTACGGGAACTTCACCCTGCCATCACAAGGTTACCACTTATAACCACAATACCAAAAGAACATAGTTCTCAACCACTTCTACCTAGTTAACCAGTTCGACATATTAACCATATATACATAAACATCATCGCTATACTGATGATGTGACCATACATACTAGCAGCTGATATCAATATTCACTCCTCTTCAGTCTCGGAGTCGCTGAACACAAACTCATCTGGCTGGAGGACCCTGAGTAGAGCTTCGTGCCTGCCACGATCACGCAGGTCACCCTCAAAGTAGTCCTCACCCAGACTTCCACGAGTGGCTACCTCTCGTACATGCTGCACAAGCCCCACCCTCAATCCCCCATGTGGCTTGAAGTGGTGGAATAGGCACCTGTAGAACTCGGTGCTGAATGGCAGGTAAGCATAAATCCCTTTGCGCCTGAGCTTCTTTTCTTCTTTCCTCACAAAGAACTTGTATGTCCATTGCTCCACTTCAACATCTGAACCAGAGAAGTACTGCACAATAAATAAAACAAGAAAATAGTTAGTACTGCCTACTAAATATAAAAACCTACTACTTTTGCGCATGTCCAAATGCACTACAGCTGCTTGGAATAACATACCTCCTCATCAGGCCACGGGGAGAGTACATCATAGGCATCACCTGGGGTTGGTGCCTGCCAGACAATTAAGATAAATGAACACTAGCATTTAAGGTAATTACTAAAAGCATTCAATATTAATAAATGAAAAACACTAGCAAAAATTAATAGCACAATAATTCGGCTTCACAAATCTGATCATAAAAACAACATTGATTCAAGAAACAAATCATTAAACTGAATCAATGCTTTTTATACGACATTCCATTAAATTACAATGATTATTTGGAGGTTGGAATTGAAGGTAAAGAAACTAGACTATACATTCAAACAAAAAAAATATCAAGGATCAATCAGTTTAGTATCAGGTTGCATGAAGCTCCAGCAAGTCAAAATAGAGTAGTACAAAGTCTGTAAACTAATTAGTCTACACAAATCTGTTCATACAAGCATAAGCATCTAAAGAAATGTGTCTTAAAATCAATTGGTACAAGTAAAGGAAAACAAAAGTAAGTACACAGATTACTGCTTTGCACACTATTATGAGGCACCACTACAATCAATTAATAACATACATGCCATATGCTTATAACCACATTGTTCAGATCTAGTGCTAGAAGTTAATAAAATTCTATAAGTAATTTTAACACATTTCCCGTAAAATCAATTAAAGCAAAAAAAAGGAAACTACAAAAGTATACCGAAGCTATATAACCACATTGTATCACAACAGCTAATTCAGACTAGTTGAATAGTTGTAGCCAGCTAACCACATTATACCACATGTACCAAAAAAAATAATCCATACTGTTAACTAGTTGAAACTAACTAACCACATTATATCACAGCAGCTCAAATGAGAATCATGTAAACCATGTTCCTTCAACATAATACGAATTAACTACAAATTAAACTCTATCAATTTAACAACAAATAAAACATCTTCCTACTAATTGGAAAAACTTCACCAATGGACTATCAGCATTGGTCATCTATACAAAATTACACAACGAATCTACAGACCCCGCCTTCCATCCAATAAATCCCTAAGGCCCCGATCGTTTTACTTTGGATTGTCCTGGTTTGACATGGATTGATGTGGTTTAAATCCTATCTAAGTCAAAATATACTCTAATCCAATCTAATCCAGTCCAATCTAACGTAGAGGTGGGTTAACCGAACATAGCCCAAAGGATATGAATCCCTAACACTAAAAGAGCTGAATCTACAAAACATATCTTACTTCCAAATAATTTGAAGGGATTGAATAGAAATTAGAAGAAAATAATACTAACCTGCATCGCGGCGACCTGTGGAGACTGGATCGGTGCCAGATCCTCCGCGCCGCCGACCGACACGTTCAGATCCAGCATTTCCACCTCGCCGAGGTCCGCATGCACCAACTCCTCCTCTCCGAGCGCCGCATCGACCAGAGCGACCAGCGCGGACCGACGACCTCCTCTACCCCCATGGCCCTCCACCACCTCGACCGCATCTGGGCGGCTCACGGCTCCAAACCCCGCCCTTGCAGAACCGCCTGCATCGCCGCCTAACCCCACTCCCGCCGTAGTCGGCGTCGAAATATCGCGGTATGGGAGAGCTCGAAGGCCTCAGGCGGAGGAGACGATGGGGAGAGCTAGGGTTTTCTCCCGCGCTCTTCTTTCCGTGTCTAGTGAGGCAAAAGGGGGCAAATGGTGGGGATGAGGCTAGGCGAAGCGGACGAGGGAGCTCTTATACGTCGCGTCAGTTCGTTTCAGCTGACGTCACCTGCGCACGTGACACCCACCCGTACAAAACTGAATTTTTTCAGCAGACTACTTCTATTTTCTGGATAACTGAATTTTCAAATTTCTACATGAACCAAGTTTTGAATCTGAAAAAACTCTACAAATGGAAAATGTGTCCCTTAGAGTCCTTCAAACAATGGTGAAAACCTCATGGAATTCAGACATACACAACTTCTGAAATCCAAATCTGAATTTTTAGGTCAAATTCGCATCGAACGCAGAGGACGCATATGTACGAACCAAGCTGACCTAACAATATATCCATGATTAAACCACATCTTGTGGACCTAAAAATGATTTTTTCCAAAACAAATTAGGTTGCAATGATGTAGATGTGGATCAATATTTCAATGTTTTGACCATATTGACCAAAATTTGACTTGAGGTAAAATTTGAGCAAACAATCATTTGACAATGAACAAAGTGGTCACATTCCAACTAAATAACCCCAAATACCATACCATGTTGGTGAAATACAAATTTTATTCAAATTTTTGAACTACCTTTACAAAATGTAGTTGAATTTCAATTATTAAAATGGAAAATGGTATTTGAAATCATAATTGGACCAAAAACTCAAAAGATGAAATATGTGCTATGACAAGATACACCTACGTGCCAAATCTTAGACCATTCTGAGAAAGTATGCCATGGAGTTGGGCATCTCCTAGGTAATTTGGGTACTTACACATGAGACTCACACTTGAAACCAAGTGTGAGAGAGCAACCTCAACTTTCATTCAAAAAACTCAAGGTTTATTATTTTTTGTGCAAACTAGGATACAATGTAAGACACATGGCCAATTTTTTATTATTTTTTGATTTTTTTAATTTGCTTAATTTGTATCAATTAGTATCCTGTTTGCTTAATTTTAATTTACTTTTTTACCATTTTCTTAATTTGTTGCTTATTAATGTGTTGATTCCATAGTGTGGATCAATTAGTATGCTGTTAAGTGTAATGATCAATGCGTTTAAAACTTAAATTCATCCGAGTCTTGTTTCATTCTAGTGATTATGATTGCTCATATGATATCTATCAGTTAATAGTTATCAGATTTCCATTGCAACGCGCCACTCTCCCAAATGTCATGCATGGGTCCAATGTGAAAGCAATGGGAAAGTGGACTACATATGCAGGACTACACGATTCCACACCCACGCGTGCACCAGAGGAAACCGAACCGACAACATCTATATAACACATCGGTCTCATCGTGTCTCCCACCATCGTCCACTTCTTCCCCAATCTGTCAAAAACCCCAATCCGCTCCCACCAGCGCACCACCAATCTCATCCCTTAGTGAATCTGCAAGATGAAGCGCGCTCGCGAAGACGAGCCGGAGTCGAAGGCGGTCGGCGGCTCTGGCGATGCACCCGCGGTCGTCGCCGCGGTGGCGGGCGAGGAGTCTTCTTCGGGAGCACCAGCCGCTCGTCGGCGCGCCGTGACCATTGCGGACTCCACCGTACCGGTCGTGGTCACCGTCGATGATGAGAAGAAGGAGGACATCGTGGCTACCGCGGCAGATCTACAGAACCCGCATGCAGGCCGCCAGGTCATCGTCGTGTCGGACGATGAGTACTACGACGACGAAGACCCTGACTCCATCGAGTACCTCTACGAACAAGCCCGCAAAGAAGATGTACCATTCAAGTAGGAGGCCTCCGACGATGGCACCGAGGTTCTGAGATGTTCTGTTCGATCTCCTCTGTTCATCTTACTGTTCACATAGGGTTTGTTCATAGAGTAGATTGATTTTTGCTGTCTATGTGGTCTTCTAGATATTCTTGATTCTAGGGTTCGTACGGTTCCTTTGTAGTTGACTTTGAATTGATCTGCCATATAGTATTCTTACTCATATGATATATATGGGTTCATGGTTATCAGATTAATTTATGAATGTTGTGCCTTAAATTCATCCGAGTCTGATTTGATTGTAGAGATTATGATAACAAAGATTTTTGTTTGGGAAGAAAAGATTGATCTGATGCATAGAATTTATAATTACCATTTTTTCAATTTGCTGCTTATTAATGTGTTGATAATTATCAATGCGTTTGAAACTTAAATTCATCCGAGTCTTGTTTCATTCTAGTGATTATGATTGCTCATATGATATCTATCAGTTAATAGTTATCAGATTACATTCTGAATGTGTTAAGGTAGTTATCTTGCACATGATTGATCAACACAAGCGACTTAAATTTATTTGAGTCTAATTTGATTGTAGAGATTATGATAGCAAGAATTTTGTTTGGGAATAAAGGATTGATCTGATGCATGAAATCTATAATTACCATTATCTAAATTTGCTGCTTATTAATGTGATGATTCCATAGTGTGTTTGAATCAGTATCCTGTTTAGTGTAACGATCAATGCGTTTAAAACTTAAATTCATCCAAGCCTTCTTTAATTCTACTTATTATGATTGCTCATATGATATCTATCGGTTCATAGTTATCAAATAACTTTCTGAATGTGTTAAGGTAGTTAACTTGTAAATGATTCATCATTAAGTGCCTTAAATTCATCTGAGTCTAATTTGATTGTAGAGATTATTTGCCCCTAAAGTTCACATGCCTTGAATTATGTCCCCAAAGAATATTGGTTTTTAATAAATTATCCATTATGGACTTTGAAGCAGATAGAAATGAACGCTCAGGCGTTCCAGCGCTCACTAGACATGATAAGAAAAAATTGTCCTCGATTCATCAAATATTGGTCACACAACATTATCCTCGATTCATCAAATGTTAGTACTATCACCGCAACACAAAACTGTCCTCGATTCATCAAATGTTAGTACTATCACCGCAACAATTTAGAATAATTTTGGCAGCATTGCTAATTTTTTTACAGCTTATTTCGTTTGGTCGTTGTTGTGCTCCTGTTTATCTCACTTCTTACGTATTTCAAAATTCACAAGAAGACCTGACGACGTGGGCCACGGCAAGGACGACAGGAACCGCAAGAGCCACTTTGTTGTTAAGCGGCTGGTGAATGGCCAAATACCTTTCCGTAGCCGCGGGGAGCTATCTTGCCCATTCTGCGGCAGGGTCATCACCACGAACTTAGAGAGCATGATCCAGCACGCGGATGGCGTTGGCGTAGGTAGCAGGCAGAAGCACAAGGGCCACACCAAGGCGAAGCATGCCGCCTTTGGCAGATTCCTCGACAAGTACGTCAAGGGTGGCCTCATCCCGGTTATCGGTCCTGCTGTTGGCCCTCATGTTCTGTTTCCACAAGTTTAGTTTATGTTTGTGTTGTCCCCCTGGAGATGAAGAGAAACTGTGTGCTGTTTGAAGACTAAGTTTTTATTATGTATGGTGGAAGCTAGGCAATCATACCCAGTTGTTTAATACTATGTTAATGTGTATGGAGTTTGCTGTTGCGTTATTGGTGCACCATTTATCTGAATTCTCATGTTGATGCACACTGCATTTGTTTACTAAATTAGATGGTTTGATGCTTTATTTGTAGCTAAGAAAGTTTGAAGTAAGTTTGGACTACAAAATGTTTTTGAAACCAATCTCAAACCAGAAACTTATGTACTTTACATACTGATGATCCTTCAGAATGTCTAAAAACAACCACAAACATGAAAGGCAAACTCCTTATTTCCAATACTTTTCATAAAATTTGCAAAATATTCTAAGTAAAGGATTTAATTAATATAGCTAATTATTTCCTTGTTAGTCTCAAGATTCTATTTTAGAGGATCTTACAGGACCTAACTATGACGACTAAGTCAGAGCAATAAAAACCAAATCAATTTCCTTGCTTTGTGCACTAAATGTAATCAATATATTTCCTTGTTTTGCCTAACGGCTAAAGCTAATCACGTCGAGCCCACAAATTAAGCTTACAACTGGGTCCAGGCCCGGCATGCAAGCATAGTCGAACCATATATATATACGCTCTCCCTCCAACAAACCCTAAAGGCATAGTCGGAGTCAGCGCCGCCATCTAAACCACCTTTGCCTAGGCCGTAGATCTGTCGAGAGAGAGGGATGGCGAAGGGCAAGATCGTTGCGGTAAAAATCTAACCTATCTAGTTCGCATGTACTAGATCTATTTGGACAAAAATGTAGGGCCAATGATCTTTAAATTTTCTTTTTTTGATTCGTAGTGTCCTTGGTGTTTTGACACCAAGGGTCTGTGCGGCCTGGGCGACAAGATCAAGTCCTTTTTCGTTCTCACCCTTGTAGAGAATTTTGAAGAAATGACGGTACTGGTTTTATTTTTTGTATTATCATCAGTCTTTCCTGTTCCACCCTTTTGTCATGAATTATAGCATTTGTTAGTTTGTCATGTAGTAAACATGTTCCATTTTTCTTCAGTTAATACCCTGCTATGCTAGAGCGAATTTCCTTAAGAAGTTTGCCATCGACTCTGTCGACCACGAGAATGATTTTGTGGTCGAGGTGGTTACGGAAGAAGGGTTCGAATTCAATGTTGATTGTATCAACAAGGATGGCAGAACATATCTTGAAGGCCAATATTGGAGAGAATTTGCTAGAGTCTACAATCTGGATGTTGGAATGGAGCTTGTCTTCTCTACCGACACACAAGGTCCATCTACCCCTATGACATCGATCAACCTACCGATCACCCACCCATGTAAGTAACTGCTTATTTGAAGTACTCCCTCCGTTTACAAATATACGATGTTTACGAGTTTGTATAAAATGGATGTATATATGTAGATCCACTAAAATATTTAGGTTCACCCATTTTGCTCGGTTTCTAGTCTACTTTGTAATGTGTAGAATGTCACCGATGGAATTGTCTCTAGTTTTTTCCTTATGAAAAAAGAAGTAGTTGCTTTGTGTTTGGCACGATATTTTTTCCTTGTTCCTAAACAATCTTAATGTCGACGTACCTACCATACATTAATCTTAATTTTGATTCAGTAATATTCATTTAATTAAGTATTTGAGCTTGTACATCATATTACAATCTGACCCAGGATAAAAAAAGCATACTTGACGCTATGCATGCCACTGATGGAACCATAATTAACTGGAGAATGATGGAGTCAGTGGTCAGCAATGTTGACATCATTGACACGCTGGTTGATGAACATGGAGCTGGGCCTTATCAAGTTGGAAAATGTGAGTGTCTGATCCACACATTAAGCTGGACAAATTGCAGGAAGAAAGAGCTGGTAAGTATGAGTGATCTACTTTGTTGTGCCTGTAATTTTATGATTAACAAATGTTCACATTGTGCATGTGGACCAAGAACAGAAACTCCCGCGACGCCTTGTCCCTGAAAACATGGCTGAATATGGTGATATCACAATTGTGTGTGATAAATACACAAAGGTCAAAGGGTCATACTCAATTTCTCCTGAGGATGGCCGAATATGCTGCGCTGGGTGGAGGGAAGTGATATTACAGGAGGAGGATTTTCGGGGAATTGGAGACAAGATGTTTTTCATGCTGTACGTGGGACGTAAGGAGGCTTTCCTATTTGCCTTCTATGTTCCAAATGTGGAACTTTAGTAGCCTTGATCATTTTCACTATGATGCTCATGGGTCATTTGTCGACCTAATAATATGAGATGTTAAGACAATATTTTACGGTCCTTTCATTATGTGGCATTAGTATGTCTGAAGACATGGTTAAGTGTAATGGTACTATTAAATTTTTTATGAGCTGAAATATATTATGCCTGTCGTTGCTGCCAATTATAGTGAAATCATGTTAATTGAGTTCATTTCATCGGTATCTATGAATATTTTATGAGCTACAAATTTTATGCGTGCACAACTTACTAGACGGACATGTCTGTCGCGTAGGTTGTGTCACGTAAAGAAGTATCTATCTCTAGTAAATCTATTTTGCTGCTCGAAGTAAGTATGACAAAAACAAGCTAAAACATCTAGGTACGACCATATATATCATTGTAATTAATAATTTTGTGTATAACATGGTTACTGGGAATTGAATGCAACAGTCTCCATAACTAGTATCAAACAGTACAACTGCGTGCTAGTATTTTAGTAACGCATTTTCACAAGGTACTAGTCAATATCACTATCAACATATGAAATGCTCCTCCCAAATTCATCGACAACCGGTTCCAAGTCTTCTTGTTCTTCGTCGCTCAGGTCCATATCATTGTTTACACCATTTTTCCCTGCTAGTTGTCTAACAGTCTGAGAGTCAACAAATATCACATCATCAGAGCGATCAGCCATGTCGTCTTCATGATCATCAACATATTCATCTTCCTCGTCCTCAATTTGGTGAACAATGGGATCTTCCGAGCCTAGGTCTTCCTGGTATGCACCTGCATTGCCTTCACCATCTTTTTCTAGAACATCGTATACATTCCTGTGCTTGGAAGTTTACACCACCTTCCAAGGATCACCAAATTTTGTGTCTTCCAAGTAAAAACAAGTTTCTGCTTGGTGAGCTAATATGAAAGGGGCGTTCTTGTACCACAATACAGACGTATTGATGCTTTTAAAGTATCCATCATCCTTCATCTCTGTGGTTTTCCTACTTCCAAGGTCAAACCAATCACAGCGGAACAAGAACACGGATCTGTCACCGTGCTTTTTTCTCGGGTACTGTAACTCAAGAACCTCGTTCATCACACTGTAGTATTCTTGATCTTGTTCGTCAGAAACGGATCCCCTTGTCATTATGCCTGAGTTTTGAGTCCTCATGTTCTTCTCACGCTCGACGAAACGAAACCTAGCGCCATTTACATTGCACATAGGGTGTACAACTACACGAGCATCTAGACCAAGTGCTAGTGATTTTAAATCTTCTGGAGCATTGTCCAAATTACTGACATGTTTTTTAAACCATGCAGGGAATTCTTTCTCTAGTTCCGCCTCAATGTTGTTCACACCCCTGTTCTGTAGTTGTTGTCGGAAATTCCTAAAAATCAAAAACAAATTAGTAATGGTACTGCTATAACACAAAATATTACTGAAAATTTTGAATGATTAATAAAAAGGTAAATAGACCTACCGAATATAATTTTGTGCCTCATCACAGTTCTGAAGTACATACCAAACCATACTGTCAAATTCTTTGGGAAAATACTTCAACTTGGATAGTCCTAAAGCTCTGGCTCCATCTGAAAAAATATCAAACTCTAGCGGATCAACTCTTTGTTCCTTATCTTGGTTCCTCTCAGGCTTGTTATGTCTGGTTTCTATGACATCGCCCAAAAATTTAGAGCAATGATGCAAGCACTCATCCACGATATATCCCTCAGCAATTGAACCTTCAGGCCTTGATTTGCTACGCACAGTTGATTTCAGGTACCCGAGCCTTCTTTCAACTGGATACATCCAACCATATTGAACAGGCCCCCTCTGAAGTGCCTCATCAGGTAGATGAATAGCCAGGTGCACCATTACATCAAAGAATGATGGGGGAAATAGTAGCTCAATCTTGCAAAGAATTATGAAAATTTCAACCTTCATTCGATGCAGCACAGATGCTCTTAGAGTTTTGGCACACAACTCCCTGAAAAAGTTCCCCAGTTCAGCAATGGTCTCATACATCGCCTTTGATGTAATCCCTCTCAGACCAGCTGGCAACACACGCTGCATAAGTATGTGGCAGTCATGCGTCTTCAGACCGTGCACTTTACCCCCCGGGGATGTCCACACATCTTGCTAAGTTTCCAGCAAAACCATCTGTGAACCTAGTGTTGGTCAAATACTTGCACAATTTTTGTTTGCCTTCCTTTTCAAGCGTCCACGGTGCTTTCTCCTTTGAAAAACCCTTGGCCTCAGGTTTCATCCAGAACTTCTTCCTGACATTAAATTTCTCCAAATCCATTCTACCACCAACAGTGTCCTTGTTCTTTCCATCAAGCTCAAGAAGGGTACCAAGGATATTGTCCAATATGTTCTTCTCAATGTGCATCACATCTAGGTTGTGAACAAACTTCAATCTTGACCAGTATGGCAGATCATATAAGCTGATCTTGAGGTGCCAGGTTGGCTCACCAGTCATGCCACGCTTTCTCTTCCTAGTTGATGGATTTTTCCCTGGCCTATAATCCTGAACTCTCTGTACCCTCTCCTCTCTTTCTGCAAGTGTGAAACTTGTTGGTGCATCCTTAGGTTCAGGTTTTCCATTGAAGGCTCTGCTACTCCTCCACTTGTGATCGTGAGGCAGAAATCGACGATGACCAATATAACCAATTTTATTATGCAAAGACTCGTAGCAAGGATCCTTATCGCAGTGCGCACATGCGAAAAACCCTCTTGTGCTACGGCCAGACATCGTGGCATATCCAGGATAGTCATGAATCGACCAAAGAAACGCAGCATGCAACGGAAACTCTCTACCTGTGCACGCATCATATGTGCCTACGCCACTCCATAGCTTCATCATATCTTTTATCAATGGCTGCATAAATACATGAAAATCCTTTCCTGGTGAATTTTTTCCAGGGATTAGCAATGACATCATGAAGTTGGATTGATCCATGCACATCCACGGTGGGAAGTTGTATGGAATGACAAAAACTGGCCACATACTGTATGAACTACTCATGTTTCCGTATGGGTTGAATCCATCTGTCGCAATACCAAGCCTTATGTTACGGGCATCTGAAGCAAACCATCCAAACTCCTTGTCAAAGTGCTTCCATCCTTCACCATCAGCTGGGTGCCTCAAAATACCCGGTTGTGCCACCCTCTTCTCCTTGTGCCACTTGGTGTTCATCGACGCTTCCTTGGAAACAAAAAATCTCTGTAACCTTGGGATTATAGGAAAGTATCGAAGCACCTTGTGGGGAATCTTTCTCTTTGCTTCCGGGTCTTTCCACCTTGAAAATCCACACTCGGGACAATGAGTTTTTTTGGCATGGTCTCCCCAAAACAGAGCACAGTCATACTTGCATACATGAATTGTGTCATAACCAAGCCCAGCCTCAGAAAGAACACTCTTAGCTTCAGCATAGGACTTGGGAAAATTCACTTTTGGCAAAGCGGCACATAAGACAGCCATAAATTGATCAAAAACTCTATTTGTGACCCGGTTGTATGATTTCACGTAAAGCATCTTCATAATGAATGACAACCTCGTCTCAGTGGTGCATCCCTCGTGAAGCTCTTTCTTAGCTTCTTCGATGAGTTTCGCATAGAAATTAGTGTCACTTGGGCCTCTGTCACCAGAATCATGCAGCTCATCTAACATCTTGTCAACATGATCATTATGATTCTTATTTTCATCATCATAATCATCATCGTCATCACTTTGATACAAACTATGATCATAGTTTTCATCGGGACCATCATCTTCTCCATGACAACTCCACTTTGTGTATGAAACGGCCATACCATTGACGTATAAGTGATACTCAACAGTGTCCTGAGTCTGCTGCGTAATATTAAGGCATTTTTGGCATGGGCACAATATTGATGCACCTTCGTTCCATTTTGCGCGCGCAAACTCCATAAACTTGCGGACACCTTGTATGTAAAAAGGGGTGAACTTGCGCCCATGAGTAATCCACTGTCCATCCATCGCCTACAAAAATATATATGATGTGTTCCACTCGAGTCATGATGCCATTCAATTTGTACTAATCAATGTGAAAATTGTTTACTAAAGTCCAAATAAATCACAATGTGTAACATAAACACCAATCCAAATCAATTTCATAACACATCTAGAAGGAACTCACATGTGCTTCCTATCGCCGTGCGCCAGATCCAGGGAAGCTTATAATAAAGGGCTTCGACGGGCTCGATCTCGGCGGCGACGCGCAGGATGGGCGCGATGCTGTTGAGCGTGGACGGGACGACCTCGTTGTCGAACCTGCAACTCGCGATTTTCACGAGAGAACCAAATCCAAGTTGGTGAAGATCGTGATTTGAGCCTGCCGCAAAGCCTCGCTAGCTGGGATCGTGATCGATCATCGTGATCGCGTAGGGGATACCCTTGACGGCGCTTGTTCGCAAGAACAGAGAAGAAAACTGTTTGGAAGATCTCACAACACCTAACTATAACGATCCGTGTTTGTACATGCCACGTACTGCACATAGAGTTTACAAAATGGTAGGCTAATCAAAAAATTCAAAAACCGAACGGTAGCCCAGCGGTAACATAACATTTTACTTTGTACTAGGTCCTCGGTTCGAAACCTATCTTTGCCCTTTTATCTTTTTAACACAATTGCTAACTCGTTGGTCCCACGAACAATCGGTGACGGCTTAATCTACGACGCTCTAAAATCCGTCGTGCGGATAATCGGCGACGGTTTGCCGTGACGCGAAACGCGACCGTCACGCATTATCAAGCATACGTGACGCCCAAAACTAATCCGTCACCTATGGTTACTTTCGGTGACGGTTCTGAATTTTTTCACCAGGAAATTCGTCACCGATTCTAGGATCTGTTGTAGTGGTATTTGAACAGAAGTTATCCAGGCATATCAGTACAAGTTATCCACTAACTAAAACTATAGTTATCCAGGCATATCAGTACAAGTTATCCACTAGCTAAAACTACAAGTATCCATGCATATGGGTAGAAGTTATCCACTAGCTAAAACTACAGTTATCCATGCATATGAGTAGAAGTTGTCCACTAGCTAAAACTGCAGTTATCCATCTTATATACATAAGTTATCCATGCATATGAGTAGAAGTTATCCACTAGCTAAAACTACAGTTATCCATGCATATGAGTACAAGTTGTCCACTAGCTAAAACTGCAGTTATCCATGAATATGAGTACAAGTTATATACTAGTTAGAACTATAGTTATTCATGCTTAAATGTAGAACTTATCCATGCATATGAGTACAAGTTATCCATGTATATGAGTACAAGTTGTCCACTAGCTAAAACTGCAGTTATCCATGCTTATGAGTACAAGTTGTCCACTAGCTAAAACTGCAGTTATCCAGGCATATGAGTAGAAGTTATACAGGAATATGAGTAGAAGCTATCCACTAGCTAAAACTGCAGTTATACATGCTTATACGCAGAAGTTATCCAGGCATATGGTTATCCACTAGTTAAAACTACAGTTATCCAGGCATATCAGTACAGGTTATCCAGGCATATGAGTACAACTTATCCACAAGTTCTTAAATTAGTTATCCATGTGATATTACTCAAGTTATCAACCATTTAATTCAGCAATTTTCCAGGCACGTAGGTGCAAGTTATCCACATAGCTAGCACTATAGTTACCCATGCTTGGATGATAGAATTTAACAACAATATAAACACTACAAATTATACATAAGTGTTATGTGTGACTAAACATTGGAAAGACAGTCGATATATTTACGAATACTTGCTAGTTTAAAAAGTTACCCACCTATTAGAACTGCTGTTATCTATGACTTTTCATTATATTTACCCATTCCTGCAAAAAAAATAAAAAGATAGAATAACTAATCCACCAGTTTATACATCAGTTATCCAGGAATATAAATACAAGTTATCACCCATTGTATTAAGCAGTTATCCAGACAGATAGAGTATCATAGATCAAATAACAGGAGGCAGCAAAGGGAGATTAGTGATTAGATCATGGGGGAAACGACCCACATGGATACATCATAACTACATCACACGCAGTAGATTTGGTTAGATGACATTACTCAAAACTATAGGACCAAACGAAATCAGGGGGCAGTGCTCAACCCATTTCAAAAACGGGGGGCTGAATCATGAAGGAGCGCGGCGAAATCGGGGGCAAAACACACGCATTACAACTTCCAAGCAACCCTAAACTATAGGACCAACTGGAAATCAACGCCGACGATTAAACCGACGGAAATGGAACCGTCGGAAACAGAGTAGGAGAGAGGAGAAGGGTCGGAGCGGCCGTAGAGAGAAATCGGAGGAGGAACGGACCTGCGAGCGCGCCTAGAAGGAGTCGACGCGTCAGCGGCAGCAGGGGCGAACGGATTCGAAGCGAATCGGACGGGAACTGCCGGAGAAGAAGGAGATGGAGCAGCGCAACGCGAAAACGGTCGGGAGAAGTGGGCGGAGTGGGAGATGATGACGAGTGGGGCCCCAGGTGAAGGCGATGAAAGGATCAGGTGTGTGCTCATTAAATCGCCACCCACCGCGCAGGTTTGTCCGCCTCCCTTCGATGCGAATCGAACGATCGACGATAGCCCACCGGGTTTTGCCAAATATCGACCGGTCTGAAGCTAGAATTACCGTTTATTAAAATGAACAAATCTTACTCCATTTATCACATACGGAAAGTGTATACCACATAAAAATTTAAACAATGATATCGAACATGCATGCTAAAAATCAGTATCAGTTAAACATAATGCTCATAAATAATTGCAGAGTAGATACCTTTTGACAATAAAAACTATACATAATGGAAGTTTTGGTAAACAATAGAAGATCATAATTCAGTTATTATGCATGGTACTTTTCGGCTTACAATATGGATTGGAAGGGAGAAAAAGGCTCATTTCTTCACATGGACACAAAAGAACATAAAATCAGTATGTAAGAGATGCAAGCTAGTGTGCATTTGAATGGTGGTAACGAAATTCTTACTACATCAAAAAAATCATATGAAGCCTTCCAATGTAACTACGAAATGTAAAAATGACTAAAAACAAGAACATATCAAAAAACTACCGAGGTGGACATGGGTTGCGAAAAAATTAGAATTGTTGCCTGAGCAGCTTTCAACCGCAAACTGCATAGTGCATAACACTCCTTTCCCCCAAATCAAAACCAAATATCCTCGGGTTACTTCTCCACGCCTGAGCTGTCCACAAATCCTTCATAGTGTCATCAGGCATTCATTGGGCAACACATGATCCCACCGGGCTCATCATAGGTAGCAGCTATATTTTCATGTGCCTGTAAAATTATCATACGATTAATATTATATATCATTAATGCAAATAAAATACCAGTAATTGAGTGACATGGATCATCAAGCTTGTCAGATGATTATCGATCATTTATTCATTCAGATTACTGACCACATCTATAATTTCTTCATCAGACCACAAACACTTCAAAAAAATACTATAAAATAGGACTTCTCAAGGGCCCAAAGTTCAGGAAGTGGCAACCAAAGACCATAGTCATGTGAACACCACACATGATATATACTATAATTCACCACACACGATCTATACTATAATTTATTAGCAACTACCTACATGTACGTAGTATATATTGGATGCAATATAGGCCTCCCTGGATATGGTGTTGCTTGAAATGTTACCATCTACTCCCTCTGTTTTAAAATATAAGATGTTTTAGTTTTGTGAAAGGAGTGTATCTAGACCACTTTTAGTGTGTAAGTTTATATAGGTTTAGAATAAATCTACTCACTAAAAAAGACCTAGATACACTCGTTTTACAAAGCTAAAACATCTTATATTTTGAAACGGAGGGAGTAGACAAGTACGAACCTGAGGTAGCAAAGATATCAGTTACTCGTAATTGGGGGCTGAGACAATAAGATGATCCGTCCAAGGTGTGCTGAACCACCTTGGAGATGGCACTGCACAACAGTATTCATTTGCACCATCGACTTTAAAAAATAAATAGACACCCTGCGCTAAGCAATGGATCTCGGAAACCGCAATGAAACTCAGAAAACACTGTATGATAGAGGTCAATATATAAACCAGATGGAACAATAAGTAGTTTCTTAATTAAATTCTTTAAAAGGATATAACAATGTACATGAACTGAACATCGGTGTTAACTATATAACATACCGTTACAACATAATTGGTCCCAAACTTTCACATGTGCACAACTATACTATCCAAAATACACTGCTAACAATAAAATATCTGAATCACAAAAGCACTTCAGTTTACAGTTTCAACCTTTTTATGTAGAGGAAACCAAAAATAAAGCAAATGGCAAGCAACAAATATCACCACCATAACACACACTGCCTTATTAACTTAATCAGGGAGAACACAACAACACCTAACTTTAGTAAAATATTTAAATCAAGGGTGCTACGCATCCAGGGGATCAAAACTTCCGATCCCCGGGTCCTCCTACTGACACATGCCTGTTTTGCTACACTAAATCTCTATTTTGCTATATAATGTCCCGCTTTTGCTACACAGTAGCAGAAAAAGACTATCCCTCGTCGGAGACCTCGTCGGAGACATTGTAGCATATACTAATGTAGCAAAACATATTTTGCTAGAGACTCGCCGGATACTTTGTAGCAAGAAATGTGCTAATGTAGCAAAACCGGTGAACAATTGTAGCAATTTTTTTGCAGTAGTGTAGAAAAAGAACGACTTCGCTGGAGCATCACCAGAGGTAGAAGAGAAAAGGGATTGGTAGGGTGGCGGTCGCTGAGGTCGGTCTCCTGGATGTGCCCATTTGGGGAGGATGGCACAGCCGGTGTGCTCGTGCAGGGCAGCAGGATGGGGCTGGCACGACGGGGCACGACGGCGCACGACAACGAAGTGGTACACATGGCCGTCGAGGTTGGCATTGTTGCCACGCCCAACTGGGAAGGACGGCCCGGCCGGCGGCACGCCCATGCAGGGTAGCAGGATGGGGCTGGCGCGGTGGCGCACGACGACGAAGCGGCGCGCGCGGCCGTCGAGGTTCGCCTCCTGGCCACGCGCAACTTGGGAGGACGGCCCGGCCGGCGGTGCGCCCGTGTAGGGCAGCAGGATGCGGCTGGCGCGGCGGGGCACGACGACGAAGTGGCGCGTGCGGCGGTCAGGAAGAGAATTGCGTGATGAAAAGATAAAGAGATGAGGTACCCACCCAGGAGGCCACAACCTGGTGCAGGAGAAAAACGCGATGCGAACCGGGGGATGGATGCATCGTATCCCCCCAGGGGAGGGTATCATTTCCCATCAGCAAAGCACTTCAGTTTATAGTTATAACCTTTTTGTGCAGAGTAAACCAAAACTAAAGCAATGGCAAGCAACAAATATCACCACCATAACACACACTGCCTTATTAACATAATCGGGGAGAACACACCAACACCTAACTTCAGTAGTGGATTTCAACCATCACATAGATCCGTTAAATGTAAACCGGGAGAGGTACATCACATATATCCAAGATATGTAAATGGGCAAAAGTAAATTACCTTGTTTGAGGATAATTGTGAGGCTGCTAGCTTCAACTGCCCTACATACCTGACGAGGGTTTAACTCATCAATGCCCATTGTTATGGACTTGGATTTTGAAGAAGGAGGGAGCGCTGGAGACATCTATCGGCTAGCAAACAAGCACACAGAGAACTCGAAGATTTACCCAGGTTCAGGCCTCATAGAGGTCCCTACTCCTGCTTGTCTGCTCGTGGAATTATCAAAGGAATCGAGGATTACAATGGTGCGCAGATGCAATCTGGCGAGGGTTGTGGAAACTAGGGTTGCGTGTGTCCTCCTCGCTGCCCCTCCTAGCCTTTATATAAATAGGCTAGGTCTCGGGTGACAGATCGAGTCGGTTACAGGTTAGGGTTTTCCCCTTTGAACTTTCTATCTTTAGAATCTTCTTGTTCTTCAAGCAATCGAGAGTCCGTAGGCTACTCGAGTTCTCTCTTTGGGCCTTGGCGACACCGTGGGCTTCGCCATATCTGGATCGTATCTGTAGGGTATACCCATGTCAGTAGCCCCCGAGTGTCCAGTGGAATCGCAGATTCGACTGGAGACTTTATGAAGCCTTTTGAGTGCATAAATGTGTATATTTTTCGGCTGCTTTGCCTGTGTCATAGGGATTGTTGATATGCGTGCCTGATTCATCCGATGTATCGGTGTCAGTTAACTACCTTAGGGTAAAACAACGCAATCTACTCGAACTCGAGTCCCCGGACTCGAATCCGGAAAAGTGTTGGTGTAATTCGACTCAAGCCACGGAGGTCTTACAAGAGTCAAATTCCAGTGTAAGGGTGTGAGCACTCGACGCGTCCGTCAAGGCATGTTCATCGTGCCTGTAGGCACGGTTATATTTCTGGTAGTGCGCAGCAAAATGCGTTGCCAGGCCTTATTCAGGTCTTATCTTCACGCTGTAAGCGCGACATCCGAATTTTGTCATCACGGAGACGATTCGGGTGACCAAGGAGACGCAGTCTCTTTGTAGGGAAAAATCATGAGGCGGTGTCGCTGTAAGCTTCGAGTGTGGATGTTACACAGTACTTTGTTCAAATAATCATAGGGTGCGTGACCAGCGCTCCCTATGGGAGTAGCCCCCGAGTGCCTGGTTGAGTCGAAGACTCAGGCAGGGACTAAAGAACTTGTTGCGACTGCAGTCGCCTTTTGTTTGCTTGTTTCAGTCGAATTTTCTTCCGGCGCTCCCTATGGGAGTAACCCATGTCCATAGTTGAACCGTGTTTCGAGTGGTTAGGTTAGCTTTGATTGTTCATGTTCCTGCAAAAAGAAAAGGAAAAAAATCATAGGGTGCGCGACCAGCGCCTCCTACGGGAGTAGCCCCCGAGTGCTTGGTGGACTCGAGCAAGGACTAAAGTAGTCGAAGTATTCTGCTACATAGTTTTGATGATGTCAGTGCTGACGATCCATGACCTCAGTTGCCTGCGTGAGCGAGTTTGACGGGACATGACGAGCGGTGGGTCCCATTCTCTCACTCTGATTTGACCGGGCATGCGTAATCTTTATTTTAACTGCTCCTCCTCGATTTCCGCGTGTAATGGGAGCAGTTGGGGACGGTTCGCGCTTCAGGTTCTCCATGTGTCGAGTGCGATGAACACCACGCGTCTGGTAGGGTTTTTCTTAGCCGTTGGATTGCATCTTCCAGGGGGTTAAGTAGCGATGCAGCGACGGTGAATTT
The DNA here is from genome assembly GCA_910589775.1 of Avena eriantha. Taxonomy (NCBI): domain Eukaryota; kingdom Viridiplantae; phylum Streptophyta; class Magnoliopsida; order Poales; family Poaceae; genus Avena; species Avena eriantha. Next base: position 143,393,675 of record OU342744.1, on the reverse strand, counting down.
CTCATCTGCTTCTTTCATCCTTTGCCTCCATCGCCATTACCGTTGCTCCTCTGCTTCCTTGCTTTTCTTTCCTTCGCGGCGCTGGACCAGCTCCGCGTATTTCCCAGCTACTTCCTCCGGTCACATCGGCGCCGCGGCATGGGGAAGAAAAAGGGAGGTGTTGCGGCCGATTCTACTGCTGCCGCTGCTGCGATGAAGAAGAAAGGCGGCTCCGCCGTTGCGGGCACTAGCACCGCCGCCGGCGGAAATAAGAAAGGCACAGGCACTCGCGTCACGAATGGCGCGTGGCGTCCATCTGTGATCAAGTCCTCAGAACTTCGTCTTCTTCGCCAAGACGGGGTTTTGTCATCCGCGGTCACCGACGCGCGCGTCCCTGGCAGTGAGGTAATCCCCTCTCCTCCTGCTGGCTTTCGGGTGATGTTCCTTGCTTTCATCATCCGCGGCCTCTCGTTGCCCCTGCATCCTTTCTTCAGGGGCCTTCTCTGTTTTTACGGGCTCCAGCTCCATCAGCTGTCCCCCAATTCCATCCTCCACGTAGCTTGCTACATTACCCTTTGTGAGTGCTGGCTCAGAATCAAGCCGCACTTCGGCCTCTTCAAGCGCCTCTTCAAGTTGAAGCGTCAATCGGCGTCTGGCTCCGTAGTCTATGATGTAGGTGGCTGCGGTATCCACGTCCACTCCTCCGCTACATACTTTGATATCAAACTCACGGCGTCCATCCAAGGGTGGAGGGACAAGTGGTTTTACGTCCGAGACCTGAAGGCCGACGGAGACCACTTCGGACTCGCGCCCTTCGATCCCGCAACGCCGTGCAAGAGGAGGCGCTCCTGGAAGAATGTGATTATGCCCGGCGAGTCCGCGGAGACAGATGTGATGTACGAGCGCATCTGCGACCTCGAGAGTCGCATGGGAAAAGAGGAGGGAGGTTGCGCCCTGATTCGCACATGGCTGCGCCATCGCGTCTAGCCCCTGCAGGCTAGAGTCCACCCCATGTTTCAGTGGGCTGGCGCGGACGATGTCACTCACGTGTCTACCGATGACATGTCCGCGAGTGAGGTAGACAAAAGGTTGCGACTCGTCACCAAGTACACCGCCGAGGATGTGCTCCCCAGTGAACCAGTCGTTCCTCTGTTCGATGCTGCTAACCCTCCTCCGGAGGTATAGTTGTGCTACGTAGTAGCGTTGTTTGTCGATTGCTTCTTTGCTATTTCTTGACTTTGTGTTATATTTGTTTTCTATATGCAGGATTAGGCGGTGTCCCCCTGTATGCCCCCTCTTCCTGAGGGGGTTATCCCTCGTGAAGCCTTGGAAGAGGACGAGTCGGAGTCGACCGTTCCATCTGATGTGGAGGAGGAAGCCCCCGAGTCGAGTGCTCCGGACACTCGCAAGCGTCCGCGCAACGAGGATTCAGATGCATCGTCTTCTTTGACTCCGGAAAGTGCAGATCTTGGTGCCGAGTCGCCAATACCTGCCGTTCCCGTGAGTGCCGTGGCGCCATCTTCTCGCAAGAAGATGCGGTTGCCGAAGGAGTCATCGTCAGAGTCGAGGGATCAAACCTTCGACTTTAATAAGTTTGATTGGTAAGTATTCGAATCTTTCATTTTTTGGTTCTTCTTTGCAGTTGCCTTTTCTTGATGTTGATTTGATCTTGCAGTCAGCAGGCGTCGTCATCTTTTGGCGACGTCCAATTTTTGAAAGAATCCGGCGTCGCGACCTCCAGAGCTAAGAAAGAGGTTGAGCATCCTCCTGCTCCTCCATTGGCGGCCCACTCCGGGCATAATTCATCAAGCTCTCCACACGATGGGGAGCATCGGATGGTTGCCCGGATGACTACACACCAATCGACTTCGGAGTCACTTGAGGATCATGTGAGTGTAGTATCTCTTCTTCTCGTGTTGCAATCGATTTTATCTATGGCATTTGTTGATCCTTTGTTGTTTTCTTTTTTGCGATAGCTCCTTGTGAAGGAAGCCACTCACCTGGCAGAGCAGGTGCTTGCGATGGGCCGCCAGCATGCAATGCTGGATACGCGCTATTGCGTGGTGGAAAGTAAGTGCCCTTTGCTTGTTCTTTTTCTGCATCGTTGTTATATAGTCGACTGATAGTCTATCCCTTTTGTTTTGTTTTGCAGCTGAACATAATGCCCTTCTTCGCGATGCCGCCGCCATGGAAAAGACGCTCGCCGTGGCTGTGAAGAGTCATGATGGGCAATCGCGGTGCGGGACAAGGCGCAAAAGCGCGAAGAGGATTTGCGTGCCTCCGTCACAGCTAGGGAGAAATTGTTCGAGGAACAACTTTTCTCAATTGCCAAGGCTCTCTCAGGTATTCCCTTGTGTGAATTTGTGGTGCTTTCTTCTTCTTTCGAAGTTGTTATTAGTGCTGACTCTTGTGCCTCTGCTTGATTGTAGATGCCAGCGGTTTGAGCTTTGACCCTCAGGCCCTCTGCGGTGACGATGCCTTGGCGGGTGCTCTTTCAGCAGTCGAGGATCGCAGCTCTGCCGTGCAAGATACGCTCTCCAAGGCCAAGGGCATGCTTAGTCGCCTCTGGGAAGAGCTGGTGCCCAAGGTTGAGCTAATCGAGAACATGAACGAGCCGGTGGAGTCTCTTGCCAGGGGCGTTCCTACAAGCTTCAAGAACTCGCTCCGTGCGGCTGGTGCGTCAATGTCACTCGCCATGGTGCAGGCCCACGGAGTCAAAGTTGATCCTGCAGCGGTCTCAAGGGCGATGCCATCAGCGCCGACAACCAGCAGGTAGTCTTTGCTCCTTTCGCGACTGCGTGTGGCAAGTATGGGCCGCAGCTGATCAGCACAGTTGCAAAGTACTCTGAGGAGCTGCAGCGAGCCAAGAAAGCGGCGAAGGCTGCAGCGTCAGGGGCCGGCAGAAAGTCAGTGGCATCTGATACTGCCACAGACTCGATGAGGCCCCCCCAAGCCAAATTCCAAGTCGAAGAAACTAGTTGCTCCTCAGTAGCTTTGTAATAGTTAGATGCCTTTAGTCGAAAACATGCCTTTTGGCGAGTGTATCTATTGATACATTTGCTAATCTTGAATGCACTCGAATCTTTTGTCTGTACATCACTTTGGTCTTCTTATTTGCTTCTTGCTTGGCTTGTGATAGGGCACGTCGAGTGAACCATTGAGGGAACCTCAGGATTCGCCACCCCTTGATGACACTTTGGCACCGCCGCGCTCGAGGGTGGATGAGTTGTCTCTGCTCGCGCGACTTCGTGATCGTGTGAAGCAGCTGGAGCGTGAATTTCCCGTACTCCGCAGTAACGCAGATGTATGGAAATCGAAGGCAGAGAGGGCCACCGCCCGAGAACAATATATGTTGGGGGAGGTGACGCAGTTGGGTGACCAATTTAAATGTTAGCTTTCTTACTCTTTTCTTGTCCTTGTAGTCTCTCACGATGGTGTGCTGTCCTCATACTTCTGCTTTTGCCTTGTATAGTTGTCAGCGTGCGCCATCCGCAGGATAAGAAGGATAGGATTGCTATTCGCATGAATGACCTGACCCAAGAGTAGCTTCAAGAGAGTGGGTATTTCTGGGTGGATCATGATCGTGCAACGGCATTGGCGACCCTGCAGGATCGTGCGTCGCGAGTGCTGCACTTCCTGATGAAGTGCAGTCATGTTTGAAGAATATTTATCGGACAATGTTTTCACTGGATGTTGCTCCATCGAGCCTGCTGGCCCTCCTTGCCATGTTCCAAGACCTGGCTGCAGTTCGCGAGTGTGTAAGACAACGGTTGGTGGCTGGTGCCAAGGCCACCCTGTCGCTGGAGTGACTGCATAGGCCTGATGTAGACGTTGCAGCTATTGCGGCTGGTTCACCTGTGCCACCAGCAGGTTCTGCTTGGAATATGGTGCCGCACTATCAGGCGGTGGATCGCCCAGCAGAGGAGATCGTCGACTTCTTCGAGGAGCAAACCAATGTTCTCTTGTTACAGTAGTAGCTTAGTTTGTATCCTGCATGTAAGTGTACCAATGTTGTAAAGTTCATATATATGCCGTGTATAATTCATTGTCGACGATGTATAAAGAGCTTGTTAGCGTGTATATTTTGTGGGTGTGTTGCACTATGCGACTCCTTTTCGTTAGCCTAGCCATGCGTTTATCTCAGTCCCTTGTCAACCTGTCAAGTGCGTTGCAACTGGGTTGATGTGCGCAAAGGGTTTTGATTGGTGTGCCAGCTACTCGGGATATCGCGCATTAAGTTCGTAGAACATATGTGTGCAGGGTGGCGCAGCCCCCGAGTGGATAAGTTGCGAAGAATAAAGGAAAACACAGAGTTTTGGGGCACTTAGCTTTATTTATTCGCGGGATAGTACGAAGTACAATGTGTGGCTAAGTAGCCTTGGCTGGGTAGCCTTATTTGCAATGTAAAAGTAAAAACGATTAAGGGTAGAAGCGTCGCAGCTGCGCGACGTTCCAGGGGTTGGAGTATGCGACTCCTGTCTCTAAATCTTGAAGGCGATAGGCACCACCTGGGATTACTTCTGTAATCACGTATGGTCCCTCCTAGGGGGACTCGATCTTGAGATGCCCTTGCTACTTTAGTCGCAGGACCAGGTCATCTTCGACGAAGGATCTGGGGCGTAGCCTCCTACTGTGGTAGTTGCGCAGGTTCTGCTGGTAGATCGTTGATCTTTCTATGGAGAATTCCCTTGCTTCGTCAAGGAGGTCTACGGAGTCTTCGAGTGCCAGATTTGACTCTTGCTCGTTTTAAGCGATCATGCGCGGTGCTTTGTATCGTACCTCGGCGGGTAGCACCGCTTCAGCCCCGTGCACCAGAAAGAACGGGGTGTATCCTGTAGCACTGTTTGGAGTTGTATGTAGGCTCCAGAGTACTGATTGTAGTTCGCCTGGCCAGCAACCCACGGCTTGTTCGAGTGGCCAGAGGAGTCGCTTCTTGATGCCACCGCAGCCTATTTGCTTTTTCGACCCGACCGTTGGTCTGTGGATGTGCCACCGAGGCGTAGCTGATGTTGATTCCCAGATTCTCACAGAATTCTTGGAATTCCTTAGACGTGAAGTTTGTCCCATTGTCGGTGATGATGCTGTGCGGCACTCCGAAGCGGTTGATGATGGACTCGAAGAACCTGACTGTGATGTGCCCTGATTGATTGGTTACTGGCATGGCCTCTATCCACTTGGTGAATTTGTCGACGGCGACCAAGAGGTAGACGTAGCCTCCTCGTGAGGACCTTGGGAGTTTGCCAACCATGTCGAGTCCCCATTGCGCGAAGGGCCAGGCCAATGGAATTGGCCGAAGCTCTACGCCAGGTGTGTGCGGCTTGTTCGCGAATCGCTGGCAAGCGTTGCATTTCTGGACGATGTCCTTGGCGTCGCGCATGGCCGTAGGCCAGTAGAATCCAGCTCATAGAGATTTGGCAACGAGGGTGCAACTGCCGGCGTGGTGCCCGTAGGTCCCCTCATGGATGTCGAGGAGAACAGCTCTTCCATCGGCCATGGAGATGCATCGTTGGAGTACTCCTGTGATGCTGCGTTTGTACAGTTCGCCAGTGATAACAGCGAATGCCTTGGATCGTCACGCGATGTGCCGTGCATCAGTCGGATCGTCCGGTAACCTCTTGCTGAGGAGGTACGTGATGTACGGTTGAGTCCAGGATGTTTCGATCATCATGAAGCTCATTGGTCCTTCGAGTCCTGTGTCCAGCTCCAAGTCGTCGGGTGCCGTTGGCTCATTGGGCGGCGTAGCCCCCGAGTCCGTTGCTGCGCTTGTTTTCTTCTCTGCGGCCTTTGGCTTGATGGAGCGTTCGCAGATGCGCTCGAGAAATACCCCAGGTGGTATGGGGGTGCAGGTAGAGCCTATGTTGGTGAGTGCGTCCGCCTCTTCGTTGCTTTCGCGACCTATGTGCCACAGCTCGCAGCCGTCGAAATCCCCTTCGAGTGTGTTGTAGAGGTCGTGGTAGGTGATCATGTTGTCATTCAGTGCGTCACACTCGTGCATTGTCTGGTTAACCACCAGCTTGGAGTCGCCATATATTATGAGCCTTTTGGCGCCGCAGCCTTTTGCCATCCTCATCCCGTGGAGCAGGACCTCGTATTCGGCTTCGTTGTTGGAGGTGGTGAACTGCATTCGCAGGATATATGTCAGCTTATCCCCCTAGGGTGATGTCAGTATGACACTTGCGCCAGCTCCGTCCTTCCGCTTGGATCAACGAAGTGTATTGTCCAGAGGTAGGACATATCTGGTTTTTCGGGGAGCTGGTTCTCCATCCAGTGCACGAGGAAGTCAGGGAGAACTTGTGACTTGATTGCGTCGCGCTTTTCGTATGTAATGTCTCGTGGAGACAATTCGATTCCCCAAAGCGTGACTCGCCCCGTGGCGTCGGGGTTATTGAGGATATGCCCAAGCGGGGTGTCGTTGACCACCACGATTGGGTGTTCCTGGAAGTAGTGGCGCAGTCGCCGGGTGGTCATGAAAACACCGTACGCCAGCTTCTGGTAATGTGGGTACCGTACGCCAGCTTCTTTGTTGGCGTGAGTACCTCGCTGAGGTAGTAGACTGTGCGATGTACCCCTGGACCTTGTTTTCCTCGGCTCGTTCGACTACGAGCACTGTGCTGACCACCTGGTTGGTGGCGGAGATGTATAATAACAACGGTTCCCTTTCTCGTGGGGTCACCAGTAGTGGCGAGGTGGATAGTAGGTGTTTGAGGTCTTCGAATGCTTCCTACGCCTCCGTGGTCCACTCGAACTTGTCAGCTTTGCGGAGGAGTTGGTAGAAGGGCAGTGCCTTTTCACCCATCCGACTGATAAATCGACTGAGAGCCGCGATTCGCCTAGCCAGCTGCTAGACGCCCCTTATGTTTTTCGGCTTCTCCATGGCCAATATAGCTTTTATTTTCTTCGGATTTGCCTCAATTCCTCTCGTGGAGATAAGGTACCCGAGTAGTTGCCTAGATGGTACGCCGAAGGAGCACTTGTCTGGATTGAGCTTGATCCGATAGCGATCGAGGTTGGCGAATGTTTCGCGCAGATTGTCGATTAGTGAGGCTTCCTCTTTGGTCTTGATTACTATGTCGTCGACATAGACTTGAATGTTGCGACCTAGCTGGTTCTTGAGGCAAGCCTGCATGCACCGCTGGTAGGTGGCTCCTACGTTCTTTAGCCCAAAGGGCATTGTGTTGTAGCAGAACACACCGAAAGGCATTGTAAACGTTGTTTTTTCTTGGTCTTCCTCCTTCATTCGAATCTGGTTATAGCCTGAGTAGGCGTCGAAGAAGCAGAGGCGCTCGCATCGCGTGGTGGAGTCGATGATCTGGTCGATTCGCGGTAGCGGGAAGTGATCCTTCGGACAGTGCTTATTCAAAGAGGTGAAGTCCACGCACATCCGCAGGATGTCCGTGTCCTTTTTTGGTACTAGCAACATGTTGGCGAGCCAAGTGCTTTCCTTGATCTCGCGTATAAATTTGGTGTTGAGGAGTCTGTTGATCTCCATTCCAAGTGCCTTTGCCCTTGGTTCAGATAGTCGCCGAATTGTTTGTTTGATCGGCCTTGCGTCTGGATTGACATTGAGTGCGTGCTCGACGAATTCCCTGGGAACTCCTGGCATGTCCGCGGACACCAGGTGAAAATTTCCTAGTGCTCACAGAGGAATTCGACGAGCGCAAGTTCCTATGCGGGACTTAAGTTGTTGGCGATGAGGGCCGTCTTGGCGGGGTCCGATGGGTGGACCTGGACTTTCTTCATGTGCATTGATGAGTCGAAGGACAAGTCGGGTGAGCTTGGCCTGCTTAGGGGAGGCAGACTATTGTCTGTCGATTCCTTTAGTCTCGCGAGTTCTTCCTGCATGCCGAAGGACTGGGAGATTCTATTGAATTCCCTGTCACAACTGCCAGATCTCTCAAAGCTCACGTTGATTGTGATGACACCGTTAGGGCCTGGCATCTTCATCTGTAGATAGGCATAGTGTGGTACCGCCATGAACCTAGCGAACGCGACACGTCTGAGGATGCAGTGGTAGTGCGAGGGCCAGTCGACGACCTCGAAGTCGATGCGTTCGCGTCGAAAGTTTTTCGGCATGCCGAAGATGACGTCGAGGTTGATTTTGCCAAGGGGATACACACCCTTGCCTGGGACGATGCCGTGGAACGTTGTGTTTGAGGCTTCTAAGCAAGTCAGAGGGATCCTCATTGCTCGCAAGGTACTCGGGAATATGAGGTTGATGTCGCTTCCGCCGTCCATGAAGACGTGGCTCATGTCGAAGCCCCCGATTTGCGCCTCTAGTACGAGGGGTGAATGGCCTGGGCGAGGTACTTGGGGCGGATGGTCGTGCTTGTCGAAGGTGATGCAGGACTCGCTTCCGCTGAGGTACTCAGTGGTAGATGGTGGCGAGTTTGTGGCCAAGTTGACTTGGCGAGTGATGGCCTTCTACACCCGATTCGAGGGGCGCCCCTTTTGGATCATCATGGTACCCATGGCCTGTGGGTATGGTTCGCCTCCGTGGAGCTGGTCTGGCGCAGCTGCATTCGGGGGTGGCCCGGGTGGTGGTGGCGGAGATCCATGTGCCATGGCGCCTGGGGAGGCTCCGTAGCCCCTTTCGACTGTGCTATGGTTCATCTGAGCTAGTCCCTCGTGTAATTTGAGGAACTCGCAGTAGTCCTTGAGGAGGTGACTTGACTTCTTCTTTCCGTCATGCTTGTCGATGTAGAAGTGCACAGTGTTGTCCTCAATGGATGTTGCGGGTGCCTCATTGCGATTGCGGCGCTGCCACGCTTGCGTGGTCTTTCCGGATTTGTGGTATCCGCCGCTGCGGTAGCCGCTGTTGCGGTTGTCGTCGCGTCTGTCAGGGTAGCCGGCCGCGACCATGTTGACGTCGTCACGGTCATCGTAGATGCGCATGCGGCGTTTGCCTCGGCTATTGCGTCTGCGCTCGAGTTCTGCCTCTTCATCGGAGTGAACATGATTTTTCATCGAATCTTCTCCATCTGCCCAACGATTCGTGATTTCCATCATGTGATCGATGGTTTTGGGCTTTGAGCGGCCCAGTTCCTCCCTGAGCTCTATGCGACGTATGCCGCCGTTGAATGCGTCAATCGCGTGGTCCTCTGAGATGTTCTCTGCGGAGTTCTTGATGATGGACCACCTCTGGATGTAGGAGCGTAGTGATTCACCCGATCTTTGCTGGTAGCATCTCAGCTCTTCGATTGATGCGGGGCATTTGTATGTGCCCTTGAAGTTGCACACGAAGCTGTAAACTAGCTCTTCCCAACTGCGAATGGATCCGCGTGGGAGGTTGTTGAGCCATGCTCGAGCAGCACCTTGCAGTTGTAGCTGCAGGCATTGCATAGCTGTACTTCGACTTCCGCCGTGAAGCCTGACAGAGGAGATGTGGTCCTCCAACCAGATCTTCGGGTCCCGTAGGCCATCAAACTTTGGGTTCTCCGACGGGAGCTTAAACCCCTTGGGCATTCGCTTTTTCCTGATGGCCCTACTGAAGCATCTAGCGCCACAGATCTCTACATCTTCCTCTTCCGAGTCAGTCGACCGAGCACGTCGCGCCCTTGATTTGTCGATCTTGCGCTGTGTGAGGTCATCGCGCGCATCATAGTCGTGGTCGTGTCGCGGTGAGCGGCGACGTCGAGACAAATCGTGACTGTCGTCGCTAGATGAGGGTGAGGAGTAGTGTTTTGCCAGAGCTTTGCCTTTTTTCGGCTCTGGTGCTGGCTCTTTATCGAGGGCGGCCTCGATTAATCCTAGGCCTGCGATCGTAGGTCGGTGCATGGCGGCTCGAGGATCTCCAGCTGGCGGCTGGTTGTTTAGGAGGTACATGGTGGTTGCTGTCACTGCAGCTTGCGGCGTCTTTGGAACCACGTTGCCCCGAGTGTCGACTGTCATAGAGCTAAAGTCGAGGACCTTTGCAGCTTCTATGCGTTCTTGTTCGGTGAGGTGGGCCATCCGGGATCGCCTCTTGTTTGCGATGTACTCGTTGCCCTTGGAGGAGGATCCTCCGTGGGAGGAGAGCCCAGCACGTCGAAGACTCGACTCATCTGCCGCCTTTTTGCACGCCTCGAGTTGCGCGATTGTTTGCACTTGGCGCTTGAATTCTTCCTTCAGGAGCCAATGGTAGCCCATTTTGTAACATCCCAAATTTTGCAATTTCAGATGTTACTAGAAGCATGCATCATATCATTGCATCATGGCATCACATATCAAAACTACATTAGGTATTTTCTTAAACCCCATAGTTAATTATAGACAAAAAGGGGTAAAACCTTTTTGAACCACCAAAACCTTTGCAAAAGGGTTATCTTATAGTCCTACTCTAACCCTCTTCTTTTTACAAAATTTTTGAAACAAATTTCGTCTAATTCGGAGTCCGTTTGCAAAGGTTATTAGTCAAATAGCAAAACAGAAAAAAATAAAAAGAATAAAAAAGGGGAAACCTAACCTAACCGGGCCAGCCGAGCCAGCCCGGGGCTTACTTGCCGCCGCCTGACCGGGTGGGTGACGCGCAGCACGTGGGCCGCCCCAGCCGCAGCCCGCCAGCAGCCAGCCCGCCCCGCGCCTGCAGCCGCCGACAGGCGGGCCCCACCCGTCAGCCGCCTCCTCCGAGTCCGGCTCGAGCACGCCGCCGCCGCCGCGTCAGCGCCAACCACCTCCGGCGAATCCGGAGCGGACTCCGCGACCCCCGCACCACGAAATCACGTCTTTATAAAGCCCCGACACGCCTCCCCAAAAGCCCTAGATTTCTTTCGCCCCACCGCCGCCGAGCCGCCGCCAATCTCTCGCCGGAGTTCCGCCGTCTCCGCCGCCTCCAGCCACCGCCCGCCGTCGCCTCGGGAAGGAGGAGCCGACGCCGCCCCCGGGAATGCAGCCACGACGAGGAGCCGGTCGCCGTCGACCACTTCGTCGGGCCGGAGAAGCACCGCCGCGCCGCCGTACCTCGCCGCCGACGCGCCACCGCCGCCCGTCATCACCGCCGCCGGTAAGCCCTCTCCGACCGTCGGATCGAGATCCAACGGATCTAACCGATCGAACCGCACCGGCCAACCGCGTTGCGCCGCGTGGCAGCCGCCACGTCATCGCCGCGTCATCCCCGCATCGACGTCACACGCGCGTCGCTGGCCAGTCCTGAGCCGCCACGTGTCACCACGTCGCTAGCCACTTTTCTTTTTCTTTTAAAATAGGCAGAAATTACTCCAATCTTGTAAAATCCATAGTAATTCGAATATTAGTCCAAAAATTGCGTATAATATACCGTTGGATTTATATTTTCGAGTAGAACACAGATCTACAATAATATTGCTGTTTTGTCATAGCAATATGGCAGTAGGGTTTAAAGTTTAGATTAGAGTTTTTTAATTCTAGAAATTTATCCGTAACTCCGTTTTAGTTGATTCTTGTTGCGTTGGATTTGTTTCAATGAGACCTTCTGTAGAAAATTATCATATCATTGCTTAGGGTGTTCAGATCTGTCTCGAGGTAGTTTGGAGTTGTAGATCTAGTATTGAGCTTGGTTATTTAGGGTTTAACCCAAAATACTTAAAATCTGTGGGAAATTAATTCTAATGACATCCCCAACTCAACAATACCCCTGAATAAAACCCTTGGTCAAATTTGAATCCATCCTTGCATATTACCATGTAGCATGCATGCATAATTGACTTCGAGGCTTGTCTTGTGCAAATTGTGATTGGATCCATGTTTGTTTCGTTAGATTGCTCGGAGTGCGCCGAGGAGTACTGTTGTGTAGATTGCTGCTCGGATCAAGGCAAGTTACACCACTTGTTCATGTTTATGTCCCAGTTTTGACTATGCATGTTTTACTCTTCAAATTCTGTAGTATGCATGTGTAGGATTTTGGTAGAATTTCTTAGTACTATTTTGCAAGTACGGTTTTGTAGTATGCCATGAGTAGCTCTACGCTTAGGATTCTCCATCTCAATAGGTTACCCTGTTTTTTCTAAGTTATGCTTGCTATGCTATATACTTGTATATATTAAGTACCGTTGGGAGGGTTCGAAAGACTCAAACATTTTCTAAGTACGAGAGCTCTCTCGAGCGAACTTTTCTTCTCCAAAACCCCCTTCCAAATAAAACTAAGTTTTCTTCTGGGCGGAGTGGTTGTCGGGACAACAAGTGGGATTTTGGTGGAGGACGGCCGCCCAGGAATCAAAGAAGTCTTCCATGTTTAAGAATTCAGAAGCTTCCCGTGCAACCACAATACATATGGGCTCTGTCTTGGCTTAGTACTTAGTGGGAAACCTCACCGGGGTACCAACATTTGGAGGTTCTTGGCACGGTTGGATCCACCTGGTAGAGGGGCTACTAAGGGAAGCCTTCGCCATGGTCTTGTCTGTAAAAGGATTTGATCGTGGATTGTGGGGAAAGTGCACAACCTCTCGAGAGTATTGCAATCTGATCGATCAGCCGTGTTCACGGAAACGGAACAACTTTGAGCATCTGAAGGATGGAGCCTCTGAAAGATCTTCCTCTCTCTTTTACAAACCTAACGTTTTATAAACCCCAAGGCGTGAGTAATATCGCCATTGGGTGCGATTTTGGGAACTTGGTGCGTAATATCCAAGTGCTAGGTTGATTTGGGCACTTGGTGAGTAATATCCACGTGTTCCATTCCACCCTATACTATTTATCAAAGTTTACAAAGTAGGGAAAACTTTCTTCCTCTTTTCTTACTACATTGATAAAAATTGGCTTTACGCAAATGAACCACAGAGCCTACTCTTAGCCTTGCATGTAGAGATAGTCTTACTCTTTCCTTGGTGTAATCCGCCAATACATTCAAAGTATTGACCCAACTTGTTGGCTGCACGTCTTATGTGCAGAATCCGAAGATTGAAAGGTGCGTAGGGATCGCGGGTCTTCACGCAGCTAGCCTGAGGCGTTGATGGACTCAAGGTTTACTTAGTTTCCGTTGTTTTATTTGAGCTAGCTATGAGCTATGCAAGTTGTAATAAATATACTCTGGATTATTCGTGTAATAATGACTTGTGTTTTACATGATATTCATCGACTGTGAAGTGCTAGCTATTGATCTAGGGACTAGCATGTTAATCACAGGGACTTAGGATCTTTATTGGTCCGAGGTCGCAACAGATGGTATCAGAGCACAAAGTTGCCTGTAGGACGTGACCCCTAGGATTGGAAACCACCTTTACCATGTGTGTTTTTGCTTTCTATATTTTTCTAAGTTATTTGTACTCTTCTAGTATTTCTCTTCCTTATCACCCTGTGCCTAATTTTCTATCTCCTAACCTAAAGATGACGGCCTTCTACTACGACACCGCCGAAGACATCAAGTGCCTGCGCTTCAGGGAATGCCTTCTAGACATCATCAAGATGTTGCAGTTACCCATGCCATTAATCAAGGGAAGCGAGCTGAGGAAGATGCACAAGGAAGGATGCTGGGCGATTGAAGTCTTCCAACCAGGGCGAAGTCAGACAGAACCCAAGATAGAGGCCATTGTACTCAACGTCACCAGCGACTCCAAGGACAAAGGACTTAGCATCAGCTTGTAGGAGCTCATTGGACGCCTTTGCGGACGCCACCATGAGGAGGTTGAAGGCCACTACATCAAACTCTTTGGAAGACGTGATGAGAAGGGAGTCCCAATCGAGTTAACCCCAGAGGAAAGGAAGACATGCAAGCGTCGAAGAATCCAATATCAAGACTTGGAGTTCCACATCAATGACCTTCAGAAGGGGAGCTGCCTTGAGATCGTGAGGAATGACGAGCTTTGTGCCCTAGTCAAGGAGAAGGACGAGAAGATCGAAGAGCTGGAAGAGAAGACCAAGTCCCTAGGAGGGGAGCTCACCGCCCAAGATAAGAGGTTCGCTAATCAAGAAAAGAGGGTGCAAGATAAGAACAAGAGGATTAGGGAGCAAAGTCTAGTGCTCGCAAAGAACGAGATGGAGTTCAAGAACCTTGCCACCATGTTGAAGGACCTACGAGCAGCCAAGAGGAGCTTGGAGGAGAAGATCACGCCCGTGACTATGGGGTCAAGTTTGATCAAGAAGCTACAGAAGGAGAAGAAGGAACTCCGAGCGAAGCTGGAAGCTGCTACCCAGGAGCTGCAAGAGGTGAAGGAACTTCAAGGGAGGCTCGAAGCTGCAACACCGGAACCACAGGAGGTAAAGGAACTTCAGGAGAAGCTTGAAGCCACGACGAGGGACATGGAGTTATACAAGTCACTGCTAGAGAAGGAAGGCTTCATCATTGAGGATGAGGAAGTGGATGATGAGTAGAGTAGTTGGACCACCTTTAGTTCTATAGTCAAACGTTATTCGCGATTGTAATGAGTACCAATTTTTTTATTTTTTTTAGTTAAACTTGGTTGAGTGTGTAGTTTTATGTGCCTTGTGTGCCTTGCTTTTCTCGTGTGTTTTTCTTCTCGTGTTTACATAAGGGTAGGAGTTTATTCCTTAGGCTTTCTATCTATTTCTTAACTTGCCTCCCAAACCCTCCAGATGGCGAGACGTGGAAACAACAATAACAACATGCCCCCAGAGATAGCACAACTTCTGAACTCCCAGAATCAGTTGATCCAACTCCTCACTCAAAACATGCAAAACAACAACAACAACCCGCCGCCTCCGCCACCCCCATCGCCCCAACAGGATCGCTTAACTCGGTTCTTGAGGTTGAACCCTCCAACTTTCTCAAGTAGTTCTGAGCCACTTGTGGCAGATGACTGGCTCCGCACCATCAACAAGAAGTTAGACACCGTCCAAGTTGTTGGAGCTGATAGGGTGCGCTTTGCCGCGCACCAACTGGAGGGACCAGCTGCTGAATGGTGGGATAACTACCAGGTCACCCACCCCGATATTGAAGCTATCACCTGGAACCAGTTTGAAGCAGCCTTCCGTACTCATCACGTAGCCATGGGAGTCATGTCACTTAAGATACGTGAACTCCGCGACTTGAAAAAACTACACCGCTCTGTCTCCGAGTATGGGGACCTTTTCAACAAGCTGGCACGTTATGCACCTGATGATGTATCCACTGATGCCAAGAGACAAGAGGAGTTCTTAAGGGGACTTAATGATGAAATATCAATTCAGCTTGTGGCCCTAAAGTTTGATAACTATTAGGCACTCCTGGACAGGGCAGTGGTGGTTGAAGCAAAGCAAAGGAGTATAGAAAACCGAAAGAGAAAGTCCATCTCACACAAGCACAACTCTACCCCATATCAGAAGCAACGGACTTCGTCACCACCACCCCACAACCACAATGGCCACAACCACAATGGTCATCGTCATGGAGGACATAACCACAATGGCCATAAACACCGCAATGGAAATGGCAATGGGAAGGATCTGAGTGAAGTGACATGCTTCAAGTGTAACAAGACAGGGCACTATGCGACTACTTGCCCCGAAAAGACGAAGAATGGGAATGGTAATGGAAACAGCAACGGACACAACCATGGCAATGGTAATGGAAATGGGAAGAAGCCGAACCCGTTCGTCAAAGCCACGGTGAATCATGTCTCCATGGAGGATGCTCGTGAGGCACCTGACTCCGTGATTGGTAAGTTCAAGCTTAACTCCACACCTGCAGTTGTTTTTTTTGATACTGGTGCATCACATTCATTCATATCAAGGGTATTTGTGGATAGAGGCAAGATACCTACGGAGACTATTAGTACTCCCCTAAGGGTAAGTTCTCCTGGAGGAGAAATAGTGGCAAACTCTGGATGCCGTGGGTTAGAACTAAGAATTGGGGCGCACACCTTTCCCACCAGCCTAGTCGTTCTGGAATCACAAGGCTTAGACATAATTTTGGGCATGAATTGGATGACCGAGTATGAGGGAGTCATAGATTGCGCCAAAAGGACTATCGCACTCACGACTCCGGATAAGAAAAGGATCCGCTTTAAGTCAGCTTTTGCACTCAAAGGAAGTATGGTGAACTCTCTTAAGGGGGTTAGCTTGGAGGATGTGCCAATTGTGAAGGAGTATCCAGATGTGTTCCCGGAAGAATTGCCAAGGATGCCTCCCGACCGAGACATCGAGTTTCTCATCGACTTGATGCCTGGTACTGGACCAATAGCAAAGAGACTGTACAAGATGGATGTGGATGAGTTGAAGGAACTTAAGAAACAGCATAGATAGCAATTGGAAAAAGGCTTCATTCAACCAAGTGCGTCATCTTGGGGAGCACCTGTCTTATTCGTGGAGAAGAAGGATAAAACCAAGAGACTAGTCGTGGACTACCGGTCGTTGAATGAAGTGACAATCAAGAACAAGTACCCTCTATCCAATATTAACGACCTGTTTGACCAATTAAAGGGAGCTAGTGTTTTCTCTAAGATTGATCTCCGATCAGGTTATTTTCAGTTAAAGATCCGAGAACAGGATGTACCCAAGACAGCCTTCACCACAAGATACGGATTGTATGAGTACACCGTGATGTCGTTTGGCTTAATCAATGCCCCAGCATACTTCATGACTATGATGAACAAGGTGTTCATGGAGTACTTGGATAAGTTTATTGTGGTATTCATTGATGACATACTCATATACTCCAAGGACGAGAAGGAACATGAGAGGCAGCTGCACCTAATCATGGAAAAGTTAAGAGAACACAAGTTGTATGCCAAATTTAGCAAATGTGAGTTCTGGTTGAAAGAAGTGGGTTTCCTTGGTCATATTGTGTCAGCTAAAGGTGTTGCCGTGGACCCAAGTAAGGTAGCATCCGTGACAGAATGGGAGTCTCCTAAAAATGTGGGTGATATTAGGAGTTTCCTGGGCCTTGCGGGATATTACCGAAGATTCATTGAAAACTTTTCCAAGATAGCAAAGCCTATGACAGAGTTGCTGAAGAAATAGAAGAGGTTCCAATGGACCGAGGCATGTGAAGCAAGTTTTCAAGAGTTGAAGAAGCACCTAGTAACAGCACCAGTTTTGTGTCTCCCTGACATTCAAAAGGATTTCTAGGTCTATTGCGATGCTTCCCGGCAAGGACTCGGTAGTGTACTGATGCAAGATGGAAAAGTAGTGTCTGACGCCTCTCGGCAACTTAAGAACCATGAGAATAACTACCCCACGCACGATTTGGAACTAGCATCAGTTGTGCATGCGCTCAAGGTATGGAGACATTACCTAATGGGCAAACATTGTGATGTGTTCAGGGATCACAAAAGCCTTAAATACATCTTCACTCAAAAGGAATTAAATATGAAGCAAAGGAGATGGCTTGAGCTCATCAAGGACTATGACTTGGACCTGCAGTACCATCTTGGAAAGGCCAACGTTGTGGCTGACGCCTCAAGCCGGAAAGTCTATGTAAATGGGCTTACCGTGGGAGAACTTCCAAACGAATTGTGTGAACAATTCAAGGACCTCAGATTGGAAATAGTTCCGGAAGGATAGTTAGCAACTATGGAGATAGTGCCAACACTTCTGGACCAAATCAAAGAGGCCCAAAAGGAGGACAAAGGGTTGGAAGAAATAAGAGCTAATATAAGCAAGGGTAAAACAAAAGGGTTTCACACGGATGAACAAGGAACACTTTCGTATGAGAAGCATCTGTGCGTTCCCGATGACCCTGATATTAGGAAGTTAATCCTTTAGGAAGCTCACGATTCACCTTACTCAATCCATCCAGGAAATACAAAGATGTACATGGATGTGAAAGAGAGGTTCTGGTGGAACAACATGAAAAGAGAAATTGCTGAATATATCTCCTTGTGTGACGTATGCAACAGAGTTAAGGCCGAACATCAAAAACCAGCAGGACTGCTGTAGCCATTACCTGTGCCCGATTGGAAGTGGGACAAGGTAGGCGTGGATTTTATCACAGGACTACCGCGGACTCGTTCTGGGTATGACTCCATCTAGGTAGTGGTTGACCACCTCAAAAAAGTGGCCCACTTCATTCCCGTAAAGACCACCTATACGAGTGCTAAACTTGCCAAGATTTATATGTCAAGGATCGTAAGTCTTCATGGTGTACCCAAGGGGATTGTCTCGGATAGAGGAACCCAATTCACCTCTAAGTTTTGGCGACAGCTACACGAGTCTCTAGGGACACGACTGGAGTTTATTACTGCCTTCCACCCACAAACTGATGGACAGACGGAAAGGGTTAATCAGATCTTGGAGGACATGTTAAGAGCCTGTGCGCTAGATTATGGGTCTAGTTGGGATGATAACTTGCCATATGCGGAATTCTCATACAATAACAGCTACCAAACTAGCATCAAGATGGCTCCATTTGAAGTTCTATATGGCAGAAAGTGTAGGACTCCGCTGCTATGGAGTGGAGTAGGAGAATGTAGTTTGTTTGGACCTGAACTGATCAAGGATGCCGAAGAAAAAGTGAGATAGATTCAAGACAGGTTAAAAATAGCCCAATCCAGACAAAAGAGTTATGCTGATTCCAAGCGCAGGGATGTGACTTATGAAGTGGGAGACCGTGCGTATCTCCGAGTTTCACCGCTACGAGGAGTTAAGAGATTCGGGATCAAGGGTAACTTAGCACCCCGATTCATAGGGCCCTACAAGATCTTGGGTCGTAGAGGGGAAGTTGCCTATCAGTTGGAATTGCCCGAAGTGCTAACAGTTCACGATGTTTTCCATGTGTCGCAACTAAAAAAGTGTCACCCGGAAATGGCTGAAACCCCACTGAAGGATACTGTTCCATTGGACGAGGTTCAACTGGAAAACGACCTCACCTATGAGGAAAAACCCACCAGGATTCTGGAAACAGCCGAGAGAATTACTCGTACCAAGACTATCAGATTTTGCAAAGTTCAATGGAATCACCATTCCGAGGAAGATGCCACGTGGGAGCGTGAAGAAGACCTGAAGAAAGAACACCCACACCTATTTGCTAACCAACCTGAATCTCAGGGACGAGATTCTTCTTAAGGGGGGTAGGTTTGTAACGTCCCCAATTTCGCAATTTCAGATGTTACTAGAAGCATGCATCATATCATTGCATCATGGCATCACATATCAAAACTGCATCAGGTATTTTCTTAAACCCCATAGTCAATTATAGACAAAAAGGGGTAAAACCTTTTTGAACCACCAAAACCTTTGCAAAAGGCTTATTTTATAGTCCTACTCTAACCCTCTTCTTTTTACAAATTTTTTGAAACAAATTTCGTCTAATTCGGAGTCCGTTTGCAAAAGTTATTAGTCAAATAGCAAAACAGAAAAAAATAAAAAGAATAAAAAAAGGGGAAACCTAACCTAACCGGGCCGGCCGAGCTAGCCTGGGGCTTACCTGCCGCCGCCTGACCGGGTGGGCGACATGCAGCGCGTGGGCCGCCCCAGCCGCAGCCCGCCAGCAGCCAGCCCGCCCCGCGCCTGCAGCCGCCGACAGGCGGGCCCCACCCGTCAGCCGCCTCCTCCAAGTCCGGCTCGAGCACGCCGCCGCCGCTACGTCAGCGCAAACCGCCTCCGGCGAATCCGGAGCGGACTCCGTGACCCCCGCGCCAAGAAATCGCGTCTTTATAAAGCCCCGTCACGCCTCCCCAAAAGCCCTAGATTTTTTCGTCCCACCGCCGCCGAGCCGCCGCCAATCTCTCGCCGGAGTTCCGCCGGCTCCGCCGCCTACAGCCACCGCCCGCCGTCGCCTCGGGAAGGAGGAGCCGACGCCGCCCCCGGGAACGCAGCCACGACGAGGAGCCGGTCCCCGTCGACCACTTCGTCGGGCCGGAGAAGCACCGCCGCGCCGCTGTACCTCATCGCCGACGCGCCACCGCCGCCCGTCATCGCCGCCGCCGGTAAGCCCTCTCCGACCGTCGGATCGAGATCCAACGGATCTAACCGATCGAACCGCGCCGGCCAACCGCGTTGCGCCGCGTGGCAGCCGCCACGTCGTCGCCGCGTCATCCCCGCGTCGATGTCACACGCGCGTCGCTGGCCAGTCCCGAGCCGCCACGTGTCACCACGTCGCTGGCCACTTTTTGTTTTTCTTTTAAAATAGGCGGAAATTACTCCAATCTTGTAAAATCCATAGTAATTCGAATATTAGTCCAAAAATTGCGTATAATATACCGTTGGATTCATATTTTCGAGTAGAACACAGATCTACAATAATATTGCTGTTTTGTCATAGCAATCTTGCAGTAGGATTTAAAGTTTAGATTAGAGTATTTTAATTATAGAAATTTATCCATAACTCCGTTTTAGTTGATTCTTGTTGTGTTGGCTTTGTTTCGACGAGACCTTCTGTAGAAAATTATCATATCATTGCTTAGGGTGTTCAGATCTGTCTCGAGGTAGTTTGGAGTTGTAGATCTAGTATTGAGCTTGGTTATTTAGGGTTTAACCCAAAATACTTAAAATCTGTGGGAAATTAATTCTAATGACATCCCCAACTCAACAATACCCCTGAATAAAACCCTTGGTCAAATTTGAATCCATCCTTGCATATTACCATGTAGCATGCATGCATAATTGACTTCGAGGCTTGTCTTGTGCAAATTGTGATTGGATCCATGTTTGTTTCGTTAGATTGCTCGGAGTGCGCTGAGGAGTACTGTTGTGTAGATTGCTGCTCGGATCAAGGCAAGTTACACCACTTGTTCATGTTTATGTCCCAGTTTTGACTATGCATGTTTTACTCTTCAAATTCTGTAGTATGCATGTGTAGGATTTTGGTAGAATTTCTTAGTACTATTTTGCAAGTACGGTTTTGTAGTATGCCATGAGTAGCTCTACGCTTAGGATTCTCCATCTCAATAGGTTACCCTGTTTTTTCTAAGTTATGCTTGCTATGCTATATACTTGTATATATTAAGTACCGTTGGGAGGGTTCGAAAGACTCAAACATTTTCTAAGTACGAGAGCTCTCTCGAGCGAACTTTTCTTCTCCAAAACCCCCTTCCAAATAAAACTAAGTTTTCTTCTGGGCGGAGTGGTTGTCGGGACAACAAGTGGGATTTTGGTGGAGGACGGCCGCCCAGGAATCAAAGAAGTCTTCCATGTTTAAGAATTCAGAAGCTTCCCGTGCAACCACAATACATATGGGCTCTGTCTTGGCTTAGTACTTAGTGGGAAACCTCACCGGGGTACCAACATTTGGAGGTTCTTGGCACGGTTGGATCCACCTGGTAGAGGGGCTACTAAGGGAAGCCTTCGCCATGGTCTTGTCTGTAAAAGGATTTGATCGTGGATTGTGGGGAAAGTGCACAACCTCTCGAGAGTATTGCAATCTGATCGATCAGCCGTGTTCACGGAAACGGAACAACTTTGAGCATCTGAAGGATGGAGCCTCTGAAAGATCTTCCTCTCTCTTTTACAAACCTAACGTTTTATAAACCCCAGGGCGTGAGTAGTATCGCCATTGGGTGGGATTTTGGGAACTTGGTGCGTAATATCCAAGTGCTAGGTTGATTTGGGCACTTGGTGAGTAATATCCACGTGTTCCATTCCACCCTATACTATTTATCAAAGTTTACAAAGTAGGGAAAACTTTCTTCCTCTTTTCTTACTACATTGATAAAAATTGGCTTTACGCAAATGAACCACATAGCCTACTCTTAGCCTTGCATGTAGAGATAGTCTTACTCTTTCCTTGGTGTAATCTGCCAATACATTCAAAGTATTGACCCAACTTGTTGGCCGCACGTCTTATGTGCAGAATCCGAAGATTGAAAGGTGCGTAGGGATCGCGGGTCTTCACGCAGCTAGCCTGAGGCGTTGATGGACTCAAGTTTTACTTAGTTTCCGCTGTTTTATTTGAGCTAGCTATGAGCTATGCAAGTTGTAATAAATATACTCTGGATTATTCGTGTAATAATGACTTGTGTTTTACATGATATTCATCGACTGTGAAGTACTAGCTATTGATCCAGGGACTAGCATGTTAATCATAGGGACTTAGGATCTTTATTGGTCCGAGGTCGCAACACATTAGCAGTTCTTGCGGAGATCTGAAGGGTAGAGGGTTGCCTAGTAAGGCCTCGCGGCAGCGATCCCACTCCTGCTCGTTGAGCCTGATCACGACGCGTTCGCCGGTTTGCTCGTTTGTTATGGTTGGGGGCTCGACTGCCCCTCCATTGTTGATGGGGGCACCGTTTGGTGATGGTCCGCCGTTTGGCGGTGGTCCGCCGTTGGGTATGCCGCCGTCGCCCGTGTTGTCACGATTGGCGGAGGTGTCCTCTGCGTTGATGACGGCGCACATGACATGGTTTGGGAACCTGCTGCTCCCGCAACTTTCAGATCCGGAACCATAGGTCCCAACTTCAGTTGCCAGATCGCTCAGATCGGATTCGCGACTGCTGTCGCTGACCGTATTCTTGACTGTTGTCGGGGCGTTGAGCTCACTGAGGGTGCCGATCGGTGGAGGGAACCATGATGCTGGAGCAATCGATGTCACTGTCGGCTGGTCAGGCATGCGAAGCGTGCCCATCTGACCAACTTGGAAGCGGAAGCTCCAGATCGCCAGGCTTATTCCATCGCCCACAGACTCGAAAGCCGGGCGAGTGGCCGGCGTGTGGACGGTGAAGTCGAACGCGCCGAAAAGCTGACGAATCTCCACTGTTACGGAGTTGTAGATCGCGGTTGATGGGGCTGAAGAAGCCGCAACATCAGCACTCCCAATTCCCACAGACGGCGCCAATTGACGAGGGTTTAACTCATCAATGCCCATTGTTATGGACTTGGGTTTTGGAGAAGGAGGGAGCGCTGGAGACATCTATCGGCTAGCAAACAAGCACACAGGGAACTCGAAGATTTACCCAGGTTCAGGCCTCGTAGAGGTCCCAACTCCTGCTTGTCTGCTCGTGGAATTATCAAAGGAATCGAGGATTACAATGGTGCGCAGATGCAATCTGGCGAGGGTTGTGGAAACTAGGGTTGCGTGTGTCCTCCTCGCTGCTCCCTCATAGCCTTTATATAGAGATGCTAGGTGTCGGGTGATAGATCGAGTCGGTTACAGGTTAGGGTTTTCCCCTTTGAACTTTCTATCTTTAGAATCTTCTTGTTCTTCAAGCAATCGAGAGTCCGTAGGCTACTCGAGTTCTCTCTTTGGGCCTTGGCGACACCGTGGGCTTCGCCATATCTGGACCGTATATGCCAAACTGGATTACATGTAGGGTATACCCATGTCAATACCACAACTAAACAAACCAGCATAAATTCTACATGTGTATCTCTCATAGGTATCTGGGTACAACAAACTAGAATAATTTGCATCAATCAATAGGAGCCAACTAAAACAACCAGAGTAGACCAAGAATAAAAGGCAAACGAGAGGTACCCTGAAGATTATGTCATACACAAAATACCTCATTGTGGTGCCTGTCTCGAAGCTTGCTCTTTGGCAAATCAATAGCCTAACCAAAGATCGTTCATCAGCGAGTTACACTTGATGCACATCTTCTGCATGCTAGTTAATCTTTATTTGGAGCACCCTATTTTTTATAACCTGAAAGCAATGCATGCAGGAAGGATCTCAGTTTTATGAGGGAAGCTTGTATAGCTACATCTTCATAACTTTGACCTAGAATATATACATGTGTCTGTCTTAGTGGTTGAGTTTGAGGAGGTGTAAACAATGGAACTGTATTCTCATTGCTAGGTGGAAAATCGACATCAGCTACCTGCAGAAACAAATAAGCAAGGCATCATGTTCATTGTTTGGACCGAAGGAGTTGTCTTGGCTATCTAACCATAATAGTGTATATATAAGTTTATAATAAGAATATGAAATGGAGAAGACTTAAGTTCACGGGGGAAAGGCAATCAAATAGAAAACTAAAAATTCAAAGATTACACAAGACAAATAACAATAAAGGTACATATGTGGAAGGTACCTTGAGTTCTTAGTATGCGGTGTAATAATGGGGATATATCCCCGATGGACCTCCAAAAGCCACTTGCAACGTGTCAGCCAAACTCAATATTTTCTCTCTCGTGCATTTTAGTCTGGCTGCACATACACACGTGAATCTAGGAAACTATCACATATATGGTACATTCTACCTAAGATCATAGTTATTACTTAAGCACACTATAAAGGTCCTTTCGATTCACAAGTATTTTAGAATAAAAAGATCAATTCCATCAGGAATCGAGGAAAACAAATCCTGCGAATCAAAATGTCCCTAAGACAAATCCAAGCAAAGTGCTTCTACTTGTTAAGAAAATATCAGAAGCCATCAATCATTCACCATCAAGCATTAGGTATTAAACAACCACCATTTCTATAATAAGATGAAAAGTCACAAAGGTTCGAAGTAACCAAAACAAAATAAGGTATATAGTTTTGATAGACCAACCATACAATGGGAGAGAGAATCGACAACAGAATCAGATCTACACTTTTAAAACAGTTTTTGAATGCGGTAAATAGTACTCAAACTTGTATGGATTACATGATATAGATTAAAAAATTAAATATTGGCTAGGTAAGGGGCCTCGATAAGATGGTGTCGATACAAAGACAACTACCTTCAAATTATAAACGTGCTCAAGAATGATACAATAGAAGGGTGTGTGTGTTGGTTCCAAGGTTTGGGGCTTTTTTGGTAGCAAATGATGTCCCCACTTCTTCTTCTTTAAATGAGCATAGATAAATGTTGTGTAAATTTATTCATGCAGAGATATGTATTAGTAACTATATATATGAAAGTGGCTCGTTTCAGCGCTCCACAAATACCTCCACGTCAGTGCTTACTACTGTAGGAGCGAAGAAATATGAGTTCTACAGTGTTTCGTGTTGGTCCGGTGACGAATTAGCGATCCCTCGACGTCCCAAATCAGCGATCTGCTCAACGCGTGCTGTACATCCCGGGCGATGGTGCCGTACATCTCCGCGTTCTGCGATGGTGACACGTAGCTTCCACGTCAACACCGTTTCCACAGGATGTTTGCGTCTAGTATGTATAATGTCATGGGTAACACAAGATTGGCATAGGTTCTCCCACATCATGTAGCATGTACCTAACATGCTTGTTTATATAAATGAGTTTAACTTTGCTATTTCAGATTAAGGAAACGAACTCCTGCTGAAACATTTTCCTTCCATACCTCCGCTAAGTCATACGGTAAATGAAAATGATTTGAACAAGTCCTAAACTGGTAAGATCAACCAATGGCTTTAACAGAAGACTCTCAGCTACAGATGCCAGCTTGTAGAGTATTTCTTCGGCTCCTCCAGAATACAGTAAACGTTAATAAGATAACTGAAACAAATATGGGAGGGGATGAGTTCACTAGAAAATTTACAAGGACCTCCTCGCCACTACAAATAGCAACCACAATTATTAGATATCCAGATCGAGTGATTTACTATTGGAAATAAACAAGCAAAATGAAGAGGAGATTTACCAAAGTTAGCACCACATGAGGATGGTGAACTCCTTCTCATGCTCGCAGCAATGGAAATCCCACTAAGAAAATTCAGGAAAAGGCAGCAGATTCAAAGATACGGATACATATAAGAGAGATAATGACGTAGGGCAAAATGCGACGAATGAACTCCTAGCCTTTTTCTGCCGATGCAACATTGTTTGCCCATCGTTGTCTCCAGCCAAAATCTGTAGATTCAGATAAAAAACTAATGATAAATCTAGATACAATTCAAGAAGTCACTATAAGAATCTGGACGATCCGTGACATTTTTTATGATGCGATCTAAAAATGTCGCGGATTCCTGATGTTCTAGAACGTTTCGTCACAACGAGCTCCAAGCCCCTCCAGCCCGGTTATCCATGACGTTCCTTGTTTTCATCGTGGCAAATTCGTCGCAGATTTCATCCCAGACCCTCAAGCCCAGTTTGCCATTCCGTCTGGTGCCAAATTTATCGTGGATTTCGTCACGGCACATGTTTAACTCTTTTTTTCCATCGACCATCTCCTCCGTGCTTCAACCCTACATGTCAGCTCGGTGTCGACGGTCCGTACGTAGTGTATCTAAAGGTAGTGCTGGGTTTGACGCTGCTTCGTGACGTTTTCCCCCGGCCCTAGCTATCAGTGCGTTTCGTAGAAATTAAATAATAGAAAAACATTTCGTGCAGATAGACAGAATCGAGCCGTCAACCAATCTTTTGCAAAACTAAATTGCAACCGATGCATCTGTCCATTGGTTATGTGCTGATCTACAACTTTATTATGTATATTACATACCAGCTCTCAATCAAAGGAAGTGAAGTAATTCTAAAATAGACAATCAGTAAAGTATATATGTATCGATGTGGTTGATACATATTGTAAATTTCACACAACTATGAAAAAGAGAATATAGCATATTTTTAGATCATCATTTACGAGAACGTAGAAAAGCAACAACACAATCAACCAAATATATACATAACATATGAAGATAATATTACTTAGCATATAGAGCACCAGATTGACAACAAGTTCCTTACCACTACAAGTTCACTGACAACATATTACATTAATCGTTCATTCAACACCAGCATAAATAAACAGATACTTTTTAGCCTCACTACAGAACATTAACACAACCCATGAAGCCATGTAGCCCCTCATTTAAAAAGGTGAATATGTACACATTCCCCTCCCTTATTCCAGCGAGTTCGAGAATATTAGACCAACCTCTTATCATCTGGGAAGCATCATTCATGCCTTGAAAGAGGTTAACATGCTCAAAAGTGGTCTTGTAGGAGCATGTGAGTGGTAACACCTTTGGGAGATAGCGGTTGAGGTGTGCACGACTGTAGCTAGCTGAAAAGTACTGTAGGAGAAGAATAATATTAGTTGTTGGCTAGAGTTCACTGTGCATAATAAAATTTAAATATTGAAATGTCAAATTTTAACCATCTTGGCCTTCCCACGGATGACATTTGACTTGTTATTTTGCACAAATAGTATGGTATAGATGGCTTGTGTCATTTAACTATCACTTTGAGGGAAGCAACTTGGTCAGAAGTCAATTCCAAAATGTTTCCAAACACGCAGTGCACATCGAATTCCTCAACCCCCGTCATACTTGGACCTAGAAAGAAAATATTAGAAAGCAATAATCTGTATCTACATATAAATGTAGCAAAACATGTATATAATGCCACACCTCTAGGAATAAGGATCCTCGGTTTCTCGACTACTCTAAATCTTTTCATATAATCTTTAGCTCTTCGTCTTGCTATCTTAGCTTTCATCTTGCGAAAAACTACAGCAGCAGGTTTTTTCACATCATCATCAGATGAGACATCGATGACGACAGCATCCTTCATAGCCTAAATTAGACATTGTACTAATTAGAATGTTTAGTTTTTATGCCATATACAGTAGTAGTGCCAGTAGCATCAATTTTAGAACCTGCTCATGTATCTCCCTGGCTTTCATCGTACCTGCCCCAAAGAGTAAATACAAGAATTAAGTTAGAATACAATTCTAATTAGTGAATTATTACGAGAATCAAATTCAGTGAGTAAACTAAAGGGCGCTTCTACTGAACTAGATTGAGCCTTTGCCGTAAGCCGCAACGTCGATGCGTGGAGCATTAGATTGTGAGTACATACGCGCTGCCATAGAACAAGGAGGTGACGCATCAAACTAGAACTAATTAACCAGAAACATTGATGCGGTGTCCTAGAACAAGGAGGCGATGCGTCGAACTAGAACAAGGAGGCGACCACATCGTCGGCCGGTTAACGAAGAGTTGACATGGTGAAAGGGCGCTAGGTTGAGGAGCACTTACATGTCAGTTTGCAACCTCCACTGCCGCCGTCGTCGCCGGGATTTGGTCGTCAACAGGGAGGGGAGAGGGTTTTCTCTAGGGCGGATTTGGGGGAAGTGGTGTGGGATTTGGGAGTGGCATGGAGAGGAGAGGGTTTTTTCTAGCTGCTATGATAGGTGGGTCCCATGCGTGAGCGGTTTTGGTTCACACTGGCATCGTCTGGTAGGCTCACGAATGGGTCCCACGCGGACTGAATAACAACACAATTTTTCTACCACAAAAGAGCTTTTGTTCAGCCAAGTTTGACCGACAGAATAACAGCACAATGTTTTGGCTAATTTTCCCAATGAATAATTATTAATTCCATGAAATAAATGACAATCATATTAATTAGTTCAAAGGCATGCACCCAACCATTAGTTCAACACAAAGCATTCAACACAGGCATGCATACAACCATTAGTTCAAGCATGCACCACAAAGCATGCACACACGATAATCATTTCAACACAAGCATGCACACATCCATCAGTTAAAGCCTGCAACACAAATCATCCAACACTCCACCACCATAAGCTGGAACTACTCTCCGTTTGTGATGCAACTTTTCCTTTGTATTTTTGGTCTCTGTGAGACCATATGGTTTGACACATAGATCCCCTAGAGTCATTAGTTGCATGTGTGTTCTCTTCCTAAACCACATTGATATATCCAGTATAGAGTCATTGATCCACATGACCACATTTGTATGTGTTCTTTTCCAAAACCACAATGATATCTACATGATGCATGACCACACACACATACTCCATTGGATTATTCTGTGATGCATGCAACTTCTGTCACTGGTGCAACATGCAATGTGGAAGCTACTTTCCTATGTGTTTTTGGTCTCTATGACCATGCATGGTTTTTAATTTGACACATGGATCTCCTAGAGACATTGCATGATGTAGTGTGTTCTTTTGCTAAACCAGTACACACTGATATATATCTACTAGAGTCACTAGTCCACATGACCACATTGCATATATGTACATTGTTCTTTTCCAAAACCACAATGATATCTCTACACATATGCATGACCACACATGCATATACTACTCAAGTGAATTCTGTGATGATGCACAACTAATTCTGTCACACTGGTACAACCATGCATGCAATGTGTGGAAGCTCCTTTATTTAGTTCCTACGTGTTTTGGTCTCTATGACCATGGATCTCTCCTAGAGTCATATTGCATGCATGTGTGTTCTTTTCCATATTGCATTATTGTTGATAGATCCACACGACGACCACATTGCATGTGTGTTCTTTTCTAATAATACCACATTGATATATCTACATGACCACACATAACTCTGTGATGATGCAACTTATGTCACACTGGTGCAACATGCAATGTGTGGAAGCTCCTTTTCCTATGTGTTTGGTCTATGTGACCATAGTTGTACACATGGAACCCCTAGAGTCATTGCATGTGTTCTTTTCCTAAACCACATTGATATCCACACTGCTAGCTAGATGTCATTGATCCACGCATGACCACATTGCATGTGTTCTTTTCCAAACGCACATTGATATATCTACATGACCACATACACTACTAAATTATGCGATGCAACTTCTGTCACACACACACACACACTAATGCAACATGCAATATGTGGAAGCTGCTTTCCTATGTGTTTTTTGGTCTCTGTGAGACCATGCATGGTTCCCCTGGCTGCTAGAGTCATTAATTAATTGCATTTGTACTGTGTGTTCTCTTCCTAAAAACCACATTGATATCCACTAGAGTCATTGATCCACATGACTGCATTGCATGTGCTCTCCAAAACCACATGATATCTACATGCATGAGCCACACACACATACTCTAGTGATGGATTATATTCTGTGATGAAACTTCTATCACACTGGTGCAGCATGCAATATGTTGCTTTCCTATGTGTTTTGGTCTATGTGACCATGCATGGTTTAATTTTACACATGGATCCCCTAGAGACATTACATGATGTGTGTTCTTTTCCTAAACCAGTACACACTGATATATATCCACTAGATCCACTGATCCATCACATGACAACATTGCATATATGTATACTATTCTTTTCCAAAACAACAATTCTCTACATATGCATGACCACACACATGCATATACTCAAGTGGATTCTGTGATGATGCACAACTTCTGTCACACTGGTCCATGCATGCAATGTGGAAGCTCCTTTATTTAATTCCTATGTGTTGTTGGTCTCTATGACCATATGGAATATCTCTCCTAGAGTCATATTTTGCATGCATGTGTTCTTTTGCTAACCCA
Organism: Avena eriantha; assembly: GCA_910589775.1. NCBI lineage: Eukaryota > Viridiplantae > Streptophyta > Magnoliopsida > Poales > Poaceae > Avena > Avena eriantha. The sequence goes on along the minus strand of OU342744.1, from coordinate 143,363,747 downwards.
CATTGATATGGCCACCAGAGCCATTGATAGTTCCACAAATGATGACCACATTGCATGCGTGTTCTTCTCCAATAATACCACATTGTTATCTACATATGACCACACACACTCTGTGATGCAACTTATGTCACACTGGTGCAACATGCAATGTGTGGAAGCTGCTTTTCCTATGTGTTTGGTCTCTATGTCCATGGTTGTACACATGGAACCCTTAGAGTCATTGCATGTGTTATTTTCCTAAATAAACCACATTGATATATCCACACTGCTAGGTGTCATTGATCCACACATGACCACATTGCATGTGTTCTTTTCCAAAACCACATTGATATATCTACATGACCACACACACTAGTGGATTTTGTTATGCAAAACTTTTGTCACACACACACACTCACTCACTCACACACACACACAAACACACACACACTGGTGCAACATGCATATGTGGAAGCTGCTTTCCTATGTGTTTTGGTCTCTGTGAGACCATGCATGGTTTGACACATGGATCCCCTGGCTGATAGAGTCATTAATTAATTGCATGTGTGTTATCTTCCTAAAAACCACATTGATATCCACACTAGAGTCATTGATCTCTCCACATGACTACATATTGCATGTGCTATTTTCCAAAACCACATGATATCTATATGCATGACCCACACACACATACTCTAGTGGATTCTGTAATGCAACTTCTATCACACTGGTGCAAAATGCAATATGTTGCTTTCCTATGTGTTTTTGGTCTATGTGACCATGCATGGTTTAATTTGACACATGGAACCCCTAGAGACATTGCATGATGTGTGTTCTTTTCCTAAACCAGTACACACTAATATATATCCACTAGCTAGAGTCACTGATCCATCTCACATGACCATATTGCATATATGTACACTGTTCTTTTCCAAAACCACAATGATATCTCTACATGTGCATGACTACACACATGAAAATTACTCAAGTGGATTTTGTGATGATGCACAACTTGTGTCTAGTGCAACCATGTATGCAGTGTGGAAGCTCCTTTATTTAATTCCTATGTTTTTTGGATCTCTCCTCATGCATGTGGTTCTTTTTCCTAACCCACATTGATATGGCCACTAGAGTCATTGATAGATCCACATGATGACCACATTGCATGTGTTCTTTTCCAATAATACCACATTGATATCTGATACATTGCAAATGTATCTATAATTTTTGATGTTCCATGCTTGGTTTTATCCACTTTCTTGTGTTTTGTTCCAACTTTGGAGTACATTTCATATGATTTCTTGGACTAACCTATTAACAAGAGCCATAGTGCCAGCTGCCTGTTTTCTGCTATTTTTGGTTCCAGGAAAGTTAGAAAATGAATATTCTCGGAATTGGACGGGACAAAAGCCAAAGTGCCTATTTTTCCGGAAGTGATTAAGTGCCAGAATACGAGACGGAGAAGGGCCAGGGAGCCACCACACCACCTGGCCGCACGGCCAGGCCTGGCCCATGCCAGGGGGTGGTGTGGCCGCTCCTGGCACCCCCTCGGCCTCTCCTTCCGCCTATATATTGCCCTCAGGACCAAAACCCTAAGGGCCCGATCAAAAATCCACGAAAGAGTCTGTAGCCACCGTCATCTCCATCCCTAGATCGGGAGGGATCTGAAGCTCTTCCCGGCACCCTGCTAGAGAGGGGAATTCACCCTGGAGGCCTTCTTCATCACCATGCAAGCCTCCGGTGGGATGCGTGAGTAGTTCATCCTTGGACTACGGATCCATGTAGTAGCTAGATGGCTGGTTCTCCTCCTTTGTGCTTTCATGTTTAGATCTTGTGAGCTCCGTTCATGATCAAGATCATCTATTTGTAATTCTACATGTTTTGTTTGCGGGGATCCGATGGATATTGAGATGCTATTTCAGATTGATTATTGATTCTATCATGTCTTTGTTATTTGAGATCTTGCATGCTTTCCATTGTTAGTAGCTATCTTGGGCAAGTAGATGCTAGCAACTGCAAGAGTTAGTATTTATGCTCGATAGTGGGTTCATGCCTCTGGTAATCTGGGGAAGTGACAGAAATCTCTAAGGTACTAGATGTGCTGTTGCTACTAGGGAGAAAACAGCAATCCTTTGTTCATAGAACAATCGTATTGTTTACTTTACATGCAGTTCGTAAAGCAATAATCTGTTGCTTGCAACTTAATACTAGAGGGGGTTCGGATGATAACCTGAAGGTGGATTATTAGTCATAGATGTAGTTGGATGGCGGTCTATGTATTATGTTGTAATACCCAATCAAGTCTCAGAGGAGTCATGATGATTAGTATATGCATGTATTGCTTTCTCGGTGTTTGTCAATTGCCCCGCTGTAATTTGTTCACCCAGCATGTTATCTATCTTAAGGAGAGCCACCTCTAGTGAACTATGGATCCCAGTCCTTTGTCTTGACATACAATCTATAAACTGTTTCTACTTTGTGTTTACTTTCTGCAAACTTTTGCTTCTTTCCATTCGATACGTTTAATCCTTTGTTTTCCGCAAAACACGGTGAGATTGACAACCTCATCGTATGTTGGGGACAAAGTTCTGTGGTTGTGTTGTGCAGGTCTCCACGTTGCTACTAGCACCGGTAGTGCGCCCTGCCAAAGTTCAGCTAGTAACACCTTTGGGGTGTTTCCTTGCTCCTACTGGTTCGATTAAACCTTGGTTTCATAACTGAGGGAAAACTTACTACTGTGCTCATCATACCTTCCTCTTGGGTTTCCCAACGAGCTCTATGTCGAAAGTCGAGCGCATCAATATCTACATGATCACACACACTTTGTAATGCAACTTAATTATGTCACGCTGGTGTAACATGCAATGTCTGGAAGATGCTTTTCCTATATATGTGTTTGGTCTATGACCATGGTTGTATACACATGGAAACCCCTTGCATGTGTTCTTTTCCTAAACCACATTGATATTCACACTGCTAGATGTCATTGATCCACACTTGACCACATTGCATGTGCTCTTTTCCAAAACCACATTGAAATATCTACACACATGACCACACACACTAGTGGATTCTATGATGCAACTTCTGTTACACACACACATCACACACTGCTGCAACATGCAATATGTGGAAGCTACTTTTTTCCTATGTGTTTTTTGGTCTCTGTGAGACCGTGCATGGTTTGACACATGGATCCCCTAGCTGCTAGCTAGAGTCATTAATTAAATGCATGTGTGTGTTCTCTTCCTAAAAACCACATTGGTATCCACACTAGAGTCATTGATCTCCATATGACTACATTGCATGTGCTCTTTTCCAAAACCACACGATATCTACATGCATGACCCACACACATACTCTAGTAGATTCTGTGATGCAACTTCTATCACACTGGTGCAACATGCAATTATATGTTGCTTTCTAGCTATATGTGTTTTTGGTCTCTATGACCATGCATGGTTTAATTTGACATGGATCCCCTAGAGACATTGCATGATGTGTTTTCTTATTTCCTAAACTAGTAAACACTGATATATATCCACTAGAGTCACCGATCCATCACATGACCACATTGCATATATGTACACCGTTCTTTTCCAAAACCACAATGATATCTCTACATATGCATGACCACACACATGTATATACTCAAGTAGATTCTCTGATGATGCACAACTTTGTGTCACACTAGTGCAACCATGCATGCAATGTGGAAGCTCATTTATTAATTAATTCCTATGTGTTTTTGGTCTCTATGATGACCATGGATCTCTCCTAGAGTCATATTTTGCATGCATGTGTTATTTTCCTAACCAACATATTTGATATGCCACCAGAGTCATTGTTGATATATCCACATGATGACCACATTGCATGTGTTCTTTTCCAATAATACCACATTGAAATCTACATGACCACACAAACTCCAGTTGATTCTGTGATGCAACTTCTGTCACACTGGTGCAACATGTGCAATGTGGAAGCTGATATTTCCTAGCTATATATGTGTGTTTTTGGTCTTTGTGACCATAATTTGACACATGGATCCCCTAGAGTCATTGTATATGTTGTGTTATTTTCCTAAACCACACTGATATATATATCCACTAGAGTCATTGACCACATGACCACATTTGCATATGTTCTTTTCCAAAACCAGTACATATGCATGATGACCACACACACACATATACTCTAGTGGATTCTGTGATGCAACTTTTGTCACACACTGGTGCAACATGAAATGTGGAAGCTACCTTTCCTATGTGTTTTGTCTCTCTGTGGACATAATTTTTGACACATGGAACCCCTAGAGACATTGCATGTGTTCTTTTCCTAAACTATATTTTGATATATATCTACATGATTATATTCTGTGATGCAACTTCTGTCACACACTGGCCGTGCAACATGAAAGTTGGTTATTTATTATTTCCTATATGATGTTTAATTTTATTCTGACTCACATGGATGCCCCTCGAGTCATGCATGTGTTCTAACCATATTGATATATCCACTATACTCTAGTCATTCACATGGATATGTGGAAGCTACTTTTCCTATGTATTTTGGTCTCTATGATGCATCTTCTTTAGGCTCAAACTTTGATATATACCATATGTGTTGCTATGACCTAAAACTAACCAAAATAAGGATAAAAGTCCATCGTTCAACCCTAATCTGGAGAAATCCATTGTTCAAAATAAACCACATTTTGAATCTTATCTAAATTTGAATATATTATCCAAAATACGTTACCTATCTTGAGATCATTATATAAGCCAGAATATAAACTAGTAGTCCACATTATTACTTTTTTATCAAGATTTATTCATCAACAATTTATAGTTTTCTTCACTAGGCCCTTTTAGTGAAGACTTTCTAAAATATGGTTAATTTATTGGAACCCTCCATCATGCATCCGACGGCCAGGACACCAACCCCAAATTTCCAGGTCAGGTCCTCCCACCCTGTGAAATTTGGCGCCAGCGCTGGAGAGTTTCTATGCAAACGAAAATTTTCAATCCATAATTACCTTTGATCCCAACTGCACAGCGCCACCCAAGCATTCGCGCAAAGGTCATTTACATAATCTATTCCAAAACCTTTTTATCCCCTTGCCGAAATGAGATAGATCCAAATTTCCCCACCGCCCTCGGTGCCGTCCTCCCCGACGTCCTCCCTGTTTTCCCCTCGCCGCTATTCGTCCCTCCGCCCTTTGCCTTTAATCCCCTCGTCTCCGTCGGTACTTCTAATAGTAACCTCTCCGTCACCCTATTACAAACCCTAGCCCCTCCTCACCATCCCAGTTTTCCACCACGTCTGACCTTGACGGTCGTCCACCTCGCCAACGGCCGGCTGACCTTGTCTACCACCTCGCTGTACACTTGACCCGCAAAGTCAGCCAACTCATCGACCATCTCCCCGTCTAGCTTGCCGTCCAGCTCGCCGTCCACCTCACTGACAAGGCCCGTCACCACACTAACAAGGCCCGTCCACCTTGTCGCCCACCTCGTCGACGAGCGAGGTATGCTACCTTGCCATCTAGCACGATGCCACATGCCCCGGGTCACTACAAGAAACACGGTATCAAAAAGGCCCTATAGCCTGTAGTCAAGGAAACACGATCATCCTCGATGCTCATGTTTTTTACTTTGCCTAAGAAATGTTGTTAATTATCCTGTTCATGCCACCAATTTACCTATTTTTTTGCAGTTATTCTCTCTTATTTGTTCTGCCTATGAAATTTCTTGTGATTTTACAAGTCTTGTGATCAGGGATGCATTATCTTGTCTGTTGCATTAGTTTAACTTCTTCATGACATGTCTGATGAGCAGAGTATAAATTGTTCATAATAGTCTATATTACATGATGATTACTATTGAACAATCAACATCATATGTCATGACTTGTTTAATTTCCTATTTTAATTGCATGAAAGATGCTTATCCTTCTGATGTTTAATTGTCCTGCCCTTCTTATTAGTGCAACCAGCCAACCAATTGATAAGTGAGATTCAGAGTATTCGACTTATGATCAGTTTACAAACAGATAAAGTTTGCATTATCTTGGTTGTTCCATTGGTTTGGCTGCTTCATCCTAAGTTTTTTGATCAGAGTATAAATTGCTCATAGTGGACTCTATTACATGATGATTACTATAGAACAATCAACACCATAAGTTATATTTTGTTTATTTGCAGGATAGTTGCTTATCATGCTTATGTTTTATTGTGATTATCCTCTTTAACTACATGTATACTATTTCGGCTTATGATCTGTTTGTCTGTGATAAAGGTTGCATTATCTTGCTTTTGTGCATTAGTTTGGCTGCTTCATCATATGCCTTATGATCATAGTAGAAATTGATCATAGTGAGTTGTCACATGATGAGTTCTATAGAACAATCAGTACAATAGGTTATGTTTCTTGTTTAATTGCACTATTGATGCTTATCCTGCTTATGGTTTATTGTCCCACTCTGCTTATTACTGCAACCAATTGGTGAATTGTCTTGCTTGTTCATCATCTTGTCTCTTGCTTTGCTTTGGCTACTTCATCGTTAGTCTTGTGATATGAGATTCAGAGTAGAAGTTCCTCATAGTGGACTATTGTACATTATGATTAGTATAGAACAATCAATACCATAGGACATATGTTATATTTTTGTACCTTACTTAAGAGTTATTTATTCATGATAGAACCACAATTGCATCCCCTAGAAGACAGACGGCTGGAAAACATCATGAGAAACAATGCGTGGATGCAAACAATGGGTCTTAGGCCCCTTGTTTATGCATCTCCCACTGAATTCTCCCCTAAAAAGAGCAAGGATGAAGGCTCTAGATCTGACTATTATCCTGAAGAGGAGGGGGAGGATGAGTTGGAGGTAGTACCCTTACTTGCCTACTCATCTCTTGTGTAATTATTTGATTACTTAATTTTCCATATATGTTGTGCTTTTTATTATCCCGAATTGACTACCTTTGAATTGTGTAGATTGAGAAGAGGAAATATAAGAAGAAACCTGTCATCATGACAAGGATGGCTAATAGTGGTGGATCAGCTGCTTGGAAGCGCGTCTTGGCTAGCATGGATGCCTCGATAGAAAGTACGAGACATACCAGGTCTAAGGGGAATCCGCCAGAAGTACTTCCACCTCCAAGTTCTCCACGGCGCGCACCAAGACCGCCAAGTGCTGCGACCTCTTCAGAAGAAACGCAGAGTCCTGCACATCCCGATGCTCAAGGAGAGAAGGTAGCAGCCCAAATCGAGATGGCAACACTCTGTGGCAGGAAGACAGCAGTCCAAGACGAGCAGACATCTGCCTCAGTCAAGCAACCAACTCCGCAAGGAAAGCATATTATATTGTTTGAATGACACTTATTATATGGTAGAACACTAACTCCACATTATATGTTTGTAGATGATTTTGGCCATCATCCTTCTGAAGACATTATTAAACATGATGATCCTCAAATTGTCTTGAGGGAAAAAAACATGGGGAAGCAGTGTGAGAACATGTCCAAAGGAGGAAATGTTCCATTTGCCATTCCTCCAGGATAAACTATTGCTTCCAAGTTCACCATTGAGTGTGCAAAAACAGTCAGGACTGGTATGCCTATCTTCCCCTGCTGGAAAGAGTACAAGGCAAGGTGGGATGTCAAAGTAGAGTTCTACGACAGAGTTTCCATATGTTATGTGACTCAACTGCCCTTTTCTTCTCATTATTGTTCAAGTAGAGGCTGATGCACGATGTTTTATTTTAGCAAAAGTTTGTCAGGGATGCATCACACCTAGATGTGCATGTTGCTTGCAACCAGCAGTTAATGAGGCACGCAAGAATTCAAAGGAATCTGCTGAAGAAGCAATTTTTTGAACCCCTCCCACTGAATGAAGTAACAAGGATTTCTCTTATTGAACACATGAACAATGCAGAGTGGTGCAATCTTGTTGGTTCTTGGACTGACCCAAGGAACCAGGTCAAGTCTTGTTTACTCAACTTCCCCCTATTTGTGTTTAACCAGGACTGCCTCTTATACTCTATGCTCTCTGTTTGTGTAGGCCCGTTATCTAATAAATAGGCAAACAAGAAATAGACAACCTTATCACAGTGAATTGTTTTTCTATGATAGCCAGGGCTTCTCCAATCACAGTGTGAAAAAAGCAACAGTAAGCCCTTTAGAATACTTTTCATCTTTCTCATCTTCCAAAATTTCAATGCCATATTTGTCTCTGAAATGAGTATGATCATTTGTAATTTGCTGGCTATTTTTCTAATGTTTGATTCTATTCCTCAAACTCAATAGGAAACCAAGGAAAACAAGATGGCCCTAATGCTACAGAATATATCACTGAGGGTGAACAACCTCCTTCCACCGACATGGTGCACTATGCACAGTCGCAGGACATCAACATCCATTCTTCAAGACCAGCTGATGTCTACGCACTTCTATTCTTATAGACAGTTGTTAGGCCTCCAAGTGCAGAGGTTTGTAGAACAGCAGCAAGTTTTCCCTTAAGTAGATCACCCAAGGTTTATCGAACTCAGGGAGGAAGTGGTCAAAGGCATTCCCTCTCAAACAACCTTGCAATCAAGATACAAGAAGTATTTTGTGTCCCTAACACACCCAATACACTTGTCAGGTGTATAGGTGCACTAGTTCGGCGAAGAGATAGTGAAATACAAGTGGTATGGATATAAGACAACGGTGCCAAAAAATAGCTTGATGGCATGGAAGAGACTAAAGGAACACTGAAATAAAGATGGAAGCAAGCAAACATGTAACAGATCTAATTGCAAACGGTGTTTCAATGCTTAGAAACAAGGCCTAGGGATCATACAGTCACTAGTGAACACTATCAGTTTAGGAAGCTAGTAGGATAGCAAAAGACTGGGAGCGACAAACTAAGAGAGCAATAATGGCCATAATCATGCAGAGCGACAAAACATCATTGATCAAAGCATAAAGTGATACTACAAGTTGAAAACTAAAGGATCTTAAAGGCTATGGTGACTTGAGATAGTCATAACATGGTGTGAGCATGCGCCAAGTCAACCCAAATAAATCATCAAAGGAGAATACCACTATACTATGCTTTAATATGCTAAAACAACGAATGATTCATCCAAGGCACATTAAGCAATCTCAATTGTTTATAAAAAGCCATGCTACAACAAATAATACTAAGCATAAACCCTAAACAATATCAAGCATGGCATGACAAAGCATAGGACACCGTCAAAAACAAGCTCTCTTTACCACTTAAGCATGAGCTTTCCTACTCTTTTCCAAACCAAACCAAACTATTTGAACACCAATGTATGAAAGAGGGGTCCAACCAATTTATTCAGCAAACTAAGCAAACAAATCAAACGAAAAACCAAAACGAAAATGAAAAAGAATACGCTCCAAGAATAACACAACTGTGCATGAAACAATAAAAATGAAGCGTTTGGAAGATACCTGGAATTTTTATTGATGAAAAGGGGGATGCCTTGGGCATCCCAAAGCTTTGACGCTTGTACTTCTTGGATATTTCTTGGGGTGACACTCGTGGCATCCCCAAGCTTGAGCTTTAGTCCATTCTTCATCTCATTACATTATTCTTTCCATACACCTGAAATTTTTCCTTCATACAAAACTTCACACAATCTTTATTAGCAACATTAGTGCACTCAAGATAATAAGTCTTTAGGTTCAGTTATAACACCAATAAAACTTCCATTAAAACACAAGCTACTGTAGCACTTCCCTCAAAAATCTCAATTCCCCAAACCAACTCAAAAAGGAACCAACAAGAAGATAATGCAGAAAATGGCAGAAATCTGTCAAAACAGACCAGCAGGAAAAGGCGAATTTTTTCAAAGACCTTCTGTTGCTCAAATCAAAAAGTGTTGATCTAAGGAAAGTTAGATAACAACCTGGGGCAGAAGCACAAAACTTCACGCCTCAAAAGGTCGTACAGAGATTTTACACGAATTTTTACGGTGAAGCACAAAAATCTGTTTCGGGATAGCAACTTTCCCAATCATTACTTCTCTCTCATTAGAGGTTACTCTTGGCAAAAAAAGCAAATAAAAAGGATAAGGAGCGGTTATTACAGAGGTAATAACTTCCAAGACTCATCTAAAAATTTTGGGTTATCTCCCAATAAGTACTTTTCTTTAACGCCTTTAAGTTAGGCATGATAGTTTGAGAAGATGCTCACATAAGAAATATGAATTGAAGTAAAAGAGAGCATCAAGAAGAAAATTCAAAACACATTAAGTCTAACCCACTTCCTATGCATAGGAATCTTGTAAAGAAACAAGTCATGAAAGCACAAAGCAACAAGCATAGTAAAGCAAAATAAGTGCAACTTCAAGACTTTTAACATAAAGAGGGCAAACTTAATATTATTGAGATGCATAGAACCATGTTTCCCTCTCTCAAAATAACTTTCAGTAGCATCATGAATAAAATTAAGAATATAACTATCACATAAAACATTCTTATCATGAGCCACATGCATAAAAGAATTAATACTCTCCACATAAACATAATCATTCTTATTAATCATAGTGGGAGCAAATTCAACAAAATAGCTATTATTATTATTCTCATCACCATAATCATCAAATATAGGAGGCATATTATAATCATAATCAATTTTCTCCTTAATAGTAGGTCAACTAAAAATATCATATTTATCATTGTAATCATCATATATTGGAGGCATAGTATCATCAAAGTAAATTTTCTCCTCCGTGCCTGGGGGACTAAAAAGATCATTTTCATAAAAACTAGCATCCCCAAGCTTAGACTTTTCCATAGCATTATCAATAATGGTGTTCAAAGAATTCATACTAATAACATTGCTATTAGCATGCAAATAGAGTTCCATAGGTTTTTTAATTTTCTCTTCAAACACTTCATGTCCTAACTCAAGATAAATACTATAAATCTCTCTAATTTTGTTGTTGTTTTCCATTAAGCCTAACTAGTGAAAACAAGAAACAAAAAGAAAAAATTGCAGAATCTAAAGGAAATAACTTCGAGCACTCACACCGGAGGATGTGAGTACCTTTTACCTTACCTCCCCGGCAACGGCGCCAGAAAATAGGCGATTGCCGTGGGAGGTTCTTCTTCTTTAATCCTCCGGTGTGAATACCTTTTACCTTAACTCCCCGGCAACGGCGCCAGAAAATAGCTTGATGTCTACGCACTTCTATTCTTGTAGACAGTTGTTGGGCCTCCAAGTGCAGAGGTTAGTAGAACAGTAGCATGTTTTCCCTTAAGTGGATCACCCAAAGGTTTATCGAACTCAGGGAGGAAGTGGTCAAATGTATTCCCTCTCAAACAACCCTGCAATCAAGATACAAGAAGTCTCTTGTGTCCCCAACACACCCAATACACTTGTCAGGTGTATAGGTGCACTAGTTCGGTGAAGAGATAGTGAAATACAAGTGGTATGGATATAAGACAACGGTGCCAAAAAATAGCTTGATGGCATGGAAGAGACTAAAGGAAAACCGAAATAAAGATGGAAGCAAGCAAACATGTAACAAATCTAATTGCAAACAGTGTTTCAATGCTTAGAAACAAGGCCTAGGGATCATACTTTCACTAGTGAACACTATCATATAAATATCTTCTCTTTATGATACTACGCTGAACTACTCTCCGGTTGGACACTCTAATCGTTGGTAGGGCTATAACATCACACCTCAAAGTTCATCTTTCTCATCTAGATAACCCCACACTGTCACCTTGAGTACTAGATGATTCCAACAAACACTACAATTTCATAAAGACATCCAACTCCAAATATAACTCATAACAAGTATTTGTAATCTCTAGCCTAAGTGCCACCATGGTGTGCATGCTGTCACTTTCACACACATGGGGAGAGCAGAGATCTATTAAAGCACTTGAGTAGCAAGGTAGATCTATAGATTACAAGCTCATGATCTCAATAAGATCATCCATAGAGAGAGATGAACACATAGCTACCGGTAGAACCCTTAGCCTCGAGAGAGAACTACTCCCTCCTCATCATGGGAATCAGCAATGGTGATGGAGATGGTGGTGGAGATCGATGGAGATGGCTCCAGGGGCACTTCCCCGTCCCGGCAGGGTGCCGGAACAGAGACTTTCTGTCCCCCGAATCTCCCCTTCGGTGGCGGCGGCGCTGCGGAACTTTTCGTGGCTGGAGGCTTGATTCCTTAGGGTTTTCGCATCGGGAGGAATATATAGGCGAAAGGGCAAGGTCGGTGGAGGCCGGAGGGGCCCACACCACCTGGTGGCATGGCCAAGGGGGACCCGCGCCACCCTATGGTGTGGCTGGCCCCTGGCCCCTCTCCGTCTTGTCTTCTGGCTCCGTGTTCCCCTCGGTGAAATATTGACTTTGGCTTTTGTCCCATCCAATTCCGAGAATATTTATTTTCTGACTTTCCTGGAACCAAAAACAGCAGAAAACAGGCAGCTGGCACTATGGCATCTTGTTAATAGGTTAGTCCAAGAAAGTGTATAAAAATACTCCAAAGTGTGGACAAAACATAAGAAAGTAGATAAAACCAAGCATGGAACATCAAAAATTATAGATACATTTGCAACGTATCACCAGCCAAGACTCTCCTTGAAGCGCGACTCGGGGCTGAGAGAGCAGGGAATGCGATACTACGCAGTGCCATTGTGGGGTTGTAGACGGAGAAACCAGATGGCGAGGAAGAAGCCATGAAGGAAGCGTAGGAAGTGTGGAAGAAGCTATACCAGGTCCATCTTTGTCATCTTTGTATAATTCAATACCCTGTTTATCCATGAAGATGTGCTTGGAATTTTCTTGCTACTTTAGTAACGTTTGCTTCTATAACTGTGAGGCACCCATTGGAAGCATGGTGGCACCATCTTCTGCAGAAGATGGCATTGAGGATCAACCCCTTGCTTCCACTGATGAAAGCATCCATGCTTCAAGACCAACCCGCTCTCTCCTTGAAGCACAACTTGGGGCTGAGAGAGTAGCAAATGAGGCACTGGGCAGACACATTGCAACATTACTGAAGGAGATAGAAGCATAGAATCAAGCATGGAAAGCACTTGTGAACTTCGCAGACCTTATAAATGCATCACTTTAGCAATTCTTAGCTATATTGTGTAAGTGAACTGGTGTGGTGTGACTGAAAGCTTGTTAGACTCTTTTCTTTATTTTGTTGGCAACTTATGTGCGAACCTATTTATGTCTCCTGAAACATGTGCCCTGCAATTTCTGCTATTTTGATCTGGACGGTGCAATCTAGCAAAGTTGCCAGCACTCTTCTCCGACGTAAATGAAAACGTCATGCTTGTTTAGTTGACGAAAATATTTCTGTCACCGATAGACGCTGATGTGGCGCACTTTCACTCGTCAACATCCTCAACAAAACAGAAACGTCATCTCTTCTACCCTGACGAATTGAGTTCTTCATGCATTGGAGATACGCGTCCAACTCTGATTGTACATGATTCGCGCTGCAGATTGACCACATGTTTCCTTCCTATTGGTCCACGTGTCGCCCTGACGATCGACCATGTGTAAGCTGGCCAGTTTATTGTCGTAATGAAAACGAAATTCGTCTCTGCCTGTGTGACGAAATGGGAAGGATGACATAAGCAAATGAAAGGATGATGTCAGCAAACGGTGCTAGCGGAATTAGGCTGTGATGGAAAAAAAGGTCAGGAAGTCGATGACGTCGTAGACGGCAAACATGACGTCAGCAAACGTCCATGACGACCACTCACGGTGCCGTCCGCCACATGGCATCGTTCATGATGAAATAAAAACGTCAGGAAAGATCGGGCCTGGGCTAGGCCGGTCCAGTTTGCCGCGACAAAATTGGAGGAGCGTCACGGACGACCCATGATGTTTTCAGACAAAAAAAAAGTCACAGATTGAATTATGACATGAGGTCTGTGACCTATTTTTTTCGTCGCAGAATTCGTCGCGGATAGCCATCTACGACGTTTTGACCCTCATCCACGATGATATCAAATCGTCATAAACCGTCCAAATTCTTGTAGTGAGTGGTGAAAGGGAAGCAGGGTAGGACAAGCTCTACCTATATGCAATGTAAGATCCATGGACATGAAGCATGGATTACAAGCCTCCAATGCTAGACATGCTGACCGAGCTTAACTTTCATAGGACCAACATGTTTGATAGGTAACTAAACTGCTACCAGCCAAAATTGAGACGAATTCATCTTATTAGATAGAACAATATAAACAAACAATTGAGATCTAGTGATTTGTAGTGATATATGGACTCTGAATGAGTCAAGATGTCTGGAACTAAATAATTAGCACTACAAAGAGGGGAAATAGGCATCTGCAGTCACAAAACATGTACTCGCAAAACACATGTTCTGTATGATTATAGTTGAAATTTATAATAAAATGTTTCTCTACAACAAGTTTCCAGTACATGAAGTTCTACACATTAAGGTTTTCTTCTATGCTCTCCACAAACTTAAACTGCACTGCTGTCATGAACCATTTACAAACCTATGTTGCCAATATTATAAAACACATCTAGCTTATTAAAATCACACTGGGTATAAACTACAAAAATAAATAACAACTACCATGATTTTCAAATTTGAGTTATCCCAGTGGACAAATTCTAACCTGTAGCAAAAAGTCCTCATGTGACTTCTTTCAAGGACTGCTACTCAAGCTTGTTTAACAAATGTGAATGCCACAAGTGCAATCTGAGGTTAGCTTATTCTAGTCTTTGAAATACTCCTTATATGATAATAGATTACCGAACACATCACTAACAGGTTAGTATTGTCTAAAAACATATAATGATTTTTGATGCTCTTTCAATTGGTACCTGGGTGAAACATAGAAAAACCGTACTGATTTTATTTACTGCTAAATATGAACTTCCTATCTGTCTATCAGATCGAAACAATATTTCACTAAGCATATACTACTCTGAAAGAGGAAAAATATAGAAATATTGCACTGAAATTGACCAAAAAGAACATGTTGAGATTGAGCTTTTGAAGGGGACGAACCAGCTCTTGCCGGCATCGGGCGGTCCGCAGAGCTCCCATGCTCTGGCAGACGCTCCTCACTGCTTGCCCACTCGGGGTCGTTAGACCGATGGATGTGGCATCCTTTGCTTGTTCATGCGTCGCGGTGCTGCCATATGGCACCCCATGTCGCCCTCTGGCCAGCATTGTCCATACGACCGCTTTCAAGGATTTTTACTCTGTTTACAAAAGAATCATGCAAAGACTGAGAATTTTAAAGGGCGTAATTTCATGCGAAGACCTCATAGAAATACCAATGAGGGTTAATTTCCTAGAAATGGAAAATTCTAATAAATTTCTGATTCCCAATTGGCTCTTTGAGTTCATCCTAGTAAATTTTGTATTATTGTCCCATGTAACCTGAATCAAATTTATATGGCAAAACTTAGGACTCAGACCGAGTCAAAAGACAGATTAATCCACCAGCAAATCTGTGAGTGCATTGACTACGAAACTTTTTGTTGCTACTTAATACAGTACCATGCAATACAAATTCAAACTTTTCACCACCCATATCTATAGAGTAGTATTTATATATAAACTAACTGCAGAACGACTTTCTTCTACTCCCTCCATTTCAAAATATAAGATGTTTTAGCTTTGTGAAATGAGTGTATCTAGACCCCTTTTAGTGTTTAGGTTCATTTCGGTTTGGAATGAACCCACACATTAAAAATGGTCTAGATACACTCCTTTCACAAAGTTAAAACATCCTATATTTTGAAACGGAGGGAGTACACTGGTGGAAAAAGGGCCTCTAGTCCCGGTTCATAAGGGCCATTGGTCCCAGTTACAGAACCGGGACCAATCACTCGGGACTAATGCTGGTCCCGGTTCGGGCACGAACCGGGACCAATGGGTCTCCACGTGGGCGGGCGCGCGACGAGGGGGGTGGATCATTGGTTCCGGTTCGTGGAATAAACCGGGACCAATAGGTCTCCACGTGGGAGCGCGAGAGACGAGGGGGTGGATCATTGGTCCCGGTTCGTGGCACGAATCGGGATCGTTGGTCTCTGTGCCGCGGCAGGATTTTCGGGCTATTTTTTGTGCCGCGGCAGGATTTTCGGGTTATTTTTGTGCCGCGGCAGGGTTTTATTTTATTTATTTATTTGGTGTTTTGTATTCAATTTAATGGTACTACATATATATAGTAATAATGAAACCACGATATATATATTACACATCATGCATGATCACAAATATATTATACACCGTCTCATCCGTCTTCTTGGTCGAAACATATTATAATTACAAACGGTACTCTCACACAGATTTGATCTAATTTACATCTTTTTTACACTTCACCCTTCCAAATGAACCGGGTAATAGTATTCTCCTTTCGGGTCTATGAATTGTTCTAACAAGAATCCGGCAATTTCCTCTTGAATTGCTTGCACGCGTTCTTGTGATAGAAGACCGTCCCGCATCCGTTTGATCTAATTTAAAGAAGGGGATCAATATATATGAATGAAACTAAACACAATTGGTGGTAATAAAATAAAGTTGTGATTATTGTTTATCGTACTTCAATCTTTTTGATGTTCCGGTCTGCGCCCTTCCCTTTGGTCGTCTGGCGAATGAACTCGCAAACATAGTCAAAGGGAAATCGACGTCGCCAAGAGGGGGGTGAATAGGCATTTTAAAATTATTATGATTTAGGCTCTAATAAATGTGGAATAAAACTTAACGTTTAATTTATCAAGCCAAAACCTATATTCACTAGGTTCACTAAGTGCACCAACAACCTATGCTAAGCAAGATAAACAACAAGGTGATAGCAAGATATAATACTTCAAGCACGAAGGCTATCACAATGTAAATTGCATAAGTAAAGGGCTCGGTTGAGAGATAACCGATGGAAGCGGAGACGATGATTTGTTTCCCGAAGTTCACTTCCAAAGAAGCTATGTCTCCGTTGGAGAGGTGCGGGGGCGCAATGTACTTTGAACGCCACAAGTGGCTCACCTCGAGGTGTGGTGGATCGATGCTCACCCAACGCCACACAAGGCCTCACCCTAAGATGCGAAGGCACGCAACCTATCGACGCCACAAAAGTCTCACCCTATTCTCCCGTGAGCTCACCACAAAGGCCTACTCACGTTCCACTATGGGACACTTGAGGGCGGTCACCGAACCTGTACAAGGTTGGGGCAATCTCCACAACTCAATTGGAGGCTCCCAACAACAATGCCACAAAGGCTACAAAGCCACAAAAGGCTACAAGACCACAAAAGGTCAACAAGCTTGGGAACCTCCACAACTTAATTGGAGCCCCAAGAACACACCACAACTCCACACAATCGTCTAGGGTTCCAAGAACCCAAGAGAAACAAGCCCAAGGGCTTGAACTCGCCGAATCTCCGAGGAGAACTCAAACCTATGCACCAAATGCAAGAGGTAAGTCCTTCTCTCTCAAATTCCACCAAAGCTACAAAAGCTATTGGGGGAATAAGGGAGGAACAACACAAGAGGAGAACAAAAAACTCTCCAAGATCTAGATCCCAAGGATTCCTTCACAAAGAAGGGATTTTGCTTGGTGGGGCTTGTAGATCTAGATCTCCTCTCTCAAATCCCTCAAAAATATGCAAGAATCATAGGAGGGGAAGGGGAGAGAGCAAGCTCTTCAAGGTCAACAATGGAGGAGAGAGAAAGCCAAAAAAACCAAGAAAGAGCTGGTGTCGGCCAAGGGGAAAGGGAAGCTCCTTTTAAAGGGCTCCCAGATCTGCCCGTTACCCACAGAATCGCGCACGGCCGGTAGTACTGGTGGGTGGCCGGTACTACCGGTGGCACCCAGCCAACGGTCAGAAAACAGCGAGAGGAAGAACAAAAACACGATCATGGCCGGTACTACCGCCGCTTCGCCGGAACTACCGGTGGCAAGAAAGTCCTAGCGGTACCACCGCCTGAAAATCCGATCCAAGTTCCGTCAAATAGCGCTAACTAGGCAGAGAGAGTACATAACCAAAAATGGGTTTACCGGAAGTTGGGCCGGAATTAACACCGGTACTACCGGCGGCAACTGCCTTGGCGATACTACCGGTGGCCCGCCGGAACTACCGGTCAGGCAAAAACTTCAGAACCAGAACTGCCACAACTTTTGCATCCGGACTCCAAACGAGACGAAACCAATTTTGTTGGAAAGATAGCGACACGTAGAATCCAACAAGGGAGAAAATACCATGAATATATATGTGAGATACCTCCCAAGGTGTGGAGCCAGAAAACCCGCAAGATAAAAAACATAATAAGATATGCATGGCAAATCCGTTTGTGATGAACTAGAGCTTGTTATGAAGATAACCACAAGCTCTAGATCCTCACATGGACAAGAACCAAACAATCAACCAAGAAAGATGATGCTATGTATGCGAAGGTTTGAGCTCTCTTCGAAAGATACGAACGAGTCACCCACTCGAGAGCCCCTCTTGATAGTACGGCTATCTATCCTAAACCCAGTCTCCCAACACTACAAGAGACCGGTAAAGTAGAAACCCTATCAAGATCATACCTTTGCCTGGAGCATCCCACTTGAGCTTGATGAAGACGATCTTGTCACCTTCAAGATGGAACACCTTTCTTGATTTCTCGTGCTTGCTCTTGCTCAATAAAGACTTGCGAATGGCTCCCCCATACTCCATTGGAAAACCACTTCTTTGACCTTGTCTTCATCACTCCATGAACACCGAGGATGGCAAGCTCCAAGCATGATATCTTCTAGAGATGACGCATCTTGAGCTTGCACATCAATTCTTGATGATGTCTTGAAGATTTCCATGAGGAACTCCATCTTCTTCTTCTTCAAGACATACTTCATCTTCTTCTTCTACTTGATTCCAATAGGCACAAAGCCCTTGGGCATTGCTTCTTCTTTTTCATCCTTGAAACCAGCACATGGTCCAAGCGATGCCAATGGACAAACCTACAAGTGAAACTCAATTTGCACATTAGTCCATAGGGACTGTCATTAATTACCAAAACCACACATGTGGGCATACATGCCCTTTCACATAGTATCCACATAAGTTATTCCCGGCTTCCTGCCTCAAGCACTTTACGAGAACAAAGTTCAATCAAAATAATAATCAAGCATGATAATGGTGGTATTGAAACTAGAATCAAAGAGATGCGTGGATCTAGCAAGTATTACTTACAGTCAATGGTTGAAATGTAAGCTCTGGCTTCCAAACACCCCTAGTTTTGGCGGTGAACCATTTCCAAGCCTTCTGGAGGCATTCCTGCATGTCCGCCCACTTTTCTAATGGTGTGCATTTCGAGTCCAGGACTTTTACTACTCCGGTGTCAACAACAATGATTAACAGAATATAGTGGAAGTTGGACACACTAACAAAATATAACACGAGTCAATTATACGCTTAACATCGATTAAGCGATAATAGAATGTATACAAGACAGTAACACTCACCTAGCGTTGTAAGGAAATAGTATTTCCCCTTCTGTTGCTGAAATACGTCAATGCTTGTACCAAGTTATCCTCTATCTCTTTGGGTTTGTTTTTAGAGTAACTTCATGAACAAAATTGCAGTCAACAAACCCAAGATCAAAGATTTGTCCTTTGTTGCATTCGAGAATCTTCATTCTGCATATATAAGTAGTATAGTGATGAGTAGGATTATACAAGCAACAAACAAGCTGAGCTAGAAAGACTTAATTACAGAAATTAATAATACTTACAAACAATAGGGACTGACGATAGTTTTGTCGAGGGCGTCTTGTTGGTAAAACTGAAATAATTCTGGAAATTCGATCAGTAGGAAGCCATCTCCATGACCATAATGGTGGTGTTTATATGCAGCATAGATCCAGTTTTTGGATTCAGCACAGGCTTGCGTGTACCAGTTATGTAATCTTCGCATTTTTGTTGGTAGATCTTTGACTAACTCGGGTTTGACGAGAGGAGCCCTGTACTGGTACACGTATGCTGTTTCTTGGTACCCCTCGAACTCATCCATACGGCTCATGTACTCAGTAATAGACAGTCCATATAATTGGGCCTTTTGTCCGTACAGTCGAACAAACTCCGGATCAATGTTCGGATCATGCCGCTCCTGGGCTCTCCACTCATTGGTATCGTACACTTTGAGCGGTTCGATCGATTGAACTTTCTGTTGTCTGAGCTGGGCAACTTCTTTCCCGACTCTCTGCTCTTTTTGCCTCGGCTGACTTGGTAATAGAGCGATTATAGTCTGATGTGAGCGCTATGGGTTGGTGAAGCTGAATCTTAAGCGCGGCTCCTTTGGATTTATCTTCTGCGGTGACCGGGAAGAATGGCTCTATCGGCTTTTTCTTGTTAGCCATGTCAATCTTCAAGTTTTCATAATGGGCATCTGCGGCCGCAGCAGTTTCCTCATCTGTCTTCTCGCAAGGTAGCTTCTTCATATTCTTATGAGGTACTTTTGGGAGGGGCGATAGCTTACGTTTCGGTGATCGGAACGTGCTTTTGCTGCTGCTGGTGGTGCTTCCCCTCTTAGTATACTTCCGCTTTTGTCTCTGAGGCTCAGGGGACGGAGACGGCTGACGCGGCGGCGGAGACGGCTGAGGTGGCGATGGAGACGGTTGCGCTGAGTGGTGAGGCGATGAAGGTGACGGTTGCGCTGGATAATGGCGAGGTGGCGGCGAAGGTGGATTGCTACTCTGAGGAGTGGTTGGCCTTGGCAACACATAATTTGGAAGCATGATGCGCTCCTTTGGCCATAGAATAGTCCCCCCTTTGGCTTCTCCTAGTTGAGTCAGCTCCATATGTTCCCCCGCAGGGTGGTCTAGCTTCAGCTCCTCAAAATCTTCCTTCACATCATCCACCGTGACGATAGCGTACCCTTTTGGAACTGGTCTGCAATGCCAAGTTGGGTTAGGCGCAATTGATACGACCATGCCGAATGTCGCCGTCACCCTTAAGTTCATAACCTGCACCTTTAGCTCACAAGCTGTGCTCTCCGTGATATCATCCACTAGGTAGCGTTTAGGAGGAGATGTCGTCGGTGCATCATCATTAATATCATGGAGCTGCGTGGAAGCGATGCTGCTTTTCTTATTCGATAGCATGCTGGTACCCTCGAATGCAGCTTCTACCACGTGCCGCTGAGATTGGCCGCTAGTACCTTGCTAGCTAAGTCTGTCGACTTGATCCTGGTGCCGCTTTAATGCTTCTTCTACATTACGCAGACGGTCTGCAGTGGCCGCTTTCTCAGCTGCCTCCCTTTCCTTTCTCCTTTGATGGCTTTTATCGGGATATCTCTTCATTTCCGCGGGGAAGCCAACCTTCCACGGCTAGGAGCCTAGTGTGCCTCGTGCTCGTCCTTCGTGTTCAGGATTTTTAAGGGCGTGTGTGAGCTTGTCGTTCTCTCTATCGGGAACGAACCGTCCCGCTGCAACATCATCTACTGCATTTCTAATATCATCGATGGGCAGTAGGGGATCATCTTTGTGTTTCTGATTATATATTGCCCTCCCTTCTTTGTCCAACGTGCCCCCATGGCTGTAAAACCAGTTTCTCGCCCGTGGTGTCCATGTTGCGGGATCTGGTGTGATCCCGGTAGCAATGTGATTAACCTCAAGTGCATCCCACTTAGGCATGCAACCGGCGTAGCCAGCAGGCCCCATGTTATGATGGTACAGTTTCTTAGCAGCGTTCTTCGTATTTATTCTAGACCTTTCCTTAGCTTTTTCCGATGTCTTGTACTTCACAAAATCCTCCCACTGGTGTCTTAACTTAGCATAGCCGCCTTGAGTGAAATCCGGAGTCTTCTCTACCTTGACAAAGTTATTGTACAGTTTCTTCTTCCAGTTATTGAATGCATCGGCCATCATGATGAGAGCAAACTTCTTGACTCTTTGCACAAGCTCCATTCTTGCTCTCTCCTCCTCATCTGGATTCACATTTGGCATCGGCAGGAGGAAATTAATCATGAGCTTCTCAAAAAGCTTATCTTTGGCGTTGTTGCCGACATACGGGACACCATCGCCGCTTGGCCGATTCCATTCTTGAACGGTGATCGGGATGTAGTCCCTCGCAAGAACTCCGCATTGCTTGACAAATTTTCTTGCGACATCAACGGGAGCTTGCGGTTCGCCATCTACACCGACCACTTCGATCCTATACCTCACAGTGTCATCCAACTTTTTTGTTGGGCCTCGTTTCGTTCTTACGGAAGAAGTTCTCGATCCGGAGGGCTAAAAGAAGAAAGAGTGTTAATATATGCATATATATATATATAGAAAACAACATTTTAATTACAAAAATACATATATACACATCGCCGGTGTTTGCAAGATTTAAGGTTCCGCTGGAGCCATCGCCTTCTCCCTCATCGGCTTCTCCCCTATCCCAAGCTTTGGCTTCTACCTCACCGGAGCTGTCTCCTCAATTGAGAGACCATCTCCCTGACCAAAATCGTTTAGAAACTCACTAGTGACATCGATATCTTCATTTTCGCAGATCATTTCGTGGAGGATGTTTTCCTGATGTTCTAGAATCATAGTATCTTGTTGTGTTGGATCCATAGTATCTGCAAATTAAGATTTGCAAGTTACTATAATGCAAATAATGTAAAACACTATGCACTCGACCTTCGATGGTGTTGATCTCGGTCTTCGATCTTGATCTCGATATCCTATTCTACCGGGAAGAAGCAAACACCGGAAAGAAAGGGGGAACAACAATCAACACATGGCATCGATGCAATTCTCAAGCAAAGATGATGATATGACAAGTTAATTAGTATTGTAATGAAATCCTATAGCATGCTTGGAAATTTAAGCGGGATCCGAGGGGTCCAAACCCTAATACAGGAGAGACCCTCAAATCACCTACGGGGGTTCATTTGTTATTCTAATTAAAGTTGTGATTAAAGTTGTTGAACAATGCATGATATTGATGGTAAAATGTAGATCTCATTTTTCTGAACATTTTGATATATTATTTTTATTTTTCTAACTTATAAATAATTACTTATTAAGTTTATAAGATTTATCCTTTTTTGAAAATATTAAAACAATTATTAAACCTTTATTGCGTCAACATAGGTGAAGGCTGACGTCAACTAGGGTTGGGGAACCTTTTCTCACCGATGCAGCGCCTACCCACAGTGACTGATGACTGGGGCCAAGGCCACATCGGGTTGCCACGCTGGCAGAGCTTGCTCGACGCCCACGTCAGGGCCACATGAGCGCCACCTTGGCACCACATGGGCTCGCCGGAGGGCACGTCGGCCGGCGGTGGTTAGCGGCACTAGAGTGCTTGCTGGAACACGCAGAAGGTCGGGTTCGAACGAGCGCGTTGCGAGGATGCTAACGGTGGTCGCGCAGCCCCTTATTGGTCATTGGAGCGTCGTCTGCGACGGCGTCCGACGGTGGTGGACAGTGGTGACAGAACAAAACGGAGCGTGCGAGAGAGAAAGGAGAGGTCCTGAGGACCAGCGGCTCACCACGAAGACAATGGACGGGTCGACGAGGCCGGAGGAGCTCGGAAGCAGCGGCAATGGCGACGGCCCGAGTCGGAGAAGACGGTGACTGTGGCGTCGATTTCCAGCGTGCGCGGTCGATTCCTCAGACGGTGGTGGCGCGGTGGCGGCGGACGTCGATGGCGTGAAGCGGCCGCTCTGGATTTGGGCAGCCTGACGGCGTGATTTTGCTCCGCCGCAAATTTTCCTTAGCCACGCGTCGATGTGCTCTATGATTTGGGGGAATTGGGGAGGAGGAAGGGTCGGGGTTGTTAACTGTACATGCCTTTGGTCCTGGTTCGTCCCACCAACCGGTACCAAAGGATCAACGGTCCCGGTTGTTGGGACGAACTGGGACCAAAGGCATGTTGATGGCAGCGCGCACCCAGGATCATCGGTCCCGGTTGGTGGGACGAACTGGGATCGTTGACCCGTTTTTCAGATTTTGGCAAACCTTTTGGTCTTCCCGCCATTTTCAAATTTGTTTTCTTCTTTAATTAATAAGATGTTTAAATTTAAGATGATAATTTATTTGGAACTTCAAAAAACTTTTAACAGGAAAAGTGCTTCAATTTAAATAAATAATCAAAAACCATTTTCTATTTTCAAATATTTTTATTTGAACTATACAATTTTACGATTTTTAATTAAAATTGCATTACCAATTATTATTGCATAATTTGGAATTTGAAAAAACTTTCAATAGGAAAAGTGCTTCAATTTAAATAACAAATCAAAAACCATTTTCCGTTTTCAAATATTTTTATTTAAACTATACAATTTTACTATTTTCAATTAAAATTGCATTACCAAATATTTATTGCATAATTTGGAATTTCAAAAAACTTTTAACAGGAAAAGTGCTTCAATTTAAATAACTAATCAAAAACCATTTTCTATTTTCAAATATTTTTATTTGAACTATACAATTTTACTATTTTCAATTAAAATTGCATTAACAAATATTTATTGCATAATTTGGAATTTCAAAAAACTTTTAAAGGGAAAAGTGCTTCAATTTAAATAACTAATCAAAAATCATTTTCTGTTTTCAAATATTTTTATCTGAACTATACAATTTAATATTTGGAATTAAAATTGCATTAACAAATATTTATTGCATAATTTGGAATTTCAAAAAACTTTTCAAGATTTGTACTATAAGTACATGATATAATGCTTGTGGATTTTTTAAAAATCATTTATAGGTTCACAACATGCTATTTCATCAGAGATCCTCTTCAAGTTCAGCGAGGCTTAGCCCCGGGCTAAGAAGCTTCATGCCCACCGTTTCGAATATAGTTTGAAACGGGCATAAGATATTCAAAAATGATCCAAACAATGTGAAACCTTCGCGTCGTGTCATATTATGTGTCATATTTGTAAGGAAAAATATTGAACTTAAAAACTTGCAAACATCATAAAAAAATCCTTCACAAAATGACCTATCATGTTCGAGGTTTTCACGACATTTAGGTCAAACCACCAATCTTATGGCTAGAATCAGGGCATAGTTTGTGATAATGTGCCCATATTGTGCACACATGTGCATGTTGGGATGGCTTACGATGTTGCAGGAGGAAGTTTTCCTTTTCGACGCACAAAAAAGCCAATTTCCATTTTTGAGGTGGCGAAATTGGGGTGTTCTGTGAAGCAACCACCAAATTAAAGTTTGGCATTGGTACCAACCCATTTTTCAAAAATACTAGACCACCTTATATGGACAATTTCCCAACCGGTGTATCTGGAACCTTTCCGTCCATCCCTCATGAAAAAGACAAATTACTGCCGAATCGGTAGGAGGTTGCCAAGATTTGAACTACAAGTACATGATATAATGCTTGTGAATTTTTTTTAAAATCATTTATAGGTTCACAACATGCTATTTCATCAGATATCCACTTCAAGTTCAGCGGGGCTCAGCCCCGGGCTAAGAAGCTTCATGCCCGCCGTTTTGAATATAGTTTGAAACGGGCATAAGAAATTCAAAAATGATCCAAACCATTTTCTGTCTCCAACCGGGACTAAAGATAAACCTGTAGTCCAGGTGGGAGACACCTTCCGAGACTAAATATGGGTGGCGACACTATGCCAGTGAGTGTCGACACTATTTCGTGAGTGGCGACACTATTTCAGTGGGTTGCGGCATTATGACAATGGTGAGTGTCGACATTATGTCGTGACTGTCAACACTATGTCATGCTGCTTAATCTATAAATAGGCATCAATGTGAAGTTATCAACTGCAAACACGATGGTGTGTGAGAGCAGGGACAACACTACGGCCAGCTTCAGGGAGATTCCGGAGGATCCAGTCCTCAGGAATCTCTCTGAAGCTGGCCATAGAGGCACTCCCTAATATGTGAAATTAGTTAGCTCCCCGACATATTGATCTAGCTAGAGAAGTTATGAACTACAAGAGCAGGGACAACACTACGGCCAGCTTCAGGGAGATTCCAGAGGATCTAGTCCTCAGGAATCTCTCTGAAGCTGGCCATAGAGGCACTCCCTAATATGTGAAATTAGTTAGTTCCCTGACATATTGATCTAGCTAGAGAAGTTATGAACTACAAGAGCAGGGACAACAATACGGCCAACTTCAGGGAGATTCCGGAGGATCCAGTCCTCAGGAATCGATATATTAGTCTCGGTTTCCTAACTGGGACTATGGAATCGAGACTAAAGGCCCCCTTTATTCCCGTCGGTCCAACCACAAACCAGGACTAATACTCAAGACATTTATTATTATTAAAAAACTGGGACTAAGGAATCGGGACTAAAGGCCCCCTCTATTGCAGGGACTAATGGAATCGGGATGGCTTACGATGTTGCAGGAGCAAGTTTTCCTTTTCGACGCACGAAAAAGCCAATATCCATTTTTGAGGTGCCGAAATCGGGGTGTTCTGTGAAGCAACCACAAAATTAAAGTTTGGCATTGGTACCAAAAAATCCTTCACAAAATGACCTATCATGTTCGAGGTTCTCATATAAAGTTTTCATACATCTCATAAAGTTTCCATACATTACTGTTGGGGGATACCCCCGGGTAGGGTCACGCCGGGGTATAAAGGCCTAGTTAGCTGAGGTACGGCAATGTCAAGGCATGTGTTGGCCGAGTCACCTCAAGGCAGGCCGGATCACGGAGTAACCTAGACCAGGGGACGTCCACCTAACTTGGTCTTAGCCGACTTAAGCCGTATGTCGGTAAATGTATCTAACTTGTATGCAGGAACATATGTGGCCGGATCAACTATGTAGGATCTGGGTTATATCAAGCTTGTAAGAGAAGGAAGGTATCTCGCTGGTCAAAAGTAACAACTGTACGCAGAGCGTGAGCGAAGCGGACAAAGGTCGGACCACCGAGGCATGGACGACAAAGGTGACAAAGCCAATGTCGGCTGACGCAGGCGCCGCAGAGGCTCACGTAGCCTCTGCATGGATGACGCGGGGGAAAAGTGACCCGGTCGGCTTACTATTTAGGGAGGAGGCATATTCCCTGGAATATGCCTCCACGTATGCCCTAAGTGGAGACCTAGCCACCCCTATAAAAGGAGGGCTAGGGCATCTGTAGAGGGGGTGATTTCGGAGGGATTGATCTGAGGGCTAGCTAGTGGTGAGAGTAAGAGAGTTCCTCCTTCCTCCTCTCTCCGATACAGATCAAGGAGCACTTGTAATCTGTGAAGGTGAATCAAATACAAAGCTTCCGTGTGTGGAATCACCACACTATCCCTCCCTGGATTCCCCTAGTGCATTCAGTCCCCACCTTTAGCCTATCCATGGCATCTGCCGTGACACCACCACGACTGTTGGCGCCCACCGTGGGGCTAGCGGCGCTAGCAGGGGTCAATATCCGGACGGGAAACCTCATCGGCACCGGCGAACGCATCGTCTCCGGTCTCGTTCAGCGCTTTGGAGCGCTGGACTTTGTCAGCGACAATGATGGCTGCTTCGGAACGCGCCCTCTTCCGCGCAACGGCGTCTTCGTCAAGCTCGGCACGCACAAGGTCTACGTTGTTGTCGATGTGTCGTGCGTTCATACGTGGCACGCCGTCGAAGGAGGCGAGCCATCCCTTAGCGTGGTTCGCGGGGCGCGTATCGCTCGCTCCCCGGACCGTGCAGAGGTGATGATGACTGCGCCAGGTGCAGGCGCAAGCAAGGATCCTACACCAGATCCGGAGGTAACGCCCAAGGCACCGAGGAAAAGTAGAGGACCTCCACTAGAGAGGCCTGAGAATGTGCTGCAGCAGGCAATGGATAGCTTGGCAAACCCAGTAGCAGCAGTAGTAGATGCGGCTCAGGCACAGGCCGAGCTAGAGGAAACTAGGCAAAAAATACTAGAGGGTGTGAAAAAGATAGCCGCGGCTCAACAGTCGTTAAACATGACACTGCGTGAGTACGCCAAGGCAAATAAGGTAGATGCTATAAAAGTGAAAGGGAGAAATCTCATCAGTGAGATGAATAGAGAGGGTGATACTAGGATTGAGGAATCGGAGAACTATTTGTCCATGGGGCTGCTGAGGTACAGTACCCCGGCAAACAACCTCAGAGCAGCAGATGCAGCTGCATCCGAGTTAGAGGGTCTGACGGGTGAAGCCCGTCAGAGGCAGCAAGATAGGGTCAATGAGCTGGTTCGGATCGCGAACATGCAAAACGAGGAGTTGCTCAGGGCTCACCCAGAGAGAGCTAGGGCCTCCAAGATCGTTCATTCGGTGGTGGGTAACCCGGAAAAATCCGCTGGAGCCGCATCGTCTCCTCATGGTGGTCCAAGGAGAGAAGAGGTAGTAACTTCGGCCAGGAGGAATAAACAAATAGTCCCATATGACCTGGCAAGGGCAGGGGAAAGGAAAAGAAGTGCAAAGAAATGAAGATTGAAGGAGTGTGAGCCGAGGTGAAGCGGGCCGAGGTAACCGCGACCAAGGCAATGCCGGTCAAGGGAATGTTGTAAACGGCAATGCTGGACAGCGTAATTCGGTAGTTGCAGGCCAACCGCAGCAGCGGAATATACCACGGCAAGAGCGCAGCGCCGTCCAAGGTATGCAACAGAGAGCAGCTCAACAGGAGCAAGATAGATACAATGATGGAGACTCGGAGATGGTGAACGTTGGCTATCCCATACCGGACTATCACGCGATAGGGTCAAGATTGGGAGGCAGAAACTTGATGCCTGATGATGCCAGGTTAAAGCTGGATCGGTTGTATAGGTCGGAGCAAATTGAGTGTCAAGGTCCTCCGGGTCCAGCATGTTTTGGGCCCCGGATCATGAAGGAACCTCCGGTACCAAGCTTCTAGTTACCTAGAGGCACAAAGACGTATGACGGCAGCACTAAGCCGGAGGATTGGTTGATTAACTATGCAACTGCAGTAAAAATCGCCACAGGCAACTTGAGGTGGGCTATGAGATATGTACCCTAGATGTTGGAAGGGCCAGCAAGGGTATGGCTAAACAATTTGCCACCCGGAAGTATTAACTGTTGGATCGATTTTGAGGAGATGTTTGTTAGCAATTTCTCAAGTACGTATTAGAGGCCCAATAGGCCACAAACCCTAGCGATATGGAGGCAAAGACCAAATGAGACTGACCGGGAGTTCTTAACCCATTGGTGCACCGTGCAAAACCCGTGTGAGGGTGTGATTGAGTCACAGGCCATAGCTTGGTTTGCGCAAGGATGCAGATATGCAAGCATGCTATGGCAGAGGTTGCAAAGGGATATGCCAACCACCTTGGCAGAAACGATCCGGATTGCTAATTCATATGCTTTGGGTGATCCAACGCAACCTAGGTTCACCTCAAACGAGTCAAGCGAGGAGTATTGTCAGCGAGATGGGGTCGGGTCATCCCGAAGAAATGATTACCGAGGTAAAAGAAGGGAAGACAGACCGGATTATCGCTATAGTTCGCAACAAGTGGCAGCTGTGAATCAAGACCAACCCGGAGCAGGAAGCTGGAGGGCATCAATGGACGCCAAGGAATGATGGGAAGAAAACTTGGACGCCCGAGCAGAAAAAACAGTGGCAAGACAAGAAGGACCGTCCGAGGTATACCTATGAAGCAATGCTAGATCAGCCGTGTAAATTTCACACACCTAATCGAAGTAACCCGGCAGGTCACACAACTAAGCAGTGTGAGTGGATGCGAAAGATAGAACAAAGTGGTTCGGGGAATGCTCAGGCACCTCGGAATGATCAACCTCGGTAGGAGTTACCCCGGCAGCAATTGCTTTCCGGAGCGAACACGCAACAGTTAATGTTGCCTCCCCCTCCACCGAGGTATGAAAACCATGAGAGAAGGGATGCAGTGCATCAGGTGGAAAACCAAAACCAGCAGGATCAGAGGTACCCCGGAAACGAGGGGAGAAATGAGTATAGAGAACACCATCAGAGTTACTGTGTGTTCACTATGGAAGAGACAGACAGGAAGAGCTTGCAGCGCCGACATATGGAAGTGAATGCGGTAATGATAGCTGTGACAAGGTATATGCCTTGGTCAGACCAGGAAATTACCTGGAGCATCAAAGATCATCCCAAGCTTATGCCAAGTCCTGGTTCGTACGCGCCAGTGCTAGATCCGACATTCATTAGGCCTAACATCAACGTGAGATTCTCCAAGGTGCTGATTGATGATGGTAGTAGCATCAACATTATGTATGTGGACACGATGCGAAAATTGGGCATCTCGAAAAACATGCTCCAAACTATAAGGACAACTTTCCATGGCATTGTGCCGGGCATTTCTTGTGAGCCCATAGGCAAGGTCCAGGTTGATGTTTTCGGCACAAGAGATAACTGCCGAACTGAGAATTTGGAGTTCGAAGTGGTGAATTTAGAAAGTGCGTATCACGCGTTACTCGGTAGACCAGCTCTGAACAAGTTTATGGCAAGTTGTCACATCAGTTACTTGAAGATGAAGCTGCCCGGGCCAAATGGTGTAATAACCATAGCTGGGGATTTCCGACATTCAATTGAGTGTGCATCTGCCGGATCTAACCTGGACGAGTCACTCGTGATTGCGCAAGAAAAGAGAAAGATCCAAGAAGTGGCGGCATTAGCTCAGTCCGCATAGCAGTATATGCCGGCATTGAGTAACCCGCATGGAAGCGTCTCATTCCAAGCGACAAAAGATACCGAGAAGGTGCCTGTTGATGATATGTTCCCTGAGGGTACCGTAACAATTGGAGCCGGGTTAAATGACAAATAGGAAAGCGAGCTCGTCAACTTCCTCCGTGAGAAACGAGATATTTTTGCTTGGTCCACACAAGACTTGCAAGGTGTTCCGAGGGAGTTGGCCGAGCACTCTTTGAATGTGAGACCCGGAGCAAGCCGGTGAAGCAACCTCTCCGTCGCTTCGCCGAAGACAAGAGAAAAGTCATAGGAGATGAGATAGCTCGGTTGTTGGCTGCAGGATTTATAATGGAAGTGCTTTACCCAGATTAGCTTTCTAATCCGGTGCTGGTGGAGAAGAAGAAAGATGATCCGAACGTGCCAGTGGTTTGGCGTACGTGTATCAATTACACGAACCTGAATAAGGCGTGTCCAAAAGATCCGTTCCCATTGCCAAGGATAGACCAAGTCATAGATTCCACTGCTGGGTGTGAGTTGTTGTCGTTCATTGATGCATATTCTGGTTTCCACCAGATACCTCTGAACCCAAATGATCAAATAAAGACTGCATGTGTCACCCCGTATGGGGCTTATTGCTATCGCACCATGCCTTTTGGCTTACGTAATGCAGGGGCAACGTACCAGAGGTGTATGCAAAAATGTTTGCATGACCAAATTGGTCAAAATGTGCAGGTGTATGTGGATGATGTTGTGATAAACCCCAAGGAAAGCAAAACGCTCCTTGATGATATCAGGCAGACGTTCGCGAACCTAAGGAGGTTCCGGATGAAGCTCAACCCGGAAAAATGTATCTTCGGTGTCCCGGCTGGAAAATTACTCGGATTCCTCATCTCCAGCCGAGGTATCGAGGTCAATCCAACTAAGATCTGGACCACAGAACGAATGGAGCTGCCGAAGTGTCTTAACGATGTCCAGAAGTTCACTGGTTGCCTAGCATCGTTGAGTCGGTTTGTATGTCGGTTGGGAGAAAAGGCACTGCCTCTCTATCAACTCATGAAGAAGTCGGATACGTTCATTTGGACGCTGCAGGCCAATGAAGCCTTTGCTCACATAAAGAAAAACCGGGTTAGGTGCCGGAGTTGTGCTTACCTCGCCAAAGAAGGACCAGCTGAAGTATGTGCTACAGATCCACTTCACTGCATCAAACAATGTTGTAGAATACGAAGCACTCATACATGGGCTCAAAGTGGCGAAGGAGGTTGGAATACGTCGGATCCAATGCTTCGGGGACTCGGATCTCGTAGTCCAGCAGGTCTCCGGGCAATGGGACGCTTTGGACGCAAAGATGGCACTATATAGATTTCATGTGCAGAAGATATCTGGTTACTTTGAGGGATGCGACTTTCACCATATACCTCGGGTGGAAAATGAGGCTTGCAACGTATTGTCGAAGCTCGGTTCAACCCGACAAGCAATTCCACTAGGCGTAGCATTGGAGCACCTCAGAAAACCATCCATCAGGCCATCCCCGGAGTCCGACTCAATTTTTTTCCCGGCAAATCCGGAATCAGAGGCTGTGCCCATGGATATTGATGTAGGGAGTGGTTCGCGAGACCCGGGGACTGCCTTGGCAAACCCGGGGACTGCCACGACAAACCCGAGGACTGCCACGACAAACCCGGGGACTGCACAGCGCGATACGGTAGAAGTTATGCCGGTGGATCTAATGGAAATTGATGAGGATGTGTTCCCAGTGAGAGATGTACCAGCTTGGGCAATGCCAATTTTCCAATTCCTAAAAGATGGAACCTTACCCGCTGAGGAGGTCAAATGCATACACGATCATTAATTCCGAACTATACCAAAGGAGTGTGACCAATGTCCTCCAGCGATGTGTTGACCCGGAGGAAGGACTTGGCATCCTCCGAGATATACATCAAGGGGAATGTGGGCATCATGCCTCATCCAGAGCATTGGTAGCAAAAGCTTTCCGCCATGGGTTTTACTGGCCAAGTGCCTTAGAACAAGTAGAAGATCTGGTGAGAAAATGCAATGGCTGTCAGAGATATGCGACAAAAACACATATGCTAATGTCGGAGCTCAAGACCATACCAATAACATGGCCATTTGCCGTATGGTGCTTGGATATGGTTGGCCCGTTTAAACCAGAAAGAGGGATATGACTCACATTTTGGTCATGGTGGATAAATTTACAAAGTGGATTGAGCTGAAGCCAATAAGAAAATGTGATGGTGCTATGGCCGTAACATTTCTCAAAGACATCATATTGAGATACGGCTATCCTCACAGTATCATAACAGATAATGGCACAAATTTTGCTAAGGGAGCATTTGCGCGTTTTTGCCGAGATAAGAAGATCCGGCTAGACGTTGCCTCGGTAGCCCACCCCGCATCGAACGGACAAGTGGAAAGATCCAACATATTAGTATTATCCGGGATAAAACCCAGGCTCATTGAGCCGCTGCAAAGATCATCAGGGTGCTGGATAGAAGAACTACCAGCGGTACTGTGGAGTTTAAGAACAACTCCGATTCGATCAACAGGCTATACGCCATTTTTCTGGTATATGGGGAAGAAGCTGTATTACCAGCCGACATAGAGTATGACTCGCCAAGGATCACCCAATACACAGAAGCCGAAGTGCAAGAAGCCCAGCAAAATGACGTTGATTTGCCGGAAGAAGCGAGAGAATTGGCATTGTCCAGATCTGCCATATATCAGCAAAATCTCCGATGATATCATAGCCGGAAAGTAAGCCCCCGAGTTTTCCGGGAAGGTGACCTGGTACTCCGGTTGGTACAACGTACTGCTGGCATGCATAAATTATCCCCCCCATGGGAAGGGCCATTCATCGTGAGCAAAGCATTGCACAACGATTCTTATTATCTTATCGATGCAAAACCACAGGAGAAGAACAAGGCGGACAGGTCCGGCGAGGAATCCAAACGTCCATGGAATGTAGCTCTACTTCGTCCTTTCTACACTTAGTAGAGAAGTGTTTGTATCCGAGTCTCTCATATGTCGGTATGTATGCCGGCAATGAGCTAATTAATGAAATCTTGGCACCTCGAGCAATAACTCGGGGACTGCCTTAGTAATTTTAGTTGTCTTCTATATTTCTTATTTATATGTCGGCTGGCATAAGTTGCTTCAACTTAGGTCGGATTAGTAGTGTGTGAGCACCAGAAACCTAACTCTTCGACTTGCTACTGTCCAACAAGATTTGGCTTCATGGCAAGCAAGAGAACCAGTTTGGAATTGCGTAGCACATGAAAAACGACTAAGGGAAAAAACTTAATCAAGCCGACATTTGTTTTTCGGACTAACATTGCGTGTACTTTAAAATTTATCATGTTGAATTATTTTGAGCTAAACCTAAAGTTTCTAAGTACTGTTAGATCAATTTTCGAAGCTCGAACTCGTAAGTCATAAAACCGAACCAAGGTGGACACGTGCCGAGACAAAAATTGGAGGAACAAGAAAATGAAACTCGGGGACTACGCCCAAGTTAATCCGGCATAGAAACTTAGTAGCAAAATATCACTGATGTGCTTAATACAAGTGCACCTGGCATATCGGGGATCTAATGAAATTTCAACTGTTTATAATCAAGGAGCAGCAGGAGGAGGAAGTTTGGCGTCATCTTCGCTGCCTTCGACGTCCGAGGCATCGTCCTCTTCATCCTCATCCGAGCCATCTTCGACGTTTGCAACGTTTTCGACATCTACAGCATCTAGGAAGCTTGGTCCATCGTTCCATTCATGAATGGGGGCATATTCAATGAGGCTATGGGCACAAGCCTTGCACCGAGCAATCCACTCCGGGTTGCTGGACCATTTGGATCCGATGCGCATGCGCGCTAGGAGGTTGAGGTCGATCTTCTCGTACCATGTGAGCACATAGTGGAGAACGGTCTCAGCTCCGATGCGTCCAGCGGATTCTCTCTAGAGATCGAGCTGAGTCTCACATTCCATGAGCCAGGAAAAAAGAACAACCAGATTCTCCGGAGTATCCTCCTCAGGCCAAAAGGGGTTGAAGATCCGGACTACCACATCCAAGATATCCTTGCCGTAGGTCCTCACGACTTCGACTCGGGCGGACAAACAACTATCAAGTCCTCGAGATTGAGAGGAATGGAGCCAGGGCCAGTTGGAGTACCCCTCTACTGGCGGAACTTGGTGACGGCATTGGATCCAATGACATCGCTCTCTGGGAATTTGCCTAGGAAGATAAAACAAGTGGGGTAAGTAAAGGAAGCAGACCCAGAAAGATAAACGTCGGTTGAAGGAAAAGAACTTACTAGCGATATGGTGCTGAACCCGGGACATCTCCTTGATGCAGTTGTCGCGCCTCTCCCGGAGTTGCACAAGTTCAGCATTTGCCGACTCAAGCTTGATGTCGGCCTCCTTGAGTAATTCCTGGTCCTTGGCAATCTGGAGATTGAGGCACTCGCGCTCTTCAGTATAGTCCTGGCCGGCTTTCTGGAGTTCGGCTTGGTGCTCTGCTTTCAATTTCTTCATATCTGCCTTAAGCTTGGCAATCTCATCATCTTTGGCTCGGAGAAGGGCAAGCTCATCATCTTTCTTTTTGAGCTCGGCCTGATGTTGTCCTGCTTGTTTGAGAAAATGCAGCATCATATTAGGCACGGGCACACTATCTTCAAGAGATGCTGAAATAGTTTATCGACCCAGCAAAGCCGACGTATGAATGTTTGCCAGGCCAAGGAGGAAAGGAGATGGAAAGCATAGCAAGGTTAAGCAAAAATAACTTACCCTTGATTAGATCCAAATTTTTCCTCATAATCGTGTTCTCAGCTTCGACCCCAGCTGCGAAAACCGAATGATGGATTAGTTCGGCAGAAGAAAATGAAGGAAAATGGAGAAATGCCGAGGAAGAAACTTACCCCTTTTCTTGTGTTCAGCGAGAAGTGCACTATGTTTTGCCCGCAGCATCTTGTGAGTATTAAGGAGACGCTGAAACTCAGCGCTCCGGCGGTTGGTGGTCACCTGAAAGAGCAAAGATGGACAACTTAGTCTTGTGCATATTCGAAGTGTACAAAATCCGGGCCAAGTGGAACTTAACCCGGCTCTAGGTGTGTGCATTTTCGAAGTGTACAAAATCCAGGCCAAGTGGAACTTAACCCGGCTCTAGGTGTGTGCATTTTTGAAGTGTACAAAATCCGGGCCAAGTGGAACTTAACCCGACTCTAGGTGTGTGCATATTTGAAGTGTACAAAATCCGGGCCAAGTGGAACTTAACCCGGCTCTAGGTGTGTGCATATTCGAAGTGTACAAAATCTGGGCCGAGTGGAACTTAACCCGGCTCTAGGTGTGTGCATATTCGAAGTGTACAAAATCCAGGCCAAGTGGAACTTAACCCGGCTCTAGGTGTGTGCATATTCGAAGTTATCAAGGAGCTACGTTAGTTCTCTAAGGAGCATCCGGGCGAGTAACAAGTTACTCCCCCGGAGGCTCGGGGACTAATGGCTATATCAATTATATCTGCAACTTGTTAAAAGAAAATACGAAGTAACGTACCTCCATCATCTGACCCGCAAGGTTGATGGCCTTGGCGGCGGTATTCATCTGCGCATAAAATTCGGCGGGACCGAACTTCTCCGGGAGATCGTCGTTGTAGACGAACTCCGACTTGTTCCAGTTATTTACAAACTCGATCAAGGTCAGAGGTTAACGTTCGCCGCTTAGCATGTGTGGCACCACTAAACCCTTGGCATGCGCCTCCCTCCTCTCAACTTGGGCAAGGGCCGGGCTGGTGTGCAAAACAAGTTGCGCATCAGCTGGTTCGGCAGGGGCGTCCTTCGGAGGTGGAGTTTTCTTCGGAAGCATGGAAGCAAGTGTGCGCTGTCCAGCCTCGACGGACGCTGCCCTAGTAGCCTCAGGTGCCTTCTTGCCCTTGGGCTGCTGCTGGGAGGTTGAGGTTGCTGCAGCGGATTTACCCTTGGGAGCTGCCTTGGCGCCAGCCTTGGTGCTGTTGATGTCTTCTCGCCGAGCCTTGGAAGACTCGGACGAGGTAGAGGGGTTTGGTGCTGTTGCTGCTGGTGTTGCTTTGGTTGTTGCTGCTGGTGCTGGAGTTGGTGCTGGTACTGGTGTTGGTTTCTACCTCGGCAGAGGCGCTGAGGGAACCTCGGTTGTAGCTGGTTGCGGCAGAGCCGAAGTGGTGGTCGTTGCCTCGGCAGAGCCAGTCTCCCCCGCTCTGAGGTTGCCCTCCGGAATGGGGCTCAGTGGGCGAGAATCATCGCCATGAGGAGGAGAGGGGCTGTGTCGGAGCGGCGACGCAATGCTAGATCCACTCTGTGGGACCTCCACCGCGGCCCTACCGAATCAAATAATGTATGATGAGAAACTATAACACAAGAAGAACAAGTGAATGGCAAAGGGAGAGGAGGCTTACTCATCCGAGGTTAGGGGCTCCTTGGGCTTCCGAGCACTATGGGCCGTGGCCTTGGTTGGAGGCTTGGTGGTAGTTTTGTCACCAGACTTCTTCCGCCTTTTTGTCGGCTGAGAAGGTCCAGAGGAGGATGCAGAAGCAGCTCCCCTTTTCTTCTTCGGCGCCACCGGGACAGGATCACCCACGGCAAGAGGAGGGTCTTCATGGATCTGCCCACCGGGGTTAGCTGATGCCGGAAAAGCATAAGAAAGGGGGACAGCGTCAAATGCTTCCATCACCTCAACATCCGAATCATCTTCGTCGTCGGGCCAATCTCTAATAGAAGAGAGTTTACCGGTGGTTCTCTTGGTCGCATCGGCCATAGGAAGGAACATCTCCAAGTCCGGTTCCTCCTTGTCCGAGGTATCCCGGTCAGGAGCCCATTTGAGGGAAGGGTCGGTGTCGTCCTCAATGGTCTGCTGAAGAAACATCTAAGGGAAAGAAAAAGCAACAGGGTTAAAACAGACAACAATACCGACATATGATTTAATTCGGAAAAGATTTGGAGCGCGGCAATAGTGTTCAATCCCCCATGTCCACTCAGAAGAGAAGTTCTTGTGGGTGGTGAACAAGGCCTTGACTCGGCGGTAGATCTCGGTATTGCTCAACTCGAAAGACGAGGTCCGGTTGAGGTCGCGGCCCTAGCTCATGTAGCACACTTTATGTGTGTGTTTCTGGAGGGGGGAAATCCGGTTGCGGACAAATGTGATCATGGCATCCTCATTGCACAATCCGAGCTCCTCCAACTCCTTGAACCTCTTGTTGACCTAGTTCGCTAAGACCGTGGAGTTCTTGGGGATAATGTCCCACAGATCCGGGTTAGGAGGACCTGGAGTATAGGGGCGCAGCCAGATCAGGTCCTCGGTGGTGTTGTTCCGGACATAAAAGAAAGTCTGGGCCCATCCTTTGCAGGAGTCAAGTCCCATGACTCGGGGGAAGATGGAAAACTTTCGAGGAGAGATGGACGCAGCCCCGAACTGTGTGAGTTGTTTATCCTCCAGCTCTAGATCTACATTCGGAATCACGTTCCAACGAAGGCTGAAGAACCGGATCCATAGCTCTTTCATGGGCCATAGTCTGGCATAGCCTTCGATCGTAGAGGCAATGGCGGAGAGAGATGTAATGGCATTGGCTGGAAGGTGGTGTGGCTGGAGCTCGTAGGTGTTCAACTAATCGTGGAAGAAATCGCTAACTGGCAAGCCAAACCCCCGCTGGAAGTGGGATAGAAACACCACATACTCACCCATATTGGGTGAGGGGGCGAGCTCGGTAGCAGCAAGGCGAGCAGTGACGCCCTCCGGGATGCGCCTAGTGTGATAGAGCCAATCCAGGTCATCCTGGCAGACCCAAGATCCGGCCCACGCACCACGGTCCGCGGTCGCTGCATCTTCTTCCATCTCCTGCTCGGCAATGGTGAGCTCTTCTTCTGTCATCTCGAGGTCACTGCCCTCACTGGCGCTAGCGGCGGTGGGTGGCAGCGGCCTGGACTGACGGGGACCCGTGGCGTAGGAGATGCGCAGAGGCGGCAGCGACGCAGGTGCGCGCGGTAGCAGAGCGGCGGCGGCGCAGCTACTCAAACATGGTGGTGGCGGCGCTATCGCAGGGGAAGATGAGGAAGAAGAGGGGGTAGAGGGGCGCAGAAGTGAGGAAAGGCCCCAAGGGGCATGCCCCTCCGCTATTTAACTGCTCACTCTGGGGAGTAGTGGGATCGTGTTTGCGGGCAGGCCACACCGTGTGGCCGTGTACAATCTGGATTGACCAATCAGCATCGAGCCACACGGAAGGCCACAGGGCGCAGCGGATCCCATGACGTGACGTTATGATGCAGTTAACGAGGAGGCAGGCACGATGTGACGTGTGCTATAGTGATAACTGACAATTACTGCGGCGGTTACTGTAGCTGGCCCTTAAAATGAGGCGATGTGATGATTAGCCTCCACATGGGGAAGCGTACGAGAGAAGGAAGAATAACCCGGATGAATATGTGGTAACCCGGCCAGCAAGTAAAAACTTGGAATGTGCCAAGGGAAAGTAAATCTATAGAATCCGAGATAGGAGGTAACTCGGAAGAGGAACACAAAGCTCAGTGAAATTGAACCTGCTGTGGCCTTTGCGGCTAAGGCAACTAAGACCGCACCAGCTTCGGGGACTAATGTTGGGGGGATATCCCCGGGTAGGGTCACGCCGGGGTATAAAGGCCTAGTTAGCCGAGGTACGGCAAGGTCAAGGCATGTGTTGGCCGAGTCACCTCAAGGCAGGCCGGATCACGGAGTAACCCGGACCAAGGGACATCCACCTAACTTGGTCTCAGCCGACTTAAGCCGTATGTCGGTAAATGTATCTAACTTGTATGCAGGAATAGATGTGGCCGGATCAACTATGTAGGATCCGGGTTATATCAAGCTTGTAAGAGAAGGAAGGTATCTCGCTGGTCAAAAGTAACAACTATACGCAGAGCGTGAGCGAAGCGGACAGAGGCCGGACCACCGAGGCATGGCCGACAAAGTTGACGAAGCCAATGTCGGCTGACGCAGGCGCCGCAGAGGCTCACGTAGCCTCTGCATGGATGACGCGGGGGAAAAGTGACCCGGTCGGCTTACTATTTAGGGAGGAGGCATATTCCACGTATGCCCTAAGTGGAGACCTAGCCACCCCTATAAAAGGAGGGCTAGGGCATCTGTAGAGGGGGTTGATTTCGGAGGGATTGATCTGAGGGCTAGCTAGTGGTGAGAGTAAGAGAGTTCCTCCTTCCTCCTCTCTCCGATACAGCTCAAGGAACACTTGTAATCTGTGAAGGTGAACCAAATACAAAGCTTCCGTGTGTGGAATCACCACACTATCCCTCCCTGGATTCCCCTAGTGCATTCAGTCCCCACCTTTAGCCTATCCATGGCATCTGCCGTGACACCACCACGACAATTACATAGATTTACATAGGGTTTAGGGTATGAATCCTTCGTCGCGTATGTCGATCCCTTTCCTATGATCGCTTCTTAGGCTGTAACCATGGAGCATCTTCTTTGCTTAACGGGATGCTTGGGTCAGTTTTCATGGTGAAGGGCGGAATTTCATCAAACTTATCATAATCTACTGACATGTCTGTCTTGTCCTCGACTGCCACGATGTTTCGTTTCCCTAAAAGAACTATGTGACGCATGGGCTAATCATCTGATGTATTCCTTTCCTTATTTTTCTTTTTTGGTCTAGAGGACATGTCCTTCACACAAAAAACCTGATCCACATCATTGGCTAGGACGAATGGTTCGTCTCTGTAACCAATATTCTTGAGATCCACTATTGTCATTCCGTACAGTTGGTCTACCTTTACCCCTTCTCCATTCATGTTGTCCTAACTGCACTGAAACAAAGGGACCTTAAAAGTAGGTCCATAGTCAAGTTCCCATATCTCCTCTATGTAACCATAGTATGTGTCTTTTTTCCCATTCTTGCATGTTGCATCAAAGCGGACACCACTGTTTTGGTTGGTGCTCTTTTTATCTTGGGCAATCATGTAAAATGTATTCCCATTTATCTCGTACCTTTGGAAAGTCAATACAGTCGCAGATGGTGTCGCGGCCAACAAGTAGAGATGATCTCCAATATTGGTGTCATTCATGAGATGTAATTGCAACCATGTGCCGAAAGTCTCCATGTGATTTTCTTTAATCCTGTATTCATCCTTCCCCGGGAACTTGGAGCGTACAACATTCATGTGTTCCTCGATATACGGAGCCACCGAAGGTAGAACTTTGTAGAACTGTGTAGTGTGCTTGATTCAAAGAATGCCCGTCCCTAAATATCATTGCCTTCTTTCCTAGCGTGCCTTTTCCACTCAGTCTCCCCTCATACCATGATTCAGGAACACCAATCGGCTTAAGGTCAAGAAGAAAGTCTACATAGAACCCAATGACCTCCTCTGTTGCATAGCCCTTGGAGATGCTTCCATCTGGCCTAGCACGGTTATGAACATATTTCTTTAAGACTCCCATGAACCTCTCGAAGGGGAACATATCGTGCAGAAATACAGGACCGGGAATGGAAATCTCTTCAACTAGGTGAACTAAGAGATGCGTCATAATATTGAAGAAGGACGGGGGGAACACCAACTCAAAACTGACAAGGCATTGGACCACATCCTTCTATAGCCTTTCTAGACTTTCTCGATCGATTACCTTCTGAGATATTGCATTGAGGAATGCACATAGCTTCACAATGGCTAATCAAACATTTTCCGGTAGAAGCCCCCTCAATGCAACTGGAAGCAACTACGTCATAATCACGTGGCAATCATGAGACTTCAGGTTCTGAATTTTTTTCTCTGCCATATTTATTATTCCCTTTATATTTGACGAGAAGCCAGCCGGGACCTTGATACTGTAAAGGACTTCAAAAAAGATTTCCTTCTTAGCTTTGGTAAGAGCATAGCTGCTTAAGTATTCACGTCCTTTATCAGTATGCTTGTTGTATGGCTCTTTGATTTGTTGCTGGTCCTCCCGTGCTTCTGGTGTATCTTTTGTCTTCCCATACACGCCCAGGAAGCCTAGCAGGTTCACGCAAAGATTCTTCGTCACGTGCATCACGTCGATTGAAGAACGGACCTCTAGGTCTTTCCAATACTCAAGCTCCCAAAATATAGATTTCTTTTTCCACATGGTCGTGTGTCCGGTAATGGGGTCTTTCGGAACAGATTGACCGCCAGGACCCTTTCCAAAGATTACTTCTAGGTCCTTCACCATACCAAATACATCAGCACCTTTAGGGAGCTTAGGCTTCTTCCTGTAATCTGCCTCACCGTTGAAATTCTTGCCTTTTTTTCTTACTTGATGATTGGTCGGAAGAAATTTACGACACCCTAGGTACACAACCTTCTTACATTTATCCAAATATGTACCTTTAGTCTTATATAAACAGTGCGTGCATGCATTGTATCCCTTGTTTGACTATCCTGAAATGTTACTAAGAGCAGGCCAATCATTGATGGTTACGAACAACAACGCTCGTAGGTCAAATGGCTCCTATTTGTGGTCATCCCACACCTTTACACCTAGTTATGCCCACAACTGCAAAAGTTCATCGACTAATCGTCTTAAGTACACATCAATGTCGTTTCCAGGTTGCTTCGGTCCTTAGATGAGCACTAGCATCATAATGAACTTCCACTTCATGCACAACCAAGGAGGAAGGTTGTAGATACATAGAGTCACTGGCCAGGTGCTGTGACTGCAGCTCTGCTCCTCAAAAGAATTCATGTCATCTGTACTTAGACCAAACCATAAGTTCCTCGTGTCACCTGCAAAGTTCGAGTACTTTCTCTCGATGTTTCTCCACTGCGACCCATCGGCGGGGTGTCTCAGTTTCCCGTATTTCTTACGCTCTTCTTTGTGCCATCCCAACAACCTAGCATGCTCTTTGTTTCTGAATAGACGTTTCAACCATGGTATTATAGGAGCATAGCACATAACCTTAGTAGGAACCCTCTTCCTGGGGGCTCGTCATCGCCCTCAACACCACCAGGGTCATCTTGTCTGATCTTGTATCGACATGTAGTGCATACCGGGCATTTATCCATATTTTCGTACTTCTCACCGCGGTACAGGATGCAGTCATTAATGCATGCATGTATCTTATCCACATTTAATCCTAGAGGGCAGATAGTCTTCTTTGCTTCGTATGTTGTCTCGGGCAGCTCGTTATCCTTCGGAAGCTTCGGCTTCATTATTTCTAGTAACTTCTCAAATCCCTTGTCAGATAATCCCGTCTCTGCCTTCCATTTCAGCAGTTCAAGTGTGGTACCAAGCTTTGTGCTGCCATCTTTGCAATTTGGGTACAACAAATTTTTGTGATCCTTTTGCATGGCCTCCAACTTAAGCTTCTCCCTTTCTGTATCGCATTGTTGCTTTGCATCAGAAATGACCCGACCAAGACCATCAGCGGGCTCATCTGATGCTCGTTGTTCTTCTTCATTGCCGCCTCCCTCTTCTTCATTGTCTTTCATTGCAGTATCACCGTATTCTTCAGGGGACATAGGATAGCTGTCATCATCCTCCTATTCTTCATTTTCTTCCAGCCTAACCCCTCTTTAGCAGATGGCTTTGAAGGATTCTCGGGGCAGAGTGCTCCGCCACGTCCCGACAGTCGACGCAGGGACAAGGCATAAAATTATCCACTTAGT
Organism: Avena eriantha; assembly: GCA_910589775.1. Taxonomy (NCBI): domain Eukaryota; kingdom Viridiplantae; phylum Streptophyta; class Magnoliopsida; order Poales; family Poaceae; genus Avena; species Avena eriantha. Next base: position 143,320,554 of record OU342744.1, on the reverse strand, counting down.
TTGCCTTAGCCAAATCGGTAAATTTATGTAGGCCTGCAATAAAATTGGAATCGCGTCGGTCGCCATACATCCATCGCATCCGCGCATCGATCTGTGTCTTAGTAATTAACCATGACAATGACATCGTGAATAGTGAAATGATCACCCTACATGGACACCTGCAATATTTTTGTATCAATTACAGATAAAGAAGTTAAGGTTGCTAACCTCGGCCGAGGATACCGTGTTGTGCAAACTTAAGCGTGGCTCGGACATTTCGTCGAACACCTTGTGTGCAGTGTGAAGAAAAACAAACCTAGCATCCACCTCCCACATAAAATTCCAGAAAAAATAAGTGGATGGGCTGGGCTTATATATAGCCAGGGGAGGGGCTTTGGTCCCGGTTCGTGGCATTAACCGGGACCAATGCCCACCGTTGCTTCGTCGTCCCCGTGTATAAATATGAGGCCACAACGTGTCGCTTTCACCATCGCCTCGCCCTCTGCACCTCTCCATCGTGCCGTTGTCTCGCCTCCCCTCCCTCTCCAATTTCCACTGTGCCGCCATGGAGGTGCCCATGCTCAACTTCTACGTGGCGGCGATGTTTGCGTACTATGGCATCCTCACGCCGCCGCGCGCGACGGTGCCCTCCGGATGGCGCATCAGCGAGGCGGGTGTGCTGGTGGCTCCGCTCCTTGTCCCCGGCAGATACGAGATGGAGAGCGTCATCGCGGAGCGTCGCCGCTAGATGCCCGCGTGGAAGAGGGCGTTGCCCCGGTACGCGGCGGCCAGCGAGTACTGGCCCCGGCTGTTCAAAAAGGAGCGGAAGGCCAAGCTTGGCAACCGCATCATGGACGGCGCGTGGTGCACCCGGATCTCCGCAACCGAGAAGGGCGGGAGATGTTTTGGTCCGTCCCTGGACGGACCATCTACACCGCCATTGACGCCGCTAGCCACACAGAGGAGCTCCGTCTCCCGAACAATGCCGAAATCGTGGAGGTTTCGTCCGACGACGACGAGGAAGCCGGCGGCTCGGAGGACAGCGGCAGCGGAAGTGAAATTTTTGACTAGGAAAATTTGTAAAATCGCACCTTTGTTTGGAAAGAATTTGTGGTCGAATTAATAAAATGTCTCGATTTAGATCTTTGTCTCGATTCATCTATGGAAGATTTTTTCAAAAATACTGATCAATTCAATTTCTGCCTCAAATTAATTTAGATTGTCCCGGATTGCGGACCATCGTGGGGTTTTTGGTCTCGGTTCATTGCATGACCCAGGACCAATGCTCCGTAGAGCGCCACGTGTGCGTCGCGGTGGCATTGGTCTCGGTTCATGCCACGAACTGAGACCAATGCTTAGAGATGAACCGGGACCAATGCCCAGGCGGCATGAACCGGGACCGGTGCCTGGCAATGGTCCCGATAAAGGATACGAACCGGGGCCAATGATATTTGGGTGCTGGACCAAATACCATTTTTCTACCGGTGATATCTCCCAAAAGGTAAAAAAATACAACCACCAAGTTACAATGTAAACTTCTAGCTAAGGAAATCATCATGCCGATGTGTAGGACTGAACCTTATAGATCAAATAAATATATGAGTAGACGAAGTACCTCAGCGGCGATGCGTCCTTAAGAAAAAAATAATGTTAATTATCATTGTCATATTTCTTTGTAGCAAAGAGGCATACAGAATGAACCATGACATAATTCAGCCTCATCTTTGTTTGTGATAACTTTTTGTATATAAAATATTGAAGACCTTGATTACTTCCTAAAAGGTAACATCGATCACCAATGAAGGTAGCAACGAGATGAATCGATGTACCTGCAAACTAACACACTTTTGTAGTCAGGTAGGTCTTTAGACAAAACACATTCAAACCATGGCACTTGGCACCCAGATAGCAGCAGCCATATTTAGCCTATGAACATCCTCATCGGTCGTACCGTTGAACCCAGTGCTTTATCGCCGACTACCCCGCCACCAAGAACGGACGCAGCGTCGGCTAATGAGCCACCACACCCGCCACCAGGTACCGTCGAACCGTTGTCGGACGAAGCCACAGTCACCATGCATGCACCGCAGCCAGCCGCGACCACCTAGCGCGTGCCGTCGCCGGCATCATGTGGGGTTTGCCCGGTGGGCTTCCACCGCTGGCAGCGGTGGAGGGGCGAGGAGAGGAGGGTCGCGGGAATGGCTCTCTGGGCTCTTCTCATTCATACTATGTTCTAACCGATTGTGCACTAGTGGAAAACGGGCCTGCAGTCCCGGCCCGTAAGGGGCTTTAGTCCCGGTCCTGGTAACCGGGACTGGAGGGGCGGGACTAAAGGCCCACCCATTAGTCCCGGCCCTCTTACCAGCCGGGACCAATGGGCATCCACGTGGTTGTCTCTGCGGGCGCTGGGTGCCCTCCCATTAGTCCCGGTTCGTATCGAACCGGGACAAATGGTTCTCTGCCGCGGCAGAATTTTAGGCACTTTCTCTGCCACGGCAGAGAATTTAATTTGTATTCTTTTTTTTCATTTCAAAATAGTTTTCTACGCTACCACATAGCGTACATGTTCGTGCATACATAAGATAACTTCTCTTAAGATTGAGCATACAAATATATACATGATAGTTACACATGGAGATCACAATTATCGGGACTACAGCCCGTCTATTCAATTACACGGTCGGGGATCATCGGCGCCTATTCACACTAAATTCTCTGGCGTCATCTATCATCTCGTTCAACAAGAATCCTGCCAGTTCTTCAGCAATTGCTACTACGCGTTGCTGTGGTAGGAGCTGATCCCGCATTTTCTCGAACTATATAAGAAAAGGAGATCAATATGAATATCACTCATGATAACAAAAAGTGACGGTACTAAAAATAATGTTATGAATGTATTGCTTACATCGACTCTATAATCATTCAGCTCACTAGTAAACGTGCGAATGAAATCGCAAACGTAGAATCCACATAGATTCGTCCCCTGTGGCTGTCTCGCGCACTTTACGAGAATAGAATTCAATCAAAATAATAATCCAGCATCATAATTGTATTGAAACTAGAAGTAAAGAGATGCGCCTACTACTTACCGATACCGGCTTAAACGTCAGCTTCTCAGTAAAGTCACCCGTAACCGCACTCTTGAACTGGTTCCAAACCCTACCCGGTAAACAAAATGAATGAGTTATTTATTACGTGATATCTCAGGAAATCAACGAAAGAGACCGCTATAGCGCGAAAATTACCTCTGGAGCATGTCAATAAACTTTTCCAGGGGTCTCTTTAATGGGTCCATGACTTCAACTCTTCCCTTATCAAGTTGAATGTCCATGAGAATCCAGTGGAAACTGTACACGTTTATATATACATCAGTAACTTATCAATTACACTTAACATCAAGTAAGCAAAAGAGAATGTGTACAATAGAGTAAGACACTCACGCGAAATTGTAAGGAAACAGTATGTGGTCACAGAAATTTTGCTCCGTTAGAAACCTTAGAAGGTTTTCCTGTGTGTCCTCGGGTTTTTCCTTTAGCGTCCGACAATGTATTTTATCTGGGTCAATGAACCCAACACTGAAGATTGACCTTCTTTTACATTCCATGATCTTCATTCTGCATAATAATAGAGTACAAAAGGATATAATTAGGATAATTACATGCAATGAACTGAACAACTGAAAAAAATGAACAACTTATATATAGACAATGAATTCAACAACTTACAGACAATAGCAACTCATGAGACTTTTGTCGAGGGCGTCGAAAGTGTATATCTGGAAGAGTTCTGGAAACTCAACATGGACCTCTTCTTCTCGGAAGTAGTAGTCATGTGGGACTTTCGCCACGATCATTATTCTCTCCTCCTTTACGGCTTTCAAGTACCATTTATGTAAACTCCGCATTTGTGTTGGCAGTTGTTGGAACTGCTCAAAGCTGACTAGAGGCTTCCCTGGGACATATGTAGGGACTACCTGAGCCTTGGGTAACTTGTCGTCCTGGGAACCTAGCAATTCCTCAACAGTCACATTCATAGCGGCCGCAAGCTTCTTAGCTTCTTCCATATCCTGCTGGGGAGTGTCATAGGATACCACCTTGAGGGGTGGGGTCGATTTTTTGGCCTGTTCCCCGAGCTAGGGGACATCCTTTCTTTTCCTGGTTGCACTTTGACATGATGATTTGCTCCCGCTTGCACTTCTACTTGATTTTCTCTTCTTCACTTCCTTCTGAAGTGTGCGTCGATAGTCATCTGGCTTATGGTGCAAGTCATATTGCGATTTTGTGTTCAGAAAATAAAGTGCATACGCTTTTTGCTTCTTGGTGTATACCGGGGCGGGCTCGGGTTTCTTCTTTTTGAAGCTGCGCAACACATTCGGCCTTTACGATCATGTCGGTTTCCTTGTCAGTACGATCGTAAGGTCTGATAGAAAAATTCTTATGAGGTACTCTTGGGAGAGGCGACATTTGTTGTTTTGGGCTCCTGCGTCGTTTAGTACTAATCAGAGGCTGCGGCGGATATCGAGATGGACTCGGGCTGTGGTGATCGTAGTCATGGGGTGGGCTTCTTGGAGGTGATGGAGGTGAAGGTGACATGCGACCAGTCAGAGGCGGTGTTGGCTTTGGCGTCCAGCCTGGAAGCTTGATGTTGTTCTTATCCCATAGAATGATACCACCCAGTACTTCTCCGAGTGTCCTCTCACCTTCAGGTCCAGGGATGTCAAGCTCCATTGAGTCCCACCCCATTGCGATTTCATCCACACCAACTTTAGCATAGCCAGCTGGAATCTCACGGCCATGCCAGCGTGCGCCAGGTGGACAAGGTAAAGCACATCCGACCGCCACCTTGATGGATAGATTCTTCACCTTCTAATGGAGCTCACAAGATGCCTGCTCCTTGATTCCATCCACGGGGTAGCCAGGACCGCCATCTACCATACGTGCATCGTCAGAAGGGACCTCCGATTCAGCCACGCTGCTTTTCCGCTGAGATGGGACGGCGGTAATATTGAGTACAGGATCTTGCAGGCGCGCTGCTCCTCGAAGTTCGTCAATCTGTTGCTGATGCATTCGAAGTGTTCCTATCAACTCGGTGAACTTGTCTCCCTCCTCCTCCTGCCGTTGCCTCTTTGCTCTCTCTCGGCTCCTATAAGTATCTCTGTCTTTGGGAAACCCCATCTCCGACGTATAACTAGGGCCAAGGCCTCATACACGTCCTCCGCGTTCGTCATTCCCAAGGACCTTTGTCAGCAAGTCTTTCTCTCTATCGGGGCGGAACTTTGTTGTCCCCGCTTTAATCTCCTTCACCACTTTCTGCCATGTATCCCGGGGTATCCTAATCCCGTCACTGCAAATAAGGTCCCCTGTACTTCCGTCATACTCACTCCCATGCCCAAGGAACCAATTCCTTGCCCTCAGATCCCATTCTTCGCGTATTGGTTCTGGAGTGATCCCTTTAGCAAGCAGCTCATTCTCTTTAGCATCCCACTTTGGCATGGCAGCCGCGTAGCCCCCTGGTCCCAGGTGATGGTGATATTTCTTCATCGCGGCATTTTTCTTGTTTTTTTCGACATTTCCATAGCAGGTTGTGACTCCTTGTACTTCACAAATGCATCCCGGTTAGCCTGCTGCTTCGTTAGATAGCATTCAAATTTAGGAGTCTTCTTCGTCTTCTGATACTTTTGCCATAATACTTTCTTCCAGTTCTTGAATAGTTCGGCCATCTTCGTAAGAGTCCACTGCTTGACTTTCTTCCTCAATGCAGCTGTGTCGGCATCATCCTCACATTCTGGGAGGGTGAAATGTGTCACGAGGTCATTCCAAAGACCCTCTTTGCACCTGTCGGAGACATACTCACCCTCTTTCGCCCCTTTGGTCTTATTCCACTCTCGAACGGTGATCGGGATGCGATCCCTTACCATAACTCCGCATTGTTGTTTAAATACAGTTTTAGCCTTTTCGGGACGCGTAGATGCGTCCAAATTTTTGGCCGGGCCTCGTTTGGAATATTTTTTGCTCGATGTGGAGGCCTAAGAGAAGAAACATTCGTCAATTTATATATATACAACTCAGTTAATGCATCTACTGATCACCAGACTTCATATATATACCTCGTCGTCGGCTTCTCCACCACCGGAGCCGTCGGCTTCTCCTTGATCATTTCGGTCGACCTCGTCTCCCTCACCGGAGGGGTTCAGATAAATCGACGGAGATTCGGGTGGATCAACATGGGGGGTGTCGTTGATCATATCCTCGAGAATTTCTTCCTGTGCTAGGTCTCTCTGGATTGGATCCATAGTTTTCTACAAAATGCATACAATAACATTTTTCATTCAATATTGCTGCATAAAATAACACTAAACAATAATATAAACACGCAATTTGCTACAATAATACTAAACAATAGCAAAATTCTAGTGATGCCCTAACCCTAACCCTAAGTCCGGGCGGCCCGCGAGCACCACCACCCTAACCCTATCTCTGGGGGCCCGCGAGCACCACCACCCTAACCCTAAGTCCGGGCGGCCCGCGAGCACCACCACCCTAACCCTATCTCCGGGGGCCGGCGAGCACCACCACCCTAACCCTAAGTCCGGGGGCCCGCGAGCACTACCACCCTAACACTAAGTCCGGTGGCCCGCGAGCACCACCACCCTAACCCTAAGTCCAGGGGCCCACGAGCACTACCGGACTTAGGGTAGTTATTTCTTTAGCTTATCTTTATTTAGCACTGATGCTTGTCTATCTCAATCGACACTATAATACTACATACTATATAATATACTACTATATATATTATTACTAGTAATAAATATATATACATAAACATATATATATAGTATATTTATATACTTGTAATAAATATTACAATATAAAAAAGATACAAGAAATAAAAAACATACACTAGAAATTAATATATACTATACTAGAAATATATACTATACTAGAAATTAATATATACTATACTAGAAATTAATAAAAAAAACATACACTAGAAATATAAAAAAGATACAAAAAATACTAGTAATAATTCTATCTATCTATTACAAAAAAACATACTGGTAATACTAGTAATACAAGTAATAATTCTATCTATCTATTACAAAAAAGATACTAGTAATACAAAAAAAATACACTAGAAATACTAGTAATAATTCTATCTATTACTAGTAATAATTCTTAATTAATTAATATACAAATAAAAAATACAAGAGAGGAGGCAGAGCGGCTCGCTAGGGCTCGCCGGTCGCGGGGCGCCGCCCGGCCTCATTGGGGGGATGGAGGCAGCGCGCGGGGATCGTTGGGGCCGGCGACGAAGAGGAGGCAGAGCGCGCGGTGGGGGGAGGGATTACCTCCCAGCAGCGGGGCGGACGAGCACGCGTCTCGAGAGGCGACGGCGCGGCACGGCAACACGGCGCGCGGGGTACGCGGACGGGCGGCGAGGTAGCGAGGTAAATTGCGGCAGCCTGGCGGCGTAGTGCTAGCTCCTCGCTCCGGTCGATGGATTCGACCGGGGAAGAAGGCGGCATAATAAATACCCCCACACGCTTTAGTCCCGGTGTGTGGCTGGAACCGAGACTAAAGGGGGGGTCTTTAGTCCCGGTTCCAGCCACGCACCGGGACTAAAGGCTTTGGATGCCTTTTCGCCTATAAAGCCTTTAGTCCCGGATGGTGTTCTGGACCGGGACTAAAGGCCCAAATTTGCGCGCGCTGGGCCTAAGTTGGCGCCTGTTTTTTCAAATATTACAATTTGTAACTATTAGATTTTTTAAACATTTGAATTATACAGTTTTTGCATACTTATGAATTTGAGAAAATTTTCAACATGAAAAGTTTTTGAATTTGAATAAGTAATCCAAATCTATTTTCTGTTTTATAAAATAATTATTCTAACTAGTGAAACTAATAACCATTTTGCCATTTCCAATTTAAAAATGCATTAACTATTATATTTTGCATATTTTTACATAAAAGTGCTTGAATTCGAATCAGAGATTCAAATCCATTTTCTGTTTTATAAAATAATTATTCTAACTAGTCAAACTATTAACCATTTTGCCATTTTCATGTGATTCCGACGCTTCGGTGGTCTTCCTCCGGCGAAACCCTAGACCGGGGGCCTCGGATCGTCTACCCCTGTAGCTTTCTCCGTACGAGGGTAGCCCCTTAGGGTTTAGGGTTTAGGGTTTAGGGTTTAGGCTTGGTCGTTGCCATAGCACATCTAGACTCATATCTGCGGCCTCTCTCCACTCTATCCCATGGCTTTCACCATACCTCTAACCCAGGGAGGCGGAGATGGAGTCTTTCACGGGCTAGCAGGAAAATATTTTCCGAGGCGGAACTTCCGAAGATGCCATAGGGCGTGTGCACCAAGGGCATCTTCGAGAAATTCCGCCACGGGAGATTTCCCAACCCTTTCCTCCATCCATGGGGATGAAACTCTCCATCCATGTTGGCTTGGTCGTTGCCATAGCACATCTACACTCATATCTGCCGCCTCTCTCCACTCTATCCCATGGCTTCCACCATACCTCTAACCCCAGGGAGGCGGAAATGGAGTATTTCACGGGCTAGCAGGAAAATATTTTCCGAGGCGGAACTTCCGAAGATGCCATAGGGCATGTGCACCAAGGGCATCTTCGAGAAGTTCCGCCACGGGAGATTTCCCAACCCTTTCCTCCATCCATGGGGATGAAACTCTCCATCCATGTTGGCTTGTTGAGTTGCTTGCCATGGCGTATCGATGCTCCTTTTATAGGCACGGCGCCGCTTCTACTTTGTCTTCTTCCTCCGATAGGGCATCGTGCGCTATATGCTTTATCTCATCGAGCAGTGCGTCCACCCACGCGTCCTTATCCTACTGACAGCTTTAGTCCCGGTTCGAGCCCCCACCCGGTACTAAAGGTTACCCACGCGTCCTTATCCCACCGACAGTTTTGTTAGATGACACAAAAACCACCTTTAGTCCCGGTTGCACCCACCAGCCGGTACTAAAGGTTAGCCACCCCCCCAGATAAGGCCCTCCCAGATAAGCCTCCCCCAGATAAGGCCCCCCATCTTTTGTCCCGGTTTGAGCCCCCACCCGGGATGAAAGTTTCCCGCGCCACTGCGTTCCCGCGCTTTCCACCGGTTCCCACCTCTGTCTCAAATAAAAGGTTTAATACATTACATAGATTTATGTCTCAAATAAAAGGTTTAATTACATAGATTTATGTCCCAAATAAAAGGTTTAATACATTATTACACATCACCAACATCTAGTGTTGTGGTTTTCTTCTGCACCATAGCCATGGAGAATCTTCATCATTTAACAGGATGCTTGGGTCAGTTTTCACTTTGAAGGGCGGAATTTCATGAAACTTATTGTAATCTTCTGACATGTTTGTCTTATCATCCACTCCCACGATGTTTCTTTTCCCTGAAAGAACTATGTGGCGCTTTGGCTCATCGTATTCTGTACTCTTTCGCTTATCTTTCCTTTTTCTCAGTTTGGTAGACATGTCCTTCACATAGAAAACCTGAGCCACATCGTTGGCTAGGACGAATGGTTCATCCATTTACGCAAGATTGTTGAGATCCACTGTTGTCATGCCGTACTTTTCGTCTACATGTACCCCGCCTCCCGTCAGCTTGACCCATTTGCACCGAAACAAAGGGACCTTAAAAGTAGGTCCATAGTCAAGTTCCCGTATCTCCTCTATGTATCCATAATATGTGTCAATCTGCCCATTGTCATCTGTTGCATCAAAGCGGACACCACTGTTTTGGTTGGTGCTCTTTTTATCTTGGGCGGTCGTGTAAAATGTATTCCCATTTATCTCGTACCCTTGGAAAGTACATATAGTCGAAGATGGTAACCTGGCCAACGAGTACAACTCATCTCCAACAGTGGTGTTATTCATGAGATGTGTCTGCAACCAATTGCCAAAATACTTCTCGTGTTCCCCTTTAATCAAGGTTTCAGGCTTCCCCGGGTTTTCAGAGCATAGAATATTCTTGTATTTCTCGATATACGGAGCCACCACGGTGGAATTGTGTAGAACTGTGTAGTGTGCTTGAGTGAAAGAATGCCCGTCCCTACATACCATTGATTTCCTTCCTAGTGTGCCTTTTCTAGTCATCATCCCCTCATACCGAGATTCAGGAACACCAATCGGCTTAAGGTCAGGAAGAAAGTCAACACAAAACTCAATGACCTCCTCTGTTCCACAGCCCTTGGAGATGCTTCCTTCTGGCCTAGCACGGTTATGAACATATTTCTTTAAGACTCCCATAAACCTCTCGAAGGGGAACATATTGTGTAGAAACATAGGACCGAGAATTCTAATCTCTTCGACTAGGTGAACTAGGAGGTGCGTCATAATATTGAAGAAGGATGGCGGGAACAACAACTCGAAGCTGACCAGACATTGGACCACATCAATCTGTAATCCTGATAGACTTTCTCGATCGATTACCTTCTGAGAAATTGCATTGAGGAATGCACATACCTTCACAATGGCTAGTCGAACATTTTCTGGTAGAATTCCCCTCAATGCAACCGGAAGCAATTGCGTCATAAGCACATGGTAGTCATGAGACTTTAGGTTTTGAAATTTTTTCTCTTTCATATTTACTATTCCCTTTATATTCGACGAGAAGCCAGACGGGACCTTGATACTGAAAAGGACTTCAAAAAGATTTCATTCTCTTCTTTGGTAAGAGCGTAGCTGGCAAGCCCTTGAAACTGCCCTGGATGCTTACCGTCTCGTCCTTTATGATGTTGCTGGTCCTCCCGTGTTGCCGGGGTATCTTTTGACTTCCCATACAAGCCTAGGAAGCCTAGAATATTCACGCAAAGATTCTTCGTCAGGTGCATCACGTCGATTGCAGAGCGAACCTCATGCACTTTCCAATAGGGTAGCTCCCAAAATATAGATTTCTTCTTCCACATGGGTGCGTGTCCGGTAACGGGGTCTTTCAGAACAGGTTGTCCTCCAGGACCCTTTCCAAAGATTACATCCAAATCCTTGACCATACCAAATACATCAGCACCACTACGGGGACAGGCTTCGTCCGGGTTTCTGCCTTGCCATTGAAATGCTTGCCTTTCTTCTTTAAGGGATGACTAGGCGGAAGAAAACGACGATTGTACGGGTACACATTCTTTCTACATTTATCCAGATATATACTTTCAGTCTCATCTAAACAGTGCGTGCATGCATTGTATCCTTTGTTCGTCTGTCCTGAAATGTTACTAAGAGCAGGCCAATCATTGATGGTTACGAACAGCAACGCTTGTAGGTCAAATTCCTGCTGTTTGTGCTCATCCCACACACATACACCTGGTTTGGCCCACAACTGTAGAAGTTCATCAACTAATGGCCTTAGGTACACATCAATGTCGTTGCCGGGTTGCTTCGGGCCTTGGATGAGCACTGACATCATAATGAACTTCCGCTTCATGCACAACCAAGGAGGAAGGTTGTAGATACATAGATTCACGGGCCAGGTGCTGTGACTGCAGTTCTGCTCCCCAAAAGGATTCATGCCATCGGTACTTAGACCAAACCATAAGTTCCTTGCGTCACCAGCAAAGTCCGGGAAGTCTCTCTCGATTTTTCTCCACTGCCGACCATCAGCAGGGTGCCTCAACATCCCGTCTTTCTTACGGTCTTCCATGTGCCATCGCAACAACTTGGCATGCTCTTTATTTCTGAACAAACGTTTCAACCGTGGTATTATAGGAGCATACCATATCACCTTGGCAGGAACCCTCTTCCTGGGTTGCTCGCCCTCAACATCACCAGGGTCATCTTTTGTGATCTTATACCGCAATGCAGTGCATACCGGGCATTTATCCATATTCTCGTACTTCTCACCGTGGTAGAGGATGTAGTCATTAGGGCATGCATGTATCTTTTGCACGTCTAATCCTAGAGGGCAGACAAGTTTCTTTGCTTCGTACGTACTGGAGGGCAATTGGTTATTTCTTGGAAGCAGCTTCTTCATTATTACCAACAACTTTTCAAATCCCGAGTCAGTCATACCGGTCTCTGCCTTCCACTTCAACAATTCCAGTGTGCTACCCAGCTTCTTCTGGCCATCTTCACAAGTTGGATACAGCAATGTGTTGTGGTCCTGTAACATCTGCTCGAACTGCAACCTCTCCTTTTCTGTGTCGCAGTCTCGCCTTGCATCACTAATGACCCGACCAAAATCATCAACGGGCTCATCTGGTTCCCGTTCTTCACCCCCTTTTTTTCATTATCTTCAATTGTGGTATCATCGTATTCAGGGAACATAGATCGGTAGTTGTCATCATCGTTCTCTTCTTCATCACCGTCTTCCATCATAACCCCTCTTTCTCCATGCTTGGTCCAAACATTATAGCCGGACATGAAACCGGACCGAAGCAGGTGGCTCTGAATGACTCTTGAGGAAGTGTGAGCCTGCTCATTCTGACATTCAACACATGGACAACATATAAAACCATCTCGCCGCTTGTTCGCCTCGGCCACAAGGCGAAAAGAACGCACGCCTTCTCTGTAAGCGTCAGAGCGTCGGTCACCGTACATCCATGGGTGGCTCATCTGCATCATACAACCATGCATATATATCAAACGCAATCACGATGCTTAAATTAGTACCGCGCAGTCAAAACGAGAAAATAGTTGCTAACCTTTTAGGACACTTCAAAACAAAGAGGAGAAACCTTAAGTGTCGCTCTGGCACCTCATATCATATTTTGTCTTGTGTGAACTCAAGTGGCATCGCTCTAATAGGCATTTCACCGAACACCTCTAGTGCATATGAAGAAAAAAAGTTAGCACAAAGTTTATACCCACCTCTCACATAGGAAAAAAAACAAGAGAGAGTGAAGGGCTGGGTGCATATATATAGGGCCAGGCCATTAGTCCCGGTTTGAGATACAAACCGGGACTAAAGGTTCTGCCAGGAGCACGCACGCCGGCCCAGACCCATTTGTCCCGGTTTGTATCTCAAACCGGAACTAATGGTTCCTTACGGACCGGGACATAGTGCCTCGGTCTCCTCGGGCCGTCTGGTTCGGACCATTAGTCCCGGCCCCAGCCACGGCCGGGACTAATGGCCCGAACCAAAGGACCATTTTCTAATAGTGGTGGTTTAACACAAGACGGGTATTTTATCGCGTTCAATACAAGTATTGGGCCGGCTCGCTTTCCTAGAGGACAACAAGAGAGGCTTGTCCGTATATGTACACGCACGGTTTCTTCTTTCTATCAACTCGACGAAAATAAAGGCCAGCTACAATAGGGGGTCAGCTTTTTCGATGCGCGCGGTGCTTACAATCACAACTTACCTATCTTTATTATTAAAAGGCTTATGGTCTTGATGGTCTGGTACGTTGCTCTATATTTGTCTCAAGTTTTCCGATTATTTACATGATTGCCACGGCGAAGTAAGGCAAAACGATTCGACAAGAAAAAAAGACCGGCTGCGGCCAACGAGCTTGCTAGGCTGCGGAGTCGGCCCGGAGTGACACACGGCTGACACGCTGGGCTCATGCACAAGCGCAACGGGAAGGCAGACGCGGACGTCACAGTGGAGACGAGACCAGGGCGTCGGCGCTGGGCCTTGGCGTGTAGCTCTTGGCACCGGAGTGCCCGAGTGGTGCCTTGCTGGCGGACGCACAGACGAAGGACCGAGCTCGAGGGCGTTGGGGCTTGGAGGCAGCCGGCACGAGGAGAAGAGCGAGGCACGCGACATCCTTCAGCTCCCGCCGGACGACCTCCTGGCGAGCACCAAGATTGGACGTCGTCCTCCTGCAGCTCGAGCCCCTACTCCAATCGGACAACCAAGCCCCTCCTCCAACTAGACGACCGCCTCGAGATCGAGCTCCTCCAACAGCCAGAGCGCCTCCTCTCAAGAAGAGCTCACCTCCATGCCTTTGTCGTCCTCGCAGCCGGGAAAAGTCCTTCAGTCGTACGCCATACAAGTCCCATTCTAAGCCGTACAAGAGTGCTTGTTGCCACACTTCAAAAAAAGTAGTGGAGGAGGTCCCGGAGATGACTGATGGTAGGGAATTTGGTGACGATCTGAGTGTGAACCAGGGGACAATTGTTGTAGTGGAGGTGACGTAAATTCCCATGAAGAACGACAACTAAGAAGTAGAGATAAAGTTCATTTAAGGTATTCCTCCGATTCTAATTAATGTTCTCAGATTGGCTACATTTAGATGTATCTAGCAATTAAACATGACTAGATACATCCGAATCTAGATAAATTTAAAAACATTAATTAATTAGAATCGGAGCGAATAGAATTTGTACGGCTGATTTTTTTCTAGCTGCGCTAGCTGAATTTTGTTTCTACTACTAGCTGAATTTTACTACAGCCTGATCGATTAATTATACTAATGTATGATGGCTGAATTTTGCACTTATGCGAAATTCTTTTCTGACATGTTTACATATATCGCTGATGTTTTGCCACTAAAGCTCATAGTTTAATAGAGAATCCGGCGATTCGGAAAGAAAAATAGAGAATGTTGATTTTGTGCAGATGAAATCAAGCAGTGTTAGATGTCGTACATGGTAAGTGTAAAGATAGTTATGCCATAGTATTATTAAAATACATGAATTTAAATATGGAGGGTGTAATTTAGGGTATCTATTAGAGATAAAAAAAAATATGATGGAATCAATTTAGATGATAGTCTATATGAGGATATAGATGCCCTTACTGGTACCGTCCACTATTGGCATGATTAGAAGGGACAAAAACAACAACGAACACCACGATAACTTACCGCTCATAATCTAACTACGCTAACCTGGAACCAAACTCAATGGTGTGACCATCAGCAATGGGGAAATAGAGTCCAGAGCGGGGTCAAGCGGATGTAGAATTGAATGAGATGGGGTGCCAAGCTCAATATTCATATCTTAACATCATTTATAAGTATTTTTAACACATATAACCTAGATAAAATTAGACTAATTTCTGGAAGATTAAAATAATCTTTATTTTTAGGGGGTGCCATGGCACCCCACTGGATACGCTCTTGGCACCGAGAGAGTGTCAAGTATAACATGCCACGTAGGGTCAACCGTCACATGGGAAGTTTGAGGACAAAGGGATAAATAGTAGGTGCTTGTGAACATCATTTTGAGTTGGGATACCGTCACTTGGCACACACGGCTGCCATCTACTACACCATTGGAGTATTCATCTTTGTTGTGGAAAAGTTTGTCATCGATAATGTTGTCCCGTAAGTCAGACCTGCACGCGCCCTATATATATGCACTTGTTGCATCACATGAGACAATACAAAAACCATAGCAGCGCGCTAGTAAATCAAGCTGCACATATATAATGGAGCAGCTGCTGCAGCAACAAGATCCCACCATCAACCAGACCGCTGCACTGGAGGCTCTCGCCCCCTGGCTGACCAACCCGCGGCAAACCGTCGGCCGTGTGGAGGTCCTCACGGCAGTGGTCATCGGGCTGCTCTTCCTGAAGCTCCTACTGGGCATACCCGTAACATTTGATGACCTATTTTCTCCAACATCAGGGCATACCCGTAAATTCAGGACTTAAGGACGTGTGTTTGCTGTTTGGCCTTCGCCTTGTATGAACAACTGAAACGGCGCTATCACGGGATGTCATGCACGCCTGGCACCGAGGAAGATCTTCGTAAGTCTAATGAGTTCGTCTTAGAGGGATTGCTACGGACAGAAGATGACTTTGATAGAGCTTTCCAGATTGTTGAGATGGAGCTGGGATTCTGCCGCCATGACCATCTGTTCACAAAATATAGTTCTATTTTTAAATCTAACTTTAACTGGTTCTTTGTGTTCATCGTGAGGGTTCCTCTCTTGTGATCATAATTGGATTTTATGTCCTGCACAATACACTATCCATCAAGACATTCAACGCCATCATTGAAGTGCACACAGAAAAGGCCGACAACAGCATCACCTTGTTAATTTTGGGCACGATTCTTTTGATAGAACTACTCCAAGTTATACTTTATTTGGCATCAGATTGGTTCAAGGTGTCGGTTGCTTGTCACTATGTCCAATATGATTGCTCTCCTCAAGTTTGGAAACTCGCCGGATATATTAACAGTTTTACCATATTCAGCCATTACTGGAAACACAGAATTGGACGGTACTCCATAATTGCTGACAGCAATGCTGGTATAGCCGGTGAAAGCCATGCAAATATGTTGAGAACAGTGAAGCAAGCTATTGTTAGATCCCTGAAATCATGTCAGGGTCGGATAACCAACGGAGAAGGGTCATTAATGCAGAATCACACTAGTGGAAAATTGCTTATCAGTGAAATATATTTTTTACTATCAGTGGCACATATGGAATGCGCGACTAGTGTTGCGCCACTGATAATTAGATATCAATGGAGCATATACAATATGCGCTATTGATAATAGGCCCACCAGTGGCGCACCTAAGATATGCGCAATTGATATTGTACCAGTGGCGCATATAGCCAAATGCGCCACTGATACTATATGCGCCACTGGATGACTAAAACAATGCGCCATGTTTCGTACAGGTATACACAATACAGGGCTCTCAGGTATTTATATAGGTATTTATATAGGTACATATACAGGTACATATACATGTATTTATACAGATACACAACAGTGTAAAAACAAAGATAATAATACCCTTAGAATTATACATCATCACACCAATTATAACCCGACAAAGTGACAAGTGCCTGAATATTATACAAGTCTAGAACAAATTGATCTCATCTTCTCATACATTACACATTACAACAAGTTGATCATCATGATCATTAGCCAAGTCCTAAACTACTAAAGGACCGAGTAGAGTACAACCGCAATGGCGGTGATGAGTAAGACTGGGAGCACGATCATCAAGGTCTTCATCTGGTTCCTGTCTCTCTGCTCTCCAAGGAGGTGGTTCCTCCACCTAGCTTCCGCCTGCTCTCTCGTCGGGTACCCTTTATATTTGTTGCCACTGAACTTGTTCACTTGCTTATGACAATCCTCCCACTCGTCCTAGACTCCTGGGACCCTCCCTCTGAACACCACGTAGCACGGCATCTCTATATACAAGACATATAAGTACTATATCATGCAATAGAAAGAATTAAAAGGTTCATCACATGCATCTCCACAAAAAAGAAGGTTTCGATCTAAGGCAAGCTATTAAGTTTCATACATATGGTAATAAGTAAACAAAGTCCAACAACGACCGTTTCGAGCTAAGGCAAGTTAAAGTTTATGACACACACACATGAGATACACAAACCGGCTAAGCGCTAGCTAGCTAGGAACACTACATCATGAAGACTTTGTTTTACACGGCGCCGGGAACGGTTTGTAGCTGTCTTTCGTTGTCCATGTCCTACGGTCACCCTGCGCCACGAGCCGTGCTTCGATCTCGCGCTTACTGAACGCTCTTTTGCGGGATAAGCCCCCCCTTGTGATGACATCTTCTTGCATGATGGTCGCAATCTGAGTCTAGATGCGTAAGAAGTCATCCTTAAGTTCATCATCGTCCATTCTTGCCTCAGCTTCGGCCCATGCTCGGAGACTAGATAGCAACGTAATGATGTGTGCATCACGGACGATCGCCCGCAGGTGATGGAGGGCGTAGTAGGCCTCCTTGACCCTGTTATCCGGCCGCTTGACGCAGGCGAACTTCATTACGTGTTTGAACACGTGTCTGCCATCCCTGAAATTTTCCGCCCCCTTCTTGAATTCGCCTCCATTTTCGGCGTATACCTCGAGAGCATCATCTAGAAGACTCCTTATGTTGGTGTAGTCTTTCTTCTTTTGCTCGCTCCCCGAGTCCAAGTACGTGGCTAGCGAATAACTCGGGTGTATGAGGATCAGTGTGCAGTATTTGTCTCTGCGCAAAACAATTGAAATGAAACAATGTTGGAAAAAGAGCAACCGAAAACTAAGAAAGGACAAGTTACGGCGACAAGCGAGTGTGTGCACTTACTCGGGAAAGAAAAGCAAAATAAGCTCTTTTCCACTCTTGTTGTCCACCATGAAATTTTGGAGGTAGTTCCTTGCGCTAGCCCGGGTCACTGGATTCACCAACTGGCTATCACGCATGAAGTAGGGGTCCACTATCGCGACGCCAGGGGTCTTCTCTCTATTGACCTTCATCGCCTGATGGAGCGCGTATAGGCGGACCAAGTTATAGTTCATCCGCTTGCCATGGAAAAGCTTGAAGATGTCCTCATACGATATGAAGAAGATATCCGCGGGAGCATTATCGACGAAGCCCGCGCCCATTGGAACATTGATCGTGAAAACAAGGTACGATGGATTTTCTTCTTTAAGAAGGCACTCCTCTAGATATAGAATACCATGCTGCAGGTTAGCCATCGCTCCACTTGCATTTTTGATCAGCTCCTCACTCAGAATCGGTTGACCAGCTATGTGAACCCTGGTCAAGGTGCCCTCAGGGTGCTGTGTTAACGGGTCGTCCTAAGCCCAGGGCCTCTTCGGACCCGGCTGACTCAAAGACTTCTTATTATTCTTCTTGGTTCTCTTGCGATGCGTCTTCATCTTGACATTAGCAGCCATCTGCTCATCCGCCGCCTTATGGAGTGTGGTGGGGCTGAAAATGATTCCCTAGGTGCCTTTATAAGGACCAGCGGCACCAGCATCCGGAGGCATCTCCTCTAGGGTACCATGGAAGTCTAGCCGCGTGTATGTTCTGGTACGAGCATTTGGGTCGTCGGCAACACGGTAGGGCTCGTCCATGTTTGTCATGAACAAAGAGTCCGTGACGCCAGTGTTGATCAAGTTATATGGGTTGTCATCATCACCATCATCGTTAATGTTGTCCCCAGGTGCATCCTTGGGCGGTGGCGGTGCAACGGCGACCTTGCCATGTGGAGGCGGCAGTGCGGCGATAGCCTTGCCATGTGGAGGCGGCGGCGCATCAGCAGCCTTGCCATGTGGAGGCAACGGTGCAGCGGTGGCCAACAATTGTTGGTGACGAGAGGTGTTGGTGGTGATTGTTGTGGCCGCCGCGGCAAGGGCACATTTGGCCGCTGAGTTACTTGTTGTTCCTTCACAAGCCAAATCTGGGTCTTTCGCCATGTCAAGACCCAGCCACAGCAATCTTGAAGGTTCTTATGATCATCAGCGCCTCGAGGTTGACTGAGGGGTCCATGTCTTCGCACCCCGGCAACACCCGAGCCAGCCGGACCTTGAACACGTCATCCTCCATCGAATTGTGGTGCATCGTGTGGCTATTTGGTTGAATAATTGAGCCCTTGCCAACATCCTTTAGATCGTCGTCCACGTAATGCAAGAGCGTGCAAGGAGTGTCCTGTGTAAGAACAAGCATCGTGAGATGGCGCTAGCTAGTCATCAAAGGCAAATGAGATGAAATGTTATCAATGCATGCGTTGGCCGGCGTCATTACCTTGGAGATGGCGTTGAGCTCGGCTAATGTCGAGACACCGGTATCATCCTCCTGCTGAGATGCCTTACGAAGCACCGTCGGTTGCGCCTTAGTTTTGGCAGGAGGGGGCATCGTTTTGACCTGCGGCTCTGTGTTGGCGCCGGCGGGAGGTGTCACCAGAGCGACCTCCGGCTGTGCGTTGGTGTTGGCACCGGCGGGAGGGGGCACCGGAGCGACCGGGTGCATCTCGACGTTGGCGGACTCGAGCGTCACCACGTTCGGCGACACGTGCTGGATCGAGTTGCTGCCGGAGAGGCTGGGCACCACGAGCGACCCACGTCGACCTGCCGCATTCCAAGCAGCGATCCCCTCCCACGGCTCATTGGGAAACATCTGACGGATCTTCTCTTGCACTTTCTCGTTGATCAGCCTCGACATCTGTTCCATCTGCTCCCGGAGGACTTCAACCTCGTGTTTTTCACTTGCCGCCGCCGTGGCCTTCCTCTCTTTCTTTGCCTTTGGGTCCTCTTTCCTAAAGTCGCCAACCTTTTCGTACGTACCATAGCCGGACACGCGGCCAAATGAAGTCGGCGCGCGGACTTGGCCCTCCCCTTGAACACGTTTGTCGCCCTGTTGAAGGGCGTGTCCCACCGTGGGTCCGCCGTCGACCCCTGGGACGAGCTCGCACTTGACGCACAAGACTTTTCTTCAGATCTCTGAAGAGAAGGAAAGTGATCCCATTTAGAAATTCGGCTTCATTACTTAATTAGAAACACAGATGTACTCCGAGATAAATTCCTTACCATCCTTTTCTGGAACTTCCTCACATCATCGTCGTTGGTAACGAATTCCTTGAGTTCGGGGTGGAGATAGTAGTGGGCACAGACAAACTGCATCACCTGCTCATCCATGAATTTGTGCCACGGGTTATCTTTCCCTAGACGGGCATACTCGGCGTCCTCCTTTGCCCAAATGGCCTTTTTTCCTCGGTAACCACCACTTTCGCAACGTTGGTTACCTATGTTCAGCTCCCGCATACGCCTCCCCCACTCGGTCCATTCCTGACCTTCCGGTGAAGTGCAGTTCGCCTTGAACTTGATGAGTTCATCTTCGTCGATCATCGGCTCGACCTTCTTTAACTCCTCCCAACTTTTACCCTCGTCAATCCTCCTCTTCACTCGGCTTTTCCAGCTGCTCAAGGCGGTGCTCATCCTCGTGAGGGCTAACTTGTTTACCTTGTTCCCCATGAGCTTTTGGTTATCGTACTCATCTGGGAACTTGTACCGTTTGTGAAGCTTCCCAATGAGGAGTTCTCGCAACCGTTTGTTCTTTCTTATGTCCTTTTGGTTGATGCTCATGCTCTCCCGCACGATGCACCCGAGTTGTAGGCCGTACCCAACGGCAAGCTTCGCAGGCTCCAAGGGTTGGCCACCTGGTTTCACAAGGGTGAACTCTTCGCGGTTGGTGCCGAGTTTCGGCAGCGCCCGCTCCTGCCTTTCTGTCTTATTCTTCTTCTTCCTAGCGGGCGGGGAGGCGCCATCGCCGTCCATGCGTTCACCGCCATGACTTGCTTCGGCCTCCTCGTCACCATTACTGCTTCCGTCATCGTCGCCATCTTCGGCCTCCTCCTCATATTCAGACTCCTCGTCATCTTCTAGGTCCGCAGCTTGGGTCTCCTTGTCAACTTCATCGTGATCCGTAGCTTCGGCCTCCTCGTCGGACCCGCTTAAGTCATCGCCAAACCTCCAAAACTTGAGGTTGGCTCTTCTTGCTCGTTCTTCGACGCTCATGGGCTGAGAAGGGCCAGCCCCGACGTCTCTCTCTCCGCTCGACATGTTTGCTCTTCATAGAAAAAATGCAACAATGTAATTAGTACAAGCTAGAGTCGACCGAAAAATTCAGCATGACCTTTGCTGTTTTTTTGACCTAGGAGTGCCCATTTCTCCATCGAAACGGAAGTGAATCAACACTTCGGGAGAAACGGGCAGCTCAAATGAATTCCCTGCAACAGTTTTCATACAAAATAATGTGCTCCAGTTTTCAAATTGATGACAGCCATCCAATCACACATATACAAAGAGCAAAAACTAGCTCCAGGTGCAGCAAAAAATAGCTCCAGGACAAGCTAAAATAATCGGGTTGTCCTTGTTATATATATCAGGATGTGCTATCATCCAGTTACTACTCACATCCATGTGCTGCCAATTGTTTCTAAAAACAGATACTAAGCACAGGGAGAAATCTAGCTACACAGAATTACTTAAATAAAGGAACAAAATTAGATGCATGTTCTGAATTTTCAATCATTCAAGCAAGCATTTGAGAATTTGAATACCAGTGTAACATGTTTCCAGTGATCACTGAAAGTACCATTCAGAAGAAGTAATAGGCTGGTTTGTGCAAAATTGCGTTTGAGGTACTGAATCATTCTAATTCCACTACCCTTTTTTAGAGCAAAACCAAATCTGAATCTTAAGTCTAATATAACCACCATACAGATGCTACAACAACCATCTCAGTATAGATCTAGGTAGGTTCATACAGATGCTAAAGTGTGCTGGCTGCAACCTAGTATCAGTCACTAGTTGAGCAGCCGCCCCTGCACAAATTTTATACTCAAATGACTAAGCTTTTTAATTTTATACTCAAATGACTAAGCTTTTTAGGGAAGTATAATAACCTACCACTGCTTAATGCTTATAGCAGCATTCCAACTCAATTTACAATTAACACCCTAGTCATTAAAATATTGGGATTTGAGAGGTGGAATCATTGCAGAAAATGCTAAGAACATGATCCAGTACGACAGCCAAAGGATCGACTGGTGCTAATTTGGTTGAGTTGTTCACAAACCTAAACCCTATAAATAATAATCATCCAAGACCTTTGAATATAGTTACAAACAGTTTAGCCATACCACGCATATTACAATCATTTCTCAAAGGGGGGATTAGACCTACTGCTTAGAATTGAAAGCATACAAGTAAGCAGTGTGAAATAAGAACAATTTTCTGAACACTCTCACACATCATTCTTAATGTATCATGCATTTGTTAATTTGTTGAAGTACAAGGCAAAGTGTCACACATGCACATGCAGATAAGATGACCAAAGAGGGAAAATTACAATGTGCAAATGGAGCTTGCTACAAGACATCCAGATGTAGTTTTCTCGAGTGTCAGTGCATATGTGCAAATGGAGCTTGCTACAGGACATGCTATATGTCTCTGTTCACTCCACTAATTCTCTTCACACAGCTCGGCACTTAACTTATTTGGCAGTGGTAATGTGGAAGTGTCCTGATATCGTAATATGATATGAAACATCTCAGACAAGGAGTTACTGTTATCATGTTAAATAAGAGTAGCTATCTTTTGCTGTAAATTCACTCTCAACCTCTAATTTGTGTTTGGGGTTTGGAGCTGGGAAAGAGATACTGGGGGATCAGGGGGTGAGGGGAAAGAAGTGTTTATTAGGCTTAATTTATCTAGGGCAGTGCCATGCCCAAGTGGTGACTTGTAGACTGTCACTGCATGGAGGTGTGTATCATGTTCATGTTGAGAGATGAACTTGTCACATCCATGTTCATGTTGAGAGAAGAACTTGTCACATCCTTGACTGAGTATGTTTAACTACTCATTTTCTAAGCATGCAAGAACACCTTATTTCAGAGGTTGAGAGTGAACTATACTGATTTGTTTACTTATCGATTTATTCATGCAGTTGTAATAATAATCATATGCTAAACACAGGAAACACTGCAATGTGCCTCAACAATTACCAATATACACAGATCAACACAGTTCTAGAACACTCTAATTCACTAACCTTCTAGAACACTCTAGAAACCCTAAAATCAACCTATCTCTGAGCGCAAACCCTAGAACTAACCCTAGAGCAAACCCTAGACCTAATGGATTACCTAAGGTGGGAGAGGGGAGGGAGAGCTCAACCTGATCGGTGGCTGATGACGGAGTAGAGGTGGTGGCCGATGACGGAGTAGAGGTGGCCGATGACGGGGGAGGGGGCAACACCTGGTGCTCGACGGGGAGGGGAGGCGCCTGGTGCTCAACAGGGAGGGGGCGGCACTCCTCCTCCTAGTGGCGCCACAGGGACGGGGCAGCGCTCCTGGTGCTCCTCCTCCTCCTTCTTGCTCCATGGGAATGGGGTGGCGCTCCTGGTGGCAGAGACACGGGGATCAGTGGAAGGGAGGGGGGAGGGGAGGGGAAGGGAGGGAGAGGTGTTGGGGAGGGGTTGGGGAGGCTCACCGACGGTGGTGGCGGGTGGCGGTGGTGACTCCTCTAGTGGCGGGCGACGATGGTGACTCCTTTAGTGGCGGGCGGCGGCAGGGGGCTCCTCTAGTGGCGGCAACGGGCGGCTGGGATTCTCTGTGTGATAGAAAAGAAAGGGAGAGAGCGACGAGGCCGACAGTTATTTGGCTAAGTGTCAAATATCCGTGGCGCATATTTTCGGATATGCGCCATTGGTATTTGGCGCTTAGTCAAAAACCACGAAGCCCTATATGTGTCAACTACACACGCCTATCGCAGTGGTCACCTACACACGCCTGTTGCTAGGAGCTCTCAGGTTCGATTCCTGGGCTCTCTCACAATTTTTTTTCAATTTTTAATATTTTACAAAATACCAATGGTGCATATCTAGTATATAAATAATATCTAGTATATTTTAATATTTTGTAACAAATAGTAATTAAGTTTAACATTCACAAATCTATTTAAAACAAAATACCAATGGTGCATATCTAGTATATAAATAATATCTAGTATATTTAATATTTTGTAACAAATAGTAATTAAGTTTAACATTCACAAATCTATTTAAAACAAGGACATCTTATTCAATATCCATACACACCAATATTCTCCATAAAAATGTCATGTCATGTGTGCATGATCTCGATTCCGAGCTAGCTAGAGCCAGCGTCTCTTTGCAATCTTCTTGCCCTTCTTCCTCGCGGTTGAATACTTTAGCCCGGAAAGGTTAAGGTTTCTTCTCGTGAACGGACAACCTTTAGTAGGTAGGGTGGTCTTCCTTTTTCCTGCAGCAGTCGGCTTGTCAAAGTACTTGTCAAATTCCTCTTCGATCTTCGGATCCCCATTCTTTTCTAAGTCTTGCTCGTTGGCGGGTCCGTCCATTCCGATGATGCTCCTATTGCCCCTCCTCACGACAACACGGCTTGGCTTTGACGGGTCAGTGATGAAGAAACATTGGTCAACTTGGCTCGCGAGTACCCATGGCTCATTTTTTGCGGAGGCGTTCTTTGTGGCGGTATCGGGTATAACCATGGTGGTGAAATACCGACCCTCTTTCTGGACGCTCTTGGCCCATCTGACACGGAATATCGGCACCTTCTCTCCGGCATAGTCAAGCTCCCAGATCTCCTCGATCCTTCCGAAAAATCGTTCCTTGACGGTGGCTTCATCATCGGCATAGGATAGCATCGTTACTCCTGAGTTCTGATAGTCGCTGCTCATGTCCCTTTTCTCGGTGTAGAATCTGTACCCATTGATGTTGTATGCCTGATATGTCCTCACGTTGTGCCCGGAGCCATTTGACAAGGCGAAAATTAGTTTTTCATCCTCCAGAGAAGGCGTTTGTGGGTCTGCGGGGGGATTGTCTTGAAGCTTCTTCTTGAACCAAGCCGTGAAGCTAGAGTTGTGCTCTCTTGTTACGTCTCCCTTCTTCCTCGGTCGACCAAGGTCAATGAACTTCTGCTCGATTAAGCTTTTGTGCTCTTCCACCCAAGGATCGACCAATTCGATGTGTTGTAGCACGACTCGGTGTTGTTGGGGATATACTTTCCAGGTATCCTCACAGTTCCTCCCTAACCAGGGTGGCCCACTTCGGGTTAGAGCTTTGCTTCACGGGCAGCCCAGTCAGGGAGAAAGATGGAGTCCAATCCGGCTACGGGAAGGCCCAGAAGACTTACCGACTTAGGCCCATAATGTTACTTGTAGTTCAAGATGTACTATGTAACCAACTCTTAGTCGTAGCCGGATTGATCTCTCCTGTAAACCCTAGGCCGGATATCTATATAAGCCGTCCTAGGGAGAGCCTTTAGGGCAACACTCTAGACACCTCAATAGTCTACAATCTCAACTCGCATAGGTGATACCATTGTAACCCATATTCCGGCTCTGCCGTATTACTGGATTGCTAGCAGGAGTAGGATCCGTCCAAAGCCAGTGCATTCGAACCTGGGTAAACTTGTGTGCTCACCGTCCCAGAATACCGTAGATCTCACACCCCTCTCTTCCGCACGCCTCGAGGACCCCCTCATGGCGTACTTGTCCTCAATCCGACGACAGTTGGCGCCCACCGTGGGGCAAGTGAGCTTCGGATCTGCGTTCCGAGTGGAATCTGCAAAAATCGGCATCGGCGAGACTATCGCCGTCGGTCGCATCCTCTACGCCAGCGACGTCCCTCTCATCGTTCTCGACGAGACTTGGATTCCGGCAAGCGAGGCTGTGACTGCCTACACAATCATGTCTTTTGGCGAGATCGATGTTTACATCAGTTTCACTGAACCTGCCCAACCCACCCCAGCGGTGATGATAGAGGCAGAAGAATTTTCTGGGTCCCCTTTATCCGCGGAGGCGGCAGAGTTCCGGATGTCAGAAAACCCTAATCCCACCCATCCCGCACCAATTGCAGAGATAGTGGAGAAATCCGAGCCTGAAGAAGACCTAGCGGACCAAGTCGAATCTGGAGTGGATCTCCCTGGAGAAGCCGGATCCCAGATCGACCCACCCATGGAAGTCCAAATTCAGGAGGAACATATCAACGACACTGATTCCGGCTCTGATGACACCGGGACAGACATGCCTTTCCTGAAGTACACACTAAGACGTATGATACTGCAACGCGAAAGTACAGATGCAATCCTTGAGACCATCAAAAGTTTCGACATGGCTGATCGCGAGGGCCGTAGGTACCTCAGGAAGCACGCGACGCACTTTGTTGGATACGTAGGATCCGGATCCGGCTCTGCCGATGCTGGAGAAAACACCGACTCCATGCTGGAGGCAATTGGAACAAACGCTGACGTACCCGCATCCTCGAATGAATCGATGACGTCAGCGGATTTCCGAAAGTTCTCCTTGGAATATGAAGAGGAGTATAACTCCAAAGCTGCAGAAGAAGGAGAAGCCATGGATGAAGGATCCGGGGAACACTCTCCCAATGCGCAGGATGACATGGACGTCGGAGACAATCCCGAAGTCCAGATGTCCGAAAGTACCGATCAGAGCTTGACTCCGGGAAACGGACCCAAAGCCGTCTTTGCTACCGGCGCTGGCAAGAAGGCAAAGAAGAGGAATAAGAAGAACAAGACCCCGGCAAAAGACCCTCTGACAGAGGAGGTGATTGCCGAGGAATACGAGGAAGAATTGGATGGAGCACTTATCCCAGAAGAGCCAAAAAAAGAAGCATCGGTGGATGGACACGTGATCACCGAAGGTGCACGTAAACTCATCGATGCTGCATTAACCACACCTATCCCTACAGCCGCAGAACTTACTGCGGATGAGCTGGACGAAAGGGCGCAGGCCCTAGAAGCGCGTCGTCAACAACTCCTCGATGAAGCCAAGAACATCGAGGTGGAGAATAAACGCATGTCAAACAAGGACTACACGTCTAGGTTACATCAGAAGACACGGAAGCGTCACACAGATGACGACCAATTCCCACGTATCCGTGCCGTCATTTTTGGAGATGAGATGGGGAAGCCATGGAAAGATAGCAATGGAGATTGGGTTTACCCAACCCCAGTACAGAATACCGTGGCAGCCCGAGAAATTCTATCGGCTAATCCAGGACCAGAGGAGATCCGTTTGGGTATCAAACTACTCAACAAGGGACTGGAGCAGCAAAAGGTCGCCCTGTCCGGAAGTCAAAAACTAGTCTCGGATTCTGACCAATGTCGCATAGATCCAGCATGGGTTTGCGTAAGATCCCATTACGTTCAGGCGCAGTACCATAACCCCGAACGACGGGAAGACAATTATTCAAGAACCGGATCATCAGGACAGCAACACAGAACTGCGCGTAACTGGAACAATGTTGCTCCAAAGGCGGAGAAAGATGCCATTGCTACACTGAATCCGAAGAACCCTCCCCGATGAGAGTCCAACGATCGAAGGGGAGAAGATAAAGAGAAACGTCGGGAGGAGGATCGCCAAAAAATGCCACCTCCTAGACATGCAAGCCGATCGGCTGAGCCTCACCGTGGTGGGAACGACGGACGAAGGAGCGACGGAAACCAGGCTGGTGCAAGCCGGCAGGGGGCTCGTCGTAGTCAAGATCCTCCCCGGAACCGGAATAATGACGCTTCGGACGGAGGCCGGCGATCAGCCAGAAATAATTCAGCTGCCCCACCCTCTCCACCAAGCAGCCATCACAACGGCTCCCAAGGGGGACAAGGAGGACGACGTGGCGGAGGAGGTGGCGGCAGAAGCCGAAGTCCGGCTCCAAGGCACCGCAGCCACAGCCGACATTCGGGACGATCTCTATCCCCGAGCGACGCAAGGCACATGATCAATTCCAACATAGAGGCGCGACGCTATGAAAACGATGACATGTATGTGGGCCCAAAGTGCTTTGGACCACGCATAAAAGCTACAAGATTCCCGGAAGGATTTGCTATCTCAAGGCATATCCAAGCCTACGGAGGCATTGCTCGGCCAGACACTTGGCTACAGGATTTTTTCCAAGCTTGCTACATCGCCAAAGGCGGAAACAGCCTAGTCGCAACCCGATATCTCCCGCTTATGCTGCGGAAGACGGCGTGATCATGGCTCAATGAACTTCCGAAGAACACCATCCATAACTGGTATGACATGCAAAGTGCGTTCTTTCGGAATTTCGAAGGCACATATCGGAGGCCCTGTTAGGTCGGAGACCTACAGCGTTGCACCCAGAAAGCCAGAGAAACTTGCCGGGATTACCTCGGACGATGGATCGACACCAAGAACTCCTGTGAAGGAGTAAACGATCAAACCGCGATTGAAGCTTTCATCGCAGGACTCCCAATTGGTCTATTATGTCATCGCTTGAAGTGTGACAAGGTCACTGATTTGGGAGAGATGATAGAAACAGCGAGCAAGTATGTAGATGCTGATGACGATGCAGAGGGATTACTCAATGTCATGGCTGTACCTCAGTCAGCAAAGACAAAGCAACAACCTCAGAAGCGCAAAAATACCTCGAAAGAAAAACCCAACGCGGAAACAGTGGTGGTCACTACTTTTTCCGGGTCTGGAGGACGAGGAGGACGCGGTGGAGGCCGCGGGTGTGGCCATGGGACTTCAAGGGTCCAAGGTAGAGGAGAACAACAACCAGGCAAAACCTACTCTTGGGCCGACATTGCCAATAACCCATGTGTGCATCACTTAGACGCCAATGGGGTCTCATCCCACACCAACACTGAATGTCGTTTTAACGACGACATCAAGAGAGATGATACCGCGGGCTACAAAGCTAAGCGGAAGAAGGGAAAGAAGAATCCCGAAAAAGACAAAGAGACCAAGGAAGATTCCGACATGGAGGAAGCTGATACTTCAAATCCCAAGCCAGAAGGGAAGAAAACTTTTCCCACCAAGAAAGACACTTACGTCACCTTCCTCGGATCTCAACCAGCAAAGGTCAAGAAAGCAGTTCTCCACGAGCTCAATGCAACAGTTCCGGCTGTCCCCCAATATCTGGACTGGTCGGAAGTGGCAATCACGTTTGACCGCGTTGATCATCCGCCTAAGCTACACAGGCGAGGAAAATACGCCTTAATCGTTAACCCACTTATTGACGGTTATGGTTTCTCCAAGTCCCTCATGGACGGTGGTAGCAGCATCAATATTCTCTATGTCGAAACGCTACGCCGAATGAAGATCTCGGAAACCCAGCTGAACCATAGCTCTGTGATTTTTCACGGAGTTGTCCCAGGAAGACAAGCTAATTTCTTGGGAGAGATTACTTTGGATGTTACCTTTGGAACTCCAAAGAATTATCGAACGGAGGCACTTTCCTTCGAAGTTGTCCCGTTCAAGAGCGCATACCACACTATATTCGGACGTCCGGCTTACTGGGCTTTTATGGCTCGTCCGTGTTACATTTACAATATGATGAAAATTCCAGGTCCCAACGGCATGATCACCATTAGGGGAGACCCGAAGAAAGTGCGAGAGTGCGAGGATGGAAATGCTGCCTTTGCAGAAGCCGTGCTACACGCCCAGGAGTACCAGGAGATCAAGAAGAGCATAGATCCGTCCGAGATGCCCGCAACGAAGAAGGAGGTAACAAAGCCAAATCCGGAGTTCAAGGCATCGGAAAAGACGAAGAAAGCGCCGTTGAAGGATGATGACCCCTCCAAGGTGACCCAGATAGGCGTAGGCCTAAGTAGCGCATAGGAAAGCGCGCTCGTCAAGTTCCTCCAAGCAAAGCAAGATATCTTCGCATGGCAGCCATCTGACATGACCGGAGTACCTAGGGAACTTGCCAAGCACTCTCTAAATGTAAACCCGAACGCTAAACCCGTCAAACAGTCCCTACGACAGTTTGGCGACGAAAAGCGTAAGGCAATAGCTAAGGAACTAGCACGGCTCGAGTTAGCCGGATTCATAGAAGAGGTCATCCACACTGAGTGGTCGGCCAATCCTGTAATGGTCCCTAAAAAGGACACCACTGATTTAAGGATGTGTGTTGATTATACTGCCTTGAACAAGGCTTGCCCAAAAGATCCGTTCACTCTACCTAGAATTGATCAAGTTATCGATTATACGGCAGGCTCGGAACTCCTCTGTTTTCTCGATGCATATTCCGGTTATCACCAAATCCGGATGAAGGAATCTGACAAAGTCAAAACTTCATTCATAAGCCCCTTCGGAACCTTCTGTTTTGTTACGATGCGCTTTGGGCTGAAGAACGCAGGAGCTACGTACCAGCGCACGATGCAGCGTTGCCTCCATGACCAACTCAGACGCAATGTACATGCATACGTGGATGATATCGCGGTAATGTCCAAAAAAAAGGAAACACTGATTTCCGACTTGGAGGAGACGTTCGCCAATCTACGAAAATACAACATCATGCTTAACCCAAAGAAATGCTTCTTTGGGATACCAGCCGGAAAATTGTTAGGTTTCATCGTGTCTCAAAGGGTCATAGAGGTGAACCGGGACAAAATCAAGGCTATACTCAATATTTCCAGGCCAACTCACTTGAAGGACGTACAAAGATTAACTGACTGCATTGCTGCGGTCAGTCGATTTGTAAGCCAGCTTGGTGAAAGAGCCGCACTATTATATAAACTCTTGAAAAAGACCAAGGATTTTGTCTAGACTGACGAAGCTGAAGCTGCACTACAAGATCTGAAGAGAGTACTCTCATCTGCTCCTATCCTTGCAGCGCCGGAACCTCAGGAACCGATGTTGCTTTACATTGCTGCGACAAATAAGGTCGTTAGTATCGTCATGGTGGTGGAGAGGACAGAGGAAAATCAGGAATACCTGGTGCAGCGTCCGACGTACTTTGTCAGCGAAGTCCTGACAGAATCAAAATAGCGGTATCCACACTATCAAAAGTTGGCTTACGGTGTTTTTCTAGCATCTCGTAAGCTACGACATTATTTTCAGGAGCATCCAATTACCGTGGTGAGCACAACTCCCATGAGAGATATAATCAACAATAGTGACGCCACAGGACGCGTCGCCAAATGGGGCATAGAGCTTTCAGCTTTCGATATTGAGTATAAACCCCGGACAACAATCAAATCCCAGATCCTTGCTGACTTTGTCATAGATTGGACAGAGACAAAGGAGAACATGATCCTCCCTGAGTCGGAATATTGGACCCTCTTTTTCGATGGGTCTAAGGCTCGAGGGGGCTGGCGTGGTGCTCAAATCACCCCAAGGAGATAAAAATTTATTCGTGTTGCAGATCCACTTCACAGCGACAAACAATATTGCCGAGTATGAAGCACTGCTGCATGGAATCCGGATTGCTAAGGATATTGGCATTCGACGTTTGATGTGTTACGGAGATTCGGATCTTGTTGCTCAGCAAGTGTCGGATATTTGTAATGCAAATAAACACATGGCAGCATATAAAGCTGTCGTAGATGATCTATCTAAATCGTTCGAAGGGTTTGAAGTTTAACACATCCCTCGAGCAAAAAATGAGGAAGCAGATGCACTATCTCGGATAGGTTCTGCGCGGAAAGAGGTCCCGGATGGCGCTTTTCTAGAGAACCTCAAAGTTCCCTCAACAAAGGGAGTAGATGAGGAATATCCGACCAAATCCGACTCACCTTTGATAGCAGTTCTGGCTGTAATCCCCAGCTAGACTCAACCCTACCTTGATTATTTGGTAGATGGCAAATTACCCGAAGACAAGGTGCTGAGCCGGCAGATTATCCGACGAGCAAAAGCCTATACTATTGTTAAAGGTGAGCTCCATAAACGGAGTGTTTCTGGGGTTTTTCAGTGCTGCGTATCTCCGGAAGAAGGAGTGGAAATCTTAAGGGAAATCCACGAAGGCGAGTGTGGTCACCACGCAGCAGCCAAATCTTTAGTGGCAAAAGCTTTTAGACACGGATTTTTCTGGCTTACAGCTTAGGCAGATGCCGAACGATTAGTCAAGACGTGTAAAGGCTGCCAAAAGTACGCCAAGCAAGTTCATGTTCCGGCTGATCAGCTGCGAACAATACCTATAACATGGCCCTTTGCGGTCTGGGGGCTTGACATGGTAGGACCATTTAAACGAGCTCCAAGTGGATTTACTCACCTCTTAGTGATGGTGGATAAATTCACCAAATGGATTGAGGCTAAACCTGTCACTAGTTGTGATGGAGCAACAGCCAAAAGATTTGTCGAGGATGTTATAATCCGGTATGGTTATCCGTATAGCATTATCACGGACAATGGGAGTAACTTTTCTATGGGAGAATTGGCTGAATTCTGCAACGAGCAAAATATCCGGCTTGACATTGCGTCAGTCACACATCCACAAGCTAACGGACAAGTCTAAAGAGCAAATCGTTTAATCCTACAAGGCCTAAAATCGAGACTCAAAGCACTACTACGACGTGCTGCGGGGGCTTGGGCAGAGGAATTACCCTCTGTAATTTGGAGTTTACGGACAACTCCAAACAGATCAACGGGATACACACCTTTCTTCTTGGTCTATGGCGCAGAAGAAGTTCTTCCTAGTGATTTGATTCATACTTCTTCTAGAGTGGCCACGTATATTGAAGAGGATGCCGAGATTTCTCGACAAAATGATCTCGACTTAGTCAAAGAAGTTCGCGTCGTTGCTGAAATGAGATCTACAGCCTATCAGCAGAAGTTACACAAGTATCATAGCCAGAGAGTCCGAAATAGATCTTTCAATAAAGGTGATTTGGTTCTCCGGCTTGTGCAACAAAGAAAACACAAACTTTCCCCAGTATGGGAAGGGCCCTTTTTGGTTTGTCGAGTATTACACAATGGTTCATATTACTTAACTGACATGAGGCTAGTCAAAGAAAGACCTGCTACTAAGAAGAGAAAGAGAGCTGGAGGCAGTACAAATCCGGATGAGTTAGACAGACCTTGGAATATTTCTCAGCTACGTCCCTTTTATTCTTAGTTTATCCTTCTTTGTAATCATACACATGTACATGTTCTGTGAGAAATAAAAGTTTTGGTTGCCTCAAGTTTTTCTGAGAAGTTTTTACCATCTTATTTCCAAATGATCATTTCATAGTCGAAAATCCCAGAATGCTTGAAAGTACTTTATGCTCATGTTCGTTCTGGTTTAGATTTTCGATTCTAAAATTGCTACCTTCGGGTATAACTCTAAAATTTCTAGTCTTTACTTTGGTTATTTGTCTAATTGCTGGATGCGGGCATTTTCAGAGTAGTGAATTGTTGGTACTGGAAGCCGGCTTTGTTTCCGAGTTTAAACTGGTTTAGCAATTGAGCTCCGTTGCTCGGAAAAGTTTTCGGCTGAAGGTTTAGCCGGCTCATGAAAGGGACGAGGCGGAAAGCCAGATAAACGATAAGTAGAGACAAAAAAATACAAGTGCTTATGAAAATATTTCAGGCACACAAAAAAAAACTTAAAGCCAAAAGTGCTGAATAGATCAAAAGCTTAGCACTAGCAAAGTTAAAGTATTACATATTTACAAACGCATCATGTTTTTCCCGAAATAATACATAAGTTTCTGGTCTATGATGCAGGAGAAGATGAAGGAGCTGCCGGCTCGCTGGTTACTCCGCCTTGATATCGTTCCGGGATGTCTGCATCTGAGGTGGTGCATTTATCGTCGGAAACTTCTTCGGTTTCTTCTGGAGGACGAGGCGGAGTAGCTACACGGGTGAAGAAGGGGATCTCATAGCTGGTCAGATCAACCACGTGACACCCATATCTGGCGCAGGAGTGCATGATGGCTTGAAGGTCCTGCTCCTGGCCGTCTTCGTCTACCTTGCAGTACCCTCTGGTCACTTGCCATATCTCCATGTTTCCATGGTGGCTCATGATCATGGTGAGAGCGTTCTGCGCAGCAGTCCACGCGTTGGACATATTCCAGTCCTGAACAAGCTGCAACATCTCCTTGGCCTTATCCCGCACCTGAAAATCCGACATGCTTGGCATGTCCGGAATCTTTAGAGCTTCGCCAATGTCCTCAAGGGACTGGCGGAAGTCATGAAGCAGGTCACCGACTTGGGTAAGCCGGTGGGTGCGGGGCTCGGAGGAGGAAGAGTCCGTCAAGTTCAGAGGACCTATACACAAAACAAGTTAAGAAAAATCTAACATTGATAGAAGTCAAAGAAAAAAGATAAGTCAGACAGATGGAATGTACCGAGAATGATGTTGTCAATCTTGGTCTTCTCCTCCCGGAGACTCTGGAGTTCAGCCCGGAGTGCCTGGGAGATGTCCTTCTCTCTGCCAAGCTCATTCTTGAGGTCCGAGATTATTTTATCTTGAGCAGCGATCTTGCGATCACGCTCTTCGGTGGCCATGGAGGAGGATTCAAGGACTTGAGCTATACTCCTTTCATGATCCGCCTTGAGCTTATCCAGCTCTTGGCGAAGTCCCTTGTTCTCCACCACCAGGGTCTTGAGGTTCTCAGCCTCTTCAATCATAGCGATGGATTATTTCACCAGCGCTGTAAGTCAAAAAAGAACAACAGTTCAGAAAAAATTCGACATTGAAAAAGCAAAAGACAAGGTTTGAATCTCGGAATGTTTACCTTCGGCTTCATCCTTGGCTACTTTAAGTTCAGCATTTTTAAGCCGGAGAGCTTTGATCTCTCTCCGCTTATCGCAGACATTGGTCAATAATTCATGGTTATAGGAACATACTTTCTGTAAGTCAGAATACCCAAAGTCAAAAAGCTACTTAAGACTCGGGCTAATATTTTTGCTAAATATCAGCACGAGCCTTGGGGGCTACACTAGTTCGTTCTTTGGCATCCTAATTAAGCATAAACCCGGATTATATATCCTACTTCATGCTTGGGGGCTAGAGGATATGATATAACATAATGGAAAAACAAGAGTTGGAATTCCGACTCACATATTGCTCGCGGGTGAGTTTATCCAAACCTGCGTTCACTTCAGCGGCCACCTTCTCGGCAAGAGTAAGAGGGATCACTGGGGATGTTGGAAGCTCGCCAGTCCTAATCCTCTCGTCGCGAAGGTGGACTTGGGCAAGAAGGTCAGAGAACTTGACGTCCTGTGCTTCTTGCGCTTCTTCTTCGGGAGATAAATGGCTTTTCTCCAGGACTTGCCTGGCTAGCCGCTGGATCTCTTCTGCAGATTTCCGGGATAGGCCAAACTTGGCAAGTCCCGGATTGCTGATGAGGTTTTCGGCGAAGATTTCTGCCGAGGGATCATTACCCGAAGAGGGTTCACCCTTATCTTGATCTGACGCACCCATGGTGACGTCAGTTTACAACCCAAGGATCGCTGGCTCCATTGAAGGAGCCGGATCTTCTGCGACGACCGGAGAAGGAGTGATCACCGGCATTGCGGAAGGTTGAGGGGCAGGAGTCGGAGGAGCCACGGCAGGAGAAGCTATGGTAAGCTTCGTCTGCCGCAGCGGCTTCAAAGGAATCCCTTTCCCTCTGCCCTTGACGAGCGGTTTTGCTCTGAGAATGTGATAAAGTCGGAAACATTACATCTCACAAAAAATTCGAGAAAGGTACAAAGGCGGAAATTGTGATTGAAAGTTACCTCTTCACAACAGGCACCTCCTTTGTGCCAACAGCCACTATCGGAGCTTTGCGCTTCTTGAGCGCAAGGTCCGGCAATGGGACCACTTCTGTCTCCTGAGAAAACTCAGGAGGATATCCTTCGAGCGGAGAAGGTTCCGACTCGGGGAGGTCAGCAAGCTGAAAATAAGAAACCATATCAGTATTGTAGTATAACTTAAAGATTGAAACACATAAAAAGGTGTACTGATAGAAACTTACCGGCACTACGGGGTTTTCCGCCGTGTTCATATCCAGAGAAATATCTGGAATTCTCCTCTCGATCCGCTCCTTGATCAGCCACTTGATCTGGCTTATGTAGCCTTGAGTGGTGTAGCCTTTGGGGCTCATGCGGAGGGAGTCTTTTTTGGATGACGTGATGGAGTGCATCAGTCGATCCCCGTGGTACTGAAGGGGCTGGATCCGACGAGAGACCCAACACTGGACCAAGTCGGATCCCTTCAGACCCTTGTGTTTGATTAAATATTCGATCCGCCTCTTAGCGAGGATCAGATCGTCGGTGAGAGCCAGAGCAGCCTCATCCCAAGAAGGTTGGGCCGTGGCGGCTCCGTCGACAAAAGTCGGCAAAGCAGTAGCTTTGCCGGGAGCCGGAATATCCCTATGATAGAAAAATATGACTGGCCATTGTTTGACCGAGTTACTAGCTGAAATTTTGGGATAAGCCCGGTCGCGTCTAAGTGAAAAGCTGATAGTGCCGGTGATGTAAGGAACACCGGCGGTAATGGAATTTCTCCGGACATGGAAATAATACCGGAAGAGAGTCAAACTCGGCCTAATGCCGAGAAAGCCCTCACAAAGCAAAGCATACGCACTCATCTCTAAGAGAGAGTTGGGAGGAAGGTTATGGAGTTGAACTCCGAAATGATCTATCACCTCGGAGAAGAACTCCGAGGGAGGAAAAGACAGACCTCTATCGAGGTGGGTGCCGAAGTGGACCCGCTCGCCGTCACGCGGGTTGGGGACGGTTTCCCCGGAGCCACTCTGCCAGTCGCCAGCGACGAGAAGCCCCTCCTTCTCCATGTTCTTGAGGCCCTCTTTGTTGAGAGCGTAGGGAATCCAGATCCCGCGGAAGCTCTCCTTCTCCGCTGCTGCTTCCGTCGTCGCCGCCGCCGCCGCTGCTGCCAAGCCGGAGGAAGAAGATGAAGCCATTTCTCCGGCGAGAGATTGACCTAAAAGGGGCGGCGCTGGGAGTTCTGTGGGGGAAGAACGAGGAAGCTATGTGCGCGCAGGAGGATTGGGAGGAAAGGAAACGGCAAAGGACTGGTGGAAAGGAGAAGGAAAAATCCTAACCCCTTATATCCACCTAACTGCGCCAAGATTCGTGCAAATGCTACAGTATAACCGCCACGCGTCGTGGAAGGAACTGGGAAGGACCCACGCGATGATTGCGTCTCCTCGATCTCCATGCACGCATTGAAACGGCGCCTCGGTTCCGCGAACCACGGACCCACCAACGGTCGTGCTGACGGCACGCCTGTCAGATGACGTGACTTGACCATGACTTGTGTCAGGTGGCGTTAGAAACCAAGTTCCGGCTTAGTTTGAAATTGAGCTGGAGAATCCGAGTAACCAGTTGATAGGTCCGACTTATTTTTAAGACCCGGATCGTATTTTTTGTTGTGAAGTTTCAGGAACCCTTCAAGATTCTGCAAGCCGAAGATCCAGCTAGATGATGATAAATCTGACTTTGGATCTTGGAGGCCTCCGGGGGCTGCTGTTGGGGATATACTTTCCGGGTATCCTCACAGTTCCTCACTGATCAGGGTGGCCCACTTCGGGTTAGAGCTTTGCTTCACGGGCGGCCCAGTCAGGGAGAAAGACGGAGTCCAATCCGGCTACGGGAAGGCCCAGAAGACTTACCGACTTAGGCCCGTAATGTTACTTGTAGTTCAAGATGTACTCTGTAACCAACTCTTAGTCGTAGCCGGATTGATCTCTCCTGTAAACCTTAGGCCAGATATCTATATAAGCCGTCCTAGGGAGAGCCTTTAGGGCAACACTCTAGACACCTCAATAGTCTACAATCTCAACTCGCACAGGCGATACCATTTGATGTAGCCCGACCTTTGGTTGTTACCACATCATGGTCTCCAACTTATGCCAAGTCGCCATGGACTCCAAAGGTCAATCCGTTCCTCTATGCGAACCCACTTCCTACCCTCTTGAATGGTATACTACTTCATACTCCATCCCATATCAATGATAGGTTCACACCAACAAGTACAGAGGCATGGGAGGAAGCCTAGAGCACCAAGCACGACAAGACGAAGGCTTGGAAGAGAAGATGGACAAAGAGCAGCAAGCTCCAAACTGGAGTCTCCGCCTTCATCGCCCCGGAGAGTCCGCACGGAACCAGCCGGAGTGTCTGGCGCAGCCGCACTGTCCGGCGTGACTCAGCCGGAGTGTCCGGCCTACCCCAGCCCTGTCCTAGCGCGGACATTCTGTGTGCTACATCGGACTCTACTCAGACACTACCCGGAGTGTCCGGCCAACCCAGACTGTCCGGCCCACTCGACCCGGAGTGTCCGACCTATGCGATGGGCCTGCGTGCCAACATCTGGGCCCTTGGCCCATGTACCCCTCTATTCCGCACCAAACCCTAGTTTTATGCCCAAACTACCCCTGAACTAGTGGCTGGCCTATAAATAGATCCCCCAACCCTCATTGTATCCCTTAGGCATAGATGATAGACTAAAGAAAACCCCTTTGTGGAATCTCTAGTTTTGCCTCATCCCCTTCTACCAAAGGGGATCGACTATCGTCACCACCTCGTTGGAGTTTGCATCGCGCCTCCCTCGTTGTACAAGGCCTTGGCATCGGTGTCCCTTTGCCAAGACGTCAAGACCCTCTCCAAGGTGTTCTTCCCTCTCCGCTTGGGATTGACGGGAGCACGTTGACTGATCTTTCCTTACGAGGATTCTATCGGACCGGTGGCCACCAGTGAGAGCAATCGCCCTTGTATCGTGTGTGTTTTGCATGTGTTCATCGTGTTCTTTGCGAGGTGTGCGTCCGCTTCCGCTACCTTCTCCCTTTCCCTCGCTTTCCCATCGATTTCACCACGAGATCCGTGAAGATCGGGCCATCCTAGAGGTTTGCCCTCATCATCTGGTATCAGCAGCTTTTGGTTGCCACGGATTTCTCATCGATTTGGTCTTTTCCCCATAAATTCGAAATTTCCACCAAAAATAGCCCCAATTCGTGTTTTGGACCGATCTGTGATTTGAGTGCGTTTTGGTAGGTTTTGATCCGTGGATTACTTGTTAAACTTGTTGATCTACCTTCCCCTGCGTTCACATGGCTTAATTCCTAGTTTTCCCCCATCAATTTGAGGTTTTTGTTCGAGTTTTTCCGCCAAAACTCATCCAGTTCGTGTTCTGGAACTTCTGGATCGACCGGACTGGACTGTCCGGCCAAAACAGACCGGAGTCTCCGCCCTGGCCGGACCGTCCGGCCTGTGCGCACCGGACTGTCCGGCCCCCTGCAGACAGAAAAATCTGCTTCACGGTT
Source organism: Avena eriantha (assembly GCA_910589775.1). Taxonomy (NCBI): domain Eukaryota; kingdom Viridiplantae; phylum Streptophyta; class Magnoliopsida; order Poales; family Poaceae; genus Avena; species Avena eriantha. The sequence continues at coordinate 143,281,414 of OU342744.1, read as the reverse complement.
TTAAGCATAACTTTTGCATACGAACTCGGATTTTGGTGTTCTTTAGCTCGTTTTGAAGAGGAGAAGGAGCTCTACATCATCATATACGTGCTTCATGCTATCTACTCCATCCAAATTCCGTGAGAAAGGCGGAATCCACCAATAAAGGGTGAAGATCGGTGATAAAAGGTATAAAAATTCCGCCACTTCTCCCCACTTGCTTTCCTTTGTGAGCTACACTATCTTTGCGTTCAACAAACACCTATTGAGACTAGTTACTCCTATGATTTTTTGGGCTATGCACATTTGATACTTGTAGAATACCGAGCAAAAGTTGTGAGCGCGCTATCTCATATAGTTATCTTGTATAGTTGTTGGCACAAGAGGCAAGTGAAAAAGAAAAGAAAAGTGAAAAAAAAATAATAAAAAATAAAAAGAAGAAAAATAAAGAAAGAAACAAGTGCCTCATAGAATAGGAATCGCGAGCTCGATGAACATCAAATAGGTGGTACTTATTGTGCATATCTTGTAGCCCACCAATTTATTGCAATCGAACTAGCGTCTCTCCTTGCCCTTGTGCGACACGAGATTATAGTCTTCGCTAGGTCATCATTTGGTTCTTAGCTCACTTTCTCCGTCGCACAAGTCCCATTTATCCCACCGTGTGTGTTTCCTTGTATATAATTCCTATCTTGTGGATTGACTTGTTTTGCTTTGTGATCATTGTGGTTCTTTACTTGCCATTACAATATCTTGATTTCGGATTGTTCTTGGACACGCCACCTTCCATACCTATCCACCATAAGCTTTGTGTGTGTGTGTGTTTTTAGTGGTTAGTTGGTTTTGGTGTTCCGCGTGAACTTCACTTTGCTTGGTTTTGATTGCTCTCAAGTGTTGCCACTTGCACGATACTATCTACCAAGGTAAAGTAAGGTTTTACGTTGCATCCCGAACCCCTGCCACTTCCATATACACCACTTGGTCTTGTGAATCATGTCTAGGAACTCCGGAGCCAAGGATGTTATCTATGAAGAATCCATGATGAGCCACCATGCCTACGCCTCCATGAGCATGGATGACATGATGGAGCACTACACCGACAATGGCTCCACATGCTTGGGTGATATGGAGTTCTACAACAACAATAACTCCCCAAGCATGAACTACTTCAAGAACGACAACGACAACCTCCTCAAGTTGCATCGACCAAGAGGGAGCCTCTACCTCGAGAGCGCCAAGGTCCACCATCACATGGACAAGTTCGAAAGCTCCCTCAACAACTTCAAGAGAGACATGGACAACAACTTCACCAAAACCATGAGCATGATCGCGAAGACTAATGATGCTTTGCGCTCATTACAACGCCTCACCAAGAAGAGTGCCAAGGACAAGGAGCATCGTCGCGAGCGTCATGTGGATGACCAAGTGCGCCATCTACATCAACCTTTGGCAAGGCACGCCAATGACCTCCGTCGACGCCATCATAAGGCGCCTTCAACTACTCGTGCCACCACCAAAAGGGCACCAAGAGCAAGCTCTCCTCCATGCCATCAAGCTTCACGCCAAGTGTGTACACTTCAAGATGGAGGAAGCCAAGGCCACATATGTGATGAAGTCGATCCGAGCACCACTCTCGACAACAACATGAGCCTACTTCCACCACTACCACAAGATGGTGATGACAAGGTCGAGAATGGTGAGCATGGGACTTTCCCTTCACCAAAGGAGGCGCAAGGAGTTGAGAGAACCGAACCTACCCCCATATGCTTGAGTGATGATATGGTACCAATCCCATGTGAGTATGATAGCCACTTAGCCCACTTGAGTGAAAACACGAGTGAGATGAGTGACTCCACCATACGTGAGATTGAGTGCTTCCACTTGGAGGGCATGAGTGATACACCTAGTGAGTTGAGAGTGGTAGCTCATAGGTCATGGGAGACCACTTTGATTTCTAACGACTTACCCTCTACCTCTAGTGTATTATCCCATGATGTGCTAGGTTCCATGGATACAGAAGCATCAAGCTTGGAGATGATGATGCCCCCGACCAAGAAGATGTACATGGTGGATGAAGATGATGCCATCCCCATACGTGATGAAGAAGTCGCCCACATGGAGGCCAATACTACCACAACACCCACTTCATATGAGAGGTATGAACAAGGTAAAAATAAGGGTGTTGATGATGACATGATCCCACTAGTGGACATGATGACTTGTGATAATTGGCATGCTATGGATGATGTTTGTGATATCACATATGACTCATTGGTATTTCCATGTGATACTTTGCCTTTGCATAATGTTGAGAATGTGAAATTATTTGATTGTGATGATGTTGCCATAGACATGTCATGCTCTAAACGTTATGTTGATGATATCATTGCTTGAACTTTGTTGAACAATTGCTCTTTCCAATGTTTTGCTTGCAATGATGTTACCAATGGTACCCCTCGGATAATGCTTTGTCATGAATGTTTTACAATCTCTCCCGTTGCTTGCAATAAGTTGAATAATTGCTCTTTCACTTGTTTTGCTTGCAACAATAATTCTCATATGGTTTATATTGAGATGGCCCCCATAGCTTTCTCAAATTTTGGAGATTTTGATGATTGCCATGATAAGCATGTTCACCACTTGCATATTCACCATGCATATACTTCATACTTGATTGACACTCATGGTGGTGTGCACAAGAAGAGATATGTCATGATGGATGATGTATTTATCTACCATGCACACACGTTCTTCCTTTTGTGTTTGATGTGTGTAGGTACCTGCATGATCGTGTCAACCTTGGTTGAGCATGAGTTGACAAAAAGAGCTCTAGAGAGCATCCCCCAAGTGAGTTCAAGATCGAACCCAGCTCTGATACCTTTTGCATGCTTTGCATCTTTCATGTTGACAAATTGCTCTTTCCTATGGTTTGATCGCAAGCATGTTGATGGTATTGTTTCACCTTGTGACAATCATGTCTCGTTGCTATTGGATATTGATGCTCTGTGTGTTGCCAACAAAATGTTGAACAATTTCATGAGAGCTTCCAAGTCTCTCGTATTGTTGTTGCAACAAACATAAAGACCACTTGCTCTTTCATTTGGTTTGTTTGCAAACATGTTGCTTGTGTTTCCACTTGCGATACTCATACCCCCATGATTTTGGCTTTTGATGATATGTGTATGGCATCCAATATATTGAACAATTGTTCTTTTCAATGGTTGGTTTGCACACATAATGATGTTGCTTTGGATATTCTTCCTCATGTGTTTTTGCCGAATTCTCCTAGCTTTGCATCAAAGATGTTGATCAATATTTTAGTCAATTGCTTTGAGTGCCACACTAAGATGTTATATGGAGTTTTTGAATTCCCACATTTGGATGATGTTCAAGCAACTTTCATGCACTTTGACTTTGCATACGCATTTCGTTTGCGATACTTTAGTTGTGCTAATAGTGTTGTGAACAAGAATGGACATGCCACAAATGACATGCTCCTCTATCACACACAAACATATGTTGCTTGGTCTTTGTTGTGTGAAGGTACAATTGCTTACGCGTCAACCTCTATGGACCAAGAGTTGATAATACGAACCGTAGAGAGTCACCTATGGCTACCCTTCAACGAGCCATCTCTACATCCTAAGGTGACTTCACTCTACTTGAGGACTCATAATATAATCTTCATGAATTGGCTATGCTTTGAGTGTTGCTTCGCTTTTGTGGTGAGCTTTGTAGGCTTCATTGAAGGTGAAGGAACATTGAGGTGTTGTCAATTCAATCATTCCGAGGACGACTATATGGTGAACCCCAGGATCAAGAAGGTCTCTCGACATCTTCTACTTTGTATGAGCATGTAGAGTCGAGGACGACTCTTTTTGAAGGGAGGGGAGATGATGTAGTCCGACCTTCAGTTGTTACCACATCATGGTCTCCAACTTATGCCAAGTCGCCATGGACTCCAAAGGTGAATCTGTTCCTCTATGCGAACCCACTTCCTACCCTCTTGAATGGTATACTACTTCATACTCCGTCCCATATCAATGATAGGTTCACACCAACAAGTACGGAGGCATGGGAGGAAGCCTGGAGCACCAAGCATGACAAGACGAAGGCTTGGAAGAGAAGATGGACAAGGAGCAGCAAGCTCCAGAACTGGAGTCTCCGCCGTCATCGCCCCGGAGAGTCCGCCCGGAACCAGCCGGAGTGTCCGGCGCGACTCAGCCGGAGTGTCCGGCCTACCCTAGCCCCGTCCTGGCACGGACATTCTTGTGCTACATCGGACTCTACCCGGACACTACCCGGAGTGTCCGGCCACCCCGGACTGTCCGGCCCACTCGACCCGGAGTGTCTGGCCTATGCGATGGGCCTGCGTGCCAACATCTGGGCCCTTGGCCCATGTACCCCTCTATTCCGCACTAAACCCTAGTTTTATGCCCAAACTACCCCTGAACTAGTGGCTGGCCTATAAATAGAGCCCTCACCCCTCATTGTATCCCTTAGGCATAGATGATAGACTAAATAAAACCTCTTTGTGGAATCTCTAGTTTTGCCTCATCCCCTTCTACCAAAGGGGATCGACTATCGTCACCACCTTGTTGGAGTTTGCATCGCGCCTCCCTCGTTGTACAAGGCCTTGGCATCGGTGTCCCTTTGCCAAGACGTCAAGACCCTCTCCAAGGTGTTCTTCCCTCTCCGCTTGGGATTGACGGGAGCATGTTGACCGATCTTTCCTTGCGAGGATTCTATCGGACCGGTGGCCACCGGTGAGAGCAATCGGCCTTGTATCGTGTGTGTTTTGCATGTGTTCATCGTGTTCTTCGCAAGGTGTGCGTCCGCTTCCGCTACCTTCTCCCTTTCCCTCGCTTTCCCATCAATTTGACCACGAGATCCGTGGAGATCGGGCCACCCTAGAGGTTTGCCCTCATCACCATTGTAACCCATATTCTGGCTCTGCCGTATTACTGGATTGCTAGCAGGAGTAGGATCCGTCCAAAGCCGGCGGATTCGAACCTGAGTAAACTTGTGTGCTCACCGTCCCAGAATACCGTACGTCTCACACCCCTCTCTTCCACACGCCTCGAGGACCCCCTCATGGCGTACTTGTCCTCAATCCGACGACAGGTGTGCCCTGTCAAAGTCGTCACGTCGACCCTTCGCGCCGACATGCATGGTGCGAAAGCCCTCGCGGTGGCCATATCCGGCGAGTCTGCCGAGGTGCGTCCTTTTGGGCAGACCAACTGGGTCATCCTCGTCGTCCGGGTCGGTGCGTAGATAATTCTGGCAGAAAGAGACGCACTCGTAGGTCAGAAAGCCCTTGGCAATGCTTCCATCTGGACGGGACCTATTGCGTATGAATCCTTTGATAACACCGTTAAGCCTTTCAAACGGCATCAAGTTATGCAGGAATGTCGGCCCGAGATGAATGATGTCATCCACAACATGGACGAGTAGATGGACCATGATGTCGAAGAATGTGGGCGGGAAGTAAATCTCGAGCTCGCATAGTATCACGACGATCTCATCTTGTAGTGTGTCGAGCTGCTTCAAGCCAATCGACTTCCTCGAGATGACGTCAAAGAAGTTGCAGAGGCCAAACAGCGTCTCACGAACGAATGTATCAGTGGCGCATATTGCACTAAATGCTCCACTGATAAGTCTGTCACATTTTCCAGTGGTGGGCCTAAGACTTATCAGTGGCGCATTTAACACTATATGCGTCATTGGTGTACCAAGTATCAGTGGCACATATACCAAATGCGCCACTGATATTTCTGCCACCTTTCAGGATGGTAGGGTCCACTTAGTTACCAGTGGCGCATTTACATCTACATGCGCCATTGGTGAGGGGAATATCAGTGGCGCATATGCCATCTGCGCCACTGATAATACTATATCAGTGGCGCATATATCCATACGCGCCATTAATATTTGGTCCACAGGCCTCCAGAGTATCGGGCCCACATTATCAGTGGCGCATTATTTGTGATATGCGCCATTGGTTATAAATAAAATCAGTGGAGCACATTTTTAAATGCGTCACTGATAATTATCAGTGGAGCATATTCAAAACAATGCTCTACTGATAATAAATCTATCTATAAGCCTTTCTCTAGTAGTGTCATGTGCTTGAAAATTTCAGCTGGGCATTGCACAGACAATCTCAGGCAGAGATCATGTTAACATGGGGCATCGCAACTGATTACTGCAAAATTACTCCGAATAATGCAGATCCCAAGGATGAGAGCGGGGCATCTACAAGCCGACAAGAGAAGAAGCGCCACGAGAAAATCGCAGTCAACATATCAAGATACTGCGTGCACTTGATGAATTCTAAGCCTGAACTGCTTCCCGGGTACTTTGGAGATACAACATTTGCCATACTCGAGATGAGGTTAGACCAAGCCTCCGCAGTTAGGAAATCCTGGGGTGCTCAGAACTAGTACCAGGCTATGAACGATTTACAAGACCTAGAGGGGGACCAGACCATCTTCATGAGAGGCGTGAAGCTTGGAAAGCAGCTCGAGCGGATGCCGGACAACATTCTTCGCTGGAAGGTATTGGCAGATTTTTGGGCAGAGAAAATTCTCTACATCGCACCGTCGGATAATGTGAAAGAGCATATGGAATGTCTTGCAAAAGGTGGAGAATTTCTGACGCACATCTGGGCCCTCCTTACGCATGCTGGAATCAATAGGGATATTTAAGAGGATCATGCTCAGCAAACCATCCTCACAAGATGTGCAACTTCAAGCTGTTGTCTTTCTGCTATATTCGTTTTCTCCTTTTGCTTGCTGGGATGCTGAAATCGTCTTCTGTTTTATCGTAGAAAAAAAAAACACCGTCTCATTGTTTTCCCCTTCAACTTATCGTGTTTGTGCACACTCCGTACTACTGGTGTGTAGTTTGTTTTCAGCAACGTGTAATTTCCCAATAATATATTAATGAGATTTGGACATGCCTGCATATTTGCGTGGCTATTTTCTTTACACATCCACCGTTTTACAACAATGTAGTGCATTGTAAGACATGATAGTTTCTAGCATATATTTCTGCAAAAAAGAAAGCAGGAATAACAAACTTGTCTCCTTAATTAATGATAGTTGGTTGATGCATAATGTGGTGCATCGTAATACTGTATGAAGTTTCACCATTCTTTACGAGCCTGTTTGGTACGGCGCAGTCCCATTTCTTGAGTAAATAACACTTGGGATCACTGAACTTGTCCCGCATGTGCACCTAAGTCACATATCTTAGAAACTGAACTAATCGGTCACACAACTTGCAATCGTGTGCACCCGTGGTCACAAACCGGTCCGCTGGTCGGTTTTTTACAAAAACCAGTCACGTGCGGGGCACGTGAGAAACAATGTGGACAAACTTTTTGCAAAAACCAACCTATATTTCTATTTTGTTACATATCGATTCAATTACCACATCGGTCACCGCTATTTATTTTGCAAAAAGAGCTCTCTATATTTTTTTGATTTGTTAATATATATGATTCCCATACTGTTTTATATGGGAAGGCCACTTATCAGCGTGAAACTAGTATTCAAAATAAAATATCCTGCATGGGATTCGAACTCGCAGACCTGCCAACACAACCTTCAAATGCTTGGCAGTATACCACAGCTCAAGACTCGTAAATTGGTAGGACAACGAACGCCCTTATATAACTGCATGTGGACTTGGCTTCCGGCATGTGGCCACTCGGGGTATCCTGCTTGGTGTCAAAGAGGATACATTCGAGGTTGAGGATATGGACCGAGGGGAATTCTTTTTGAGCATGGCTCTCACCCATAGACAATCAAACTGAAGGTGATCATTGTCTATGGCCCCGCGGACCATAGGAGGTCCCCTGCGTTCTTGCTCAGGATCAAAGCTAAGATGGAGCGTACGGAGACCCCTGTCATCGTGGCGGAGGACTTCAATCTCATCCGCTCCGCCGAAGACAATATCTTGCCGAACGTGGACCTCCATAGGATTTGCATATTCAACAACTGCATCACCAACCTTGCCCTTAGAGAGATTACTCGTGTCGGGGCCAGATTCACTTGGACCAACAAGCAACTAGACCCGATCCGCAGCGTCGTTGATAGAGTCTTTTTCTTGGTGGAATGGGAGGTGGCCTTTCCTCTGTGCTCGATCCGTGCGGTCACCAGGGTCGGTTCCGACCATACCCCCCTCCTTCTGTCATCGGGAGGGGGGTCACCGCCTAGACTGAACCGCTTCCACTTCGAGAACTTCTGGCTAAACAACAGGGATTTTTGGAGGCGGTTCAGGCTTGGTGGCTGGAGGCGGCCGCCTCTCTCCCCCGTGTATACCGTGTCGTTTATGTCTGGCACCACTATGCCAAGATGTCATGGCAACTTATCCGGGGTTGGGGGGCGAACCTAGGGGCTGCGATTAGAGGGCAGAAGGATGCCATTCTGTAGGAAATCCATGCCCTAGACCAGGAAGCGGACCTAGTGGGACTGTCTACAGACACTTGGTCCCATAGATATTCCCTGGAGACCTCCATTATGGAGATCTACAGGGGAGAGGAGGCATTTTGGAAACAGAGGAGTCGCTAGAAATGGACCCTCTAGGGGGAGTCGAACACAGCTTACTTCCATGCCATCGCAAATGGCAGGCGTAGGAAATGTTCGATCCCATGCCTCTGGGACGCGGACTCTCTTCCGGAGGACCAGAGAGAGATCTCGTCCCATATTTATGGATTCTACCGGGAGCTTTTCTCGGCAGCCCTGAGGTCGGGACTGGTGCTGGGTATGGACTTCTAGACTGAGGGTGCCAAGATGACCATGGGGGAGAACTGGGAACTAACTCTCCCCTTTCTTCATACCGAGACGGTCGAGGTCATTAAGTCTATGAAGGCTAACTCGGCGCCGGGCCCGGACGGGCTGCTGGTAATCTTCTTCTAGACTTTCTGGGAGCAACTTCGCCCGGTGGTTATGCCTACGTTTCAGGAGTTTTACTATGGGACTCTTGTCATGTCTAGGCTTAACTTTGGCGTGATTACCCTGATCCCCAAACTAGTGGGGGACACGGATATTCGCCAGTTTAGACCAATCACGGTGATCAATGTCATCCAGCGTATCTTTGCCAAGGTCTACGCCGCTAGACTCGCCATCAGCATGGAACACCTGACCCATCCTCTGTAGTTTGCCTTCTTGAAGGGACGCCTGATTCATGGAGTACTCACGCTTCATGAAATTATTCATGAGGTGAAGGTGCGCCATCAGAAAGGGGTGTTCCTTAAGCTAGACTTCCAAAAGGATTACAATAGACTAGACTGGGCATTCCTTAGGCAAGTCCTCGAGCATCGAGGACTGGATGATAGGGTGATTTGCTGGATTATGTAGTTTGTCATGAGTGGTAGCACCACTATCAATGTTAATGGGGAAGAGGGTCCATACTTTTGACCCACCTGTGGTGTTAGACAAGCAGACCCAATCTCTCCCCTTCTCTTCAACGCTGCAGTGGATGCCCTAGCAGAGATCTTGGACAAAGCCAAGATTGCTGGCCACATTTCGGGTGTGGTAGGGCATCTGATCCCCGGAGGTGGGATCTCCCACCTCCAGTATGCGGATGATACCATGATCATGGTAAAGGGTTTGGACCTTGACATTATTAACCACAAGTTCTTGCTCCTATGTTTTGAATCCATGTCATGCCTCAAGATCAACTTTGACAAGAGGAAGGTCATGATCCTAGGCTACCCCGATGAGGATAGACAGCGCATCGCAGACAACCTGAACTGTCGTCTGGCAGACTTCCCCATCACCTACCTGTGAATGCCTATGAGAGACTCTCGGGTTCTGATAAGGGATCTCGCTCCCATGGTCGCAAAGGTTCGGTCTAAGGTCGAACCGTGGCGTGCGCGCCTCACGTCCAAGGGGATCAAGACTATCTTGATCAACTCATGCCTATCCAGCCTCACCATGTATCAGATGGGCCTATATCTGCTTCCTGAAGGAACCCACATAGACTTTGTGAAAGAGTTGTCTAGGTTCTTTTGGGTATCATGTAAGATCATCAAGTGTAAGATTAAAGCCGGATACTCAAGGGTGAAAGAGCATTTCATGATCCCTAATGTTTTGTGTGTTAGATAACAATGCCAAAGGATATTTTAATTGTGCATTGCATGTACCAAATATTCACCTTATGTCAGCATCAGCACACCAAAAGATTACCAAGTGCCCCTGCCAAAATGCAGTAGAATCATGCTTGCCAGACGGGATTATCCACCCCTGGCTATGGTCGGATAATCCGCCTGCTCCCAATTTTGGCTAAGGACCCAATGCGACGCTCAAATGGGGGGCAGATTATTGGCTGAATATTTCGCACTAGGCCAGATGTTTGCCTAGGGCCAGATAATTCTGCTCCAGCCAGATCCGGATTATCCGCCCTCCCCAAATTCTACTAAGGACCAAACGTGTGATGCTTAGATGGAGGGGAGGATATTTCTGCTGGATATTTGGTTAGGGTCGGAGTTTGTGCCCTGAACGGATAATCCAACCTAGGGGTGAAAATGGTATGGATTATTTCCGACCGACCGACCGTAGGCTTACGGAAGGCAAATACGGATTTGGTCGGATAGTTGCTGGATATGGTCACGGATACAGATAGTGATTAACGCATACGCAAAAGAATGTGGTTTTACTAACATCCGTCCATATCTAAAAATATACCATATTTGACGATAATATCCGGCCAATATCTGGCAAAATATCCGACAACTAGTACCTCAATCCTCAGGCCTACTAATATATAAAATTGCATCCCATCCCAAACTTGGTAACCCATTTATCAATGGATCATCGATCATTAACTATTGCAATTATAATGAATTCCGGACATACATATTTGTTATGTCATATGATCAATGGATCAGGGAGCATTAACTATTGCAATTATATAATTTCTTGGACCTATTTTGAATCGTCATCCGACAAAATTTCTATCCGCAGCCGAACCTTATCCGCCTCGTATTCGATCCGTATTCGTAACCGGCATGTTCCGATTCCGTATTCGTATCCGCACACTATCCGCTCCGACTCCGTATCCGAAAAAAATTATGGATAAGAATATGGTTCCGCTACTATTCGACCGTATCTGCTCCATTTTCACCCCTAATCCAACCCTCCCGATGGGCCGGATTAACCGTCCCCCAGGAATTTTCGCTAAGTACCAGAGGCACGACGCTTAGAAGGGGGTGGATGTTTGGGTCAGACTTTTTGCTCTGAGCCTGACATTTGCCTAGCTGGATTATCTGGCCCCCACTTGGAGGGGTACAAATATTGGGCCACGTAGAGATAAAACAAAGTTTTCCTACTCGGTGATCCCAAGATCTAGCTGAGGTAGAGGGCTACGAGGATTACCACTAGACGCGCGGTTGCGGATTAGTGATGAAGAGCGTTAGTTGAGGCACTGTAGTCTTAACGATCCGATCCAATCCATGATCGTTGAAGTGCTGATTGAATAACACCTCTGCCAATATCCACACGTACGAGGAGGAGCGCCGGCGGTTGACTGCTAGGTCCGGTACGGCGACTGGACTGAAATGGAGCTAGGGTTTCCAACACATGGAACGACATAATCGTTCCCCTTGGGCATCTACGCCCCAGTATATATAGGGAGTGAAAGTGGGATCCACTCACTTGCGGCCAATTCACTAAAGCCTATATTAGTCACTACGAGTCCAACTCACTGATTCAGTCCGTATCAAATTCGGGTCCAACCCAAACAGAATTCTGGTTCGGTTCCAACCCAAACAGAATTCTGGTTCGGGTCCAACCCAAACTTGCTCCCTCTCTTAAGTGTGTGACCCGACAGGCTCATGGTGACTCAGACACGATTCGAGTCTTACTCGTAATCGATCAGTCAATAACGGCTCCTAGCAGAACGTGTCGACTCCCAAGTACCAAAGAGTCATGACGACATACCTTCCAATGCGACTTGTGTCCGAGTCCCTTTTGCCTCATGATATACCTTGTTAAGCTATAGTCGAATACTCGTCATCCTTCAAATAGCTCAACTCTCTTTCTCGATCCAAGATAAGTGATTCATCCGACTAACTCTTAGTCGGATGCCTCGGTTAACACTTAACCGAGTCGCGCATGGCCATTCTTTCTGAATCCTATCTTCCGAGAGGGCCCAGAGAATATCTCTGCAGTCAGAGGGGAAAAATCCTATCTTGGTCATCCACATCACACAACTTGATTCTCAGTCGACCTGAACTCTACCTTTATAACTACCCTTTGATGGAACAACATTTGACATAACCTAACTCGGTGATCCACAACTCGGAATGTACAATAACCCTAGGACCAAGGATTACATTGATTGAGACATACAAATGACGACTTGTTCGTTGTATCTCAATATGGGTCAGTACAACTCGCTAAACTCTTTAGCCGAATCCGTTTAAGTCGGAATAGCATCACCATGCCCATGACAAGTGGAACTGAGTCATCAGCCGACTTTCACATTAGTCTAAGTTGTTTGTCTAGCACAACTTCAATGACTAAGGACATTTAGTCTGAACAACATGAATATATAGTTCCACAACCGAATCATATATCCAATGATACATATCAGTAGTTCATACAAGGATAATAACTTTATGAATACATCGGGAATAACATCATACATGATTGCCTCTAGGGCATATTCCCAACAACAAATACCCCTCCCCATATTCAACCTAGAGTCTCTTGAATCTTTCAAAAAAGCACAGAAATTCGTGAGCCCCAAATTCGCAAGATCTACTCATCCATCCACCTGACGGCCTTGATCTTTGGAGGATCGAGGGAGAAGGACTTAATCTACATCAACATCGAAGAGATCTTCAATTCCCCCTCATTCACTTGAGGGCCTGTTTGATCTACAGTTTCTTTTGAATTTCTAGATCTTGGTTTCAATATTTGATAAACTTGTTTGTTGTGGCGGCTTATTTTCATATCCGAAGCCTCCAATTCAGTTGTGGATGTGTTCCTCGATCTCTTTGTAAAGGCGTTGGTTCCCACCTCGAAGGGTAACGTATAGTGGACAAGTGGATCAGGCCAGTTGTGGCGAGATCCATTGGAGAACAGGGTGAGGCATTTTGTGGTGTGGTAGTCTTAGTATTGCCCACCCCTCCAACGCAGATGTACTTCTCCTAAAAGGAAGGAACTTTGGTAAAACAAATCCGGTATCTCCGCATGCTCCACTCTTGGTTACTTCGTTCCTCTCAGCGTTCTTTACTCGTTTAGTAGCTAGGTTGGCATATAGGTAAATTCACCATAGTTGCATATCTAGATAATTTACCTTTGTGTCAATCCTAAATTGAAAAGGAACTAAAATTTGGAGTAACACCTATTCACCCCCTCTAGGTGCCCATATGACCCATTTCAATTGGTATACGATCCTCGGCTCTTATTTCGGGCTTTACCTCTTAAGAGAGTATGGGTACTAGTCCGGAGGGTGAAGCTTCAGCTAGTGTTCCGGTTACCATGGAAGATCTCGATGGATTGAAAAAATCCTTGACTTCTACCATGGTAACCCAAATGCAAGAGATGCGTGAAATGATATAGCGGATCATGCCACCCACTAAACCCGCATCTCCCACTCCTCCAGAGGACTCACCCTCCAAATCAAAGGATAATTCTTTAGCTAAGTCTAATGATGTGGAGGTTGGGGATGATAGCAAGGACAATGGATCCACTTCCAAAAAGGGAAGTGGGAAGGATGATTATAGTGAGGTTCCTCATCTATACTCTCTCGACCCACCAATCCCTTGTCCTCATATCAACAATATGACTGATCCACCCAAACTAAGTGTATCTTTGTTTAATCAATGGTAATATTTCATGAAATCTCATTTGTGCAGCTCATCCATTGGGTTGTGGAAGATTATCGAGGTTGGACTTAATGTTGTAGATCCAACCAATATGACAAGAAGAGAAGTTGTTGATAGTGAAATCAACACCACCGCTTTGCACATAATCCAACTTGGCGTGGGTCCCAAGGACATGTTGCATATTGAACACCTCAACACCGCCAAGGAAGCTTGGGATGCCCTCACTGAGTTGTTCATTGGAAATGAGAGCATCCTAAGAAACCAATATGATGCTTTGAGAAATCAAGCTAAAGAGTAGAGTTGTAACCTATAGTCATGTCTTAGACCTGCTATGTTTGTGTTGTACCACTCTAAGGGATGTAATACTAGTGGAACGGTGTTTCATTGGTGTTATGTCAATGACTATAGTGTACTACATCATGCAGTGGTATGATGGGTCACCACACTGACCATGGGAGGTTGTACTAGGCTCAGTGGGGGCCACTTCTTACTCACATCGTACATCTAAATCTATGAGCGAAAATTGACTAGGGATCGATGCCCCCACTTGGCATAACGTGCGTCCACCCCTGCATGGGAAAGTAAGATGTGGGGTGAAACCACTAATGCACAACTGCTTGAAATAAGGAATAATAATTAAACCTAACCCATTGTGATTAGAATTATGTTAGTGATGTACTTTAAAACTTATGAGTTGTGTTAACAGAACCATGCTTACATGGGGAACACTTTCATCATTGTATTACCTATTGATATCATGTTTTCTTTTGGCTATGGGTGCCTACCATGTGAAATAAGTTGGAAAAGGTTATATTTTGAAGTATGCATATGCGTCAAAGGGAGAATTGAGCCGCTAACAACCTAAGTCATGCTATGCATCATGGTTGAAATTTACAACATGGGCATTCGAAGAAGTACTTTAAATAAAAAGCTATACAAATAGTAAATAAAAAGAATTTATGAGAATGCTCAGTTGTCTGTTTGTCTTGTCATATGACAATGTAGTCCCTCAAAGACTCCTCGTACAATGGGGCAATAGGTACCTCAGTGCCACCTCGTTTGGAACTGTATACATATTATGATGAAAGTCTTAAGTTGAGTAGCATGTGGGTCTTGGTATTTGTGCTTAATGGGCATGAGATATTCAACTTGTAAGGGGTTAAGAATATAAACCATACTAGCTTTTACCTAAACCATAACTATAAAATATGTCTGGAATCCCAGTCTTATGATTACTGTTGATTAGCTACATATCCCAAAATTTTATTTTACTTTCTTTTATAATCTTCTTATTTTATCAAAGATCTAGCACATGTATTCCCTGCTTACTATCTATTACTCAAGTTTTCAGGTATGAAAAAATAAAAAAGTGGAAAAAATGAGCCTAAAAGACCAATATAGTATTTATCTTTTTTCATTTTATATGCTTAATGGTCCATAATACTTTCATTTGATATTATGCAACTTAACATATTGTTAAGCATACGTGTAAGTACATAAGATATATCACTTCATAGCTTGTTTGCTTATTGTTGTTTTTAAAATAATGAACCATTTA
The DNA here is from genome assembly GCA_910589775.1 of Avena eriantha. NCBI lineage: Eukaryota > Viridiplantae > Streptophyta > Magnoliopsida > Poales > Poaceae > Avena > Avena eriantha. The sequence goes on along the minus strand of OU342744.1, from coordinate 143,266,034 downwards.
ACCTTGTGTAGCAATGATCATGACTTGTGCTACCCAATATAGAAACAAACTCCAAAGTCCATGTTTAGTTTTATCACCTTCATGCTCGAGGACCAGCATAGATTAAGCTTGGGGATGTTGATGCATGTAAAATGCATACATGCACTTTATAGTTAATTGATACATATTCCCACATATTTGTAACTTATATAATTTTATATCCAAGTTTTACCTTGATTTATGGAGATTTACTAATGATCCCTTTTATTTGATTTATAACTCTGCAGCACAGGAAACCCCTATTTTGTGTATTTTTATCTTTCAGGGACCTAAACAATGTCAAATGGCTCGAGATTTTTTTGAAGAGTTTTTTTGCAAAGAGAAGCAGCTGGAGCACCAGAACTGCTAGAGGGTAGGCCTCAGGCCCAAACGAGCCCAGTGACGCAGCCCCCACCCTAGGCCCCACCACCCATGCTCGTTCTCTCCTTGAGCCTCCGCAGTCGTCCATCTTCATCTCAGACTTGAAGCTTTGACCTAAAACGCCTATAAAAAGATCATGTGAAGATATCGGAGGAGGTGGCACAGAAACACATAACACCAAAACAAAGATAGGACCATCGAATGGTTATGGTCATCTATGTAATTTCTATGTGGTGGATCTTTATTCTATGAGTTAATATTTGGGATTAAAATTCTATTATGTGTGAGATGTATTGATAGATGCATATTATGTACCCCGCTCTTAGTACTTGTTTTGATCCAACATATATGAAGGGGCATATGTGGGGGAACATGTGTATTAGTTGAAGTAATATGGTTGTGGTGATTGGATAGTGAAATCAAAATTCGAGATCCACTATGGTTTTACAGTTGTTTCGTTACCTCACTAGGGATTAAGTGAATGCATGTGTTGTAATATCATCTAGTGACAACCAATATGATCTTGTTTGTTCAAGGTAGCACAATTATTATTCAAACATCATGTCAAAGTACCAAAAGCTATACTTAGTTTATTCTTAATTCTAGATTGTATGGAGTTTTCCCTTTCTAGAGGAGTATAAATGAGATTTGTTTGTATCATCTTTAAATAGGACATGATGCTCATATGAATGCTTATCATACACATAATGAAGTTTCATTAATATTGTATTGCTTATTAATTGTTTTATGTCCATTACACCTTATGAGAGAATAGATAAGTGAACCCATGAATCCCAGTGCAACTTTTTATTATTAGAAACAACTTTCCATAACTTTTATTATCTTTTATATTTTATGTATTGAATAAATCCTAAATACAAAAACACTTTTACTATTAGCAAACACAAACAAAAATCCAAAAAGACCTTTACCTTATTGTTTTTACTTTCTTATCTTTTATAGATTGTTTTACTTTTATTTATTTATAGTATGTTTCAGTTTTACTAATACGAAACCTTGTGCATGACAACTACACGGTAAAGTTGGGATACAAGGCAAATACTTTGTTTTGTAGGTTGGTTGAAGAAAAAAAGGAGAAGTCCCTAGCCAATTCTCCGAGAGTTCGATATAAACCTTCGAGTCACCCTTATGGGAAACATACGCTTGCTACAACACTCTACACTTGGAGTCCCAACGAGTTAGTACACATGGAGTTGTTTCCATCAGCGTGCTGGTCTCTCTCGTGCCTCAAGGAGCAACCCGCCGCGCGGCCACCACGAACCACTACTACCTCGAGGTTACGCCGGAGCAGCGGATGGATCCCCGATCGGATCCCGACAACACCACTACCTGGGACGCCTTCTTCGCCAATCGGCGGGAGAGGGAGCTCGCCAGGTACGAGGGTGACGACCCGTCTGCTGTGAACAACAACGAGGCTGGTTGGCGGGTATGGTGGGCGATCCGGTCTCTCGTGGGTGTGATGTGCCACGTCGTTGAGGATGATCACCCCCGCCTGCGGTAGCTTCACTTTCAGCCATCGTCGAAGAGCCAGAAGGGGCGGCAGTAGCCGCGGGCGCAACGACATCTTCATTCGGGACCTCTCGCCTCCGCGCGGTCACCTTCACGTCGCGCAGTCGAGTCCTGATTGGTAGGTGCCTCCAGATTACGCCTTGGTCGCGCACCAGTTGAGGAATACCGGCGACCCGGAGGAGTACCCGGGCAGCGTGATGCGATGCACGCCTCCATAACCCCGTGCCGCTTGTGTAGGACGACACCATGGCATGACGGGACATGGCGGAGCAGCCTCACCGCTAGCGCCACGGCGACGCCAGTGAGGGCTGTAACCACTGTCCCTGCAGGGTGCGTTGATCGACGATCTCGGGTTCCCGCGTGCGCTCTGGATGGAAGGCCGGAGGTTCCTTCCGCGTGTACCAAGGAACGACGAGGTGGAGGATGACAGGACTAGGCAGGAATATGACTAGTTTATTTTCCGTATATACAATAAAAATATCGCCGAATGTTCAAGTTTCTCTAAATTTTCAGAAATTTTTACCTGTTTATGGGGGCTACGGCTGGGAGCCCTCCTCCCCCTCCGTGTCCGCGCCGGCGGCGCCATACGGCCTAAAGAAAGATTGTGCCGGACACTGTATTGAGGGCACCAACGGAGATGCTCTTATCTTTACATAAACTCAGATTGTGCCGTGCGGTTTCCTACAAAGGATTGGAAATTGGCAGAGCCAAATACCACCCCGCTGGTAGCCAACAGGGCTTCACACATCGCAGCCATAATAACCACCTCTATCACGTTTAAGGGAGAGAACGACAGAGAGGATTACTTTGACGGAACAAGGAGGTGCCATGGCAAGAAAGCTGAACAAGTTCCAAAACTGTTCCCTCGCACCTCTCCCCGAAACCACGAAAAGGCACCGAGCACGAACAAAAGTTGCCTGGATCGTACCGCTGAGAAAAGAGGGGCAGCAGATGGCAACAAAATCTTTACCCCACAGCAGAAGGCTGTAAAACGAACTAGCACTAGCGTGCACCCTGCGTCACCGCTCTCTCCCTCTGCACAGCTACCAAATCGTAGCCTTCGGGTCCATCTCAGCGTTGCAACAGCTATTGCCACGCTGCACTGCCAGGAAACAAAGGAGAAGAGATTGTCTGAAACCGTCAGATATGCAGTGCAGCAGCCCCACCGGCACCATGCCAATGTAAAGCGATTTTCGTCTGTGCCAAGAAAATGCTAGAGGGTACAGTCAAACACATCTTTCGTGGAATGTCAGTCGTACCTCAGAACCAGATGACAAAAACACGTGACATTGATAAGGACCACCGGGAAACATTATCGCAAGAAGCACTGGTACCATATTGCAAGTAAACACAAGCTCACTGCCATTTCTCCGTCATCGACTATGCGGTGCCGTCTACCAACCACCTATCCAATATTGGCTCAGAGCGTCTCCGACCGATCCTCTATAGTCAGTCAGAGGAGTAAAATTCGGTAGAGGTTGCACCTAACCGATTTCTAAAACGGTTAGAGAGTAAATTTTTTATTTATTGAAGGAATAAAAGTGACGGCTAACTACTAAATTTACTCATTGGCCGTCACTTTCGAGAAAAACCCGCGCATCCCCTCCCGCTGCACCTATTCCGGCCGGTGTTGCTGCCGGTGACCGCCATACCCCGCCGCCCCCACCCTGGTCCCTGCGCCATCCTCCGGCCCACCTCTCCGGCGTTCGCCGCCTCTCGCCTTCGCTGGAATCGACGGGGAGAGCGAGTTTTCGCTGGCCGCCACCCCGATTTGGAGCAAATCAGCCCCCGTTGGCCTCGATTCGTCGCAATTGGGAGCCACCAGAGGCTAGGAAGGCTATAGAAGGCAGGTACCGTCGCCCTCGAGGTCTCCTCTGCCCTACCCGACGATCGCCCGGCCAATCCCTTCACCTCCTCCGCCCGTGACGTGCTCGACCGAATAGCAAGGTAATAATTTTTAGCTGATATTGTTTGTTTGTTTTCCAAATTTGACCAGCGTCGTCATGTAGATGAAGAGGTTAAGGGAGTACCTCTTGGATGACTCATCGTCGTCGGAGGAGGAGAAGGACGACGATGACATCGAGATGTCCATGGCCAGCATTTTGAACGATGAAGTTCGGTGACCGAGGCTAGGATCACAATTCGGCCGCACTTACATCAACCGGGATAGAGCCAAGGGCCACAACAAGATCATGCGTGATTATTTCAACGACAAAGCCATCTATCCGAAAAAGTACTTTCGTCGGCGTTTCCGCATGCACAAGGGTCTCTTTCTCACCATCACAAGAGCGGTAGAGAAGCATGTTGATTGGTTCAAGCTTCGGAGGATTGCATCCTGTGAGATAAGCGCAAGCCCATTGATGAAGTGTCTTGCATCTGTTCGAGTGCTGGCATATGGGTGTACTACGGATACCATTGACGATGATGTTCGTATTGGCGAAGATACCATCTTGGAGGCTGTCCGGAGGTACACAATAGTTGTGATTGAGATCTTCGGAGATGAGTATTTGAGGGCACCCGATTATGATAGCGCCGAGAGGCTCTTGGGTGAGAGCCAATAAAGAGGATGGACGGGATGCTTGGCTCAATAGATTGCATGCATTGGACATGGAAAAAACTGTCTAGCTGGATGGAAAGGTCAGTACAAAGGCCATTGGATCCAACAATCATCCTAGAGGCGGTGGCATCGAAGGACCTATGGATTTGACATGCCTTTTTTGGATTGGTTGGGTTTCACAATGACCTCAATGTGCTTACTAGATCACCTCATGTGCTTGCTAGATCACAGTTTGGCGGTGGCATCGAAGGATCTATGGATTTGGCATGCCTTTTTTGGATTTGGCATCCAATGGTGATATTGTAGAACCATCATATGATGCCAACAGGATCCAAGCCTTCCTCCAAGCCTATGCACGCGTTGAGAACAAGGAGGTGCATGAACAGCTGCAGCAGGATCTTGTTGAGCATCACTGAAGTCTCCATGGAGCTACCTAGTTGTTTTTGAACTATTCCCACGATTCGTTGAATTTGAACCCTGCCATATGTTTGGTTTTGAATTTATTTGGTTTGTAAACTTAATATATTTATTCATTCATAAACATTTTATTTGATTGTATGTGAACTATGCCAAATGTTTGGCTTTCAATAGTTTGATTTCTAGACAAAAAAATTTACTCCTCTAAATTTAGGGGTTCAGTTAGGAACTGTCGACCTTTAGAGGAGTACTTTTACTCCTCTAAGGTTTACTCATCCGTTTACTCCTCTAAAGTTCAGTATATCTCTAACCGATCCCCCAAAATCGGTTAGAGGAGTAAAATTCGGTAGGGGCGCCCCTACCGATCCCCAAAACGGTTAGAGCATGACTAACAACACCCTCAAATTGACAACCCTTAAATCGCGAGTACAGGTGCCTGTACTCGTGATTTAGGGTTCCAAACTCGTCAGCGAAGAACTGGGACTGTAAATCCAACCCTTAAATCGCTATTTGAACTGAAATGTAAATTAACAAGGGAATATCATGCGCGCGTTCATCATCCAGTATGTACATATTGTAAAATTACATCTAAATAAAAAAATAGTGTTGAGAGAGCTCGCGGAGGATGCCGCCGCGTCCTGATATGTCCAAAATGCGAGCTCCTAGTCGGCGGCGAGCTCTAAGTCGCCGCCTACCGTCGTCGGCGAGCTTCTAGTTGTCCAGGACGATCACGTTGACGTCCATGCCATCGACGGATGCCAGTCCGGCCTCCTCCTCCTCGCCGCGGATGGCAGCGAATGCCTCCTCGATCTCCTCCTGCTTCTTGGAGATCTCGATGGTGGCGAGCTCCTTCTCCTCGCGCCGCTTCTTGGCCTCGTTGTCGGCGAGGGACGCAGCGAGCACTGTGCGGATAGCCTCCTCCTCCTCCTCATCTCCACGGCGCGGGCACGGGCGGGAAGGCGCGACGAACAAGCTCGCGGAAGAAGATGCCTTGACGAGCTCAAACTGTGGAGCCGGCACGGTGCGCGCGCCGACGACGTAGGGGGCCAGAGAAGCTAGGGTCAGCCCCCAGTTCGTCCAGCGCCTGCATGCGCGCTTCTTGGCCCCAACGGAGCGGATGCGGTGCCGCTCCTCGTCATCGCCACCGGTTGCGCGACAGCCACTCCCTCCTCCTCCTCCCCCCAAGAACGGCTGTCGCCGAGTCTGCAACCCTCCCGCTCCTGCTCGCCATATCTCTCGCGTGAAAATGGGAGAATTGCTCGCCGGAGTACGCGCGGAAATGCGGCGACAACTAGGGTTTCAGGCGGAGGGACACGGGTTCTGACCCGTATCCGCCCGCCCGGCCGGTACAAATAGGGGCTACAACGGGCCTTTCACAGGCCCCTTTGAAATCCATTTACGGGTCGGGCCGTTTACAGGCGATATTAGTTCGACGACCCAACCACAAGCCCGTGTAACCGCCGGAATTTTAAGGGCGCTGGCGTTTTAAGGGTGCTGTTAGACTTGCTCTTAGAGGAGTAATTTTTTATTCATCGGAGGATTAAAAGTGGCGTCCGACTCCTAAATTTACTCATGCGCCGTCACTTCCGAGAAAAACTGCCACCACACCCATTCCTGCTGGCGTCCCCGCTGGTGACTGCCATACCCCGCCGCCCCACCCCACTCCCTGCGCCGCCCTCTGGTCCACCTCTGTGTCGCTCGTTGCCTCTTCCCTCGCCAAAATCAATGGGGAGAGCCAGTTTTCACCGTCTGCCGCCTTGATTTCGAGCAAATCAGCCACCGCCGTCCTCGATTCATCACAACAGGGAGCCACTGAAGGCTGGGAAGGCAGTAGAACGCAGGCACCGTTGCCCTCGATGTCTCCTCTACCCTATCCGACGACCGTCGGACCAACCTCTTCACCTCCTCCGCCCTTGAGGTGCTCGACTGAGTAGCAAGGTGAGAGGTTTTAGTCGAATTTGTTTGTTTGTTTTCCAAATTTGACCAGTGTCGTCGCGTAGATGAAGAGGTTGGGGGAGTACCTCTTGGACGACTCATGATCGTCGGAGGAGGAGGACGACGAAGATGATGTCAAGATGACCATGGACATCATTTTGAACGATGAAGTTCGGCGACCGAGGCTAGGATCACAGTTTGGCCACACTTACATCAACCGGGATAGAGCCGAGGGCCACAACAAGATCATGCGTTATTATTTGACCGACAATGCCATCTATCCGAAGAAGTAATTTCGCTAGTGTTTCCGCATGCACAAGAGCCTCTTTCTCACCATCGCAAGAGCGGTGGAGAAGCATGATGATTGGTTCAAACTTCGGAGGAGTGCATCCGGTGAGATAAGCGCAAGCCCGTTGATGAAGTGTCTTGCAGTTGTTCGAGTGCTTGCATATGGGTGTTCTGCGGATGCCATTGACGACTATGTTTGTATTTGCAAAGATACCATCTTGGAGGCTGTCCGGAGGTACACGATGGTTGTGATTGAGATCTTCAGAGATGAGTATTTGAGGGCACCCAATGATGATGACACCGAGAGGCTCTTGGGTGTGAGCCAAGAAAGAGGATGGCCAGGGATGCTTGGCTCAATAGATTGCATGCATTAGATGTGGAAAAACTGTCTAGTTGGATGGAAAGGTCAGTACAAAGGTCATTGTAATGATCCAACAATCATCCTATAGGTGGTGGCATCGAAGGATCTATGGATTTGCCATGCTTTTTTTTGGATTGCCTAGGTCTCACAATGACCTCAATGTGCTTGCTAGATCACCTCAATGTGCTTGCTAGATCACAATTTTGTGGTGGCATAGAAGAATCTATGGATTTGGCATACCTTTTTTGGATTTGGCATCCAATGGTGATCGTGTAAAACCAACACATGATGCTAACAAAATCCAAGCCTTCCTCCAAGCCCATGCACGCATTGAGAACAAGGAGGTGCATGAACAACTTCAGCGGGATCTTGTTGAGCATCACTGGAGTCTCCATGGTGCTACCTAGTTGTGTTTGAAATATTCTCATGATTAGTTGAATTTACCTTGCTATGTGTTTGCCTTTGAATTTATTTGGTTTGTAAACTTAATATTTATTCATTCCTATACATTTTATTTTGTTGTATGTGAACTATGCCAAATATTTGGCTTTGAATTTATTTGGTTTGTAAATTTAATATTTATTCATTCCTAAACATTTTATTTGGTTGTATGTGAGCTATGTCAAATGTTTGGCTTTCAATAGTTTGATTTCTAGACAAAAAAAAGTTTTACTCTAAATTTAGGGGTTCGGTTAGGAACCGCCAACCTTTAGAGGAGTACTTTTACTCCTCCAAGGTTTACTCATCTGTTTACTCCTCTAAAATTTAGGAGATCAGTTAGAGATGCCCTCACCCTCTCCCATCACCAGAACCGAACCCAAGCCCACTGCCTTCGAACGACTACTCGTCCGACTTCATCGATGAGGACAGAGAGCAACGGGAGGACGAGGAGAAGAGGGAGTGGGAGGACGGGTCAAAGTCGGCCGACCCAGAGAAGGATGCGAGTTGGAGGTGAATAAGTGGGCTCAAATGACAACATGGCCGGTCCATCTCACCGGGAACAGGCGACCAAGCTTAGATTTAGGGTTTATGTTTAAAATTAGTTAAATTTCATTCAGTTTATAAGATTTTCATCCTAAACAAAACAAAATTTAAATTGAAAGAAATTTAAATTTCTGGTTTTAAATTCAAAAGGCTATTCGGGGTGGAGAGGTATCCTTCGAACGCGGCAACACGTGTTGACGCCTCCAATCATCTGATCTGGCGCTCGCAATTTGTGTTGGCGCCCCCGGTCCTCTGATCTGGCGCTGTTTCCGCATTTTGGAGAACACGGAGGCTGGAGATGCTCTAAACTATGGTTTGAATGACGAGACAAAAATTTAGCAAAAACAGTCAATTGCCCATGTGGAAGCGACACGGAAAAGACTGGGAGACAGCGGTACCACTTGAGTGACACTGAAAGGTTAACCATGTTCTAACTTCTAAGTCTTAAATTATGTTTAGCCTTTGAAAACCAGCGTATACTAGTAATAAGAGTAAAAAAAGGCCACGACACGCATCATTGCATAGAAAAGTAGCGGTAAAAAGGCCACGGGTAACATCATTCGACATACGTACTAGAAAGATTACAAGACGAACCACTAAACACTACTGACCTTTTCTTCCCCATTCTTGCTGTGCACTAATTGACCACCTTCATCCAGAAATGTCACTGCTGCTTCGCGATGCATATATTTTGACCCCAAAATATCATATCCAGCCTGCATGTAAAGCGCAAAGCTTGCAAAATGTGCCTTAAACAAGAGTATTTCCTACATTGACCGATATCACGGCTTCTTGCTACCCTCCTAATCCTGCCACGCCATTGCAAAAATCGATCTTCAGAGTTGAGACAGGAGTCAAAAATCATGGCTTGACGCCGCTCAAGCTCCCGAAATCGACGCCGGGTACGGGCACTGGTAGCTCCCAACGTTGTCGCCAAGATTGTACAACGACCTGCCGGCACCGACCTCGCTTCCGGTCACCTCGGACGACGGCGACGCCACGGGCTGCTCTGGAGGTACGGCGCCGGGTGACTGCTCTGCCGCGCCAGCTCCCTGCGCATCGGCGGCTGTGGCGCTCTCCTGTTCTTCCCCCTCCAGCGGCAGCCGCTCGTAGACGGCACTCGCAAACGACGCGGCCACGAGGAACACGGGCCCCGCAGCGACGAGCGGGCCGACCACGCTCCCGCCGACGACCTGCCCCTGCCCGACGGCGAGGAACACGGCGAGGCCGCTCGCCGCTGGGGGCGCGGGCGGCGGCAACACCGTGCCCGCGAGAGACACGATCTCGCACTTCCCGACCAGGGTGGCGACTAGGCCGCCGGGCTGACGGAGCGCCACGTTGGTGACGGAGCCGTTGCCGCTGAGCACGCAGACGCCGCGCCCGCGGCGACGCGCGTACTCGGCGAGGCACTCGGCGACGTCGGCGCCCGCGGCGACCTCGAGGATGTGGGAGTGGAACGCGTAGGGGCTGTCCCGCGTCACGATGATGGGCGGCTTGGGCTTGTTCTTGGACCCCGGCGGCCTCCCTCGCCGCCGCCGCGTCGGCTGCACCTGCACGGATCCCCCGCCGCCCTCACCCAGCACCATGGCCGACGAGGACGGCTTCTGGTCGGCGCCGCCTCCATGGGGCTCGGCACCGTCCACGGCGGCGGAGGCAGGGTGCCTTTCTGGCGACGCCGTGGAGTGCTCCTCTGCCTTGACGTGCGTGCAGGGGGAGAGCTGCGCGAGGAGGAGGTCGAGGTAGTTCGACGGGCCCCGAGCCCCGCCGCCGCCATGGTCCATCCCGGCCATCCCACACTCCCAACACTTGCTCTCCGTCAGCTTCTTGATCTCTGGAGCCTCCGCCTCCTAGCCTTGGGATTTCTGGACGGCGCGGTGCGACACCGCACAAGCAAAAGCGATAGTGTACCGTAGGCGGTGGCTTCTGAAAACGACACGAAGTGGCTATATCCTCGACAAACATATCCTGCGCTATCAATGGCGTTACATACAAGCCACGGCAAAGTGAAAATTCTTTTAGAAAAATTACAGACAAAATCGTTTAAATCTGCAAGGTATTTTAACACTACGGAAATCTATTTTTACAACTCTAAATTCAATTCAGATCTGAGAATCTTAGATAATACTGTATCTAAAATCCGTTTTAAAAGCTTGGGTGCATGATTCACAACGTAAAAAGGAAATCAAGAAAGCCAAACATCATTTTTGCGAATTAAGTAAGGCAAACAAGATCTTGAAATACAATGTGTGCGCACGCACGACAAGGGATGTAACGCTTGCCTCACAAACACATGGAAAACCATTTTCTTAAGGAGCTACAAATCTATCATAATAATCTAAAAACATTTGTAAGAAAATCATGCAAAATATTCCAAAATATTATTTGATGGGTTTACTTTGAGAAAATGGATACACAATACTTTTTTTCCGAGAGTACCACAAAAGCATACCTTATAGAAGGTAGAATTTTGACACGAAAGATACCACTCGCCGCAAGCAACTAGCGTAGCACAAACTTCACACCGGCTAGTCCTAAAACAACCACCATAGACAAAACAATAACAACATGAAAGAGCATGCCCTAAGCTAAACAATAAAGTCGCGTCTCGACCAACGCCAGATGACTCGGAAGAACAACAACTCCAAAAGGACCCTCCCTTTCGACGCACCATCTAAAGGAGATAGACGTGGAACTTGGTCGGTCCCAAGAAAGGCGTTGTCTTGGACTCAATAGAGAACGCGTATATAGCTCCCTTGAGGACCATCCTCGGACAGCGGAGAGCACCGGAGGAGTGCTACCTAGGACCTCGAACCCGTGTCTCCAAACGCGATGCTCCCAACAGAGTGACAACGTCGAGGACACCGCCATCATTCTGATCCAACTCCAGACCTAGGCTTTCGCCCGGAGATAACTACTGCCCAAGTGAGAGCGAGAGGGGTGTCGACGCCTCCAAGGAGGGAAACGACACCCACGGGTGTCGTCATCCCCGACATTGACCGAAGACAGGCATGACTTTCGTCCATATCGTCGCACACTCCAGACCCTACCCACCAGATTGGTGCAATATCGTCCATGGTGCCTCACACAACCGTCATGGCAACACCTCACTCATCGTCACTGCAAAGTCGCGGTCATCCAACACCGGCATGGCCGAGAGCACGCCGTTTGTCTTCCCCTCCCGCAGGACGAGAGACCGCAGCCTTGGTCCACCAACCAACTCCCTCACCTCCCAAGATCCTCCTACACCGCCTATAGCCGTCGTCGTAGCTTCCAGCGAACAACCACAACACGGCCGCCTTTGCAGCCCTGCGCCGCCTCTAGATCCTCCACCAGGGACCTCGGTCGCACCGCTCCGGACCTCCGCCACTCCTACAGGACCTCCACCGTTCACTGCTCCTCCTCCTCTACAACTCCCGACCAGCCCCACCGAACAACCTCGCCGCCATGCTTCGCCCGTTTATCGTCCCGTCTCCGCGTGAAGGGAACCCGGCGTGGCGTGCCCATCCCACCCGCTCAATGAGAATGGAACCGAACTTGTGCAGGTCGGTATAAAAAAATGGGCACAAAATTATTCCAGGAGTTATACACCAGGGAGTAACGTTTTCATGAAGACATCAACAACAGAGACGGGTGCTAGCTGCATGACCGAAATTGGACGAAGCTTTGAGTACGGATGCACGGCCACGAAATGTGTGGCTTTCTGCTGCTAACTGCTACTGGCTTTTTGACCACCTTCTTTTTGACCGTCCTTTTTGGCTAATACAGGGACAGATGCTGGATGACGGACGTGCACAAACGAAACAAAGATCACCAATTGCCAATTTCTGTACGATCAAGATTAAAGCTAGTCGTTCGAGCATGGTACACAGCCTACGCTGTTGCTCCAGTTCCAATATCACCCAAGCACCGCTACATGACAATGAGGTATACTACTACGTTTTTTTGAGGTATGCTACTTTTGGCAAAACAGGAAACACTTGTACAGCCCATCAGCGACCAATCGTCCTGTGGTGGTAGAGCGATATTGGGCCCGTCGACGGACCACGTGTTGCTATCTTCCAAGGCCAATTGAATATCAGAAGGAAAAACAAAGACTTAAATACAGTTGCGTGTGGCTTGATTTTATTTGCGGAAACGTGTGCCTTGATTTAAGTCCTCGCATTCGTAATTTGCATAAATTTAGCCACGAACACGTCAATTTGCTCGATTTAGTTCTAAATCAGGTTTGATGTCAAAATTACACTAGGCATACGACATGCGGAAGTAGGTCCCACATGTAGGAGAGAAGTTGGCCTAAAAATTTGCACATAGCCCTCTCGCGTGACTCCGTTAAGGTTAGTTAACCTCCCACCACTGTATTTGAAACCCCCTCTCGTCCCATGTACCCTGACGAACGATTCTGGTCTAAAATCCCCACCTCTCTAACCCTAGTTCATCCCGTTTGTCCCTTTTTCTCCACCCCGATCTCCTCTGGTATGAAGGAGTAACGTGTTCCCACGAGGGAGCTGCCCATCGTCTAGTGCAATCGATGCAATGTTCGCTATGTGAAGAAGTTCGCTTTCCAAATCTAAATCAAGCCATGATCAATGCAACCCTCGGTGTCGTGTCGACGTCATATCCCCTCCTCGAACAGTCGTTGCACGTTCTGGTCCAGCGATTGCCGCCACTATTTCGTCCCCGCCGCCTCCCTCTCCCTCGCCTCCATTTTCTCTACCTCGGACATAACACTCTAGAACTAAAACGTCATGGGGAGCCGCGGGGGGGGGGGGGGGGGGGGACTAGATGCGGAAGGGGCTATGTGGAACCGTAAAGTCATGTTGCTCTCCCGTAAGTGGGCCCCACGTCCATGTATCGGTCACGTCAATGCAAATTTGACAAGTACACGTTTAAAATTACACAAATTGCTAGTGCGGGACTAAATCGAGCCACATACCGTATATAATTAAAAAACAAACTGTGCTGCTCTAAAAAGAAGTGCTCTGTGAATAAAAAAGGAAGACCGTTTTAACGAACAAAGTCCTCGCTTTCAAGAGTCTCGTGAGAAAAGTTCTACCGCTGACACTGCAGGGATTGGACCTGAACCAGGTTGTGCCCATGTTCTCATATTTTCCCCGAAAGTCATATTTTTACTCTTTTGTGTACAGGAATTTGAATAGATGCAAGTATGTTTCAGTCTGATGCACCCGAGTCTCAGAAAGTTCCAGCTACTCCCTCCGAAGGCTCCGATCCAAATTAATGTTGTCACGTTTATCTACTCCCTCCGTCACAAAATAGATGTCGAAAATTTATTTAAATTTGGATGAACCTTCGTATTAAATAGTGTTCAGATCCATTCAAATTTAGATAAATCTAAGACATCTATTTTGAGATGGAGGGAGTAGATTCAGATGTATCTGGAACTTTGCTAGATACATCTAAATCTCGACAAATCTGAGAAGATTAATATGGATCGGAGAGGGTACTAGGAAAGCGGCGGTAAAGACTGGCGGGGCAACGAGTTCGACCGGCGGACGGCGCATCTATGGAGGGCCGTCCCCGGGCGACGCGGCCGCGGCCCCTCCCCCGGCGGCGCATCTGGCTCGGCCGACGCCCAGCTCGACGGCGGGAGCTACAGAAGCAGCGCAAGCGACAACGAGACATGGCGGCCTGACTCGTACGGCAGCGGCGCTGGTAGATCAGCACGGGGTGCAGAGGACGGTGGCGCTGACGGCCTGGCTGCAGCAGTGCGGCAGCGGCGCTAACATGGCATGATCTAGGCCTAGTCGGTACTGCTGCTGCGCCCGGACGGCAATCACCACGGGTGATGGAGGGTTGTTCCCCTCCCCTAGGTTGTTGGGTGGCTCGTTTCTAGCAAGTCTGTGCTTGATCTACCCCACCCTCCTTGGCGGCGGCGCGATGTGATGTGATGTTGGTTGGAGACTTGCCTCGAGTTCGTGGACGTCGGGGCGGCGGCTCCAGAAAGTGGACTGCGCGGGCGACTCTTCGACGAGCGACGTGGCGGCAGCGGTGGTCCACATCTTCGGTCATGTGGGTGGCGAGGAGCGGACATTGGGGGACTTCGGTGTTGGCAATGTTTCAACTTCGACAGCTCCTGGATCGTGTGTCGGAGGCCAGACTTGAGGACAACGAGTGTGGGCGGGTGACGGGGAGCGGCTTGAAGGTTTTTCCGAGCAAAAGCTCAGTGCTTCGTGTAGCACCCCAATTGTCTAACAATTGCAATGCTACTAGCCTAGTCTATATAAATGCTACTTCCTAGATATAATTGTTGCATCATAATTATATCATGCTCATGTCATCATGCCACCTTGCATTTGAGCATCATATAAAACCCTTTTCATTTGGTTCTTATCCCATATGCATTATTAATTGTATTTGCCTCTTGATATATTGTTTAAATGCCCAAGTTGAGTTGGGGGCATATCTTTTATTCACCTCCATTATCTTTTCTTTTCACCACCTTATAAATTCCACCATTCTTTTTACCATGGGCTTTTATTTTTCTTTTGGGTATTTAACCTAGCCCATGGGAGATAGGATGGATCTAATTCTATAAATTCTTTGCTTGGCCTTATTCCACTTATTGGGGATGCATGAGAATAATGCCATACTTTTAATAATGTTTTCACAAAATAAACCTTGGCATTTATTGTTTTGCATGGGCCATGCAACCTCCACCACCACCTTTTATTCCATTGGCTTTCCCTTTGATTTAATGGATCTTATCTTTGTGGACCATCTCCTACCATTCCATCATTCCCATATTCTCATCAATATCATTATTAATTTAATCTCTTCATGCATGATCATATGAGGCTTATTCTTTCTATCTCTTTTCTCTCTCTTTTTCTTGCTTTCTCCTCCACCTTAGCTTATGCTAGATCAAGCCCCCCTTTCCTTTTGGTATGGTCTCATAAACAAATTCAAAATCTAAAACCCTAATAACACCCTAACCTAGCTATCTCTCTCTATTTTTCCTCTAATCTAGTTCTACTCAAACCCTAATCTCACCTCCCTCTCTATCACTCCCTCTCACCCTAGCTACTGGTCCCACCTGGCCCTCTCTCTCCCTGCCATGCTTGGCCCACCTCAGCTAACCCTACCCCTCTCTCTAACCCTAAACAAAACCCTAACCCGAGACTACCCATTTACCCTAGCCCGAGCTACCCCCTCTCCTATCTCTCTTCTCTCTACCGTCGTGCCAGCCCCACCCAGCTACTACCCCACCTGCAGCCCTCTCCCTGCCCTGCCTGGCTACCCAGGTCGAGCCCCAGCTCGACCACGTGCTCGAGGGGAAAAAGGAAAAGGCCGAAGCCACTTTCCCCTGAGCCGCTCCCACATGGCAACCCTCCTCCCTCTTCCTCACTTTTCCTCCTCTTACCCATCTCCTGGTTCGCCCAGATCCACCCCAGGTCACTGCCTTCCTCTCCTTCCTCTCCTTCCTCTCCCGACGACGCCCAGCTCTGCCGCCAGTCGCCGCCGTCTACCGCGTCGCCCCCTCGTTCCAGCTGGCCAGCACGATGTGGAGGTGGTCCAGAAGAACGAGGAGGTTCCCCTACCTCGACTCGTACACGCCGACGCGAAGGAGGAAGCCTCTAGGACCGCCAGAACCTCGCCGCTCCCTAAAACCCTAGGTCGCCGGAGCTCCTGCCTCGTCGACGATCCACCGCGCCTCACCCCGATCTGACACCGCCAATCTCCCCGCGGTACGCCCCTCTTCCTCCCTGACATCCTCCGCTTCGCTGTCCCGTCTAGCGCTGCCGCTCGTTTCGCCAAACGCCCTCTGTGCGCCAGAGGTCGCCAGCGACTGCAAGCTTCCCGCGCCGCAACGAGCCTTAGCTAGGCCCCAAACCCCCTCCTGTCAGCTCCCCTAGCCCACCGTAGTGGCTTCGCCTCCCTGCGTGAGCACCCCAGGTCGCGGGATCGAATACCCCGCGCCGCGCGCGTGCTGTTGCCGCGAGTGCCATCAAAGATCAGAGAAGATCCACAGTGCGCGTTGACACTTTGCACTTAACCCCCCACCTTTTTGACTCCTGCAACCCGCGCTCCTAGAGGCCCCACCTGTCAACCGCCTTAGCGTTTTGCATAAAAGCCCCTCTGCTTTCTCAGGCCGTAACCCGCGCTCTAGCCTCGCCTCACCTGTCAGCCTCTGGGTGTAACCCCACTGTCACGTGGGCCCGCAGCCGTCGGACCCAGCTGTCACCCTCTGTGGCTAGGTGGAGCCCCGGTGTGAAAAGAATTCGCGCGCGATTCCCGCCCAGTCAGCAACTGGCCCACCGTCAGTGGCTGTGGCTAGGATTGCCTGGGTGACAAATGTTTTTCCTGTGCCTGTTTTAATTAAACCTTTTCCAAAATTGATTTAAATTCAAATTCAAATCAGATTTAAATAAATTTTCAAATATAAATCCAAATAATACAAGTAATATATGTTTTGGAATCAGAAAAATGTGAGAAATTCAAATATGCCATTCAAAATAATGTTTGAACACTTTAAATTTCGAGATGATTAAAATTACAATAAAATGCCCTTTTCCTTAATTAATTAATAACTTTAATTCTACAACTCCAAATTTGACAATTAATATGTCTAAATCGATCAGCGCGACGAGCCCGTTCTATCTATGCAGTCCTTGTTCTGAACTGAAGCATGCATCATGTCATTCTTACAATTCTGAACTGTTTATGACAATAAAACTTGGTTAAACAAATAGTAAAATGCCTTATTTCTTGTATCCACACCTCACCTTTGCCATGCTACTTTAATGCCATGCAAATTGTGCATCATTCATCATGGCATGCTTGTTTGCTTGTCGCATTTTAATTCATATGCTTGTGCACTTTATTTATGTTGGCCCTTGTTTGTTTGGTTCTTCTTTGAATAGACGTCCAACAGGAGAATTACCAGGAATCACAGGAGTACTACCCAGATCCATCTCTCGCTTCAACTGAGCTGCCAGGCAAGCACTACCACATGCTTGCATACATACAGTACCTATTGCCTCTATCTTATTCTTGCATCATTGAGTCGCGATTGCATCAAATGGAATCCCAAGTACTGCATAGCCTTTACTTTTAAACCCCACCGAAGCTTGCTCCCCCATCCTATGAGCCATTACTACAGGAGTTGTTTGAGCCATGCGAGTCATAGAAAAGCATGTGTAGGGTATGTGAGTGTCTGATGAATAACGAGGTACCTAAACAACTTAACCTGAGTAGTAATGGGATAACTAATGAAAGAGGCACCGGTGAGCAATATCTGCTATTTGGTTTTTCATGCTCACTTGTGTCCCGTAGGACCCCGAGTACTTGATTCCTGTTCCTTGACTATTCGCACTATCCACATCCGGGAGGCCTTATGGACCCCCCTGAGCCAGAGCTTGATTCATTCTTATTTCTTGGGGCCACAAGTAGTTTGGGGCTTTATTACTATCCTGTACTTATGCCATGTTGCTGTTTTATTAAGATTATGCGAGGAGCACCTGTACTGTTTAAGAATTGCGGAGTGTTTTCGCGGTATCGACAAGCCTAGTCACATTTTCGGGTTCCCAGTCGTTTACAGCCATTGGCGCAAACCTTGGGTCCGTCTCGGAGCCGGCCAACTTCATTGCGGGTAGCTTAATGGGGTGGCCCCTTGAAATATTTCTGAATCCTGTGATTGCTTTGTCGTGAATGCCTCGTTGGGTTTTGATTTGGTTTTTCCGAGGTTGATCGAGTGTGTGTTGCTATTCGTGCACCCCTGCAGGGTAAATCTTTCTGAAAGCCGTGTCCGCGGTTATGGATGACTTGGAGCACAGTTTCTCGATCATAGACAAGTATAATTAAAGTACCGCTTTTAATTTGACTAAGTACTTGACTAGTAAATAGTGCAATACTCATGGAATGGTTAATAAAACTGCCAACGGATGATGGGGGTTGTTCGTCCGCTTCCCCGTTGGTAAGCGAGGAGGAGGATGGATCTGTTAATTATATTGTTATAACTGTTGTCCTTAATTCACGGATATCCGTCTATCATTGGTTACGCGGATGGTTAGCGAGTATATGTAGAATTGTTAGGTATTATCTTTTGCTGCAATTGCGTCACCCCAGGTTGTGTCCCCTTTAGCGGCATAAAGACTTGCTGAGTACCCCTAGGGTCTCACACGATAAATTGTTTGATTCAGATGGACAGGTGTACCCGCAAGATGGATACTGGGTGGAAGAGACAGATGATGTTGGCAACGATCGTTCGGTGTAGAGATTCCGGGAACGGGGATCCGCGAGATCTGTGGGCGGGATGTGTTTATTTATGGGGCATCTTATGCCGATTTGCTTCTTATCCGTACTCGGATCTTGTTTTCCGCTTCCGCCTGATACTTTGAAGTGTGATGTATGAGGAGCTATCCTAAATTATTATATCTACCTAGGACATTTGAATCTTGCCGTAAGGCGTTGCAATATTTCTATTTCTTTTAGATGGAATGGCTCTGAGGACTGTTGTATGTGGCTTGCATACATACTCATTTGTGTATGTAGTTGATCCCTTCGCCTGCCGATTACGCTGCTCGTTCTTGTCCCGATGTCTGAAAGTGGTTAGGACGGCCGAAAGGTCTACCGTGAGTGGCCCTGGGCCCCACCATACTATTTTAACCACTTTCGTTCATCCAGGCATGTAACTAAGAGCGTAATTCACCGAGGTAGTTACAATTGGTATCAGAGCCATCCCGCCCTTCAGGGTCTCAGCCAAAATGGTCGTTGTCAGTCTAGTAAATATTTTGGTAGCTATGTATACTAGGGAAAAACAAAACGTGAGAGTAGGACTGCTTCCATTTTTCTTCTTACCCACCCACCCACCCTTTTCTGGTAAGGAAGTGTAAATTTTCAATCCTCTTCTAAAATTCAAACTAGGATTCACGTGTTCTTGGTTCCGTAGTACCATAGGTTGTGTGTGTGTGTGTGTGTAATTCCTTGTCTATCTGTTGCATCCAACTTGTTATCACTATCTGCTTTTGGTTATCAACTGTTGGTACATTCCATACAGACAGGCTCTTGTAAACCGATGCTATCCGACTCCTGGTTCACCGGTGCCATCTTGTTAAGGGTGTTCTTCCTTCCAGCATGTTTCACATGATGTGGAGTTGCTAATCTCTATCTGATAAGTGGTTTTGCGCATCTATTGGTATTTCAATGCCGAAAAATGCGGAATTTTTTTCTTTGATACATTTGTGTTTCCACACTCCTCTTCAGTCGTGTGAGAAACATTATCTATCTTTCTTTATTGACATGATCATGCTAACCCATTCTTTTGTCACCAGCGCTTAATCCTGGAGTTTTACATCATCTTCAAATTCTCTTGGGCTAATTACATAACATGTGTTGATCCGATGCTTGTGAGCGTAATTTGGTTCTTGGCAAAGCTATATGCCACTTATCATGAGTGGAATATGGAAAATGCTATCGACACTATCCTCCAATGGTGGCGGTTATCTCCTGCGATTTTGAGTTACACCATGATCATATCTATGCATATTCAAGTATCCTTGGCAATCCGGAGTTTCTCAAGGCACTACGGTGGTCTATCATCTGTTTATCATGCTTCACATCTTTTTACAACTCCATATCTGCAAAATTCTCTTGGATACGAGGGAATTGCATCTTTTTGCCTCTGATAGCTTTTCTTAAGCTATGAGCTATCATCGTTCCTTTATCCAAGATCTCTTTATCTTTGTAACCGGCGATCCAATCGACAATGTGAACTAGGCGACAGCTCTTTTTCTTCTTCCGAAGGACCAGATAATCTATTCTGCCAGTGCATCTTCTTCAAAACGAACCCATGCTCTTAATATTGATCTTTCAAAGAGCGTAGAGCTCAGGAAGTGTTTTGAGCATTTGTTCGTTTCTCTCGCCTCTTGAACTTGGTATTCTGGGAATATCTTGTTAATCCATGGTGGTATATGTTGATAATATGCTTGCCTATTCTATATCAATGGAAGAACATGGAAGATCATCTGTGTCTCTTTCTCTCAAGCTTCGAGAACACTGCCTGTGTGTAAAGTTCTCAAAGTGTAAATTCTGGCTTCTTGAAGTCACCTATCTCGACCACGTCTTTCTGCTAAATACATCGCTTCAATTCTGGAATTCAGCAAGCCCGTTGTTAATTACTTCCTCCATCTTCAACCAACCCGGAGTTTTTCCTTGTTGGCGAGTTATCATCGTTGTTCCGCTGAAGATTTCCTCAAGACTGCTAAATCTCTCTCAATCATTTCTAGAAGAACATGGAGTTTCTTTTCACCCCTGTCTCATCAAGTAATCTTTTGAAACCCTCTTGTTCTATCGTCTATGCTCAATCCAACCGGAGGCCATGAAGACTTTCAGATCTTTTGTAATCCATCTGTTCAAGCTGGTGCTATCTTTTCTCTACCTGTTGAATCTTGCAACTATTCTCCATAATCTTCTTTCATATCTTTCCGGTGTTTCCGGATCTTCCGACATGACGACAACATCATCATCCTTATCTATCTTGGATCCGGCGAATCGTTTGCATCTATCCTTGTTTTCTAACGGAGTTCCATGAGTTAACCTTGTCAAGTTTTTCAGTCTGTCGTTGGGAGTTGGGTTGCATGATTTTCTTATTCATGTACGGAGTAATGCTTTGAGTGTGGGATGGAGTAGCTACCATACCACTACTCTTATCATTCGCTCTTGTACATTGAATTGGTGAATTAATGTGATTCCACTCATTCCACGGAAGATAGAAGTGGCCTTTATCCCTTGATACTTTTACTTCCGTCTTTGTTGTTCCGGAGTGCTCCCTCGAAGAAAGTAATCAATAATCTCTTCTTGGTGATCTCTCCCTTTCTACACGGAGCAAAATCTTTAATTATCTGGTGGGAACAAACGCAAAACTCTTTTCTGTCCTCGTCTTTCTACCGGTGCTCGACATTCCCAAACAAGATGGAAGGAAAACTATCTCTCCATTTGTTTCATCAATTCTTTTTCGGTGGTAAAGCCAATTATGGTTGATGCCATCAGTCGCAAATCTATTGCATTAGCCTCAAGGTTAAAGAAAGCAATAAGTATCCCTACAATAAACTCCAGATCCTCTATATCCTTTTTCTTCTCGGGATCATACCATAAGCCAGCATTCCATCTTTCTCTTGAAGTATATCCGCGCACCTCAATTGCGTGATCCTTTGGTTCTTACCGGTGCAACAAGAATCTAATCTGACAATGTCTAACTCAATCTTTCTGTTGATATCAAGGAACTCTATTGTTACAAGGCGATATTGTTCCGAACTTCTTTTCCCAAATCCGAGAGAAGAGACAATGCTATTTTCATAGTGGTTGATAACTTCTCCAAAGTCATTCTTTTTCTTCCGGATACATCGGCCTTTCTTATTCTTTCAAGGGCTTCTAGTCTTTTATCTTGTTTCTCGAAAAACCGAAGCTATGTTCATCCTATCCTGCTTGTCTCACGACAATCCTTCAACTCTTCTAACCCGTTGTTTCTCAAGCAAAACGCAAGACTCGCAACAAGTCTAGCAAGTTTGCAAGGTGTAGTGGTCGCACCATTCCGTTGTTCATCAACTCGGGAACGTGAGGGTCACCTTCGTTCCGAACACCCGCCTCTCCTTGTGTTGTTTTCTTTTTCCTAGGAATCTCGGGGCGAGATTCTTGTTTAGTGGGGGAGAGTTGTAGCATCCGAATTGTCTAACAATTGCAATGCTACTAGCCTAGTCTATATAAATGCTACTTCCTACATATAATTGTTGCATCATAATTATATCATGCTCATGTCATCATGCCACCTTGCATTTGAGCATCATATAAAACCCTTTTCATTTGGTTCTTATCCCATATGCATTATTAATTGTATTTGCCTCTTGATATATTGTTTAAATGCCCAAGTTGAGTTGGGGGCATATCTTTTATTCACCTCCATTATCTTTTCTTTTCACCACCTTATAAATTCCACCATTCTTTTTACCATGGGCTTTTATTTTTCTTTTGGGTATTTAACCTAGCCCATGGGAGATAGGATGGATCTAATTCTATAAATTCTTTGCTTGGCCTTATTCCACTTATTGGGGATGCATGAGAATAATGCCATACTTTTAATAATGTTTTCACAAAATAAACCTTGGCATTTATTGTTTTGCATGGGCCATGCAACCTCCACCACCACCTTTTATTCCATTGGCTTTCCCTTTGATTTAATGGATCTTATCTTTGTGGACCATCTCCTACCATTCCATCATTCCCATATTCTCATCAATATCATTATTAATTTAATCTCTTCATGCATGATCATATGAGGCTTATTCTTTCTATCTCTTTTCTCTCTCTTTTTCTTGCTTTCTCCTCCACCTTAGCTTATGCTAGATCAAGCCCCCCTTTCCTTTTGGTATGGTCTCATAAACAAATTCAAAATCTAAAACCCTAATAACACCCTAACCTAGCTATCTCTCTCTATTTTTCCTCTAATCTAGTTCTACTCAAACCTTAATCTCACCTCCCTCTCTATCACTCCCTCTCACCCTAGCTACTGGTCCCACCTGGCCCTCTCTCTCCCTGCCATGCTTGGCCCACCTCAGCTAACCCTACCCCTCTCTCTAACCCTAAACAAAACCCTAACCCGAGACTACCCATTTACCCTAGCCCGAGCTACCCCCTCTCCTATCTCTCTTCTCTCTACCGTCGTGCCAGCCCCACCCAGCTACTACCCCACCTGCAGCCCTCTCCCTGCCCTGCCTGGCTACCCAGGTCGAGCCCCAGCTCGACCACGTGCTCGAGGGGAAAAAGGAAAAGGCCGAAGCCACTTTCCCCTGAGCCGCTCCCACATGGCAACCCTCCTCCCTCTTCCTCACTTTTCCTCCTCTTACCCATCTCCTGGTTCGCCCAGATCCACCCCAGGTCACTGCCTTCCTCTCCTTCCTCTCCTTCCTCTCCCGACGACGCCCAGCTCTGCCGCCAGTCGCCGCCGTCTACCGCGTCGCCCCCTCGTTCCAGCTGGCCAGCACGATGTGGAGGTGGTCCAGAAGAACGAGGAGGTTCCCCTACCTCGACTCGTACACGCCGACGCGAAGGAGGAAGCCTCTAGGACCGCCAGAACCTCGCCGCTCCCTAAAACCCTAGGTCGCCGGAGCTCCTGCCTCGTCGACGATCCACCGCGCCTCACCCCGATCTGACACCGCCAATCTCCCCGCGGTACGCCCCTCTTCCTCCCTGACATCCTCCGCTTCGCTGTCCCGTCTAGCGCTGCCGCTCGTTTCGCCAAACGCCCTCTGTGCGCCAGAGGTCGCCAGCGACTGCAAGCTTCCCGCGCCGCAACGAGCCTTAGCTAGGCCCCAAACCCCCTCCTGTCAGCTCCCCTAGCCCACCGTAGTGGCTTCGCCTCCCTGCGTGAGCACCCCAGGTCGCGGGATCGAATACCCCGCGCCGCGCGCGTGCTGTTGCCGCGAGTGCCATCAAAGATCAGAGAAGATCCACAGTGCGCGTTGACACTTTGCACTTAACCCCCCACCTTTTTGACTCCTGCAACCCGCGCTCCTAGAGGCCCCACCTGTCAACCGCCTTAGCGTTTTGCATAAAAGCCCCTCTGCTTTCTCAGGCCGTAACCCGCGCTCCAGCCTCGCCTCACCTGTCAGCCTCTGGGTGTAACCCCATTGTCACGTGGGCCCGCAGCCGTCGGACCCAGCTGTCACCCTCTGTGGCTAGGTGGAGCCCCGGTGTGAAAAGAATTCGCGCGCGATTCCCGCCCAGTCAGCAACTGGCCCACCGTCAGTGGCTGTGGCTAGGATTGCCTGGGTGACAAATGTTTTTCCTGTGCCTGTTTTAATTAAACCTTTTCCAAAATTGATTTAAATTCAAATTCAAATCAGATTTAAATAAATTTTCAAATATAAATCCAAATAATACAAGTAATATATGTTTTGGAATCAGAAAAATGTGAGAAATTCAAATATGCCATTCAAAATAATGTTTGAACACTTTAAATTTCGAGATGATTAAAATTACAATAAAATGCCCTTTTCCTTAATTAATTAATAACTTTAATTCTACAACTCCAAATTTGACAATTAATATGTCTAAATCGATCAGCGCGACGAGCCCGTTCTATCTATGCAGTCCTTGTTCTGAACTGAAGCATGCATCATGTCATTCTTACAATTCTGAACTGTTTATGACAATAAAACTTGGTTAAACAAATAGTAAAATGCCTTATTTCTTGTATCCACACCTCACCTTTGCCATGCTACTTTAATGCCATGCAAATTGTGCATCATTCATCATGGCATGCTTGTTTGCTTGTCGCATTTTAATTCATATGCTTGTGCACTTTATTTATGTTGGCCCTTGTTTGTTTGGTTCTTCTTTGAATAGACGTCCAACAGGAGAATTACCAGGAATCACAGGAGTACTACCCAGATCCATCTCTCGCTTCAACTGAGCTGCCAGGCAAGCACTACCACATGCTTGCATACATACAGTGCCTATTGCCTCTATCTTATTCTTGCATCATTGAGTCGCGATTGCATCAAATGGAATCCCAAGTACTGCATAGCCTTTACTTTTAAACCCCACCGAAGCTTGCTCCCCCATCCTATGAGCCATTACTACAGGAGTTGTTTGAGCCATGCGAGTCATAGAAAAGCATGTGTAGGGTATGTGAGTGTCTGATGAATAACGAGGTACCTAAACAACTTAACCTGAGTAGTAATGGGATAACTAATGAAAGAGGCACCGGTGAGCAATATCTGCTATTTGGTTTTTCATGCTCACTTGTGTCCCGTAGGACCCCGAGTACTTGATTCCTGTTCCTTGACTATTCGCACTATCCACATCCGGGAGGCCTTATGGACCCCCCTGAGCTAGAGCTTGATTCATTCTTATTTCTTGGGGCCACAAGTAGTTTGGGGCTTTATTACTATCCTGTACTTATGCCATGTTGCTGTTTTATTAAGATTATGCGAGGAGCACCTGTACTGTTTAAGAATTGCGGAGTGTTTTCGCGGTATCGACAAGCCTAGTCACATTTTCGGGTTCCCAGTCGTTTACAGCCATTGGCGCAAACCTTGGGTCCGTCTCGGAGCCGGCCAACTTCATTGCGGGTAGCTTAATGGGGTGGCCCCTTGAAATATTTCTGAATCCTGTGATTGCTTTGTCGTGAATGCCTCGTTGGGTTTTGATTTGGTTTTTCCGAGGTTGATCGAGTGTGTGTTGCTATTCGTGCACCCCTGCAGGGTAAATCTTTCTGAAAGCCGTGTCCGCGGTTATGGATGACTTGGAGCACAGTTTCTCGATCATAGACAAGTATAATTAAAGTACCGCTTTTAATTTGACTAAGTACTTGACTAGTAAATAGTGCAATACTCATGGAATGGTTAATAAAACTGCCAACGGATGATGGGGTTTGTTCGTCCGCTTCCCCGTTGGTAAGCGAGGAGGAGGATGGATCTGTTAATTATACTGTTATAACTGTTGTCCTTAATTCACGGATATCCGTCTATCATTGGTTACGCGGATGGTTAGCGAGTATCTGTAGAATTGTTAGGTATTATCTTTTGCTGCAATTGCGTCACCCCAGGTTGTGTCCCCTTTAGCGGCATAAAGACTTGCTGAGTACCCCTAGGGTCTCACACGATAAATTGTTTGATTCAGATGGACAGGTGTACCCGCAAGATGGATACTGGGTGGAAGAGACAGATGATGTTGGCAACGATCGTTCGGTGTAGAGATTCCGGGAACGGGGATCCGCGAGATCTGTGGGCGGGATGTGTTTATTTATGGGGCATCTTATGCCGATTTGCTTCTTATCCGTACTCGGATCTTGTTTTCCGCTTCCGCCTGATACTTTGAAGTGTGATGTATGAGGAGCTATCCTAAATTATTATATCTACCTAGGACATTTGAATCTTGCCGTAAGGCGTTGCAATATTTCTATTTCTTTTAGATGGAATGGCTCTGAGGACTATTGTATGTGGCTTGCATACATACTCATTTGTGTATGTAGTTGATCCCTTCGCCTGCCGATTACGCTGCTCGTTCTTGTCCCGATGTCTGAAAGTGGTTAGGACGGCCGAAAGGTCTACCGTGAGTGGCCCTGGGCCCCACCATACTATTTTAACCACTTTCGTTCATCCAGGCATGTAACTAAGAGCGTAATTCACCGAGGTAGTTACAATTGGTATCAGAGCCATCCCGCCCTTCAGGGTCTCAGCCAAAATGGTCGTTGTCAGTCTAGTAAATATTTTGGTAGCTATGTATACTAGGGAAAAACAAAACGTGAGAGTAGGACTGCTTCCATTTTTCTTCTTACCCACCCACCCACCCTTTTCTGGTAAGGAAGTGTAAATTTTCAATCCTCTTCTAAAATTCAAACTAGGATTCACGTGTTCTTGGTTCCGTAGTACCATAGGTTGTGTGTGTGTGTGTGTAATTCCTTGTCTATCTGTTGCATCCAACTTGTTATCACTATCTGCTTTTGGTTATCAACTGTTGGTACATTCCATACAGACAGGCTCTTGTAAACCGATGCTATCCGACTCCTGGTTCACCGGTGCCATCTTGTTAAGGGTGTTCTTCCTTCCAGCATGTTTCACATGATGTGGAGTTGCTAATCTCTATCTGATAAGTGGTTTTGCGCATCTATTGGTATTTCAATGCCGAAAAATGCGGAATTTTTTTCTTTGATACATTTGTGTTTCCACACTCCTCTTCAGTCGTGTGAGAAACATTATCTATCTTTCTTTATTGACATGATCATGCTAACCCATTCTTTTGTCACCAGCGCTTAATCCTGGAGTTTTACTTCATCTTGAAATTCTCTTGGGCTAATTACATAACATGTGTTGATCCGATGCTTGTGAGCGTAATTTGGTTCTTGGCAAAGCTATATGCCACTTATCATGAGTGGAATATGGAAAATGCTATCGACACTATCCTCCAATGGTGGCGGTTATCTCCTGCGATTTTGAGTTACACCATGATCATATCTATGCATATTCAAGTATCCTTGGCAATCCGGAGTTTCTCAAGGCACTACGGTGGTCTATCATCTGTTTATCATGCTTCACATCTTTTTACAACTCCATATCTGCAAAATTCTCTTGGATACGAGGGAATTGCATCTTTTTGCCTCTGATAGCTTTTCTTAAGCTATGAGCTATCATCGTTCCTTTATCCAAGATCTCTTTATCTTTGTAACCGGCGATCCAATCGACAATGTGAACCAGGCGACAGCTCTTTTTCTTCTTCCGAAGGACCAGATAATCTATTCTGCCAGTGCATCTTCTTCAAAACGAACCCGTGCTCTTAATATTGATCTTTCAAAGAGCGTGGAGCTCAGGAAGTGTTTTGAGCATTTGTTCGTTTCTCTCGCCTCTTGAACTTGGTATTCTGGGAATATCTTGTTAATCCATGGTGGTATATGTTGATAATATGCTTGCCTATTCTATATCAATGGAAGAACATGGAAGATCATCTGTGTCTCTTTCTCTCAAGCTTCGAGAACACTGCCTGTGTGTAAAGTTCTCAAAGTGTAAATTCTGGCTTCTTGAAGTCACCTATCTCGACCACGTCTTTCTGCTAAATACATCGCTTCAATTCTGGAATTCAGCAAGCCCGTTGTTAATTACTTCCTCCATCTTCAACCAACCCGGAGTTTTTCCTTGTTGGCGAGTTATCATCGTTGTTCTGCTGAAGATTTCCTCAAGACTGCTAAATCTCTCTCAATCATTTCTAGAAGAACATGGAGTTTCTTTTCACCCCTGTCTCATCAAGTAATCTTTTGAAACCCTCTTGTTCTATCGTCTATGCTCAATCCAACCGGAGGCCATGAAGACTTTCAGATCTTTTGTAATCCATCTGTTCAAGCTGGTGCTATCTTTTCTCTACCTGTTGAATCTTGCAACTATTCTCCATAATCTTCTTTCATATCTTTCCGGTGTTTCCGGATCTTCCGACATGACGACAACATCATCATCCTTATCTATCTTGGATCCGGCGAATCGTTTGCATCTATCCTTGTTTTCTAACGGAGTTCCATGAGTTAACCTTGTCAAGTTTTTCAGTCTGTCGTTGGGAGTTGGGTTGCATGATTTTCTTATTCATGTACGGAGTAATGCTTTGAGTGTGGGATGGAGTAGCTACCATACCACTACTCTTATCATTCGCTCTTGTACATTGAATTGGTGAATTAATGTGATTCCACTCATTCCACGGAAGATAGAAGTGGCCTTTATCCCTTGATACTTTTACTTCCGTCTTTGTTGTTCCGGAGTGCTCCCTCGAAGAAAGTAATCAATAATCTCTTCTTGGTGATCTCTCCCTTTCTACACGGAGCAAAATCTTTAATTATCTGGTGGGAACAAACGCAAAACTCTTTTCTGTCCTTGTCTTTCTACCGGTGCTCGACATTCCCAAACAAGATGGAAGGAAAACTATCTCTCCATTTGTTTCATCAATTCTTTTTCGGTGGTAAAGCCAATTATGGTTGATGCCATCAGTCGCAAATCTATTGCATTAGCCTCAAGGTTAAAGAAAGCAATAAGTATCCCTACAATAAACTCCAGATCCTCTATATCCTTTTTCTTCTCGGGATCATACCATAAGCCAGCATTCCATCTTTCTCTTGAAGTATATCCGCGCACCTCAATTGCGTGATCCTTTGGTTCTTACCGGTGCAACAAGAATCTAATCTGACAATGTCTAACTCAATCTTTCTGTTGATATCAAGGAACTCTATTGTTACAAGGCGATATTGTTCCGAACTTCTTTTCCCAAATCCGAGAGAAGAGACAATGCTATTTTCATAGTGGTTGATAACTTCTCCAAAGTCATTCTTTTTCTTCCGGATACATCGGCCTTTCTTATTCTTTCAAGGGCTTCTAGTCTTTTATCTTGTTTCTCGAAAAACCGAAGCTATGTTCATCCTATCCTGCTTGTCTCACGACAATCCTTCAACTCTTCTAACCCGTTGTTTCTCAAGCAAAACGCAAGACTCGCAACAAGTCTAGCAAGTTTGCAAGGTGTAGTGGTCGCACCATTCCGTTGTTCATCAACTCGGGAACGTGAGGGTCACCTTCGTTCCGAACACCCGCCTCTCCTTGTGTTGTTTTCTTTTTCCTAGGAATCTCGGGGCGAGATTCTTGTTTAGTGGGGGAGAGTTGTAGCATCCGAATTGTCTAACAATTGCAATGCTACTAGCCTAGTCTATATAAATGCTACTTCCTACATATAATTGTTGCATCATAATTATATCATGCTCATGTCATCATGCCACCTTGCATTTGAGCATCATATAAAACCCTTTTCATTTGGTTCTTATCCCATATGCATTATTAATTGTATTTGCCTCTTGATATATTGTTTAAATGCCCAAGTTGAGTTGGGGGCATATCTTTTATTCACCTCCATTATCTTTTCTTTTCACCACCTTATAAATTCCACCATTCTTTTTACCATGGGCTTTTATTTTTCTTTTGGGTATTTAACCTAGCCCATGGGAGATAGGATGGATCTAATTCTATAAATTCTTTGCTTGGCCTTATTCCACTTATTGGGGATGCATGAGAATAATGCCATACTTTTAATAATGTTTTCACAAAATAAACCTTGGCATTTATTGTTTTGCATGGGCCATGCAACCTCCACCACCACCTTTTATTCCATTGGCTTTCCCTTTGATTTAATGGATCTTATCTTTGTGGACCATCTCCTACCATTCCATCATTCCCATATTCTCATCAATATCATTATTAATTTAATCTCTTCATGCATGATCATATGAGGCTTATTCTTTCTATCTCTTTTCTCTCTCTTTTTCTTGCTTTCTCCTCCACCTTAGCTTATGCTAGATCAAGCCCCCCTTTCCTTTTGGTATGGTCTCATAAACAAATTCAAAATCTAAAACCCTAATAACACCCTAACCTAGCTATCTCTCTCTATTTTTCCTCTAATCTAGTTCTACTCAAACCTTAATCTCACCTCCCTCTCTATCACTCCCTCTCACCCTAGCTACTGGTCCCACCTGGCCCTCTCTCTCCCTGCCATGCTTGGCCCACCTCAGCTAACCCTACCCCTCTCTCTAACCCTAAACAAAACCCTAACCCGAGACTACCCATTTACCCTAGCCCGAGCTACCCCCTCTCCTATCTCTCTTCTCTCTACCGTCGTGCCAGCCCCACCCAGCTACTACCCCACCTGCAGCCCTCTCCCTGCCCTGCCTGGCTACCCAGGTCGAGCCCCAGCTCGACCACGTGCTCGAGGGGAAAAAGGAAAAGGCCGAAGCCACTTTCCCCTGAGCCGCTCCCACATGGCAACCCTCCTCCCTCTTCCTCACTTTTCCTCCTCTTACCCATCTCCTGGTTCGCCCAGATCCACCCCAGGTCACTGCCTTCCTCTCCTTCCTCTCCTTCCTCTCCCGACGACGCCCAGCTCTGCCGCCAGTCGCCGCCGTCTACCGCGTCGCCCCCTCGTTCCAGCTGGCCAGCACGATGTGGAGGTGGTCCAGAAGAACGAGGAGGTTCCCCTACCTCGACTCGTACACGCCGACGCGAAGGAGGAAGCCTCTAGGACCGCCAGAACCTCGCCGCTCCCTAAAACCCTAGGTCGCCGGAGCTCCTGCCTCGTCGACGATCCACCGCGCCTCACCCCGATCTGACACCGCCAATCTCCCCGCGGTACGCCCCTCTTCCTCCCTGACATCCTCCGCTTCGCTGTCCCGTCTAGCGCTGCCGCTCGTTTCGCCAAACGCCCTCTGTGCGCCAGAGGTCGCCAGCGACTGCAAGCTTCCCGCGCCGCAACGAGCCTTAGCTAGGCCCCAAACCCCCTCCTGTCAGCTCCCCTAGCCCACCGTAGTGGCTTCGCCTCCCTGCGTGAGCACCCCAGGTCGCGGGATCGAATACCCCGCGCCGCACGCGTGCTGTTGCCGCGAGTGCCATCAAAGATCAGAGAAGATCCACAGTGCGCGTTGACACTTTGCACTTAACCCCCCACCTTTTTGACTCCTGCAACCCGCGCTCCTAGAGGCCCCACCTGTCAACCGCCTTAGCGTTTTGCATAAAAGCCCCTCTGCTTTCTCAGGCCGTAACCCGCGCTCCAGCCTTGCCTCACCTGTCAGCCTCTGGGTGTAACCCCACTGTCACGTGGGCCCGCAGCCGTCGGACCCAGCTGTCACCCTCTGTGGCTAGGTGGAGCCCCGGTGTGAAAAGAATTCGCGCGCGATTCCCGCCCAGTCAGCAACTGGCCCACCGTCAGTGGCTGTGGCTAGGATTGCCTGGGTGACAAATGTTTTTCCTGTGCCTGTTTTAATTAAACCTTTTCCAAAATTGATTTAAATTCAAATTCAAATCAGATTTAAATAAATTTTCAAATATAAATCCAAATAATACAAGTAATATATGTTTTGGAATCAAAAAAATGTGAGAAATTCAAATATGCCATTCAAAATAATGTTTGAACACTTTAAATTTCGAGATGATTAAAATTACAATAAAATGCCCTTTTCCTTAATTAATTAATAACTTTAATTCTACAACTCCAAATTTGACAATTAATATGTCTAAATCGATCAGCGCGACGAGCCCGTTCTATCTATGCAGTCCTTGTTCTGAACTGAAGCATGCATCATGTCATTCTTACAATTCTGAACTGTTTATGACAATAAAACTTGGTTAAACAAATAGTAAAATGCCTTATTTCTTGTATCCACACCTCACCTTTGCCATGCTACTTTAATGCCATGCAAATTGTGCATCATTCATCATGGCATGCTTGTTTGCTTGTCGCATTTTAATTCATATGCTTGTGCACTTTATTTATGTTGGCCCTTGTTTGTTTGGTTCTTCTTTGAATAGACGTCCAACAGGAGAATTACCAGGAATCACAGGAGTACTACCCAGATCCATCTCTCGCTTCAACTGAGCTGCCAGGCAAGCACTACCACATGCTTGCATACATACAGTACCTATTGCCTCTATCTTATTCTTGCATCATTGAGTCGCGATTGCATCAAATGGAATCCCAAGTACTGCATAGCCTTTACTTTTAAACCCCACCGAAGCTTGCTCCCCCATCCTATGAGCCATTACTACAGGAGTTGTTTGAGCCATGCGAGTCATAGAAAAGCATGTGTAGGGTATGTGAGTGTCTGATGAATAACGAGGTACCTAAACAACTTAACCTGAGTAGTAATGGGATAACTAATGAAAGAGGCACCGGTGAGCAATATCTGCTATTTGGTTTTTCATGCTCACTTGTGTCCCGTAGGACCCCGAGTACTTGATTCCTGTTCCTTGACTATTCGCACTATCCACATCCGGGAGGCCTTATGGACCCCCCTAAGCCAGAGCTTGATTCATTCTTATTTCTTGGGGCCACAAGTAGTTTGGGGCTTTATTACTATCCTGTACTTATGCCATGTTGCTGTTTTATTAAGATTATGCGAGGAGCACCTGTACTGTTTAAGAATTGCGGAGTGTTTTCGCGGTATCGACAAGCCTAGTCACATTTTCGGGTTCCCAGTCGTTTACAGCCATTGGCGCAAACCTTGGGTCTGTCTCGGAGCCGGCCAACTTCATTGCGGGTAGCTTAATGGGGTGGCCCCTTGAAATATTTCTGAATCCCGTGATTGCTTTGTCGTGAATGCCTCGTTGGGTTTTGATTTGGTTTTTCCGAGGTTGATCGAGTGTGTGTTGCTATTCGTGCACCCCTGCAGGTTAAATCTTTCTGAAAGCCGTGTCCGCGGTTATGGATGACTTGGAGCACAGTTTCTCGATCATAGACAAGTATAATTAAAGTACCGCTTTTAATTTGACTAAGTACTTGACTAGTAAATAGTGCAATACTCATGGAATGGTTAATAAAACTGCCAACGGATGATGGGGGTTGTTCGTCCGCTTCCCCGTTGGTAAGCGAGGAGGAGGATGGATCTGTTAATTATACTATTATAACTGTTGTCCTTAATTCACGGATATCCGTCTATCATTGGTTACGCGGATGGTTAGCGAGTATATGTAGAATTGTTAGGTATTATCTTTTGCTGCAATTGCGTCACCCCAGGTTGTGTCCCCTTTAGCGGCATAAAGACTTGCTGAGTACCCCTAGGGTCTCACACGATAAATTGTTTGATTCAGATGGACAGGTGTACCCGCAAGATGGATACTGGGTGGAATAGATAGATGATGTTGGCAACGATCGTTCGGTGTAGAGATTCCGGGAACGGGGATCCGTGAGATCTGTGGGCGGGATGTGTTTATTTATGGGGCATCTTATGCCGATTTGCTTCTTATCCGTACTCGGATCTTGTTTTCCGCTTCCGCCTGATACTCTGAAGTGTGATGTATGAGGAGCTATCCTAAATTATTATATCTACCTAGGACATTTGAATCTTGCCGTAAGGCGTTGCAATATTTCTATTTCTTTTAGATGGAATGGCTCTGAGGACTGTTGTATGTGGCTTGCATACATACTCATTTGTGTATGTAGTTGATCCCTTCGCCTACCGATTACGCCGCTTGTTCTTGTCCCGATGTCTGAAAGTGGTTAGGACGGCCAAAAGGGGTACCGTGAGTGGCCCTGGGCCCCACCATACTATTTTAACCACTTTCGTTCATCCAGGCATGTAACTAAGAGCGTAATTCACCGAGGTAGTTACACTTCGGCACTAGCGACGACGATGCTTGCGGGTATCGTGACCCTCTTGGGGGCGCCGCTGCGGCTACCTTCTCTCTGTTTAGGCTCCGGGTGAAAACCCTTTGACTATCGGTCTCGGCGGCAGCGCAGTGCGTCGTTACTCTCTTGGGGGCGTCGTTAGCCCCGGTTCTCCCTATTTTCGGGTGGTTGTCTTCAGTGGCAAGTGGTGGTGACGAGGGTTTAACTCATCAATGCCCATTGTTATGGACTTGGGTTTTGGAGAAGGAGGGAGCGCTGGAGGCATCAGTCGGCTAGCAAACAAGCACACAGGGACGCAAGGTTTACCCAGGTTCAAGCCTCGTAGAGGTCCCTACTTCTGCTTGTCTTCTCTTGGAATTAATGGAGGAATCGAAGATTACAAAGGTGCGCAGATGCAACCTGGCATGGGTTGTGGAAAGTAGGGTTACGTGTGTCCTCCTCGCCGCCCCTCCTAGCCTTTATATTGATAGGCTAGATCTCGGGTAGCAGGTCGAGTCGGTTACAGGTTAGGGTTTTCCCTTAAAACTTTCTATCTTTAGCTTATTCTTGTCTCGCAAGAAATCGAGAGTCTGTGGGCCACTCGAGTTCTCCATTTGGGCCTTGACAACGATGTGGGCTTCTGCTGTATCCAGGCCGTATATACCAAACTCGAGTACCTATAGGGTATACCCATGTCAGTAGCCCCCGAGTGTCCAGTGGAATCGCAGATTCGACTAGGGACTTTATGAAGTCTTTCGAGTGCATGGATGAGTATTTTTCGACTGTTCTGTTTATGTCATAGGGATTGTCGATATGCATGCCTGATTTAACCATTGTATCAGTATCAGTTAACTGCCTTAGGGTAAAACAATGCAATCTACTCAAACTCGAGTCCCCGGACTCGAATTGGGAAAAGTGCTGGTGTAATTCGACTCAAGCCACAGAGGTCTTACATGAGTCGAATTCCAATATATGGGTGTGAGCACTCGACGCGTCCGTCAAGGCATGTTCATCGTGCCTGTAGGCACGGATACATATCTGTTAATGCACAGAAAATGCGTTGCTGGGCCTTATTCAGGTCTTATCTTCACGCAGCAAACGCAACATCCGAATTTTTTGTCATCGCGGAGATGATTCAGGTGGCCCAGGAGATGCAATGTCTTTGTAGGGAAAAGTATTAGGCGGTGTTGCCATGGACTCCGAGTGTGGATGTTATCAACACACAGTACGACGTGCAAATAATCATAGGGTGCGCGACCAGCGCTCCCTATGGGAGTAGCCCCCGAGTGCCTGGCTGAGTCAAAGACTCAGGCGGGGACTCAAATTTTGCGATTGCTCATCTTTTGTTTGCTTGTTTCAGTCGAATTTGCTTCCGACGCTCCCTATGGGAGTAACCCATGATCCATAGTCGAATCGTGGATTCGAGTGGTTGGGTATGCTTTGAATGTCCGTATTCCTGCATAAAAACAAAACCGTAGGGTGCACGACCAGCGCTCCCTATGGGAGTAGCCCCCGAGTGCTTGGTGGAGTCGAAGACTCGAGCAAGAACTAAAGTACTCGAAGTCTTGTAGTGCTCATCTTGATGACATCAGTGCTGACGATGTGATGACCTCAGTTGCCCACGTGAGCGGCTTTGACGGGATGTGGCGAGTGGTGGGTCCCACTTTCTGACCTTGATTTGGCCGGGCATGCGTAATCTTTCGTTTTAACTGCATCTCCTCGATTTCCGCATGTAATGGAGATAGTGGGGATGGTTCGTTTTTTGGCCTCTCCACGTGTCAACCGCAATGTGCGCCATGCGTCCAATAGGGTTTCTGCTAGCCGTTGGATTGCATCCGCAAGGGGGTTAAGTAGCAGCGTAGCTGCGGTAATTTTCTCATCTGCTCTTTTCTCTGCTTGTGCTTCCCTCGCCATTGCCGTTGCTCTCTGCATCCTAGAGCTCGTCCTCTTCGTAGCGTTGGACCAACTCCGCGTGTTCCCGAGCTACTTCCTCCGCTCGCGCCGCCATCGCAAGATGGGGAAAAAGAAGGGAGGCGCTGCCGCTGAGTCCGCCACCGCCATTGCTGCTGCCAAGAAGAAGGGCGGCTCCACCATTGTGGGCACCAGCGCGCCGGCGCCAGGAAGAATAAGGGCGCGGGCACTCGCGTAACTAATGGTGCGTGGCGCGCATCCATCATCAAGTCATCTGAGCTCCATCTTCTCCGTTAAGATGGAGTTCTGTCACCCGTGGTGGATGACTCGCGAGTGCCAGGTGGCAAGGTAACTCCTTGTCCTCCTGCTGGTTTCCGGGTGATGTTCCTAGCATTCATCATCCGCGGTCTTTCCCTGCCCCTGCATCCTTTCTTCAGGGGCCTCCTTTGTTTCTACGGGCTCCAGCTGCATCAGCTGTCCCCAAACTCTATTCTCCACATTGCCTGCTACATTACATTCTGCGAGTGCTGGCTCGGAATCGAGCCACATTTTGGCCTCTTTAAGAGGACTTTTCAAGCTGAAGCGCCAATTAGCATCTGGTTCCATAGTCTACGACGTAGGAGGCTACAGAATCCATGTCAATTCCTCCGCTACATATTTTGATATCAAGCTCATGGTGTCCGTCCAAGGGTGGAGGGACAAGTGGTTCTACATCCGCGACCAGAAGGCCGACGAAGAGCACTACAGACTCGTGCCTTTGACCCCGCGACGCTGTGCAAGAGGCTTGAATCCCTACTTCCTTTTATAAAAGGCTTTTCTTCCACCATTATATTGAGTCTCCACCTTCTATCTTTATGCACCTACTTTGAGAGCATAGTGGCTATTCTTAGTTCTATGTGCATTGTCCCAAGACTAGTTGATTGATGCATAACTTGTTATTGCTTATTTGAAACTACTGTATCTAGTCACTCTTATGAACTTTGAAGGTGTCCTATGCATTTATATTTGCTACTCTATTGAGGGACAAGCTGAATACTTTTATACTATGTTTTCTTTATGTGAAACAAACAAACGTCTTGCAAAGCATTGTTATTCATGAATCTTTTGTTTGTGCCTTTTCATGTTGCATCATAGTTTCTTTGCTTATCGCTAGAACTTTGTCTTTCATGTTATGATTTAAGTACTATGATCCTAGATTTGAATGTTTTACAAATACTTTGATCAAGTCTTTGATGGTGCATGTCACCTAAAAAATTCTTTCTTTTTATCACTTACCTACTCGAGGACGAGCAGGAGTTAAGCTTGGGGATGTTGATACATTGCAAATGTATCTATAATTTTTGATGTTCCATGCTTGGTTTTATCCACTTTCTTGTGTTTTGTTCCAACTTTGGAGTACTTTTCATATGACTTCTTGGACTAACCTATTAACAAGAGCCACAGTGCCAGCTGCCTGTTTTTGGTTCCAAGAAAGTCAGAAAATGAATATTCTCGGAATTCGACGGGACAAAAGCCAAAGTGCCAGAATACGAGACGGAGAAGGGCCAGGGAGCCACCACACCACCTGGCCGCGCGGCCAGGCCTGGCCCATGCCAGGGGGTGGTGTGGCCGCTCCCGGCACCCCCTCGGCCTCCCCTTCCGACTATAAGTTACCCTCGGGACGAAAACCCTAAGGACCCGATCAAAAATTCACGAAAGAGTCTGTAGCCGCCGTCATCTCCATCCCTAGATCGGGAGGGATCTGAAGCTCTTCCCGGCACCCTGCCGGAGAGGGGAATCCACCCTGGAGGCTTTCTTCATCACCATGCAAGCCTCCGGTGTGATGCGTGAGTAGTTCATCCTTGGACTACAAATCCATGTAGTAGCTAGATGGCTGGTTTCTCCTCCTTTGTGCTTTCATGTTTAGATCTTGTGAGCTCCGTTCATGATCCAGATCATCTATTTGTAATTCATACATGTTGTGTTTGCGGGGATTCGATGGATATTGAGATGCTATTTCAGATTGATTATTGATTCTATCATGTCTTTGTTATTTGAGATCTTGCATGCTTCCGTTGTTAGTAGCTATATTTTCCAAGTAGATGCTAGCAACTCCAAGAGTTAGTATTTATGCTCGATAGTGGGTTCATGCCTCTGGTAATCTGGGGAAGTGACATAAATCTCTAAGGTACTAGATGTGCTGTTGCTACTAGGGAGAAAACAACAATCCTTTGTTCATAGAACAATCGTATTGTTTACTTTACATGCAGTTCGTAAAGCAATAATCTGTTGCTTGCAACTTAATACTGGAGGGGGTTTGGATGATAACTTGAAGGTGGATTATTAGTCATAGATGCAGTTGGATGGCGGTCTATGTATTATGTTGTAATTCCCAATCAAGTCTCAGAGGAGTCAAGATGATTAGTATATGCATGTATTGCTTTCTCGGTGTTTGTCATTGCCCCGCTGTAATTTGTTCACCCAGCATGTTATCTATCTAAGGAGAGCCACCTCTAGTGAACTATGGATCCCGGTCCTGTGGTTGGGGACAAAGTTCTGTGGTTGTGTTGTGCAGGTCTCCACGTTGCTACTAGCACCGATAGTGCGCCCTGCCAAAGCTCAGCTAGTAACACCTTTGGGGTGTTTCCTTGCTCCTACTGGTTCGATTAAACCTTGGTTTCATAACTGAGGGAAACTTGCTGCTGTGCTCATCATACCTTCCTCTTGGGGTTCCCAACGAGCTCTACATCAACACCACGCATCAAGCACTTTTCTGGCCGCCGTGTATTGAGCCATCAAGCGATATTCTGGCGCCGTTG
This sequence comes from Avena eriantha, assembly GCA_910589775.1. Taxonomy (NCBI): domain Eukaryota; kingdom Viridiplantae; phylum Streptophyta; class Magnoliopsida; order Poales; family Poaceae; genus Avena; species Avena eriantha. The sequence goes on along the minus strand of OU342744.1, from coordinate 143,227,228 downwards.
CCGGGGAGTCAAGGACATCTTCACAAGGGGAGTCCCTCACAACCAATCTCTTTACTTTGTTGTTTTTGTTTTGCTTAGTTTTCTTTTTTGCTTTGTTTGCTTGTTTTGTTCTTCAAAAAACACAAAAAAATTAGTTTTACTTGTTTGCTTTCTTATTTGAAAACCCAAAAAATGACTACTCTTGAAAACACTAAGTTGTGTGACTTCACTAGCACCAACAACAATGACTTTATGAGCACTCCTATTGCTCCACCTATGGATGAAAATACTTTCTTTGAGATAAAACCTGCTTTGCTCAATCTTGTTATGAGAGAACAATTTTCTGGTATTGGTGATGAAGATGTTGCTTCCCATCTAAATAACTTTGTTCAACTTTGTGAGATGCAAAAGAATAGGGATATAGATGGTGGTATTATTAAACTGAAATTGTTTCCTTTGTCTTTGAGAGGAAAAGCTCAAGAATGGTTGAATTCCTTGACTAGGAATAGTATTGATTCTTGGACTAAGTGTAAAGATGATTTTATTGGAAAATACTATCCTCCTGCTAAGATTATATCCATGAGAAGTGAAATAATGAAGTTTAAACAACTTGATAATGAGCATCTTGCTCAAGCTTGGGAAAGAATGAAATCTTTGGTAAAGAATTGTCCCACTCATGGACTGACTGCTTGGATGATCATCCAAACTTGTTATGCAGGATTGAACTATTCTTCAAGAAACCTATTGGATTCAGCTACTGGAGGTACCTTTATGACTATCACTTTGGGTGCTGCAACAAAACTATTGGACAATATGATGGTTAATTATTCTGAATGGCATACCGAGAGAGCTCCACAAGGTAAGAAGGTAAATTTTGTTGAGGAAACCTCATCCTTGAGTGATAAGGTTGATATTATTATGTCTATTCTTGTTAATGGGAAAGCCCATATTGATCCAAATAATGTTCCTTTAGCCTCTTTGGTTGCTCAAGAAGAGCAAGTTGATGTGAACTTCATAAGAAATAACAAGTTTGGCAACAATGCTTATGGTAATAATGCTTATAGGAACAATTTTGGTAACAACAATTATAAGCCATACCCTCCCAACAATGGTAAATCTAAATTACCTAGTGAAGGAAGAATCTTAGAAGTTGAAAGAGCCACTAAAAACTTCATGCAAATGCAATACGAGCAAAATAAGCTATTTACTAAAACTATGGAGGAACAATCTATTATTTTGAAGAACATTAGCCATCAACTTGAGAGTCTAAATAGGGAAATTCCCAGTTTACAATTCAAACTCTCTAATGCTGAAAGGAATATATCTTCTCTATATGAAGCTCAATCTTCATTGATTAATAAAATGGCTGCTAAACCTGAAACTAATGATAATCCCTTTGCAGCCACTAATGCTATACAAGTAAGAATTGATGAAAATGTTAGACTATTAGCTAAATTAAATGCTAAGTGGGAAAGAGAAGATGAAATTGCTAGAAACATTAGTGTTTCCACTATTACCACCACTAGTGTTGAGGCTAGTAATAGTTCTACAACTTTAGATGATAAATTTGATCTTGATCTTGATGGTTGCAACATCTCTGAAGTTATTAAGTTCCTACAAAAGCTTGCTAAAAGTCCTAATGCTAGTGCTATGAACATGGCTTTTACAAAACACATTACTGATGCTCTCATAAAGATTAAAGAAGAAAAGATGAAACATAAAGCTTCTATTCCTATAAAACAAGAAGATGGTTGTGAACCCATCATTAATATGAAAGTGAATGACTTTTATTTCAAAGCTTTGTGTGATCTTGATAGTAGTGTTTCTATTATGCCTAGAAGGATTTATGATATGCTTCATTTGCCTCCTCTTGAAGATTGTTATTTGAATGTCCCACTTGATGCTAATGCTAAAAAGAAACTCATGGGGAGTCTTAATGATGTTATTATTATGGTTAACGATTCCTATGTCCCCGTTGATTTCTATGTTTTGGATGTTGAATACAATGCTTCTTGTCCTATTACTTTGGGAAGACCTTTTCTTAGAACTGTTGGTGCCATCATTGATATGAAAGAAGGCACCATTAAATATCAACTCCCACTCAAGAAAGGTATAGAACACTTCCCTAAAAAGAGAGAAAAGATTTCTTTTGCTTCTCCTATGAAAACAAAATTTGGTCTTAATGCTTCTTCATTTGAGAACACTTGATTCTTTCTTTGCTTCTTATGCCTAACTTAAAGGCGTTAAAGAAAAGTACTTGTTGGGAGATAACCCAAAAGTTTTAGATGAGTCTTGGAAGTTATTACCTCTGTAATAACCTCTCCTTATCCTTTTTATTTGCTTTTTGTGCCAAGAGTAACCTCTAATGAGAGTGAAGTAATGATTGGGAGAGTTGCTGTCCCAAAACAGATTTCTGTGCTTCACCGTAAAAATTCCTGAGAGAGCTCTGTACGTCGTATTGAGCTGTAATGTTTTTTGCTTCTGCCCCAGGTTGTTATCTAACGTTCATTAGTTCAACACTTTTTGATTTGAGCAACAGAACGTCTTCGAAAAAATTCGTCTTTACCTGTTGGTCTGTTTTGACAAATTTCTGCCATTTTCTGCATTTGCTTCTTGTTGGTTCCTTCTTGAGTTCTTTTGGGGAATTGAGCTTTTTGAGGGAAGTGCTACAGTAGCTAGTGTTCTAATGGAAGTTTATTTGGTGTTAGAACTGAATCTTGAGACTTATTTATCTTAAGTGCACTAATGTTGCTAATGAGATTGTGTGAAGTTTTGTATGAAGAAAAAATTTCACGTGTATGGAAGGAATGAGTAATGAGATGAAGGATGCACTAAAGCTCAAGCTTGGGGTTGCCACGCGTGTCACCCCAAGAAACATCAAAGAAGTACAAGCGTCAAAGCTTGGGGATGCCCAAGGCATACCCTTCTTCATCAATAAAAATCCCAGGTTTCTTCCAAACGCTTCATTTTTATTGTTTCATGCACAGTTGTGTTTTTCTTGGAGCATCTTCTTTTTCGTTTTTGTTTTGGTTTTTAGTTTGCTTGTTTGCTTAGTTTTATGAATAAATTGGTTGGACCACCTCTTTCATACTTTGGTTTGCAAATATTTTGGTTTGGTTTGAAAAAGAGTAGGAAAGTTCATGCTTATGTGGTAAAAAGAGCTTGTTTTTTACTGTGGCCTATGCTTTGTCATGCCATGATTGATATTGTTTTGGCTTTATGCTTAGTATTATTTGCTGTAGCATGACTTGTTATAAACAATTGAGATTGCTTAATGTGCTTTGGATGAATCATGCGTTGTTTAGCATATTAAAGCATAGTATAGTGGTATTCTCCTTTGATGCTTTATTTGGGTTGACTTGGCACATGCTCACACCATGTTATGACTATCTCAAGTCACCATAGCCTTTATGATCCTTTAGTTTTCAACTTGTAGTATCACTTTATGCTTTGATCAATGATGTTTTGTCGCTCTGCATGATTATGGCCATTATTGCTCCCTTAGTTTGTCGCTCCCAGTCTTTTGCTAGCCTCCACAACAAAGTATGAGTTCCAGTCATGCATCCAACTGCCTAAACCAAGTTATTCCAAAGAGTCCACCATACCTACCTACTAGCTTATGCTATTCCAAGTATATTCATGCTTTTGTTTACCTTCCACTTGTTATGAGAAAACTAGTGATTAAAGCTCTCAAGAACTTCATGGCACACTTTACTTTACTTGCCCTTAATAAACTTGAACCATTGTATCTTCTATGTTGTATATGCTTGCACTTATTTGTCGGGAATTAGATGAACCATGCTTTCATGGGGAACGCTTTCAACATTGCACTTGGTACTTGTACCTAGTTGATATCATGCTCTTTTGTATATGGATGTCGTCGGTGTGAAATGAAAGGGGAGCTTGTAAGTCCATGGAGTTATGTATATGTGTTAGAGAAACGTCTGGGCCGCTGGTCTAATCCATGCTGACATGGTGGAAACCTGCAGCGTAACCATAATGAGCTGTCTATGAAGCATTCTTCTTATAAAAAAAGAGTCCTATGCTGAAAAAAAGGAGAAAAAGAGAAAAAAAGAGATACTATGAAAAGAGGAAAGAGAGAAAAATCACCATATTCCCATGGTAAATAAGAAGAATGCTGAGATGCTTGTTGTCTGCTTGCCTTGTCATTTTGATATGGGGATTCTTCCGTATCATCGGGCAAGGGGTACCCCGTTGGCGGTTCTCAATGATACACATGTACTTACGATTCCCATGTGTTTTGTTCCAACTTTGGAGTACTTTTCCTATGATTTCTTGGACTAACCTATTAACAAGAGCCACAATGCCAGCTGCCTCTTTTCTGCTGTTTTTGGTTCCAAGAAAGTCAGAAAATGAATATTCTCGGAATTGGACGGGACAAAAGCCAAAGTGCCTATTTTTCCGGAAGTGATCAAGTGCCAGAATACGAGACGGAGAAGGGCCAGGGAGCCACCACACCACCTGGCCACGTGGCCAGGCCTGGCCCACGCCAGGGGGTGGTGTGGCCGCTCCCGGCACCCCCTCGGCCTCCCCTTCCGACTATAAGTTCCCCTCGGGACGAAAACCCTAAGGACCCGATCAAAAATCCACGAAAGAGTCTGTAGCCGCCGTCATCTCCATCCCTAGATCGGGAGGGATCTGAAGCTCTTCCCGACACCCTGCCGGAGAGGGGAATCCACCCTGGAGGCTTTCTTCATCACCATGCAAGCCTCCGGTGTGATGCGTGAGTAGTTCATCCTTGGACTACAAATCCATGTAGTAGCTAGATGGCTGGTTTCTCCTCCTTTGTGCTTTCATGTTTAGATCTTGTGAGCTCCGTTCATGATCAAGATCATCTATTTGTAATTCATACATGTTGTGTTTGCGGGGATCCGATGGATATTGAGATGCTATTTCAGATTGATTATTGATTCTATCATGTCTTTGTTATTTGAGATCTTGCATGTTTTCCGTTGTTAGTAGCTATCTTGGCCAAGTAGATGCTAGCAACTCTAAGAGTTAGTATTTATGCTCGATAGTGGGTTCATGCCTCTGGTAATCTGGGGAAGTGACAGAAATCTCTAAGGTACTAGATGTGCTGTTGCTACTAGGGAGAAAACAACAATCCTTTGTTTATAGATCAATCGTATTGTTTACTTTACACGCAGTTCGTAAAGCAATAATATGTTGCTTGCAACTTAATACTGGAGGGGGTTCGGATGATAACCTGAAGGTGGATTATTAGTCATAGATGCAGTTGGATGGCGGTCTATGTATTATGTTGTAATGCCCAATCAAGTCTCAGAGGAGTCAAGATGATTAGTATATGCATGTATTGCTTTCTCGGTGTTTGTCAATTGCCCCGTTGTAATTTGTTCACCCAGCATGTTATCTATCTAAGGAGAGCCACCTCTAGTGAACTATGGATTCCGGTCCTCTTTCTTTACATACAATCTACAACTGCTTACTGTTTTGTGTTTACTTTCTGCAAACTTTTACTTCTTTCCATTCGATACGTTTAATCCTTTGTTTTCCGCAAAACACACTGAGATTGACAACCTCATCGCAAGTTGGGGACAAAGTTCTGTGGTTGTGTTGTGCAGGTCTCCACGTTGCTACTAGCACCGATAGTGCGCCCTGCCAAAGCTCAGCTAGTAACACCTTTGGGGTGTTTCCTTGCTCCTACTGGTTCGATTAAACCTTGGTTTCATAACTGAGGGAAACTTGTTGCTGTGCTCATGATACCTTCCTCTTGGGGTTGCCAACGAGCTCTACATCAACACCATGCACCAAGCACTTTTCTGGGCGCCGTGTATTGAGCCATCAAGCGATTTTCTGGCGCCGTTGCCGGGGAGTCAAGGACATCTTCACAAGGGGAGTCCCTCACAACCAATCTCTTTATTTTGTTGTTTTTGTTTTGCTTAGTTTTCTTTTTTCCTTTGTTTGCTTGTTTTGTTCTTCAAAAAACACAAAAAAATTAGTGCTGCCGAAGATGCGGCTGCCGATTCCTGCTGTTCATGTAAGCTCCATGGCGCCATCTGCTCGCAAGAAGATGCGGCTGCCGAAGGAGTCGTTGGAGTCGAAGGAGCAAACCTTTGACTTTGATAAATTTGACTGGTAAGTATATAACTCTCATTTTGGTGCCTTTTGGAGTTGCATTTCCTGATGCTGGATTTTGTTTCATAGTGAAGAGGCGTCGTCGTCGTCTGGCAACGTCCAATTTTTGAAGGAATCTGGAGTCACGGACTCCAAGGCCAAGGAAGCGGCTGAGCGATCTTCCTCTCCTCAATTGGCGTCCCACTCTGGGCACAACTAATTCGAGTTCTCCACACGCTGGGGAGCACCAGATGGTTGCCCGGACGGCTATGCGGCAATCGACTTCAGAGTCTCTGGAGGAGCATGTAAGTGTGATTTTTCTTTTTGAAGTCGAATTTGTAGTCCATGCTATCTGCTGATCCTTTATTATTTCCTGAGGCAGCTCATTGTGAAGGAAGCTGCTCGTTTGGTAGAGCAGGTACTTGTGATGGGTCGACAGCACGAAATGCTGGACAATCGCCATCGCGTCATCGAAGGTTAGTATTTTTGCTTCTTCTTCTTTTGCTCTTGTGGGATTTTGTACATTCGACTGATGGTCCATCTTTTATTTTTTGCAGCCGAGCATAACAAACTTCTTCGTGATGCTGCTTCCCTTGAAAAGACGCTTGCCGCGGCAGTGAAGAGTCGCGACGAGGTAGTCACTGCACTAGATGAATCACGGAAACACGAAGAGCATTTACGCACCTCCATCGCTGTGAGGGAAAAGTTGTTCCAAGAACAACTCTTCTCGATTGCCAAGTCTCTTTCAGGTAATTTTTCTTCTGGATGTTGATTGTTTCTTTCTTTGATATCTTGTTATTGTGCTGACACTTTGCTCTGTGTAGATGTTGGCGGTCTAAGCTTCGACGCCCAGGCACTTCGTCGCGATGATGATTTGGCGGGCGCCGTCGCGGCAGTCAAGGACCACAATGCTTCCATTCAGGGGACGCTGACTAAGGCTAAGGGTGTGCTTAGTCGCATCCGCGAGGAGCTGACGCCCAAGGCTGAGCTGATTGAGAACTTGGAGGACCTGGTGGAGTCCCTCACTGGAGGTATCCCTGTGGACTTCAGGAAATTGCAACGTGCGGTTGGCGCTTCCATGGCACTCGCCATGGTGCAAGCCCATGGAGTGTAGGTGGATCCTGCTGCGGTCTCCAAGGCGATGCCCGTCGGTGCAGATGGTCAACAGGTAGTTTTTGCTCCTTTTGCAACTGTCTGTGGCAAGTACGGGCCACAACTCATCATCACATTCGCCAAGTATTCTGAGGAGCTGCAGCGAGCCAAGAAGGCGGCGAAGGCAGCGGCGTCAGGGGCTGGCGGGAAGTCTGTGACGTCTGATACTGCCACAGACTCGATGAGGCCCCCGAAGCCGAAGTCCAAGTCGAAGAAGCAGGCTGTTCCTCAGTAGTTATATTGTAATAGTTTAATAGTTTGACTCCTTTTGTTGGAAACATGCCATTGGCCGAGTGTCTCTGTTGATACTTTTGTCTTGTTCGAATGCACTTGAGCTTTTTGTCCATGCATTACTTGGTCCCTTATTCGTGCTTGCTTGGCTTGTGATAGGGTACATCGAGTGGTCCTTCGGGTGATCCGCGGGATCCTCCATCCGCTGGTGAGACCTTGGCGCAGTCGCGTTCGAGGGTGAATGAGTTGTCCCTGCTTTCGCGACTGCGCGATCACGTTAAGAAGCTGGAACGTGAGTTGCCCGTCCTCCGCGGTAACACGGATGTATGGAAGTCGAGGGCGGAGAAGGACACCGCCCGAGAGCAATATCTATTGCAGGAGGTGACGTAGCTGGTCGATCAGTTCAAGTGTTAGCTTCCTGCCCTCTTATCTTTTCTTGTAGTCAATCACGGTAGTTCCTTGTCTTCATACTTTGCCTTTTGCTTGGTATAGTTGTCAGTGCGCGCCATCCACAGGATGAAAAAGACAGGATCGCCATTCGCATGAACGACCTGAACCAGGAACAGCTTCTGGCAAGTGGGTATTTCTAGGTGGATCATGATTGCGCAATCGCACTTGCGACCCTGCAGGATCGTGCTTCTCGAGTACTCCATTTTCTGAAGAAAGTGCAGTCGTGCCCGAGGAATATCTACCAGACGATGTTTCCGCTGGACGCCATCCCTTCGAGCTTGTTGGCTCTCCTGGCTAAGTTTCAGGATCTGAGTATGATTCGCGAGTGTGTGCGGCAGCAGTTAGTGGCTGGTGCCAAGGCTGCTTTGTGAAGGAGATATGCCCTAGATGCAAATAATAAATAGGTTTTTATTGTCATATCTCAATTAGTTTATAATAGTTTCATATTGTGCTATAACTGTGCCAAGTAGAAACATTGGTACAGGTGTAGTATGAAACAACGAAGTCCCTAGTAGCCTCTATTCATACTAGTTTGTTGGTCATGAGGATGATCTGCGTTTCAAGATCATGGGCATTTATGCCGATTGACAACGGGATCATATCATTGGAGAATGATGTGATTGGACATTCCTCGAAGGATTGCAACACGATCAAGTCATATAGTTCATTGTTGCAACAACTATACCTAGACTCTTTTCCTTAGACCGTGAGCTCATATTACTCACTGTTTCCGAGGCTGCTTAGACTACATCAAGCGCCACTTGGTAATACAGTGGTTATAAAGGTGTACGTTGGGTATTCGGAAGGAATAGTAGATGACATGTGACTGCAAGACCGGGATTTGTTCACCCACATGACGGGTAAAGATACATATGGCCGGCTTGGTGAGATTACATCCACAAATGTTGCAACGTGTGACTCGGTCACGGGGATGTAATATCACGGTAACAAGAAAACAGAACTTGTTGTGAATGAGATTGAACAAGGTATGGGATACCAATGATCGGATCTCGGACAAGTTGTATCGAGAAACAAAAGGACAAGGATGCTACATTTAACGGTTCAAATGACATTGTCATCTGGAATGCATAGGGGTCACATGGATATCCCTGGTCCCTCTGTTGATCATTGATACAGATCATGTCTAGAGCATTCCCGAGCCGTGAGAGGATACACTTAAGGGTACGATGAGAGCGATCATTCGTAATACGGAATCACAGTAGAGAAAGAGAAAGCCAGAAATGTTCCGTGGAGAGATCCGAAGTTGTTCGGAGAAAGAATTAAGGAAAAGACCCGGAAAAGTGTTTTCAGATAAATGGGAATTTAAATATATATTTATTATATGTTAATTATGAATTAATATATTCAAAATAATATTTAAGTTAAGATTTATAAAAACAACTTTTATATTAGGCCAAATCCCCGAAGGGAAATAACCAAAAAGAAAACCTGCAGAAAAAGAAAAAGAAAGACAGGAAAAACAGCCCATGTGGGCGGCAGATAGTTGTCGCCGCACGGGGGCGGACTGCTGCTGCCGGCTACCGAAGCGGGCCGCTCAACCACCCGGCCCATGCGGGCGCGCGGGAGGGAGCAGGCCGCCGCTCGGGCAGGCCAGGCACGTAGGCGGGCCGCGGTGCCGAGGCAGCCCACCCGGGCCGCTGCCGCTACGGGTTGGCGCCAGCCCACCCGGCCGCCACGGGCGAGCTGGGCTTCGGGGTGGCACTCCGGCCCACCCCGGTCAGCTGTGCAGCGCTAGCTGCTGCTGCCGGCCAGCTGGGCCGCACGCAGCGCCAGGCCCACTCCGGCTGGCTGTCTGTTGTTTGCCTTTTTGCCTCTTGGGCTGGTTCCAGCTGTCCCGTCTGGCTGGGACATTTTTTCCCTTTATTTCTTGATTGCTAATAGTCCCACATGGCTAACCCAATGGTGAGGGCACACCCCCTCCACCTATATAAAGGAGTGCCCATGGGTGGGATTAAACACACAATTGGAGAAGTCCTTTGGTTGACTTCCTCCTTCCCTCTCTCTCTATACCTTGTGACCATGGCCCCAAGTCTGGGCTGTGCGATCGAGGCACACCTGCCGTATGGCGTTGCGCTGCAGGGATTCCTAGCCGGATATCAACTTCCGCACTCCCGGCGGGATCGGGGAGCCGGAGGTCTCATCGTGCACAGGATGTGTACGAAGACACAAGGCGCAACACTTGTGGCGCTTAAATGTCATGAGCCAGAGCTGCTGCACGATGAAGATGAAGAAGGAGCAAGGGGTGACCTGCGAGGAGCTTCGCGACCTTGAGGTCGGCTACGAGTACGACTACTTCAACCACGTTCCCCGCGGAACGTTAAACTGCGTACGGTCTACAAGGGTATGTATTCTATACGTATTGGCCGTTACTGCATTACTACATAGATAGATCCTTGGCAGTTTTGGGGTTCCATCGTAGGAAATTTTTTGTTTTCTGCTGCGGACCTCCTTCGGTGGTATCAGAGCCGATCTATGCGTAGGAGTGTTGTACGGCCAGTACACACAAGTATTGTGCGGGCATTGATCCCTTAGTTGTTATCATCTAACGTGTACTTGTTTATATCGCGATATTGTTTGATGAAGCGGCCCGGACCGACCTTACGCGTATTCGTACGCGAGACTGGTTCCACGCTCAATATACGGCTTGTACCATATAAGTGGCTAGCGGGTGCCTATCTCTCATTCGATAGTTGATATAGCATTTACAACGGAGGGCCACGGAAGGGGTGTAGTAGAGACAACCATCGGATCCATGTTGTGGTTGGAAAGTTCGTAGATTAGAAATGGTTCTATTACAAAAGTCCTAACAACCATGTAAAACTTGCAATAGATAAAGTAGAGGCGTCTAACTTTATTTTGCTGGGGGCCATGTGATTATGATATGGCATTGGTCGTTGTGAAGGTAAAGTAGTTTACTTTTCTGTTACTAAATAGTATAGTAATAGTCATCGTTTCGATGGACGACCTGGTGGAGGCGTCGTGGACTTGGCGTCAAACCAAGGGCAAGATGGAGATCATGCCGGAGCGCTCGATGGAGATCAAGGGGCGAGAAGGACCATATCATATCACATTATACATATGATGTTGATACCTGTTTTACATCTTATTGTGTGCTAGTATTTAGATACTCAACGGTCGCAAATAAGATAATCCCTATTGAATTCCAATGTTCCGTGTTCCCCTTGTGTGTGCACCACCAAGAAAGTTCTTCGGTATGAGGCGCCCTGCGGTGAGTAGGGGTCAGACATATCTATGTTCACATATAGTGGGTGTAAGCCATGTTGCACAACGAATACACACAAGTTAGATTTGTCGAGCCTAGCACGTTAGAGAAGCGTGGCCTCGGAACACAAGAGATTGAAAGATCGAGCATGAGTCACATGGATGATGTGATTGGAATTAGTGAATGTCTACCTTTGATAATGCACAGATGGCCGTGACGATCGGGGGAGGTGCAGAGAATAGGGATCATGCAATCACTAAAATCGTCCAGGGGATGACAATTTTAGTGGAGACCAATTATAAATTGATCTCTTATTGTAAACTTAGTCTAGATGTTTGTTTGCAAATATCTTAGTAGACCTTAGCCTATCCCATTGAGGTCCTTTACGACCTTGGGAATATATTGCTTAATATGGAACTTAGCAAAAGGGTCCAACTTCATAGATTAATACCCACGCCTGAGGGATATCCTCGTAAAAGGTGATCTTCTCTTCTTGATACAATAACCATTAGGAGATAATTCGATGACTCCGGAATGTTTGGAAAAACACATAGCGATCTTGCATTAGAGTTGAGAACTCTTGAAGGGCTTGATTGCAATGGGGGTCATGGATGAAAAGGTATATGTGAGATATACACATTATAAATGTGGTTCTTGCAAAACTCATTGCAGTTTGCAAAGTATTTGATATTTGTCCCGTTTTGTGAAAATAGGAGGATCTGCTTGAGAATTGCTGGTTTTGAGGCAATGTGACTTGATGACGGCAAGCAAAACAGTTGATGGCCGACATCACCTCTTTCCTCAAATTTTGTCATTTGGATTCGTGGACTTGAATATAATTTGTAATCCTTGTTTGTGTGTCTTGCTTTTGATGAGATGATTATTCATATGAACAAGTTACAAGCTAGTTTGTACTATTCTTATGAACAATATCTTATGGTCACATTACGATTACAAACAAGTTATTCTCATCACTATGTTAATGATAATGATTTAAACATTTATAAAAGGATTAGAATGCTAAAAGATATCCAAAGTTTAATAATGAAATGACACTACAGTTTAAGTCATTTTGGTTATTGCATGTTTTTTATGAAGATTGGGGGTCCTAGATGCTTAATCTAGAGACTTTGCAAAACCATGCCTCTTGGGCAGAATGTCTAAAACTCCGCATTTTGGTAAAACGGTGATATGCGAAGAAATGTTGAATCTTATACATAGTGATGTATCATATTTTCAACAAGTAGTGTAAATCATTAGGTAATTGTGGACTTAAGGGAATAAGTGTATTTACTTAATGAAACATGAAGTTTGAAATGATTTGAATTGTTCAAATGAGTTCATAACTAAATGGGATATTGAATTAACTGAATTAACAAGTCTCTTCGATTTGATCGACGTGACTAAAGTATTCAAGTTAAGTTTAGCATAAAAGGAACTTGTGAAAGATGTTTCAAAAATTATGATAATTGGATCAATTCAAACTATGTTGAAATGTCTAAACATCACAATCATTATGTATTAGATACATACAGTATAATATTATTTCTTATCGGGGTTATAGTTGTCGTTTAGAGTTAAAAATCAAAATAAGCAAACACTCATTTGAAATACAAAGGGACATCTAAAAGATTCGTGGAAACAACACCATAAATGTTATGGCAAGTTCGAGTTTCTGGAGATTTCGTGGCAAATAAACAAGTCTTTGTAGAGCATTCTTAGGAAGCTATGAATGCATCTTCCACAAAAGGGGCAAACCTATCGTTGTCCAAAGTTGACGTGTCTTGATGAAGATACAGGTGGAAGAAAGTAAAAGATCAAAACAAGGTAGTTGACCTTACCTCCGGATTGTTGAGTGGCACAACGGAATTTGTTTCATGAATCCAAACACTACAAATAGAGGAGAAACCAATGATAATGATCATATTGTTTTAGTGAATACTTTTACTAAAGAAAGTAGGATTCAACTATATATTATACAAGTTTGTGGAATTATATTATTGATTCACTTGTCATAGACATACTTACAAAATACAAAGAAGCGTGATGGACCTAAGTACGAGAAATGAATGGTCATTGAAATCTCGTTAGTGGAATTCTCGATTTGATTATGATCAAAGAATTTTGGAATGTCCAAGATTATCGAGAGGACCTAGATTTGAGTGGGAGCAAATCAGCTTGGCTAATTCATAACATGTGGCTGACATATTTTGAGTGGGAGCTAAGTGGATTCCCTAGATCTCAAACATGAATGTCATATTTGAGTGGGAGCATGAAATCATTCTAGGATATGTGGAAGACATATGTGAATGATGTGATTGGTGTTAATAATATTTAAGTTAGATAAATAAGTATGAAGTTGAAGTTATTAAACAATAAGATCTATCGAGATAGATTGGTGAGTTTAATAAACACTGAATGTCGAATGCTTCCTGGACTTGATTCTGAAAGATGTTCAGAATGTCCTAAGCATGGAACAAGGTAAGAAAGAAGTTCTTACTGTGTGAAGCATTGAGTTAGTACTGCAACTATGGTTGAAAGAAAGAGATGCATAGCATCTCCTATGCCACAGTCATAGGTTCTTCCATATAACCATGTTGTATACTCGACATAATGTGACCCGAGGTTCTGGTCGGTAGGACAAAGTCTTAACTATAAGAATGTGTCTTTGAGTGATTCCTGAGTTAATCACAGAACCAGAATTAAGTTTGTACATAAATGGCAAGAAGCAATGTAAGTGACATATATGCATTTCATGCACTAGGATCTACATAGATATAGAAGTATAAAGGCTCCATCTGACGTGATGTATAATGTTATGGCGGGGCTAGTTTGCTTTTACCGTAGAATGATGTGTCCTAGGGCCCAATTCCCATGAGAAAGCCCTCGAGGTTGATCTAAAGTCACTGTAAGATCCTGGAATCCGGCCTCGTTCTGATGCCATGACTATAGTATATACACAAAGGATAGCAAAGTGTGTTTCGAAGTTTAGATGACAACGGTGAAAACGACCGTCATCATAAACACTAGAAACAAAAGTCTCACTTTGTTGCAAAAAAATACTTCGACCCATTATAAGATAATGGACTGAATGTCAAAATTAGGAAGACATTAACGATTTGCAAAAGACATAATGATCTGGTAAAACAGAACATGGACATGACATTTCCCATGAGCATGCATGATTTATAAACACATATGGTATATGGTTTATATGAGCAAAATGCGAGCTAGATTATTTGTACTCTAGTGCAAGTGGGAGCTAAAGGAGATATGCCCTAGAGGCAAATAATAAATAGGTTTTTATTGTCATATCTCAATTAGTTTATAATAGTTTCATATTGTGCTATAACTGTGCCAAGTAGAAACATTGGTACAGGTGTGGTATGAAACAACGAAGTCCCTAGTAGCCTCTATTCATACTAGTTCGTTGGTCATGAGGATGATCTGGGTTTCAAGATCATGGGCATTTATGCCAATTGACAACAGGATCATATCATTGGAGAATGATGTGATTGGACATTCCTCGAAGGATTGCAACACGATCAAGTCATATAGTTCATTGTTGCAATAGCTATACCTAGACTCTTTTTCCTTAGACCGTGAGCTCATATTACTCACTGTTTCCAGAGGCTGCTTAGACTGCATTAAGCGCCACTTGGTAATACAGTGGTTATAAAGGTGTACGTTGGGTATTCCGAAGGAACAGTAGATGACATGTGACTGTAAGACCGGGATTTGTTCACCCACATGACGGGCAAAGATACATGCGGCTGGCTTGGTGAGATTCATCCATAAATGTTGCAACATGTGACTCAGTCACGGGGATGTAATATCATGGTAACAAGAAAACATAACTTGTATTGAACGAGATTGAACAAGGTATGGGATACCAATGATCGGATCTCGGACAAGTTGTATCGAGAAACAAAAGGACAAGGATCCTCCATTTAGCGGTTCAAACGACATTGTCATCTGGAATGCATTGGGGTCACATGGATATCCCTGCTCCCTCTGTTGATCATTGATACAGATCATGTCTAGAGCATTCCCGAGCCGTGCGAGGATACACTTAAGGGTACGATGAGAGCGATCATTCGTAAGACGGGATCACAGTAGAGAAAGAGAAAGCCGGAAATGTTCCGTGGAGAGATCCGAAGTTATTCGGAGAAAGAATAAAGGAAAAGACCAGAAAAGTGTTTTCGGATAAATGCGAATTTAAATATATATTTATTATATGTTAATTATGAATTAATATATTCTAAATAATATTTAAGTTAAGATTTATAAAAGCAACTTTTATATTAGGCCAAATCCTCGGAGGGAAATAGCCAAAAAGAAAAGCTGCAGAAAAAGAAAAAGAAAGACAGGAAAAACAGCCCATGTGGGCGGCAGATAGTTGTTGCCGCACGGGGGCGGACTGCTGCTGCCGGCTACCAAAGCGGGCCGCTCAACCCCCCGGCCCATGCGGGCGCACGGGAGGGAGCAGGCCGCCGCTCGGGCAGGCCAGGCATGCAGGCGGGCCGCGGTTTCGAGGCAGCCCACCTGGGCCACTGCCGCTGCGGGTTGGCACCGGCCCACCTGGCCGCCGCGGTCAGCTGTGCAGCGCTGGCTGCTGCTGCCAGCCAGCTGGGCCGCGCACAGCGCCAGGCCCACTCTGGCTAGCTGTCTGCTTTTTTCCCTTTGCCTCTTGGGCTGGTTCCAGCTGGCCCGTCTGGCTGGGACGTTTTTCCCCATTATTTCCTGATTGCTAATAGTTCCACATGGCTAACCCAATGGGGAGGGCACACCCCCTCCGCCTATATAAAGGCGTGCCCATGGGTGGGATTAAACACACAATTGGAGAAGTCCTTTGGTTGACTTCTTCCTTCCCTCTCTCTCTATACCTTGTGACCATGGCCCCAAGTCTGGGCTGTGCGATCGAGGCACACCTGCAGTATGCCGTTGCGCTATAGGGATTCCTATCCGGATATCAACTTCCGCACTACCGGCGGGATCGAGGAGCCAGAGGTCTCATCGTGCACCGGATGTGTACGAAGACACGAGGCACAACACTTAGGGCGCTTAAATGTCATGAGCCGGAGCTGCTGCACGATGAAGATGAAGAAGGAGAAAGGGATGACCTGCAAGGAGCTTTGTGACCTTGAGGTCGGCTACGAGTACGACTACTTCAACCACGTTCCCCGCAGAACGTTAAACCGCATATGGTCTATAAGGGTATGTATTCTATACGCATTGGGCATTACTGCATTACTACATAGATAGATCCTAGGCAGTTTCGGGGTTCCATCGTAGGAATTTTTTTGTTTTCTGCTGCGGATCCCCTTCACTTTGTCGCTGGTGCGACTGCATATGCCTGATGTGGACGTTGCAGCTATTGCGCTAGGCCGCCGACTCCGCCGGCAGGTTCGACTTGGAATATGGTTCCTCATTACCAGGCGGTGGATCGCCCAGCAGAGGAAATTGTCGACTTCTTTGAGGAACAGACAAATGTTCTTCTGTTGCAGTAGTAGTTTAACTTGTGTCCTGCACATAAGTATACCGGTGTTGTAAAAGGTTGTATGGATATATTGGATGTAATTAATTTATATTTGATACGTAAAGAGCTTGCTAGCTGATATGTTTTGCGAGTGTATGTGTACTCTGTAGTTCCTTTTCATTAGCCTGACTTGTTTTATCTCAGCACCTTGCCAACCTGTCAGGTGCGTTGCAACTGGGTTGGTGTTATATCAAGGGTTCGATTGATGTTGAGTCGGCTACTCAGGATACTGCGACGTGTTCGTAGAACGGGGATGTAAAGGGTGACGCAGCCCCCGAGTGATAAGATTGCCAGAAAATGAGTAAAAACGCAGAGTTTCGGGGCACTTAGCTTTATTTATTCGTAGAACAATATGAGGTACAATGTGTGGCTAAGTAGCCTGGCTTGATAGTCTTATTTGTAATGTAAGAAAGAAAATGACTAGGGGTAGAAGCACCGCAGCTGCGCGGCGTTCCAGGGGTTGGAGCATGCGACTCCTGTCTCGAAATCTTTAAGGCGATAGGCGCTACTTGGGATTACTTCTGTAATCACGTACGGTCCTTCTCAAGGGGACTCGAGCTTGAGGTGCCCTTGCTGCTTCAGTCGCAGGACCAGGTCTCCTTCGACGAAGGATCTGGGGCGTAACCTTCGGCTGTGGTAGTTGCGCAGGTTCTGTTGATAGATCGTCGATCTTTCTGCTGTGATGTCCCGTGCTTCGTCAAGGAGATCGATGGAATCTTCGAGTGCGAGTATGGACTCCTGCTCGTTGTACGCGACCACTCGTGGGGCTTTAAAGCGTACTTCTGCGGGTAGTACTGCTTCAGCACCGTGCACCATGAAGAACAGGGTGTATCCCGTGCGCTGTTTAGGGTTGTGCGTAGGCTCCAAAGTACGGACTGCAGCTCGTTTGGCCAACATCCGGCGGCTTGCTCAAGTGGCCGGAGGAGTCGCTTCTTGATTCCACCGCAGACGAGGCCATTGGACATTTTGACTTGACCGTTGGTCTGTGGATGAGCTACGGAGGCATATCTTATGTTGATTCCCAGGTTTTCGTAGAAACCCTGGAACTCCTTAGAGGTGAAGTTCGTCCCATTGTCCGTGATGATGCTATGCGGCACGCCGAAGCGGTAGACAATGGATTCGAAGAACTTGACGGCACTGTCTCCTGATTGGTTTGTCACCGGCATGGCCTCTATCCACTTGGTGAATTTTTCGACTACAACCAGGAGGTAGACGTATCCCCCTCGCGAGGACCTTGGGATCTTGCCGACCATGTCGAGTCCCCATTGCGCAAAGCGCCAAGGCAATGGTATTGGCCGGAGTTCCGCGCCAGGTGCATGCGGTTTGTCCGTGAATCGCTGACAAGCGTTGCATCGCTGGATGATGTCCTTGGTGTCACGCATGGCCGTGGGCTAGTAGAATCCAGCTCGTAGAGCTTTGGCGACAAGGGCGCGACTGCCAGCATGGTGCCCGCAAGTCCCTTCGTGGATGTCGAGGAGGACGGCCCTTCCATCCGCATTGGGGACGCACTGTTGGAGTACTCCTGTGATGCTGTGCTTGTATAGTTCACCATTGATGACGGCGAATGCCTTGGATCACCGTGCGATATGTCGCACGTCAGTTGGGTCGTCCGATAGCCTCTTGCTAAGAAGATATGTGATGTAGGGTGGAGTCCAAGATGGCTCGATCATCATGACCCCCAGTGGTCCCTCGAGTCCTGTGTCAAGCTCCAGGTCGTCGAGTGCCATTGGCTCATTAGGTGGCGTAGCCCCCGAGTCCATTGTTGCGCTTGTTTTCTTCTCTACGGCCTTTGGCTTGATGGAGCGTTCATAGATACGCTCGAGAAATATCCCAAGTGGTATATGGGCGCAGGTGGAGCCAATGTTGGCGAGTGCATCCGCCTCTTCATTGCTTTCGCAGCCTACGTGCCGCATTTCGCAGCCGTCGAAGTCCCCTTCGAGTGTGTCGTAGAGGTCGCGGTAGGCAATCATGTTATCGTTCAGCGCGTCGCACTCGTGCATTGTTTGGTTCACCACCAGTTTGGAGTCGCCATAGATGATGAGCCTCTTAGCGCCGCTGGCTTTCGCAATCCGCATCCCGTGCAGCAGGGCCTCGTACTCAGCTTCATTGTTGGAGGCAGTGAACTGCATTTGTAGAATGTATTTCAACTTGTCTCCCTGGGGCGATGTCAGTATGACGCCTGCGCCGGCTCCATCCTTTCGTTTGGACCCATCGAAGTGCATTGTCCAGAGATAGGACATATCTGGCTTTTCGGGGAGCTAGTACTCCATCCAGTGTACAAGGAAATCAGGGAGGACTTGTGACTTGATCGCGTCGCGCTTCTCATATGTAATGTCTCGTGGAGACAGCTCGATTCCCCAAAGCGCGACTCGTCCGGTGGCGTCGGGGTTGTTGAGAATATGCCCAAGCAGGGCGTCATTGACCACCACGATTGGGTGCTCCTGGAAGTAGTGGCGCAGCCGCCTGGCTATCATGAAGACGATGTATGCCAGCTTCTAGTAGTGCGGGTACTGCTACTTTGTTGGCGTGAGCACCTCGCTGAGATAGTAGACTGGGCGCTGCACCCCGTGGACTTTGTTTTCTTCAGCACGCTCCACCACGAGCACCGTGTTGACCACCTGATTGGTGGCGGAGATGTAGAGCAACAGTGGTTCCTTTTCACGTGGAGTCACCAGTACTGGCGATGTGGATAGTAGGCGCTTGAGGTCTTCGAATGCCTCTTGCACCTCGTCAGTCCACTCGAACTTGTCAGCTTTGCAGAGAAGTTGGTAGAAAGGCAGTGTCTTTTCGCCCATTCGACTGATGAATCGACTGAGCGCTGCGATTCGCTGGACACCTCTTATGTTTTTTGGCTTCTCCATGGCCAGTATGGCTTTTATTTTCTTTGGGTTCGCCTCAATCCCTCTTGCGGGGATGAGATATTCATGTAGTTGTCTAGATGGTACGCCGAAGGTGCAATTGTCTGGATTGAGCTCGATCCGGTAGCTGTCGAGGTTGGCGAAGGTCTCGCGTAAATCGTCGATTAGCGAGGCTTCCTCCTTGGTCTTGATGATGATGTCGTCGACATATACTTGTATGTTGCGACCAAGTTGATTCTTGAGGCAAGCCTGCGTGCACCGCTGATAGGTGGCTCCTGCATTTTTGAGCCCGAAGGGCATTGTATTGTAGCAGAACACATCGAAAGGCATTGTAAACACCATTTTCTCTTGATCTTCCTCCTTCATTCGAATCTGGTTATAGCCTGAGTAGGCGCCGAGGAAGTAGATGCGCTCGCATCCGGCGGTGGAGTAGATAATTTGGTCGATTCGCGGTAGCGGGAAGTGGTCCTTTGGGCAATGCTTATTCAGGGAGGTGAAGTCCACGCACATCCGCAGGATATCCGTGTCTTTTTTAGGCACCAGCACCGTGTTAGCGAGCCAAGTGCTCTCCTTGATCTCGCATATGAAATTAGCGTCGAGGAGTCTGTGATCTCCATTCTGGACCGCCTTTGCTCTTGGTTCAGACAGTCGCCGAATTGTCTACTTGACTGGCCTTGCGTCTGGGTTGACATTGAGTGCATGCTTGGCGAATTCCCTGGAAACCTCCGGCATGTCCGCTGGACACCAGGCAAAGATTTCTCAGTGCTCATTGAGGAATTTGACGAGCGTGTGTTCCTATGCGGAACTCAAGTTGTTTGCGATGAGGGCCGTCTTGGTCGGATCCGATGGATGGACCTAGACTTTCTTCGTGTGAACCGACGAGTCGAAGGACAGGTCAGGTGAACTTGGCCGGCTCAGGAGAGGCAGACTGTTGTCTGTCGACTCCTTCAATCTTGCGAGCTCCTCCTGCATGCCGAAGGATTGGGAGATTCTGTTGAATTCCCTGTCGCAGCTGTCGGACCTCTCGAAGCTCCCGTTGATTATGATGACGCCGTTTGGACCTAGCATTTTCATCTGCAGGTAGGCGTAGTGCGGCACTGCCATGAACCTAGCGAACGCGACGCGTCCAAGGATGAAGTGGTACTGCGAAGGCCAGTCGACGACTTTAAAGTCGATGTGCTCGCGTCAAAAGTTTTTCGGCGTGCCAAAGATGACGTCGAGGTTGATTTTGCCTAGGGGATATATGCCCTTGCCTGGGATGATGCTGTGGAATGTCGTGTCTGAGACCTCCAGGCATGTCAGAGGGATCCTCATTGCAGGCAAGGTACTTGCGAACATGAGGTTGATGCCGCTTCCGCAGTCCATGAAGACGCGACTCATGTCGAAGCCTCTGATATGTGCCTCGAGTACGAGGGGACACTGACCTGGACGAGGGACTTGGCGCGGGTGGTCACGCTTGTCGAAGGTGATGCAGGAGTCGCTTCCACTAAGGTACTCAGTGGTGGACGATGGGGAGTTTGTCACCAAGTTGACTTGGCGAGTGATGGCCTTTTGCACCCGATTCGAGGGGCGTCCCTTTTGGATCATCATGTTGCCCATGGCCATGGGTATGGCTCGCCTCCATGATGTTGGACTCACGCAGCCGCGGGCGGTGGTGGAGGAGCTCCATGTGCCACAGCGCCTAGGGTGGTTCAATAGCCCATGTTGGTCGTGTCGCGATTCATCCGAGCCGGGCCCTCATGGAGTTTGAGAAACTCGCGGCAGTCCTTGAGAAGGTGGCTGGATTTTTTCTTGCCGTCCTGCTTGTCGATGTAGAAGTGCACGTTGCACGGCCCGGACAGTTTGTTCTCAATTGTTGTTGCAGGTGCCTCTTCGCGAGTGCGGCGTTGCCATACCTGCATGGTTTTCCCAGAGTCGCGGTATCCACCGCTGAGATAGCCGCTGTTGCGATTGTCGTCACGCTTGTCGGTGTAGCCTGCTGCGACCATATTAACGTCGCCGCGGTCATCGTAGATGCGCATTCGACGCTTGCTTTGGCAGTCGCGTCTGCGTTCGAGTTCTGCTTCATCATCGGAGTGGACACGGTTTTTCACCGAGTCTTCTCCATCTGCCCACCGATTCGCGATTTCCATCAAGTGGTCGATTGTCTTGGGCTTCGAGCGGCCCAGCTCCTCCCTGAGCTCTATTCGGCGAACACCGCCGTTGAACGCATCAATCGCGTGATCCTCTGAGATGTTTTCTGCGGAGTTCTTGATGATGGACCACCTCTAGATGTACGAGCGCAGTGACTCGCTAGATCTCTGTTGGCAACTTCTTAATTCTTCGATTGATGCGGGCCTTTTGTAGGTGCCCTTGAAGTTGCAGACGAAGCTATAGACCAGCTCTTCCTAGCTGTGAATCGATCCACGCGGGAGTTTATTTAGCCATGCGCGAGCGGCGCCCTGCAGCTGCAGCTGCAGGCACTGCATGGCCGTGCTTCGACTCTCGCCATGGAGCCTGGCGGAGGAGATGTGGTCCTCCAGCCAGATTTTCGGGTCCTGTAGACCGTCAAATTTTGGGTTCTCCGATGGGAGTTTGAAACCCTTAGGCATGCGTTTCTGCCTGATGGCTCTGCTGAAGCATCTAGCGCTGCAGAGCTCTACGCCTTCGTCCTCTGAGTCAGTTGAACGGGCATGTCATGCCCTTGACTTGTCGATTTTGCGCTGTGTGAGGTCATCACGCGCATCGTAGTCATGGTCGTGTTGCCGTGAGCGGCGACGTCGAGACAGATCGTGACTATCGTCGTTGGATGAGGGTGAAGAATAGCGTTTTGCTAGAGCCTTGCCTTTCTTCGGCTCCGGTGTTGGTTCCTTGTCGAGAGTGGCCTCGACTAGCCCCAAGCCCGCGATCGTAGATCGATGCATGGCGGCTCGCGATCTCCAATCGGCGGCTGGTTGTTGAGGAGGTACATGGTGGCCGCAGTCACCACAGCTTGCGATGTCTTGGGGACCATGTTGCCCCGCATGTCGACCGCCATAGAGCTGAAGTCGAGGACTTTTGCAGCTTCTATGCGTTCTTGCTCGGTGAGATGGGCCATTCGAGATCGCCTCTTGTTGGCAATGTACTCATTACCTTTAGCGGAGGATCCTTCATGGGAGGAGAGCCCAACCCGTCGAAGACTCGACTCGTCTGCCGCCTTTTTGCGCGCTTCGAGTTGCGTGACTGCATGCACCTGGCGCCTGAATTCTTCCTTCAGCAGCCAATGGTAACCCATCAGCATGTTCTGCGGGGAGTCAAAAGGCAGAGGATTGCCTCGTAGGCCCTCTCGGCAGCGGGCCCACTCGTTGTCGTTGAGCCTGATCATCACGCGTTTCCCGGTGTTTTCGCTCACAATGGTTGGCGGTTCGACTGGCCCTCCATTGTTGACGGGCGCGCCGTTGCCACCGTTGACGGGGTCGCCGTTAGGTGGTCCGCCATTAGGTATGCCACCGTTGGGCGAATCGGATCCGTTGCCACCGTTTTCGCGATTGGTGCTTGTGTCACCGACGTTGATGACAGCGCACGTGAAGTGGTTGGGGAAGCTATTGCTTCCGCATATTTCGGATCTAGAGCCGTAGACTTCATCCGTTGCTAGGTCACCCAGATCGGATCCGCGACTACTGTCGATGTCCGTGCTCTCAGCTGCTGCTAAGGTGTTAAGCTCGCTGAGGGTGCCGATTGGTGCCGGAAACCACGATGCTGGAGCAATCGCGGGTGCCGTTGGCTGGTCAGGCATGCGAAGCATGCCCATCTGACCAACTTGGAAGCGGAAGCTCCCGATCGCCAGGCTGATTCCATCGCCCACGGACTCGAAAGCCAGGCGAGTGGCCGGCGTGTGGACGGTGAAGTCGAACGCGTCGAAGAGCTGGCGAATCTCCGCTGTTGCGGAGTTGTAGATCGCGGTTGATGGGGTCGAAGAAGCCGCAACATCAACACTCCCAGTTCCCACAAAAGACGTCAATTGATAAGGGTTATGCATCAATGCCTATTGTTATGAACTTGGGTTTTGGAGAAGGAGGGAGCGCTAGAGGCATCAGTCAGCTAGCAAACAAGTATAAAGGGACACAAGGTTTACCCAGGTTCAGGCCTCGTAGAGGTCCCTACTCCTGCTTGTTTGCTCTTGGAATTAATGGAGGAATCGAAGATTACAAAGGTGCGCAGATGCAATCTGGAGAGGGTTGTGGAAAGTACGGTTGCGTGTGTCCTCCTCGCCGCCCCCTCCTAGCCTTTATATAGATAGGCTAGGTCTCGGGTAGCAGGTCAAGTCAGTTACAGGTTAGGGTTTTCTCTTTAAACTTTCTATCTTTAGCTTCTTCTTGTCTCGCAAGCAATCGAAAGTCCGCGGGCCACTCGAGTTCTCCATTTGAGCCTTGACAACGCCGTGGGCTTCCACTGTATCCAGACCGTATATACCAAACTCGAGTACCTATAGGGTATACCCATGTCAGGTGGTCTTTCGTGTGTTTCTTGTTTATATTGATCTGCTTTGTAAGGGGTCTCTAATCACCTTTCATCAGTTCGACCGATATCGATTTATTTATAAAGCCAGGCGAAATCTTGTTTCGAGGAGTACTAGGAAAGCGGCACCGATTATCGTTAAAACTTCACACTCTTGTCAACTTGTCAGTCGGAATAGGGACAACAGAGTACCCTTAGCCGACAAACTATCACAGTAATCTCAGAGTAATGTGCACGATGAGGCAAAGCTCGTGCCACCGTTTATAAAAAGATCTTGTACTGGTGATATGTAAGTGTAAGATGATGCCAGTTCAGTTCTGAGCATTGGTATACACAAGCTCTTAAATTACATTTGCACATTTAGACGGATACTAGTATTCCAAAATGCTCGTCTGAAGGCGGGCACATCTGCGCCCTTACTCACGCTTCCGTATTTGTAATTTTCTATTCAGATGTCCAAAGAAGGGTTCACACGTGGGTCCTATATACTTTCTCTGTCTTAAAATAGATATCTCAGATTTATCAAAATTATATAAATTTAGACACTATTTATTATATAGATAGTCCCTCACATTAGCTTCATAAAACTAAAACATCTATATTTTGAAACGGAGGGAGTAAATTCCAATGTTTTTAGAGGAAGGTTCGAACTGAGTTCGGTTTTGGATTAGCGAAGCCAATAACATAAGTTTATTAGGTTCCGCGCATGCAAAACAAAACAAAAAATCACCTACATGAACACCCAAGATGCAAACATAAGATGCAAACGAGGTTGGATCTAGATAACTCACCGACGTTGATGTTGAAGAGAGTAACATCGATGTAGATTGTTGATGAAAATCATGTCGATCCCGTAGCTAGGTGTATCCCTTCTAGCCGTGAGGGGAAAATCCACTCGATAGGATCGAACAAATGACCCTTCCATAGGTTGCACAAGTATGGCAATCGATCCGTCGGTGTCCTACTGTCTAGAACATCACACCAAGGATGGTAGTTCACAGCCTCCCACGTACATATATGGTGTAGAGAGAAACGGAGATCTAACACATGTAAGAGAGCAATTAGTGTGGTTTATAGGGTAGCACCCCATGGGTATATATAGGAGGAGGGGAGGGAGAGGAGACTTGGAGGAGGGGTAGATGGGGGGCAGGGAACCTTGGCCACAACCCCTAGGCCCTAGGCGCACCAAACCCTATGGGTTTGGCCGCCGACCAGGGGAGACCCCCATGTGATGGCGCCTGGCCCTCCTAGCCCATGTGGCCAACCCAGGGTAGCCCCTTATCTCTTCCTTAATTTCCTCCATTATATCTCCATGCTTTTATGCTTTCCAAAAATGCACAAATTAACTCCTTAACTCAAGCATTCACGTAAATCAATTGAAGGGTAGAAGTAGGGTTTGTGCATATGCATTCATGCATCTCAAAGTGTGGGTAAATTTTTCGCAAAACTTTAAAACATAAAATGAGCAAGACTTTGCTTGTGTTGATGAGTAGATATAGGGTATTGAGATGAGTGTGATTGATTTAGACCTGACATTTATTGGTTTACTTTATGTTGAAGTGAGAAATTGGAATTTAAATAAAAATAAATTGGACTATAAACAATAAAGAAAGTCCATAAATGAAATATAATGACAAATAAAGAATGGTCTTTATTACAAACAAGTTTAAAAAATTACAAGTCCCAAATAATAATAATAATAAAAGCATTGATTCAAGTAAAGAATGTAATCTTTTATTATACTAATGTTCCTCTAACATCATACAACACTTTGAAATAAGAAAATAAAATTGAATACAATAATAAAGAAAGAATAAAGATTTGTACTATATTTACCATATTACGTTTTTTACAAATGTTAAATAAAAGAAGATTCCAAGAATGAGAAATAAGTATAAAATCCTAAAGTAATTCCTATTTTCTACATCTTGGTTTTTCTTCTTCTTGATCTTCATTCCTGCAAATTACATGAACAGACAAACAAAAAAGAAGTGTTGTTATGGTAAATATAATCAATAATCAGTATCAAGCTATCAGTCATAGACAATAGGTAAATACACTTGGCAACATAAGGAAGAACATCTAGCAGTGGATAATACCACCACCCAGCCAAGTTGATCCATAAGGAGAAGCTCCAGGGTTAGAAACTTGAACCTGAGAAGGTCCCACCTGCAAGCATCATAGTCACACATTCACTTGGTGTGCTTTCAACATAGCAAATGGGGCATAAACATGGAGTCAACTGTAGATCAAAAAGTATGATTTCTAGAGGTGCCATGTTTCTCTGCTCAATAGCCTTATGAGGCTTTCGAGGTTGTTTTGATTGCACATAACTATATCACTTAGAACCTTTGGCAATAGTGAAATTTAGAATTAAACTCATACTGGACATCTGAGACATCAAAACAAAATTAATGTGACATAAATGAGAGTGCCAAACACTGGTATCATCTTTAACACCACCACAAATATGATTCACAAACTTATTACAAAAATCTGAAAGAGAGCATCGGAACAAGCCTCCGAACTCATAAACTTTACAAATAAAATTTCCATGTTTTAAAACAACGACTTTATCAAACTCTAAAACAACCTTATATCCATCTCTTCATAAAAGGGAGCCGCTAACGAGATTCTTGTTCATAGTTGGGACATGCTGCATGTTCCTCACCTGCACGATCTTTCCCGATGTGAATTTCAGATCCACCGTGCCAACACCACGAACGTAAGCATGCGCCCCATTCCCCATTAGACGGAAGAAACCCCTGTAGGGAGACGGGTTGGCTACACTAGCGTAAAACAAAAAAAATTCTACCGTGTTAACCAGAAATACTGTTGTCATAGATCACAAGATTACCACTAGACGTGCAGTTGCGGAACTCGATGAAGCACGTTGGGGCAGTGTAGATGTTCTACGTCTCCTCCTTGTCCTTGTCCCACGAGCAGCTCCTCTTTGCGCGGCTCGTCCAAGTACTACAGCTGCAGCACCTCCGAGGTATGCACACGTCCGGAGTGGAAACGTCACATGCCAAATTCCTAGGTCTGCACGTGCAACATAGGCGTAAGAGGAGTGGCTACTGGGTGGGATGCTCAACCCTATTCAGCTTGCCTCACTCTCTCTTATATAGGCATCTCTGGTGGGCTTCTACATTAGCAGCCCATTAGTAGCCTAAGCCTGGTCTAATTCGGATCTAATCCTTATTAGGCTTCCAGCCCCTAAAGTGTGTGACCCTATAGGTTCATACACGTATAGACATGACACGAGTACAATTACTCCATCAATAGTTGGTAGCAAACTCTAGCAAGACATGCCAACTCTTAAACGCATATAAAGATCATTTAGACAAACCATCACAAGGTTGACTACATGTCTTTTCCTTTACCGTATGATATTTGGTCTAGCTCCAAGCTGAAATCTCTTTCTCGATACTGTGATTCAGAATCCCTTACTAGGTTAACTCTTAACCGTATGTAGCACGACCATGGATTTCTAGATCCGATCACTTGAGGGGCCCAGAGATATCTCTCTCAAGCAAATGTGATTATCTATGACGCAGATTCAGTGACAATTTAGTAAAAAATGTCATGTTTTATGTAAAAACGTCACAATTTGGATGAATCTCTGACATTTTTTGCTGAATCGTCACAGAATGAGCGTCATATATAATCACATTTGTTGTAGTATAGAGAGGGGCAAATCCCATCTTGATTGACCAATGCCTTGTAGCATGTATCAGGACAAACCCGAAAGCTACCTTTATAACTACCCAGTAACGGAGCAGTGTTTGATAGCCCCAAATTAAGTCGGTCCACATCTCAAGTACATGCAACAATCTCAGGTCTAAGGACAAAACGTACACGATGTGTAAAGAGAGCTACAAGTATTATTGCCAGTCTCAAGTTGGATCAGTCCAACCCCATGTTCATAACATGTGTCCACATAATTGGTTTGACATCTCCATGTCTATGACTTGCAAAACATAGTCATCAACTAATCGATGTGCTAGTCTAATATTCACGTGTGTCCTTATATGAACTCTGACTAGGAACAACTATTAGGTAACCATACAAGTAAAGAGTTTCACAAACAATTCATATATTTGCCAATCAATACAAGTTGTCTGATATATGGATATTCAAGAAACATTATAATAATACATGGATACACATGAAATATAATCATCTCTATGATTGCCTCTAGGGCATATTTCCTTCTACCCCAGCAACCTGATAAGAAGTAAACATAAAGATGTCAGCACACACATGAATATTAGCACCTGTATCAATCCACCAACATGAAGATTGAAGTATCGAAAGAATAGTAAATGAATTACCGTACCTATTCTTGTTGCTAGCGGTCACGACGTTGACAGTCTTCCCATCTTTCCTCTATGATCTACACGATCTGGGATGTCCTTGGAAATGGTCAAGCTCTCCACAGGTAGAACAACCTAACTCACCTTTGTTCGGCTTCTTCTTCTTCTTAAAGGCTGTAGTATTTATAGTCTTGTTAAAGGAGGGTTCGATGTTCCCTTTGTTCTTGACAAAGGTTTTCTTATGCACCATGTCGGTGCTAGACGGACCCTCGCCTCCTTTCTCAACAGTGTCCTTAGCTCGAGCCTTCTCCTCAACATCAAGAGTCGCTATCAGGTTTTCAACTGATATCTCTTATCTCTTGTGTTTGAGAGTTATGGCGAAGTTCCTCCATGAAGGAGACAATTTTGCAATAATGCACCTAAATACAAACTTATCGGATAAGACACACTTAAGGAGTTCAAGCTCTTTTGTAATGCACTGTATCTCATGAGCTTGTTCGACTATGAAAGCTCTCCATGATATGCAGTTCATTGCTAGCATCTGCTACACCTAACTTTGCATCTAGTGCCTCCTAGAGCTCTTTTGCATTTTTGATATGCATGTACACATCAAACATGTTGTTATCAAGAACACTCAGAACACATCCGACAAAGCGAGTATTGACTTTCTCAAACTTTTTCCGATCCTCATCAGATATAGTTCATTCAGGTAAGCCATTGCTACCCTCGAATACTTTCAGAGCTTGCATCCATATTGTGGTCTTATACTTTCACCTATTAAATGAACTCTGGTAAACTTATTTGGCTTTGTTGCATCGGCCAAGTATCCCATTTTTAACTCAGGAAATTGCCTATAATAAGATTTTAGAATGTTGAATTATTATGCAGAATTTTCACAATTAATTCCATAATATAAATCATGACTACAACGGAAATTCATTTAGGCTCACGGGTGCAAATGAACCGTTGTTACAAAGCACATTTAAAAATATGCATGTACATCTAGATATAATATGTTCGTATAACAAGTTTTCGAAATAAAATAATATTTTTATGTCTCACATAAAAGAAATGGGTGCTGCAACATGACTATTCATAGCCCTTTTTTTTCTTTTTACACAAGGCACATAAAATGTTCATTTTTCTAAAAAAAACTTGTGTATCAACTTAGGAATTTGTGTTTAAATTTTGTTTTTATATATTTTCATAATAGGTTCATTTGCACCCGTGATCCAAAACGCCACCTCCATAACTACATCAGCTATGATCATATGAAACTCTAACATACTAGATGTATTAATCAACACGAATAGTAGAAGTACAAACTCTAGAATGGCCAAAAACACATCAGACCACATGGCACGTACTGATCATTTGTAGACGGAGAAACCATTGGTGTAGAGATTGCAGAGACTTGTCGAAGAAGATGGCGTTGAACACGACACGCACGTGGTGCAGCTTGACGACCGAGATGACGAACTTGAGCAGTCATGCTTAGCGCTTCCCAAAAAACTTACTCGCCCTATCCCATGCAGAATCGCAAATGTGAGTGGTTTTAGAGACCTGGTTCACGCTAGACCTCGGGATGGAGTAGACTACAGTGGCAGTGCAAGAAGAGAGGTGACAAAATCCTAGATTGGTTTCGGTATGTTTCATGGTCGAAGCCACACATTCGCTTATATAGAGCGGCTTGGAAAACTTCTTACCAGGCACAACGTGGGCTAAGTCCACGTCGTGCACGTTCGAGTCGGTTACAGTAACCCACGTTCGGCTCAAGGCTCATTCCACAAACCAAGTGATGCGATGAGCGGGCAGGCGAGTGGCGTCATAGGAGGAGCCCACTCTTCTCACTCACATACAAAGTGGTAAGACACTCCATCTTATAAGGTGGTACAACTCTTGTCAAATTTTTTATGTGAGACTAAACTTTAACTCTTACTCCTCTTACCACGCACATGTGAGCTGCCACCATCTTGGTCTGCTTCACATATGAGCTTCCACACACATGAGGTTTGAGATATAGAAAAATGCTAAAATCATATATGGGTCTAATGATTTAGCCTATTATTTCTAAGACCAAACATAAAAAAGGACCTTTGTCCCGTGTCAAAACCTTGGACAAGAGACATCTCCTGTTGCTTTTCGAACTCGACTTCAATCTCTGAAACAAATCTCAGCTGCTGCAGTTTTCAGGCCCAACCTCACCCGTAGTGGCATTAAACTTTATCTGCCTAGGGACCTTTGAGAGAGCTTCAGCTTCTGCTGACACCAAGATGACTTGTTCAGATACGCATTCCAACTCCCCTTTGTTATTCAGGATAAGACCCTTGAAAGGATCAGCCCAAGACCTTCTGCGAGGAATAAGGAGGCACCTTAGTTCAGATTTTAGCAGCCAGATCAGTGATCAAACTGTCAGGTAGAGCCAGATGTAACACAGCTGCAAAGTACCCGAAGTTTACCTTGAAGCCAAAGCCAGCAACCTCTTCATCATTAGTCAGAAGCCAAAGAGAGAACTGTCAAACCCAGCTTGGATACGTGTGTCCACTGATCATTACAAGTCGCAAAGGAGGCCTCAGACAAGGAAACTGCTGATAAATATCAGCACTGAGAAAGAGAACCATAGCACTGAAATTTATCACCCTGTACTGCAGCCCATCAATCTCCACCAACAGGACTGACATGATACTGGGAACAGGCTGCACATTGCTCAAACTCTCCGCTGAGTCCACTGCCAAGTTTAGATTCGTAATTCAATCTCCAGCTCCACATTAACACCACTAGCACCCCCATTCTGATTCCCATTAAGCACATGATCAGCTGCAGCTTCAGTTTCAGAGAAATTTACGGATTCGCAGGACCATATCGCCGGATCCTCATTAGTGCTACTGTGGAGAACGGGGTAGTAGGCTACTGGATGGGTCGGAGTTCAATTCCTGTCATGGACAAATTTTCGGAATTCTCACGCCGACCCGTTACTACTATATCAAAAAAGTGTCTAGTTTCTTTTAGCACTGTTTTATTTTTCATTAGTGCTACTGTGATTCATTTTTCATTAGTGCTGCTGTGAGAGAGAATTCCTTCCATCATCGATTTCATCGCCAGTAACTTCACGAAGAGGTGAATCGTCCAGTCCGCTAAGACGAGGGATATGCGGCAGACAAATCAGTCACCCAAGGGACAGAATCAGACATATGCGTATATCAACTTTAATATATTATAAGAGGCTTATGGTCTTAATGGTCCGTCTTTTTTTTTGACAATTTTGCCCCTCCAAATCTGAACATATTACAGTATGTGCCACCGTAGAGTAAAAAAAGGGTTCAGACTTCAGAGCACTTGGGCTGGGGCTGGCGGCGGGAGCATCCACGAGGAGCCGACAGCGTCGCGCCATGAGAGAGGAAGGAGGCGAGCTTGGCAGGGGAGCGAGGGCGTTGGGGTTCAGCCACCGGCGACCAAGGCGGCAGTTGGAGCGCAGCCAAGGCGACCCGAAGTAGGTAATCTATTCCCTCTCTCTCCTATGGCGTGCACCCTCTCTCATCTCTTCTCTCGCAGTTTTCTCTCCCTGGTCAAACGACACGGCAGCGGTTAATGGAACACGATGGACTGAAGTTGCAGGGCCTCCGTCTACAGGTGAGGTGGGGTGGAGGCCGGAGGGGAGTGGACGAACTGTGCTGGTCAGCGAGCTCGAGCAGATGCTGATCTCCTGACAGATTGAGAGAGGAGAGGAGTGAATCGTAGCAGATTTAGGCTGTGCCGCTGTATGTTATCAGAGATAGTGAGAGAAATTAGAGGGATTTGAGGGAGATGGTATGAATATTGACGCCTCATGCTACGTCTTGTCCTGCTGATTGTTTGAGAGCGGACAAATGCTATTTTTTTGCCTGTGTTTGCTGCACGAAATAGCAGAAAGGATTCAGAGTGTTTTTATGTGTGTGCGCTGCTACTTGTGTGAGAACACAAAGGATTAAGAGAATATAGATTTATTTTTGTGATGATTTTGCAGGTTCTTCAACAAACCAGCTGAGCCACCTACTAGAGATAAAAAATGTCACCATGGTTATGTTCTACAATCAGATTATTCGTGTCGACAGAGAAGTCAGATATTGAGCCATTCAACAATTATGTCTCAGAACATTTTTATGGTGCTTTATCATGTTCCCTACTAAGTATTTTCAAATAAAAACTATTTATACTTAATAGGGAAACTACAACATTGGGAATTTTATTTATTTTACACCGAAAACTCCGACAGAAGCTTGGGCGGTGGCAGACGAACATGGGAGGTGGCGCCGTGCAAGATTGGGAGCACCCCCTATAATGGCTAGCGATACGAACAATATAAGATAAGGAGGAAGGCAATCCGGACGTTAGATGAGGGTAGATGAGGTTCAAGGTAGGTGGGTCAACTGGCTTCTTTGTAGTGGGTGGGGGTTTGTTTAACAATTGTGCCAGTTAGATAGGCCTCTCCCACTAATATTGTTCATCAACTATTTTAGTTCAATTAATCACTTAACTAAGTCTTCGCATGGTAGTTTTTTTCTCCTTGCAACGTACAAGCATGTTTGCTATTAGTTATTATGTTTGAGTTTTACGAATCATGGAGTAGACAGACGAGTTCAAAAAGAAATCACCAATATAAGCCTAAAAATGATATAGTTGTAAGATTATTGAAACTTACAATGCGGCATGTGCTATGACAAAAAAAATAACGTGTCGTAGCAACGCACGTGCATTTAGCTAGTCAGCTTTAATTCTTCAAATCTTCCTTCTCGGGCAACAAGCCGATCCTTTACCTTGCAAACTTTGCATCTCCTTCGGGCAAGCACGGCCCATATATGGCCTAATTCCAAACAAAGTCGGCATCTCAGTTTAGAAAAGCAACCACGCTGAGAGGCCGAGAGGGGCGGAAATGCTATACACCACCCGCGTGCGGTGCGGTCAGCTCGTGCCGCCCAGGGGAATGGGCCAGCCCGGTTCTCATTTTTGTTTTTCTCGTTCTGGGTTTTCTTTTTTCCTTTTCTGTTTTTGTTTTTTGTTTTTCCCCTTTTTTTAAGTTTAGGATTTGATAAATTTTTCATGATTTTTTGGAAAATGTTCATGTTGTTTTTAAATCACTAATTTAAAAAAAATCCATGATTTTTAAAGATTTGGTTCATTATTTTGAATTTTGGTTCATGATTTTTGAATTTTGGTTTATGATTTTTTGAAAATTTTCATGCTTTTTGGAAAATTGGTTCATGATTTTTGGAAATTTGGTTCATGATTTTTGGAACATGTTCATGATTTATAAAAAAAGTTCATGATTTTATATTGTTTATACTATTTGAAAAATATTTATGAATATTCAAAAATTGTTCACATTCTTAACTCATTATTATATAAAATGTCCAGAGTTTGAAATATAGAAAAATAAAACAGAAAAATAAAGGAATGAAAAGAAAGAAAAAAAGAAATCACTGCAACAGGGTTGGCCCAGCTGCCACACTCGTTCAGACGACACGCGGGGCTGCGTCGCTTGAAGCGGCATATTCAAGCGATTTTTCTTAGTTGGGCCGGGATCGAGCGTCCAGTTGCCTAGAGTAGAGGCCCGTTCATGTATTTGTGGCATAGAGGGAACACGACGACCTTCATACTCCATACCATGCAAATGACGAGTAATTCTTAATACCAAAATACAATAGTATTGCTAGAAAACTATGAGCATGAAACTTGCACAATCAGTTATCTTATGATTGAACATGTCGAGATCCTTCAATTTCTGCATCATTTTTGTTTCCATATTGACCTATGCGTCGGCCTCAACATCGATTTGACCGGCATAGTAATACACTCAACATGAGAGAACTTGCAATACATTCTGCAAGTAAAATACATGAGACAGCCGCACCAAGCTCTCTTCTTCTCCCCTCAATTCTATCCACGGTAGCTTGAGAGTCGCAAAGGAGTGGCCGGGACGATCCCGAGCTCGCCGACGGAGATGGCGGAGGAGAGACGCCGGCATAGGTAGTAGTAGTCTAGGTGTAGTTTTTCTCTTTGTGGAGTTTGGCGCCTGGTCGCCGGGCGGAGTGCCTCTATCATCCGCGAGCAACGACAGGAGGTTGGTGTTGGTGTTTGTGACCGCGGCATGCGTGTGGTGCCTTTGGCTGCTGCTCATCTTCACCATGGCGCCGCCCCTAAATAAGCTCGCTGTCGGTCAAAATTTTGGTTTGGCTGGTTCCTTTGCTTTTTAGGTTCATCAGTATAGAGCTGCAACACCTCTTCTGGACGGCCGCGGAGACAAGGGGAAGAGCCTCAGCTGCTATTCTTGCTGCTCGTCTGAAGAGCCCAAGGATGGGGTCGTCGGCTTGTTGTTCCCTAGGAGTGTCATCTCGCCGGCAAGAGAGCGGTGCTATCTGCTCTCCTGGGTGTAACGAGCGTTTCCCCAGAAGCTGTGATCTTTGGAGTACCTCAGCGGCGACCGACGAATTCTATCGCTGCTATCCATGGCGCACGGAGATGCTCCGGGCTCAGCAAGAATCGTAGCCCAAGATTCTTCCTCCAAGCCGTCGTGCCACTTTGTAGGATCTTCTCTGACCTCAGCATGGGATCCATGGCCGACGCCTCCCCAAGTGGCAAGCTCCCCGGTGACGACATTGATCCCTGTGTTGGCCGGTCTCCCAGATACGGTGAAAAAGACCAAGGACCAGATCACGTTTTCGACCTTTTTTCTAGGGTCTTCTTTGTAAAAGTGTTAGCCCTATTTCCGAATTCCCCTTTTCTTAGGGCATGTACAATGCTAGAGAATACATGCCTTTTCTTGGGTCTCCACATCATTTAGAGAAGACACAATATATAACTTGCACAATGCATTATCTCTTATTGCTATCTCAAGCAACTAATGAGAATTGGCTATTTTAGTAAGAAATTGATTGGCTAAGAGAATACATATGGTACAATGGAGAAAATAGTTTTCTCTTATTTCTAAGAGATCACCCCTTAGCTAAGGGAAGACAACTTTCTCTTTCTTGTTTCTCTCTCCTTCAATTAAGCAAAAATCTAACATAGCAAGTATAAGGGAAGGATGATATCATCGCATTGTACATGCCCTTAGGGGCCTAGCTGTATTTTTGTATCGCTGCTTTGATTAATGAAAGCTTCTAGGACCTTTGGGCCCATCCCGTAAAAAAGTAAACTACATGAGGTAAGTAAACTACATGAGGTAAGATCAATACATCCATGGTGGCATACAAAATAGCAGAATGGAGGGAGAAATGACGCAAGCTGATGAACACACCCATTAATAGATATATATCAAGTACGCGCAAATTTTGAACTATTCTAATTTCCAGTGTAACTACACCAGCCATAACGAATATGAGAGGTATTAAACAAATATATACCCTTTTTCAATAAGCGAAAGGAAAAACTAAGTAAATACATCAATTATGTGTTGCATAGGTAATCTACTATTTTTAAATCACAAAATACCAAAATAAGGCAATCATCAACATCGATCAATTTAGTACTATGATTCTACTAAAATCGATCATTTTGCACTGATTAAGAGAACAAAATATTAATCATCTAAACCCGCTTCTTAGCAAGTAAAAGAAGATGATCTTGTTGGATTATTAGACATAATTTTCACAATTAATTTCAGAATATAGGTCATGACTACAACAGCTACGATCATGTTAACCTCTAACATACTAGACGTATTAATCAACATGAACATCAGTAGTGCAAATACAAATACAGCCATGGTATGACAATAGATCGGATCACGGTGTACGTACTGATCGGTTATCGATGAAGTCGCCGTTGGTACAGTGGTTGTCGTACCCTGTCGAAGAAGGGCGTTGAAGACAAGTCACCTGTGGACCAGGAGATCGCCTAGAAAGACGCACCGTGATGACGAAATTGAGCAGTGGTTCTAGAGACCTGCTCTCCCGTTCGCCGGTGCACACAGGCAAGCAGGATGGAGTAGACTGCGATGGCGGCACAAACAGAGAGGAGGCAAAACCCAAAATTGGTTTTTTGGTATGCTGTGGCAGTATTCACGCAAAACTTTATATAGAGCGGCTCAAGAAACCCGCAGAGGGCACGTCGTGGACCGAAGCCACGTTGCACACGTTCGGGTCGGTTACAAATAGCCCACGATCTAGGAGCGACACGAATAAGCTGACTATTGACACGTCTGTCA
This sequence comes from Avena eriantha, assembly GCA_910589775.1. Taxonomy (NCBI): domain Eukaryota; kingdom Viridiplantae; phylum Streptophyta; class Magnoliopsida; order Poales; family Poaceae; genus Avena; species Avena eriantha. Next base: position 143,190,705 of record OU342744.1, on the reverse strand, counting down.
AAACCTCACAAGTTTTCCTTAGTTGTAAAAATAAAGCTCGGCTCGGCGAGATTCCCATAACCCGCAGCGCACGTGTATCGTGACGAGACGGACGGGCGGGCAGTGCGTGCGTGCGAGCGGCGGCATCGTCAGAGGAGGAGCGCACGTGTAGCTCTCTTATTGCCACTCACTTACAAAGTGGTACAACACTCCACGTTATAAGATGATGTAACTCTCCTCCAAATTTTTATGTGAGACTAAATTTTAACTCCCATGTGATATGCCTCAAACATGGGCCCAAACACATATGAGCTTCTACAAACATGAGCTTTAAGATTTAGGGAAAATCTGAAATCTACATGGGCTTATTTAGATTAGCTTATTATTTCTAATAACCCCCACCAGATCTCAAATGCCCATTTAAATATTTGCCAATCCTCGTTACTTATTTATATACCAGTGTTTCAACAGAGAAAGTTAAGTTGAATTTCTACCTAGAAACTTGAGCTACGTCTATCAACAACTTGAATAATGGATAAACCTTGAATTGCAAGTTTGGTGCCAATAGATTTCAATCAAAATCATAACTAGTACATGGTTGCCAGTAGCCTATCCCGCGGGTTGGAGCATATGCGTCATACTTCCTAGTCTCTTCGTGAGTTTACTAGAGACCACCCAAGTCTCATAGACTGTGACTTTATAGTCGAGCTCATATATGTGTTCTTTCAAAAATGCCCTGTAGGACAACATCTTTGCTAATTATAGCTAACAGAAACACATTAAGACATGTTGCCAACCTACCTTACAGATTTTAAGAGTTATGCATCTTCACATAGAGAGGGTTACAAAATACTCTCCTCAGTCAAACTACTAGCTTGTTCTTCCTAGATCCTAATTCACGGGATCTCCGATCACATAGGTTGGGTTACCACTATGGTGTGACATCCATGGGTCTCAACCCCATCTCCCCGGATGCATTTTCTATCACAATTCGTGATAGTCCTCTTTGTAAAGGGATCTGCCAGGTTTTTATCTGTTTGAATATACATAACAACTATTACTCTGGAGTTTCTCAATTTCCTGATAGATTTCAAACGTCTCTTTACGTGTCTTGATAACTTCGCGCTATCCTTAGAATTGTTCACTTTGACACTAACAATTTGGTGGTCACAAATTCAAAAGGATTACCGACACAGGTTTTCAACCACATGCAAGTCCATCAAGAACTCACGCAGCCATTCTGACTCAATACTGGTTGTGTCTAAAGCAGAAAGTTCTACTTCCATAGTTGACCTCTTCAATATGGTCTGTCTACGAGATCTCCATGAAACTGCACCACCTCCAAGGGTAAAAACATACCCGCTCGTGGCATAGAGTTCATCAACGTCAGAGATCCAGTTCGAATCACTATATACTTCAAGCACAGCAGGGTGCCCTTAATAGTGAATTCCAAATCTCATTGTACCACATAGATAGTGCTTGACCCTTTCAAGTGCATGCGAATGATCAATACCCGAGTTAGACATGAACCTACTCAACTTGCTCACAGCTAAGTACATGAGAGAACCAACAATTTGTGAATATTTCAACTGGTCTGTTTGTTCCTTCCTGTTCTTTCGCAATGTCAAAACTAGGATCATAAGGTGTTGGAGAAGTCTTGTTATCAATAAAACCACAATGGCTCAAGACCTTCTCAACATTATGAGACTACATTAAAGTAATCCCATTCTCGTTCTTAATAAGCTTGATGTTCAGAATCACATCAGCCTCTCCCAGATCTTTCATGTTAAAACTCTTTGACCGGAAAGCCTTGACTTCACTTATCACTTTCTTGTTTGTACTAAAGATCAGAATATCATCCACGTATAAACATAATATAACACTATCGCCCCCACCATGGCGATAGTACACACACCTATCAGCCTCATTAATGGCAAAGCTAGCAGAAAGTAGAGTTCTGTCAAACTTCTCATGCCATTGCTTGGGTTCTTGTTTCAGGCAATATAAAGACTTTAACAACTTGCACACCTTTGTCTCTTCACCTTTTTACCACAAACCCATATGGCTGATCCATATAGATCTCCTCTTCCAACTTTCCATTAAGGAAAGTTGTCTTCACATCCATTTGATGAACAAGAAGACCATAAGAGGCAGCTAGGCAAAGACGGACCCAGAAAATTTTCAAAGCCTAGGCAAGCCAAAGTGTGACTAATTTTTTTTACATACGAACTGAACTGAATGACCCTGGATTGGTAATTATTCATCCATATGTGCCACTAGAATACATCAAAAAACGGATCCCATCCACTTTCTCTTACGGATGCTAACCGATCGTTCACATCACTAACTAGTTCTATTGTATGAACAATATTTAGATCCTTACTTTGAAAGACACGTGAAACCTCATTTGCAATGACGAGTGATACATTGCAAATGTATCTATAATTTTTGATGTTCCATGCTTGGTTTTATCCACTTTCTTGTGTTTTGTTCCAATTTTGGAGTACTTTTCATATGATTTCTTGGACTAACCTATTAACAAGAGCCACAGTGCCAGCTGCCTGTTTTCTGCTGTTTTTGGTTCCAGGAAAGTCAGAAAATGAATATTCTCGGAATTGGACGGGACAAAAGCCAAAGTGCCTATTTTTCCGGAAGTGATCAAGTGCCAAAATACGAGACGGAGAAGGGCCAGGGAGCCACCACACCACCTGGCCACGCGGCTAGGCCTGGCCCGCGCCAGGGGATGGTGTGGCCGCTCCTGGCACCCCCTCGGCCTCTCCTTCCGCCTATATATTTCCCTCGGGATGAAAACCCTAAGGGCCCGATCAAAAATCCACGAAAGAGTCTGTAGCCGCCGTCATCTCCATCCCTAGATCGGGAGGGATCTGAAGCTCTTCCCGGCACCTTGCCGGAGACGGGAATTCACCCTAGAGGCCTTTTCATCACCATGCAAGCCTCCGGTGTGATGCGTGAGTAGTTCATCCTTGGACTACGGATCCATTTAGTAGCTAGATGGCTGGTTCTCCTCCTTTGTGCTTTCATGTCTAGATCTTGTGAGCTCCGTTCATGATCAAGATCATCTATTTGTAATTCTGTATGTTGTGTTTGTGGGGATCCGATGGATATTGAGATGCTATTTCAGATTGATTATTGATTCTATCATGTCTTTGTTATTTGTGATCTTGCATGCTTTCCGTAGTTAGTAGCTATCTTGGCCAAGTAGATGCTAGCAACTCCAAGAGTTAGTATTTATGCTCGATAGTGGGTTCATGCCTCTGGTAATCTAGGGAAGTGACAGAAATCTCTAAGGTACTAGATGTGCTGTTGCTACTAGGGAGAAAACAACAATCCTTTGTTCATAGAACAATCGTATTGTTTACTTTACACGCAGTTCGTAAAACAATAATCTGTTGCTTTCAACTTAATACTGGAGGGGGTTCGGATGATAACCTGAAGGTGGATTATTAGTCATAGATGCAGTTGGATGGCGGTCTATGTATAATGTTGTAATGCCCAATCAAGTCTCAAAGGAGTCAAGATGATTAGTATATGCATGTATTGCTTTCTCGGTGTTTGTCAATTGCCCCGCTGTAATTTGTTCACCCAGCATGTTATCTATCTAAGGAGAGCCACCTCTAGTGAACTATGGATCCCGGTCCTTGTCTTTTATATTCAATCTACAAACTGTTTACTTTTTGTGTTTACTTTCTGCAAACTTTTACTTCTTTCCATTCGATACGTTTAATCCTTTGTTTTCTGCAAAACACGGTGAGATTGACAACCTCATCGCAAGTTGGGGACAAAGTTCTGTGGTTGTGTTGTGCAGGTTGATACATTGCAAATGTATCTATAATTTTTGATGTTCCATGCTTGGTTTTATCCACTTTCTTGTGTTTTGTTCCAACTTTGGAGTACTTTTCATATGATTTCTTGGACTAACCTATTAACAAGAGCCATGATGTCTACGCACTTCTATTCTTGTAGACAGTTGTTGGGCCTCCAAGTGCAGAGGTTTGTAGAACAACAGCAAGTTTTCCCTTAAGTGGATTACCCAAGGTTTATCGAACTCAGGGAGGAAGTGGTCAAAGATATCCCCTCTCAAGCAACCCTGCAATCAAGATACAAGAAGTCTCTTGTGTCCCCAACACACCCAATACACTTGTCAGGTGTATAGGTGCACTAGTTCGGCGAAGAGATAGTGAAATACAAGTGGTATGGATAAATATAAGTGGTAACGGTGATAGAAAATAACTTGATGGCGTGGAAAAGACTAAAAGCAAACTGAAATAAAGATGGCAGCAAGCAAACATGTAACAGATCTAATAGCAAACGATGTTTCAGTGCTTAGAGACAAGGCCTAGGGATCATACTTTCACTAGTGAACACTCTCATATAAATATATTCTTCTTTGTGATACTACTCTTAACTACTCTCCGGTTGGACACTCTAATCGATGGTAGGGCTATAACAGCACACCTCAAAGTAAGCCTTTCCCATCTAGAAAACCCCACACTGTCACCTTGAGTACTAGATGAGTCCAACAAACACCACAATTTCATAAAGACATCCAACTCCAAATATAACTCATAACAAGTATTTGTAATCTCTTGCCTAAGTGCCACCATGGTGTGCACGCTGTCACTTTCACACACATGGGCAGAGCAGAGATCTAATAAAGCACTTGAGTAGCAAGGTAGATCTATAGATTACAAGCTCATGATCACAATATGATCATGCATAGAGAGAGATGAACACATAGCTACCGGTAGAACCCTTAGCCTCGAGAGAGAGATACTCCCTCCTCATCATGGGAATCAGCAATGGTGATGGAGATGGTGGTGGAGATCGATGGATATGGCTCCGAGGGCACTTCCCCGTCCCGGCAGGGTGCCAGAACAAAGACTTTCTGTCCCCCAAATCTCCCCTTCGGTGGCGGCGGCGCTGTGGAACTTTTCGTGGATTTCTGGTTGACGATTTAGGGTTTCTGTCTCGGGAGGCTTCTTCTAGGCCAGAGGGCAAGGACGGTGGGCGGCCAGGGGGCCCACACCATGCCCTAGCGCCGCCTAGGTGGACCCGCGCCTAGGGGTGGTGTGGCCACCCTTTGTCCCCTCTCCGGCTCTCCTTCTGGCTCCGTGAGTCTTCCAGGAAAATAGTAACTTTGGCTTTTGTCCCGTCCAATTTCGAGAATATTCATTTTCTGACTTCCTGGAACCAAAAACAGCAGAAAACAGGCAACTAGCACTGTGGCATCTTGTTAATAGGTTAGTCCAAGAAATCATATGAAAAGTACTCCAAAGTTGGAACAAAACATAAGAAAGTAGATAAAACCAAGCATGGAACATCAAAAATTATAGATACATTTGCAATGTATCAACATCCCCAAGCTTAACTCCTGCTCGTCCTCGAGTAGGTAAGTGATAAAAAGAAAGAATAATTTTTGAGGTGACATGCACCATCATAAACTTGATCAAAGTATTTGTAAAACATTCAAAGCTGGGATCATAGTACTTCAATCATAACATGAAAGACAAAGTTCTAGCAATAAGACAAAGAAACTATGATGCAACATGAAAAGGCACAAACAAAAGATTCATGAATAACAATGCTTTGCAAGACGTTTGTTTGTTTCACATAAAGAAAACATAGCATAGTAGCATTCAGCTTGTCCCTCATAGAGTAGCAAACATAAATGCATAGGACACCTTCAAAGTTCATAAGAGTGACTAGATACAAATAGTTTAAAACAAGCAATATGAAGTTATGCATCAATCAACTAGTCTTGGGACAATGCACATAGAACTAAGAATGGCCACTATGCTCTCAAAGTAGGTGCATAAAGGTAGAAGGTGAAGACTCAATATAATGGTGGAAGAAAGGCCTTTTTTATAAAAGGAAGTAGGGATTCAAGTCTCATAAAGAGCTTCCAAAAATTATGGTACTTATAGCTTTCAGCTCTCATTGCCCCTATCATAAGCATCTTGAAGTGATTAAGGTTAAAGTGAACAAACTATGGTGTACATGCTTGATGAAGTATAAGTCAGAAATATCATGTCCCTTGTATACGAGGGCCTCTCCTCATGCTACTCAAGTTTAGTCACCGGTAAGTTCTTGTCATTGTAAGTACATGTGTATCATTGAGAACCACCAACGGGGTACCCCTTGCCCGATGATATGGAAGAATCCCCATATCAAAATGACAAGGCAAGCAGACAACAAGCATCTCAACAATCTTCTTATTTACCATGGGAATATGGTGCTTTTTCTCTATTTCCTCTTTTCATAATCTTTTTTTTCTTTTCTCTTTTTTTCTCAATATAGGACTCTTTTTTTGTAAGAAGAATGCTTCATAGACAGCTCATTATGGTTACGCTGCAGGTTTCCACCATGTCAGCATGGATTAGACCAGCGGCCCAGGCGTTTCTCTAACACATATACATAACTCCATGGACTTACAAGCTCCCCTTTCATTTCACACCGACGACATCCATATACAAAAGAGCATGATATCAACTAGGTACAAGTACCAAGTGCAATGCTGAAAGCGTTCCCCATGAAACCATGGTTCTGCTAATTCCCAACAAATAAGTGCAAGCATATACAACATAGAAGACACAATTGTTCAAGTTTATTAAGGGCAAGAAAAGTAAAGTATGCCATCAAGTTCGTGAGAGCTTTAATCACTAGTTTTGTCATAACAAGTGGAAGGTAGACAAAAGCATGAATGTACTTGGAATAGCATAAGCTAGTAGGTAGGTATGGTGGACTCTTTGGAAAAACTTGGTTTAGGGAGTTGGATGCATGAGTGGAACTCATACTTTGTTGTGGAGGCTAGCAAAAGACTGGGAGCGACAAACTAAGAGAGAAATAATGGCCATAATCATGCAGAGCGACAAAACATCATTGATCAAAGCATAAGGTGATACTACAAGTTGAAAACTAAAGGATCATAAAGGCTATGGTGACTTGAGATAGTCATAACATGGCGTGAGCATGTGCCAAGTCAACCCAAATAAAGCATCAAAGGAGAATACCACTATACTATGCTTTAATATGCTAAAACAACGCATGATTCATCCAAGGCACATTAAGAAATCTCAATTGTTTATAACAAGTCATGCTACAACAAAGAATACTAAGCATAAAGCCAAAACAATATCAAGCATGGCATGACAGAGCATAGGCCACAGTCAAAAACAAGCTCCTTTTACCACTTAAGCATGAACTTTCCTACTCTTTTCCAATCCAAACCAAACTTTTTGAAAACCAATGTAAGAAAGAGAGGGTCCAACCAATTTATTCAGAAAACTAAGCAAACCAAGCAAACGAAAAACCAAAATGAAAACGAAAAAGAAGACGCTCCAAGAAAAACACAACTGTGCATGAAACAATAAAAATGAAGCGTTTGGAAGAAACCTGGGATTTTTATTGATGAAGAAGGGGATGCCTTGGGCATTCCCAAGCTTTGACGCTTGTACTTTTTGGATATTTCATGGGGTGCCACACGTGGCATCCCCAAGCTTGAGCTTTAGTCCATCCTTCATCTCATTACTCATTCCTTCCATACACCTGAAATTTTTCCTTCATACAAAACTTCACACAATCTCATTAGCAACATTAGTGCACTCAAGATAAATAAGTCTCAAGGTTCAGTTCTAACAACAAATAAACTTCCATTAGAACACTAGCTACTGTAGCACTTCCCTCAAAAAGCTCCATTCCCCAAAAGAACTCAAGAAGGAACCAACAAGAAGCAAATGCAGAAAATGGCAGAAATCTGTCAAAACAGACCAGCAGGTAAAGACGATTTTTTTTGAAGACCTTTTGTTGCTAAAATCAAAAAGTGGTGAACTAACGAAAGTTATATAACAACCTGGGGAAGAAGCAGAAAACTTCACGCCTCAAAAAGATGTACAGGGATTTTACACTAATTTTTACGGTGAAGCACAAAAATCTGTTTCGGGACAGCAACTTTCCCAATCATTACTTCTCTCTCATTAGAGGTTACTCTTGGCACAAAAAGCAAAAAAAAAAGGATAAGGAGCGTTTATTACTGAAGTAATAACTTCCAAGACTCATCTAAAACTTTTGGGTTATCTCCCAATAAGTACTTTTCTTCAATGCCTTTAAGTTAGGCATGATAGTTTGAGAAGATGCTCACATAGGAAATATGAATTGAAGTAAAAGAGAGCATCAAGAAGCAAATTCAAAACACATTTAAGTCTAACCCAATTCCTATGCATAGGAATCTTGTAAAGAAACAAGTCATGAAAGCACAAATCAACAAGCATAGGAAAGCAAAACAAGTGCAACTTCAAGAATTTCAACATAAATAGGGGAAACTTAATAATGTTGAGATACATAAAACCATGTTTCCCTCTCTCATAATAACTTTCAGTAGCATCATGAATAAAATTAACAATATAACTATCACATAAAACATTCTTATCATGAGCCACATGCATATAATAATTATTACTCTCCACATAAACATAGTCATTCTTATTAATTGTAGTGGGAGCAAATTCAACAAAATAACTATCATTATTATTCTCATCACCATAATCATCAAATATAGGAGGTTTGGTATCATCATAAGCAATATAATTGCTATCTTCCAACGTTGGGGGACTAAAAAGATCATTTTCATAAAAAGTAGCTTCCCCAAGCTTAGGCCTTTCCATAGCATTAGTAATAATGGTGTCCAAAGAATTCATACTAATAACATTGCTATTAGCATGCAAATAAAGTTCCATAGGTTTTTTAATTTTCTCTTCAAACACTTCATGTCCTAACTCAAAATAAATACTATAAAGCTCTGTAATTTTGTTGTTGTTTTCCATTAAGCCTAACTAGTGAAAACAAGAAACAATAAGACAAAATTGCAGAATCTAAAGGAAATAACTTCGAGCACTCACACCAGAGGATGGGAGTACCTTTTACCTTACCTCCCCGGCAACGGCGCCAGAAAATAGGCGTTTGCCGTGGGAGGTTCTTCTTCTTTAATCCTCTGGTGTGAATACGTTTTACCTTACCTCCCCGGCAGCGGCGCTAGAAAATAGCTTGATGTCTACGTACTTCTATTCTTGTAGACAGTTGTTGGGCCTCCAAGTGCAGAGGTTTGTAGAACAGCAGCAAGTTTTCCCTTAAGTGGATTACCCAAGGTTTATCGAACTCAGGGAGGAAGTGGCCAAAGGTATCCCCTCTCAAGCAACCCTGCAATCAAGATACAAGAAGTCTCTTGTGTCGCCAACACACCCAATACACTTGTCAGGTGTATAGGTGCACTAGTTCGGCGAAGAGATAGTGAAATACAAGTGGTATGGATAAATATAAGTGGTAACGGTGATAGAAAATATCTTGACGGCGTGGAAAAGACTAAAAGCAAACTGAAATAAAGATGGCAGCAAGGAAACATGTAACAGATCTAATAGCAAATGGTGTTTTAGTGCTTAGAGACAAGGCCTAGGGATCATACTTTCACTAGTGAACACTCTCATATAAATATATTCTTCTTTATGATACTACTCTTAACTACTCTCTGGTTGGACACTCTAATCGATGGTAGGGCTATAACAACACACCTCAAAGTAAGCCTTTCCCATCTAGAAAACCCCACACTGTCACCTTGAGTACTAGATGAGTCCAACAAACACCACAATTTCATAAAGACATCCATCTCCAAATATAACTCATAACACGTATTTGTAATCTCTAGCCTAAGTGCCACCATGGTGTGCACGCTGTCACTTTCACACACATGGGGAGAGCAGAGATCTAATAAAGCACTTGAGTAGCAAGGTAGATCTATAGATTACAAGCTCATGATCACAATATGATCATGCATAGAGAGAGAGATGAACACATAGCTACCGGTAGAACCCTTAGCCTTGAGAGAGAACTACTCCCTCCTCATCATGGGAATCAGCAGTCGTCATGGAGATGGTGGTGGATATCGATGGAGATGGCTCCGGGGGCACTTCCCCATCCCGGCAGGGTGCCGGAACAGAGACTTTCTATCCCCCGAATCTCCCCTTCGGTGGTGGCGGCGCTGCGGAACTTTTCATGGATTTCTGGTTGACGATTTAGGGTTTCTGTCTCGGGAGGCTTCTTATAGGCTAGAGGGCAAGGTCGGTGGGTGGCCAGAGGGCCCACACCATGCCCTGGCGCAACCTAGGTGGACCCGCGCCTAGGGGTGGTGTGGCCACCCTATGGCCCCTCTCCGGCTCTCCTTCTGGCTCCTTGAGTCTTCTGGGAAAATACTAACTTTGGCCTTTGTCCCGTCCAATTCCGAGAATATTCATTTTCTGACTTCCTGGAACCAAAAAAAGCAGAAAACAGGCAACTGGCACTATGGCATCTTGTTAATAGGTTAGTCCAAGAAATCATATGAAAAGTACTCCAAAGTTGGAACAAAACATAAGAAAGTAGATAAAACCAAGCATGGAACATCAAAAATTATAGATACATTTGCAATGTATCAAGCCACAGTGCCAGCTGCCTGTTTTCTGCTGTTTTTGGTTCCAGGAAAGTCGGAAAATGAATATTCTCGGAATTGGACAGGACAAATACCAAAGTGCCTATTTTTCCGGAAGGGATCAAGTGCCAGAATACGAGACGGAGAAGGGCCAGGGAGCCACCACACCACCTGGCCGCGCGGCCAGGTTTGGCCCGCGCCAGGGGGTGGTGTGGCCGCTCCCGGCACCCCCTCGGCCTCTCCTTCCGCCTATAAGTTTCCCTCGAGACGAAAACCCTAAGTACCCGATCAAATATCCACGAAAGAGTCTGTAGCCGCCATCATCTCCATCCCTAGATCGGGAGGGATCTGAATCTCTTCCCGGCACCCTGCTGGAGAGGGGAATTCACCCTGGAGGCCTTCTTCATCACCATGCAAGCCTCCGGTGTGATGCGTGAGTAGTTCATCCTTGGACTACGGATCCATGCAGTAGCTAGATGGCTGGTTTCTCCTCCTTTGTGCTTTCATGCTTAGATCTTGTGAGCTCCGTTCATGATCAAGATCATCTATTTGTATTTCATACATGTTGTGTTTGCGGGGATCCGATGGATATTGAGATGCTATTTCAGATTGATTATTGATTCTATCATGTCTTTGTTATTTGTGATCTTGCATGCTTTCCGTTGTTAGTAGCTATCTTGGCCAAGTAGATGCTAGCAACTCCAAGAGTTAGTATTTATGCTCGATAGTCGGTTCATGCCTCTAGTAATCTGGGGAAGTGACAGAAATCTCTAAGGTACTAGATGTGTTGTTGCTACTAGGGAGAAAACAACAATCCTTTGTGCATAGAACAATCGTATTGTTTACTTTACACGCAGTTCGTAAAGCACTAATCTGTTGCTTGCAACTTAATACTGGAGGGGGTTCGGATGATAACCTGAAGGTGGATTATTAGTCATAGATGCAGTTGGATGGCGGTCTGTGTATTATGTTGTAATGCCCAATCAAGTCTGAAAGGAGTCAAGATGATTAGCATATGCATGTATTGCTTTATCGGTGTTTGTCAATTGCCCCGCTGTAATTTGTTCACCCAGCATGTTATCTATCAAAGGAGAGCCACCTCTAGTGAACTATGGATCCCGACCCTTTTTCTTTACATACAATCTACAAAATGTTTACTGCTTTGTGTTTACTTTCTGCAAACTTTTACTTCTTTCCATTCGATACGTTTAATCCTTCGTTGGAAAATACTATCCTCCTGCTAAGATTATATCCATGAGAAGTGAAATAATGAAGTTTAAACAACTTGATAATGAGCATGTTTCTCAAGCTCGGGAATGAATGAAATCTTTGGTAAAGAATTGTCCCACTCATGGACTGACTGCTTGGATGATCATCCAAACTTTTTATGCAGGATTGAACTATTCTTCAAGGAACCTATTGGATTCTGCTCCTGGAGGTACCTTTATGACCATCTGATACGTCCATTTTGCATCACTATTCTATGTCTTAATTCACTATTATTCATTGATATATTTCGTATTGAGAGGTGATACTTATGTTATTTCATCTGTTTTTGCATGGTTGATGACTTTTGAAACATGGACCGATGCAGTCAGGATTCTGATGAAAAAGGTGCTGTTTGGAGGCAAAATTCACGAAGATCAGAAAATCCGGGAAAATATACGGAAAATCCTATTTTTCTAGAAGACTAAGGATGCCAGAAGATGGAGTGGAGGTGGGTCACAGGGGGCCCACACCTCCCCATGGCGCGGGCAGGCCTAGGCCGCGCCTGGAGGTGGTGTGGCCGCCCTGGCCCACTCCAGCCTCTCCCCTCTGGCGTATATCATCCTCCCGAAACCCTAAGACTCGGGGAGCGACCACAGAAAGATTCCGCCGCCTCTGCGGGGCGGAAAACACCGAGAGAGAAAGATCTCTCCGGCAGACAGATTTTTGCCGGGGGAATTCCTTCCCCCAGAGGGAAGATCGTCGCCATCAACACCACCATCAAGCTGGACTTTATTGGGATCATCATCATCATCATCACCACCATCATCACCATCAGCACCCTCATCACCATCTCCATATTGCTGTAACAATTGGTTGAATCTTGCTATAGTTCATAGGGGAAACTTTCCCGGTGTTGATTACTCTTTGTAGTTGATGCTATTGAGTGAAACATTGAATTATTGTTTATGTTCAGATTGTTATACATCATTATTCCATCTCTGATCATGATCCATATGATGTCTTGTGAGTAGTTCGTTTTGTTCTTGAGGACATGGGAGAAGTCTTGTTGTTAGTAGTGGAGTTGTGTTGAGAAAGATTCAAGAGATTGTTATTTAAGTTGTGGTGTACTTCTTCTAGTGGTGTCATGTGAACGTCAACTACATGACACTTCACCTATATGGGCCTAGGGAAATGCATTGTGTATTTGGCTACTAATCGTAGGGGTTGTCGGAGTGACAGAAACATGAACCCCCGTTAGGAAAACCATTGCACAAGGGACGTAAGGGTCTTAGAGTTTAAAGCTGTGGTTAGGTTTTACCTTAATTACTTTCTTGTACTTACGGATGTTTGCAAGGGGTATAATCACAAGTATGTATTAGTCTTGGATGGGGCGATACATTAGCACTGGTTCACCCACACAACACTTAGCAAGCTAGATAAGATTAATCGACTATATGAAGCGAAAGCACTTGACGGTCTTCCCATGTGTCCTCGAGAACGTTTGGTCATCTATAGAAATACAATCGGCTTGTCCGTTGCTGCATAAAGGATTGGGCCACTTGCTATATTTATTCCTACTGTCTTTTATTTACTCGTACTTTGTTTACTTGCTTTATCGAAACCCCTAAAAATCCGTTTGCTAAGTATTTGCAGAGAATTCCTGATCCATACCACTAGCCAGCACATTCTGCTCCTCGTTGGGTTCGACACTCTTACTTATCGAAAATACTGCGATACACCCCCTATACTTGTGGGTCATCAAGACTATTTTCTGGCGCCGTTGCCGGGGAGTGAAGCACTATTGGAGAGTGGAACTGGTAAAGGAAACTTCTACTGTGAGTATTGTTTACTTCTGCTAGTTGCTTTATTTTTGTTATGGATAATTCGCTGTGTTTCTTATTTGGTAATGCTACTACCACTGCTAAGGTAGTAGATAAGCCACCCCCTGCTGAGAAAGATGTTTTCAAAATACCTACAAGAATTATTGATCGTGTTATGGATAACTACTATGTTGGGGATGGAACTGTCCATCTCGGTGATCATTTACTCTTTATACACGAATTATGCGGGTTGTTCAAGTGTGCAGGTATTACTACAGATCAAGTTAAGAAGAAGTTATTCTCATTATCGCTGAAAGGAAGAGCTGAGGACTGGTATAAGCTACTGAAGAATGGTCAAGCTCTGGAATGGGAGGAAATAGTGCCTCACTTTTATTCAAAGTTTTATCCTCCTAGTGAGATTCATAAAGATCGGAATCAAATATACAACTTTTGGCCTCTTGATGGAGAGAGTACAACTCAAGCTTGGGGGAGATTGAAGTTACTAATGCTCAAATGTCCCATTCATGAGCTCCCCAACAATATTATTATCAACAACTTTTATGCAAGGCTCCCTCTACATGACAAGGATTTATTGGATGCTTATTGTGCTGGATCATTCACTCGCATGGAAGAAGAAGCTAAATGTGACCTTCTAGATCGTATTCAAGACAATGCTGAAGCTTGGGAGAATGACAAAGGTAGAAAGTCAGGTATAAATTATGATTATGAATGCATTGAATTTTTATGGGAACTGATGACTTTCAAAATATTAAAAATGCTTATGGTCTAGACTCTCTGGCTATTGCTTCTTATTTTAAGGCTTTTGCTTCCTATATTGAAGTGCCTAAAAAGAAGTGGAATAAGTATCATGAACCTTATAAAGATATTGCTAAGAGTGTTCCTGCAAGAAATACTGAAGTTTATACTGCTAATCATGTTTTACCTGAACCTTATATTGAGAAAATGCCTTTTCCAGTTAAGGTAAAGGAACATTCTATGATGGCTAGTATGGTAGATGAAAGTATGAATAAAGCTGTTGAACCTGATAAACAAATGGTTGATGAACCTATAATAGCAAATGTGAAAGACTTTGTCACCAAGTATGAAAAAGAGGGACACCCTATCCTTTGTAAGGATACCTCTAATACTGTTTCACAAAGTAGTGTTATGAGAGCTAGTATTCCCGTGTTTTCTGTTAGAATAAGTGATCATTGCTATGATGGTTCTTGTGATAGCTATATTGTTAAGTTTATGCATGATGCTGAAAGCTATTATGAGAGAGGGAAAGTGTTCTTATGCATCTCAATAATATCAAGTTTCCTCATTTTATGCTGAAAGTTTTTATGTTGCACTTCTTTTTCCTTCTTATGCAAGTTGCCTCTGGTTTCAACAACTTATTTGTTTACAAAATACCCTTGCATAGGAAGTGGGTTAGACTTAAATGTGTGTGTGTGTTTTTGCTTCTTAATGCTCTCTTTCACTTCAATTCATATCCCTATGAGAGCTTCTTCAAAATTATCATGCCCATCTTAATGGCTATAAATAAAGAGCTTTATGGGAGACAACCCAATTTGTTTTTGCTTTTAGTTTGTTTTTGTTTCTTTGAGTCTTGGAAGTTATTACTTCAGTAATAACCGCTCCTTATCCATTTTGTTTGGTTTTTGTGTCAAGATCAACTCTAATGAGAGAAGTAATATTTGGGGAAGTTTCTGTCCCGAAACAGATTTTTGTTCGTGAGAGATATCTGTATGTTGGATTGAGCTGTAATTTTTTGTGCTTATGCCCCAGGTTGTTATTTAACTTTCGTTAGTTTTTAACTTTTTGATTTGAGCAACAGAAAATTTTCGAAAAAAATGATCTTTACCTGCTGTTCTGTTTTGACAGATTTTGCCACTCTTGCATTTGCTTCTTTATTCGATTTCCTTTTTGAATTCTTTTTGGGTTTTCAGAAAGAGTTGCTACAGTAGCTTATGTTTTGATGGTTTTCAGTTGAAGTTGGACTCAAAAGGTTTTATCACTTCACTTATACTAATGTTGCTAATAAGAACTGTGTGAAGTTTTGTGTGAAAGAAATTTCCAGAAAGTGGAGACAATGGTGTAATAAGGAAGAGAAAGGTTTTATGACTCCAATAATAAGAGTATGAAGATGAGGATATTGGTGTTATTCAAGTGATGACTCCGGAAGAATCTACTAGATACCAAATTCAGAGACCTACAGAGTCCGTTTCCAACTAGGTAACAGTTCTGGTAAGAAAAGTTCCGCGAAAATACAATCCAACTATATTTTTGCAGTTTTCAGTCAATAAGGGAAGTTATGAAGCGAAAAAGGGACGGAAACAGAGCCAGGGTGGCTCACACCACCCTATGGTGCGGGCCCACCCCTGGCCGCGCCACCAGGTGGTGTGGCCACTCCGGACTCCGCCTCCGACTCATTTTCTCCCAGTACCTTCCTTTTGATACAATTTTTTTTAATATATAACCCCCCGGATCCCCCGAGGTCCGTATATCGTGTTTCCGTCGTGTTTTTGTTTCGCTCTGTTTCTGCCAGGGCATACTCTTTGAAGGTTTAGAAGCACAATGGTGTCTGCCAAGGATAAAGGGAAGGAGCCCATGGAGGAAGACCTCCAAGGCCCCGGGAAGGAGATCAAGAGTGAAGGGGAAGAGGAGCAAGGCCAATGTCCACACACCGACACTACCATTGCAAGCATTGGAGTGGTGGCGAACCCTGCCAGGATCAGAAGGACGGCACGAATGTCAACTGGAGGGAAGCCTCCGTGTAACTGCTTGGCACCACGGACACCTTCTCCGAACACCAAGAATACCTTCCATACCTTTACCCATAACCATGTAGGAAAAGAAGACTCCAAGTGGGAAGAATGGAAGAAGAATCAAAAGAGCTAGGATCAACAAACTGAAATTATTATGGGACGTATTGAGCACAACTCGGAGTTGATTCGTACTCTCACCTTCGAGATTGAGGACTTTGGGAAATTGACCAAAGAGCTCATCAAGAGGATACCACCACCACAAAAGGAGTAATTCATCATCAGGTTTGGCATCCCCTTGGTTTGTTCCAAGCTTGGGGGAGTGCCGCAGTATCATATCACTATCTTCTATCTTTTTACCTTATTAGTAGAGTCATATCATGAATAGAGGAGTTAATATGTAGTATGGTTTGCATTATGGAAGTGTCCCCTCTCTCATTAGATGTGTATCCCTTGGTGTGAGTTTTCGTTATTGAATATTAATGAGAAGTTCTATCATTCACTCTTTTGCATAGCTTATGTTAGTTTTCAATTCGTGGTTATATGATTGATCTTGTTGTTAGTATTGGTATCACTCTGGGATCATTGAGTTAATTTAGTTGGTTTTGGCAAACCTGGCTCGGTCAGTAGCAACACCTTTTTGCGAGTTGAAAAGAAAAAGATAGAAGTACTCTAAAGAAAAATAATTTCATCATCTTTCTTTCTTGATTTTCCCAAAAGTCTAGTATTCTCTAGTTAAGATCTTTTGTGCTTCCAAGGAAGATTGCATGTTTGTCTTTATCACTTGCATGTTTGTTTGTTTCCTTCAACTCTTATACTTGCTACCCAGCCTTGCTAGCTAAAAACCTGTACTGAGAGGGTATTCTTCTCGTGCATCCACCTCCTCTAAAACCAAAACCTTTGCCATTTGTGTCTACCATACCTACCTAGTAGCATCATTGCTATTCCAAGTAAATTCTTGTTGTATCTACCTCCCAGATTAAACTTGTTATGTGAAAATTAGTGATTAAAGCTCTCACGAACTTGATGGCACACTTTACTTTCTTGCATTTAATAAACTTGAACCATTGGGTCCTTCTTTGTTGCGTATATGCTTGCGCTTTATGAGTTGAAGTTAGCCGAACCATGTATCATGGGGACCGCTTTCAACATTTAATTTGGTACTTTGTACCTAGTTGATATCATGTTCTTTTGCTTATGGATCCCGGTGGTGTGAAATAAAAGTAGAACTTGTAAGATCATGGAGTTTATATGTGTGTTAGAGAAACGCCTGGGCCGCTAGCCTAAGCCATGCCTAATCATGGTGGAAACTTGTAGCATAACTATAGTGAGCATTCTATGAAGCATCCTCAATAAAAACCTATGCAAATAGCAAATAAAAAGATCGCTGAGATGCTCACTATCTGCTTGCCTTGTCATTTTGATTATGGGATAGCTCTTGTGTCATGTGCAAGGGGTACCCCATTGGCGGTTCTCAATGATACGCATGTATTTATAATGACAAGAGCTTGCTCGTGACTGAAGTTGAGTAGCATGAGGATCGGTACTCATAAGTAAGGGGCATGAGATTTCAACTTATAACTTGTCAAGCATATCCTCTTAGTTGTGTCACTTTAACCTTAATCACCTAAAGATGCCTATGATAGGGGCAATGACATCTGAAAGCTAGTAAGTATCATAATTTTTGGGAGCTCTTTATGAGACTTGCAATCCCTGCTTCCCTCTGTGAAGGGCCTTTCTTTTACTTCATAGTTGAGTCAGTAAACCTATTCCCTTTTATCTCAGCAAGTATTTTGAGTTGATGTGTTTCATTCATTCATATGATGATTTATTCATTCATGTCTCTTATGTTCCTTGTTTTGCACATTGCTCTTATCTTGATGTTTACTACTTTGAAAGCTATCATTGAAAAACCAGCTTTTGTGAACTCCAGCAAATTATCAACTATTCTTCGACCAAGAGCTAAGTTTGCCATTACCAATTATGATTTACTCTATGTATCTTTATTGTGTTTCCTTTACTCATTGCAAGTTGAGTTATATAATAGTGAATTGTCCTCTATTATGATCTATGTATTTGATGAATGTGATTCTTCTTGTCTGTATTCTTTTATCGACTCTTCGCTCCATAAACCTGAGGTCATGTTTATTGAGCTCAGTTTCGCTTGGGGACAAGCGAAGTCTAAGCTTGGGGGGAGTTGATACGTCCATTTGGCATCACTATTCTATGTCTTAATTCACTATTATTCATTGATATATTTCGTATTGAGAGGTGATACTTATGTTATTTCATCTGTTTTTGCATGGTTGATGACTTTTGAAGCATGGACCGCCGCAGTCAGGATTCTGATAGAAAAGGTGCTGTTTGGAGGCAAAATTCGCGAAGATCAAAAAATCCGGGAAAATATACGGAAAATCCTATTTTTCCAGAAGACTAAGGATGCCAGAAGATGGAGTGGAGGTGGGCCACAGGGGGTCCACACCACCCCATGGCGCGGGCAGGCCTAGGCCGCGCCTCGAGGTGGTGTGGCCGCCCTGGCCCACTCCAGCCTCTCCCCTCTAGCGTATATCATCCTCCCGAAACCCTAAGACTCAGGGAGCGACCACAGAAATATTCTGCCGCCTCTGCGGGGCGGAAAACACCGAGAGAGAAAGATCTCTCCGGCAGACAGATTTCTGCCGGGGGAATTCCTTCCCAAAGAGGGAAGATCGTCGCCATCAACACCACCATCAAGCTGGACTTCATCGGGATCATCATCATCACCATCATCACCATCAGCACCCTCATCACCATCTCCATATTGCTGTAACAATTGGTTGAATCTTGCTATAGTTCATAGGGGAAACTTTCCCGGTGTTGATTACTCTTTGTAGTTGATGCTATTGAGTGAACCATTGAATTATTGTTTATGTTCAGATTGTTATACATCATTATTCCATCTCTGATCATGATCCATATGATGTCTTGTGAGTAGTTCGTTTTGTTCTTTAGGACATGGGAGAAGTCTTGTTGTTAGTAGTGGAGTTGTGTTGAGAAAGATTCAATAGATTGTTATTTAAGTTGTGGTGTACTTCTTCTGGTTGTGTCATGTGAATGTCGACTACATGACACTTACCTATATGGGCCTAGGGGAATGCATTGTGTATTTGGCTACTAATCGTAGGGGTTGTCGGAGTGACAAAAACCTGAACACCCGTTAGGAAACCATTGCACAAGGGACGTAAGGGTCTTAGAGTTTAAAGCTGTGGTTAGGTTTTACCTTAATTACTTTCTTATACTTACGGATGTTTGCAAGGGGTATAATCACAAGTATGTATTAGTCTTGGATGGGGCGGTACATTAGCACAGGTTCACCCACACAACACTTAGCAAGCTAGAGAAGATTAATCGACTATATGAAGCGGACGGTCTTCCCATGTGTCCTCAAGAACGTTTGGTCATCTATAGAAATACAACCGGCTTGTCCTTTGCTGCATAAAGGATTGGGCCACTTGCTGCATTTATTCCTACTGTCTTTTATTTACTCGTACTTTGTTTACTTGCTTTATCGAAAACCCCTAAAAATCCATTTGCTAAGTATTTGCAGAGAATTCCTGATCCATACCACTAGCCAGCACATTCTGCTCCTCGTTGGGTTCGACACTCTTACTTATCGAAAATACTGTGATACACCCCCTATACTTTTGGGTCATCACCATCACTTTGGGTGCTACAACAAAACTTTTGGACAATACGATGGTTAATTATTCTGAATGGCATACTAAGAGAGCTCCACAAGGTAAGAAGGTAAATTCTGTTGAGGAAACCTCCTCCTTGAGTGATAAAATTGATATTATTATGTCTATGCTTGTTAATGGGAAAGCCCATATTGATCCAAATAATTTTCCTTTAGCCTCTTTGGTTGCTCAAGAAGAGCAAGTTGATGTGAACTTCATAAGAAATAACAATTTTGGCAACAATGCTTATGGTAATAAAGCTTATAGGAGCAATTTTGGTAACAACAATTATAAGCCATACCCTCCCAACAATGGTAATGCTTAAGGAAATTCTTACAACAATAATAGGAGTGCTCCCTCTGAACTTGAAGTTATGCTTAAAGAATTTATTAGTAAGCAAACTGCTTTCAATAAAACTATTGAGGAAAAACTCTCTAATGTTGAAAGAAATATAGCATCTTTAGCTGAAGCTCAAACTACTTTGAATAAAATGGCTACTAAACCTGAAACTAATGATAATACCTTTGCAGCCACCAATGCTATACAAGTAAGAATTGATGAAAATGTTAGACTATTAGCTGAATTACATGCTAAGTGGGAAAGAGAAGATGAAATTGCTAGAAACATTAGTGTTTCTACTATCACCACCACTAGTGTTGAGGCTAGTAATAGTTCTACTACTTTAGATGATAAATTTGATTTTGATCTTGATGGTTGTAATATCTCTGAAGTTATTAAGTTCCTACAAAATCTTGCTAAAAGTCCTAATGCTAGTGCTATGAACATGGCCTTTACAAAACACATTACTGATGCTCTCATAAAGATTAAAGAAGAAAAGATGAAACATAAAGCTTCTATTCCTATAAAACAAGAAGATGGTTGGGAACCCATCATTAATATGAAAGTGAATGACTTTAATTTCAAAGCTTTATCTGATCTTGATAGTAGTGTTTCTATTATGCCTAGAAGGATTTATGATATGCTTGATTTGCCTCCTCTTGAAGATTGTTATTTGAATGTCCCACTTGATTATAATGCTAAAAAGAAACTCATGGGGAGTCTTAATGATGTTCTTATTATGGTTAACAATGCCTATGTCCCCATTGATTTCTATGTTTTGGATGTTGAATACAATGCTTCTTGTCCTATTACTTTGGGAAGACCTTTTCTTATAACTGTTGGTGCCATCATTGATATGAAAGAAGGCACCATTAAATATCAACTCCCACTCAAGAAAGGTATAGAATACTTCCCTAAACAGAGAAAAGATTTCTTTTGCTTCTCCTATGAAAACAAAATTTGGTCTTAATGCTTCTTCATTTGAGATCACTTGATTCTTTCTTTGCTTCTTATGCCTAACTTAAAGGCGTTAAAGAAAAGTACTTATTGGGAGATAACCCAAAACTTTTAGATGAGTCTTGGAAGTTATTACCTCTGTAATAACCTCTCCTTATCCTTTTTATTTGCTTTTTGTGCCAAGAGTAACCTCTAATGAGAGAGAAGTAATGATTGGGCAAGTTGCTGTCCCGAAACAGATTTTTGTGATTCACCGTAAAAATTCGTGAGAGAGCTCTGTATGTCGGATTGAGCTGTAATGTTTTATTTGAGCAACAAAAGGTCTTTGAAAAAATTCGTCTTTACCTGCTGGTCTGGTTTGAAAGATTTCTGCCATTTTCTGCATTTGCTTCTTGTGGGTTCCTTTTTGAGTTCTTTGGGGGAATTGAGCTTTTTGAGGGAAGTGCTACAGTATCTAGTGTTCTAATGGAAGTTTATTTGGTGTTATAACTGAACCTTAAGACTTATTTATCTTGAGTGCACTAATGTTGCTAATGAGATTGTGCGAAGTTTTGTATGAAGGAAAAATTTCAGGTGTATGGAAGGAATGAGTAATGAGATGAAGGATGGACTAAAGCTCAAGCTTGGGGATGCCACGCGTGTCACCCCAAGAAATATCCAGGAAGTACAAGCGTCATAGCTTGGGGATGCCCAAGGCATCCCCTTCTTCATCAATAAAAATCCCAGGTTTCTTCCAAACGATTCATTTTTATTGTTTCATGCACAGTTGTGTTGTTCTTGGAGCGTCTTCTTTTTCGTTTTCGTTTTGGTTTTAGTTTGCTTTTGTTTGCTTAGTTTTCTGAATAAATTGGTTAGACCCCCTCTTTCATACATTGGTTTGCAAATAGTTTGGTTTGGTTTGGGAAAGAGTAGGAAAGTTCATGCTTATGTGGTAAAAAGAGCTCGTTTTTTACTGTGGCCTATGCTTTTTCATGCCATGCTTGATATTGTTTTGGCTTTATGCTTAGTATTCTTTACTGTAGCATGACTTGTTATAAACAATTGAGATTGCTTAATGTGCCTTGGATGAATCATGCGTTGTTTTAACATATTAAAGCATAGTATAGTGGTATTCTCCTTCGATGCTTTATTTGGGTTGACTTGGCGCATGCTCACACCATGTTATGACTATCTCAAGTCACCATAGCCTTTATGATCCTTTAGTTTTCAACTTGTAGTATCACTTTATGCTTTGATCAATGATGTTTTGTCGATCTGCATGATTATGGCCATTATTGCTCTCTTAGTTTGTCGCTCCCAGTCTTTTGCTAGCCTCCACAACCAAGTATGAGTTCCACTCATGCATCCAACTCCCTAAACCAAGTTATTCCAAAGAGTCCACCATACCTACCTACTAGCTTATGCTATTCCAAGTATATTCATGCTTTTGTTTACCTTCCAAATTAAACTTGTTATCAGAAAACTAGTGATTAAAGCTCTCACAAACTTGATGGCACACTTTACTTTATTGCCTCTAATAAACTTGAACCATCGGGTCCTTCTTTGTTGCGTATATGCTTGCGCTTTATAAGTTGAAATTAGCAGAACCATGTTTCATGGGGAACGCTTTCAACATTGCACTTGTACTTTGTACCCCGTTGATATCATGTTCTTTTGCTTACAGATCCCGACGGTGTGAAATAAAAGTGGAACTTGTAAGATCATGGAGTTTGTATGTGTGTTAGAGAAACTCCTGGGCCGCTAGCCTAAGCCATGCCTAATCATGGTGGAAACTTGCAGCATCACCATAATGAGCACTCTATGAATCATCCTCAATAAAAACCTATGCAAATAGCAAATAAAAAGATCGCTGAGATGCTCATTGTCTGCTTGCCTTGTCATTTTGATTATGGGAAAGCTCCCGTATCATGTGCAAGGGGTACCCCGTTGGCGGTTCTTAATGATACACATGTACTTACAATGACAAGATCTTACTCGTGACTGAAGTTGAGTAGCATGAGGATCGGTCTTCGTAAGTAAGGGGCATGAGATTTGGGTTTATAACTTGTCAAACATATCCTCTTAGTTGTGTCACTTTAACCTTAACCACTTCAAGATGCTTATGATAGGGGCAATGAGAGCTGAAAGCTATAAGTACCATAATTTTTGGAAGCTCTTTATGAGACTTGAATCCCTACTTCCTTTTACAAAAGGCCTTTCTTCCACCATTATATTGAGTCTACACCTTCTATCTTTATGCACCTACTTGGAGAGCATAGTGGCCATTCTTAGTTCTATGTGCATTGTCCCAAGACTAGTTGATTGATGCGTAACTTGTTATTGCTTGTTTTAAACTATTGTATCTAGTCACTCTTATGAACTTTGAAGGTGTCCTATGCATTTACATTTGCTACTCTATTGAGGGACAAGCTGAATACTATTATGCTATGTTTTCTTTATGTGAAACAAACAAACGTCTTGCAAAGCGTTGTTATTCATGAATCTTTTGTTTGTGCCTTTTCATGTTGCATCATAGTTTCTTTGTCTTATTGCTAGAACTTTGTCTTTCATGTTATGATTGAAGTACTATGATCCTAGCTTTGAATGTTTTGCAAATACTTTGATCAAGTCTTTGATGGTGCATGTCACCTCAAAAATTATTCTTTCTTTTTATCACTTACCTACTCGAGGACGAGTAGGAGTTAAGCTTGGGGATGTTGATACATTGCAAATGTATCTATAATTTTTGATGTTCCATGCTTGGTTTTATCTACTTTCTTGTGTTTTATTCTAACTTTGGAGTACTTTTCATATGATTTCTTGGACTAACCTACTAACAAGAGCCACAATGCCAGCTGCCTATTTTCTGCTGTTTTTGGTTCTAGGAAAGTCAGAAAACGAATATTCTTGGAATTGGACGGGACAAAAGCCAAAGTGCCTATTTTTCTGGAAGTGATCAAGTGCCAGAATACGAGACGGAGAAGGGCCAGGGAGCCACCACACCACTTGGCCGCGCGGCCAGGCCTGACCCGTGCCAGGGGGTGGTGTGGCCGCTCCCGGCACCCCCTCGGCCTCTCCTTCCACCTATATATTGCCCTCGGGTCGAAAACCCTAAGGGCCCGATCAAAAATCCACGAAAGAGTCTGTAGCTGCCGTCATCTCCATCCCTAGATCGGGAGGGATCTGAAGCTCTTCCGGGCACCCTGCCAGAGAGGGGAATTCACCCTGGAGGCCTTCTTCATTACCATGCAAGCCTCCGGTGTGATGCGTGAGTAGTTCATCCTTGGACTACGGATCCATGTAGTAGCTAGATGGCTGGTTCTCCTCCTTTGTGCTTTCATGTCTAGATCTTGTGAGCTCCGTTCATGATCAAGATCATCTATTTGTAATTCTGTATGTTGTGTTTGCGGGGATCCGATGGATATTGAGATGCTATTTCAGATTGATTATTGATTCTATCATGTCTTTGTTATTTGTGATCTTGCATGCTTTCCGTTGTTAGTAGCTATCTTGGCCAAGTAGATGCTAGCAACTCCAAGAGTTAGTATTTATGCTCGATAGTGGGTTCATGCCTCTGGTAATCTGGGGAAGTGACAGAAATCTCTAAGGTACTAGATGTGCTGTTGCTACTAGGGAGAAAACAACAATCCTTTGTTCATAGAACAATCGTATTGTTTACTTTACACGCAGTTCGTAAAGCAATAATCTGTTGCTTGCAACTTAATACTGGAGGGGGTTCGGATGATAATCTGAAGGTGGATTATTAGTCATAGATGCAGTTGGATGGCGGTCTATGTATAATGTTATAATGCCCAATCAAGTCTCAAAGGAGTCAAGATGATTAGTATATGCATGTATTGCTTTCTCGGTGTTTGTTAATTGCCCTGCTGTAATGTGTTCACCCAGCATGTTATCTATCTAAGGAGAGCCACCTCTAGTGAACTATGGATCCTGGTCCTTTTACTTTACATACAATCTACAATCTTTTACTGCTTTGTGTTTACTTTCTGCAAACTTTTACTTCTTTCCATTCGATACGTTTAATCCTTTGTTTTCCGCAAAACACGGTGAGATTGACAACCTCATCGCAAGTTGGGGACAAAGTTCTGTGGCTATGTTGTGCAGGTCTCCACGTTGCTACTAGCACCGGTAGTGCGCCCTGCCAAAGCTCAGCTAGTAACACCTTTGAGGTGTTTCCTTGCTCCTACTGGTTCGATTAAACCTTGGTTTCATAACTGAGGGAAACTTGTTGCTGTGCTCATCATACCTTCCTCTTGGGGTTCCCAACGAGCTATACATCAACCACGCACCAAGCATTTTCTGGGCGCCGTGCATTGAGCCATCAATGAGCAACTTTCTCATAAGATTCAAAATGAAAATGAATTTGAAGTTCTCCATCTTCTTAATTAGTCCCGCTGCTTGTGATAGTCCACGACTCTCATCATTGACCAACGAAGAATTGTTAATGTTGCTGCCCGCTGGAAGTTACTCCTCACTTCCAGCGACCATCGAAGTTGCTGACACGCTTGAGTTGCTTCCTACGATTTTCTAGGCCGTCCCAGAGCGTCTAGATGGTGGTCGATTTGCTACAATTAGCGATTTTTGTTGCTACAAGAGGCATCAGAGATTGCTACGTACGGTGTCGGGATTTGCTACATGCGGCGGTGCGGTGCCACGAGCGGCGTCGGTTTATTTCTACATGTGGACGGCGACAATGCTATGATATGATATAGGTTTTGCTACGAGATCCCCAGCGAGGTCTCCGACGAAGTCTTTGTTACAATAGGATATTTCATTTTCTACAACCGTGGTTTTGCTACAATAGCATAAATATTTTGCTATGAGGACTCCTAAGAGGTCTTCCGGCGAGGCTCCGGCGAAGTCAGTTTGCTACATTAGTAGAATTGTTTTGCTACAAATCTCCGACGAGGTCTCGGGTTAGTCTTTTTATTCTATTTTTTAGGCCGAACAGAGATTTCTTTTTGGCAAAATCGGGACCTTTGTAGCAAAAACCAGAATTTGTGTTAGAAAATAGGACAACTGGCATGCAGATGATTCCCATCGTCCGAGAATTGCTAGCACGCGCCATTTGGGATTCTGGGAGTGCTATATCCGAAAAGGCAGATCAACGAGTCATCTAGTTGGGCTGGCCACTAGGCGCTGGTAGCTGGCCCAAGAAGGCAATTGCCGTTCGCTTGGGGCATTTCCGAAAAATCTTTTTCTTTAGCCTGGGAATAGCCCTTTTTTTCCTATCGATGTTAGTTGTACGTCCGCATTCACCAGGCACGCGCGAAAGAGAAGCCCGGGCAGTCGCCCGGGCAACAGGGAGGGTGGGGCCGCCCATGCAGCTAGGGACAGTAGTACTCGAATGGTGGTAAGTCTAGCAACAGGTGAATATGTATCAAAGTAATCTTCACCTCTGTGTGTAGCCCTTTTCTACAAGTCGTGCCTTATACTTCTCAATAGTACCATTAGGTCTTAGCTTCTTATTGAACACCCACTTACAGCCCACAGGTTTACAACCATATGATCGTTCTGATAATTCCCAAGTTCCATTAGAAACAATCGAGTCCATCTCATTTTAGACAGCTTCTTTCCAATCATCTGCATCAGGAGATGCATATGCCTCAGCAATAGATCTGGAAGTATCATCCACAAGGTACATGATGAAATCATTACCAAAGGATTTTGTGATACTCTGTCTCTTACTCCTCGTGGGAGGTTCATCATCATCCTTCTCTAGGACTTCCTTATGTGGTTATTCAAAATTCTCAATAGATGCACTAGATTCAGGAAGTATTTCATAAGAAATTCTAGTAGTGCTATGCATATCTTTCATAGGAAATATATTATCAAAAAATGTTGCATCATGAGATTCTATTATAGTATCAACATACATAACAGGAACCTCAGATTTCACCACTAAAAATCTGTAGCCTACACTCCGTAGAGCATATCCTAGAAAAATACAATCCACTATCTTAGGTCTAAGTTTGCGTTTCTTGGGAATCAGTATGTTGACCTTCGCCAAACACCCCCAAGTGCGCAAATACGAAATTGATGGTTTTCTTCCAGCCCACTCCTCATAAGGGGTCTTTTTTTATTCTTGGTAGGAACTCTATTCATGACATGACATGAAGTCAACAAAGCCTCCCCCACCATGCCTTTGATAAACCAGCAGTGGCTAACATGAAATTCACCAAGTCAGTCAGCGTGTGGATTTTCCTCTCGGCAAGCCTGTTTGATTGGGGCGAGTAGGGAGGCATCCTCTCATCAATAATGTCATGTTCCTCACAGAATTCGTCAAAGATTTTGGGAAAATATTCACCACCACGATCCGATCTAAGACATTTGATCTTTCTCTCTAGTTAACTTTCAACTTCGGCTTTATAAATTTTAAAGTAGTCTAAAACTTTATCTTTAGTGCGCAACAAATAAACATAGCAGTATCTAGTCGCATCATCAATCATTGTCATGAAATATCGTTTTCACCTTTTGTCAACACACCACTGATCAGAATGTATGAGTTCTACAGGTGCCAAGTTTATCTCCTCAGCAACCTTGTGAGCCTTTCGACGTTGCTTTGATTGCACACAACTATAGCACTTAGAACCTTTGGCAATAGTGAAATTCGGAATTAAACTCATGCTGGACATCTGAGATATCAAACCAAAATTAATGTGACATAAACGAGAATGCCAAACACTGGTATCATCATTAACATCGCCAAAAATATGATTCACAGATTTATTACAAAACTCTGAAAGTGAAAAACAGAACAAGCCTCCCAACTCATAACCTTTACTAATAAATTGTGCATGTTTGGAAACAACGACTTTATTACACTCTAACACAACCTTGAACCCATCTCTGCATAGAAGGGAGACACTAACGAGATTCTTGTTTATAGTAGGGACATGCTGCACATTCCTCAGCTGCACAATCTTTTCGAAAGTAAACTTCAGATCCACCGTGTCAACACCACGAATAGAAGCATGTGATCCGTTCCCCATTAGGATGGAGGAATCCCGAGCGACCTGATAAGAAGTGAACATAGAGATATCAGCACACACATAAACATTAGCACACGTATCAATCTACCAACATGGTGATTGAAACACCAAAAGAACAATAAATAAATTACCGTACCCATCCATGTTGCTACCGGTCATGACATTGACAGTCTTCCCACTTTTTCCTCTGCGATCTACATGTTCTAGACAGTCCTTGGAAAAGTGACCGGGCTCTCCACAGGTATAGCAACCTAGCTTGGCCTTGTTCGGATTCTTCTTCTTCTTCTTAAAGGTTGTAGTATTTTCAGGCTTGTTGAATGAGGGCTTATAGTTCTATTTGTTCTTGCCGAAGGTCTTCTTCTGCACCATGTTGGCGCTAGACTGACCCTCGCCTCCTTTCTCAGCAGTGTCCTTAGCCTGAGCCTTTTCCTCAACATCAAAAGACTCCATCAGATTTTCAACCGATATCTCTTGTCTCTTATGCTTAAGAGTTGTGACGAAATTCCTTCATGAAGAAGGCAACTTTGCAATAATGCACCCATCCACAAATTTGTTGGGTAAGATACACTTAAAGGTTTCAAGCTCCATGGAAAAGCATTGTATCTCACGAGCTTGTTCGACTATAGAATGGTTGCTAACCATCCTGTAATCATGAAAGTTCTTCATGATGTACAGTTCACTGCCAACATCTGCTACATCGAACTTAGCGTTCAGCGCCTCCTAGAGCTCTTTTCCATCTTTGATGTGCATGTACACATCAAATAACTTGTTGTCAAGCACACTCAGAACACATCTCACAAAGGCAAGATTGGTTTCCTTGAATTTGTTCTGAGCCTCGTCATATATAGTTCCTTCAGGTAAACCCTCACTAACCTCGAATACTTTCAGAGCTTGCAGCCACATAGTGGTCTTATACTGCCACCTCTTAAAATAAACACCGGTAAACTTTTTCAGCTTCATTGCATCGGCCAAGTGTCCATGTTTAACTCAGAAAATTTCCTATAATAAGGTTTTTGGAATGTTGGATTATTAGGCATAATTTCCACAACTAATTCCAAAATATTGATCATGACTATAGCAGCTACGATCATGTTAACTTTTAACATACTAGACGTATTAATCAACACGAACAGAAGTAGTGCAAATACAAATACAGCCATAGTATGACAACATATCGGATCACGGTGTACGTACTGATCAGTTGTCGATAAAATCGCTATTGGTGCATCGGTTGCCATAGCCTGTCGAAGAAGACGACGTTGAAGATGAGTCGCCCGTGGACTAGGAGATCGCCCAGAAAGACATGCCGTGATGACGAACTTGAGCAGTCGCACGGAGCGCTTTCCAAAAACCTTATTCGCCCTCTCCCATACAGGATCGCAAATGCGAGTTGTTCCGGAGACCTGCTCTCCCGTCCGCTGGTGCACGCCGACAAGCGGGATAAAATAGACTACGGTAGCGACGCAAATTGAGAGGAGGCAAAGCCCTAGATTGGTTTTTTGGTATTTTGTGGCAGTAGTCGCGCATGACTTTATATAGAGCGGCTCAGGAAATCCGCACAGTGCACGTCGTTGAACAAACCCACGTTGCACACGTTCGGATCGGTTACAGATAGCCCACAATCCAGGAGCGACCCGAATAGGCTGACTGTTGACACGTCTGTCAAAACCTCACAAGTTTTCCCGAGTACCAAAAATAAAGCTCGGCTCGACGAGATTTCCGTAACCCGCGTGGCGTGGCGTGGCAGCTGGGCGGTGCGAGAGGCATCGGAGGAGGAGGAGCGCGTGTATAGCTCTCTTATTGTTACTCACTTACAAAGTGGTGCAATACTCCACCTTATAAGGTGGTGTAACTCTTCTCCAACTTTTGATGTGGGCTAAATTTTGGATCCCACTTCACTCCAATGTGAGCTGCCCCAAACATGGGCACAAACACATATGACCTGCCACAAACATGGGTTTTAAGATTTAGTGAAAATTTGAAATTTACATGGCCTTATTTAGATTAGCTTATTATTTCTAACAGATCTCACCTTGCATATCTGGAAAACATCAGCCCTTTCCTAATATGCCATCTCTAGCAGGGATGTGCTGTGAGGAGCCGATGAATCTCGCATAAAGAAACCTTGATGCCGTCCCTTCAGGACCATGATCCGTCATATTAAGCTCCGGCATTTGTTGTTGATCCAGAGAAACTACACCAGATCAAGACCACGCGCATCACGAGTAAAGACATTGACTACCGAAAACTGACGCACACTCTAAATATAAATTATGGAGAAACATACATTATTAATTAGCTATTTGAATTGAGAAATTATTCTATCACCTCACAAGAGACTCCTATGCTAAATAGACCTAGTAAATTCTAGAGATTTGCATTGGGTACTATTTTATAAACCGGATAGATGACTGATTAAAATGAAGGGCATTTACTAAAACTGGTTAAACAATAGAGTATGCAAAAGAAAGAACTAAGTAGCATGATTTAACATAGATGTATATTATCGAAGCAAAGGAAATTCCAAGAAAATGTAACCCATGTACTAGAGTGGCTGAAGGCAACCATTAATTTTCTAGTCCGACAATAGCAAATATATTATATTATTCAATGCATGCCTTAGACATTCTACGGGTGGGTCG
The DNA here is from genome assembly GCA_910589775.1 of Avena eriantha. Classification (NCBI taxonomy): domain Eukaryota; kingdom Viridiplantae; phylum Streptophyta; class Magnoliopsida; order Poales; family Poaceae; genus Avena; species Avena eriantha. The sequence continues at coordinate 143,159,812 of OU342744.1, read as the reverse complement.
GCTTATCCCCAGAAGTATTGATACGTGTGTCAGAGATTTGTCCATGCAAACAAACTAGGGTATCTCCAAAGTAGGATGAATCGAACACATGGGGCTAAACACGCAACTCCCAACCCACGCTGACCTCGGCGAGAGACAAACAACGAGCACGACAGAGGGATACAGGGAGTTTTTTACCCAGGTTCAGTCCATCATGCGGTGTAAAACCCTACTCCTTCATGTTTGGATTGTTTATACTGCTTAGCGAGGTTTACAATACAAGGGATGATTAGGCGATCAGATTTAGGGTTCCTAGATGGAAGATGAAGCTAGGGCTTCACAGGTAGGAGAAGATTGAATCCAACTGCTAGGTGCCTCCCTGCCCCTTTTGTAGATGTCCCGGTCCTCTTCCCCAATATCTTGGCGGGAAGAGTTGCCACATGGTGACAAACAAGTGACATGTGTGGTAAAGCTACTTTTGACCATGGACCCAGTCCATGGCAGGCACCCTTGATCACGCTGCTGACGTCCTCCTCTCTCGCACAACACCCTCCACGTTCTCCATACACTCGGCCCGTCTTCTTCGCTCGATGCCTACTCTTGCACCACCACCAGCAACATTAACATCAGTGGTTGATGCGGTGTACCGACCCCGCCCGTAGCACCTTGCAGCTCGTCAAGAGCATCGGCCATCACGCCTTCCTCATCGGCAACGTCGCCATGATAACTCATCTACTCCTACTATTTTCTTTTAGCATCAATATTTATATTCCTCTCTCTTGGGATATGCACTCAAGAAATTCCCGATGAAATGAAATACTAAGGTGCACGTGTAGGTAGTTTTTTGGGAGAAGTAGTGCAGGCTCGCAGGCGATGTGGCCAACACAATAAAGACGACAATCAACATTCTTAGGCTCTGCTTCAAGGATGCCGCCTAGAAGACGCTCAACAACCAGATCTTTTTCCTCTGCACGAGGATAGGCCATATCGTTCAAGTCACAAGTGTAGAGCTTGCTAGTTTTTTATGTTCTCAAGCAGTAGATTAGCTTTAATTTTGTATTGTTTGAAGCAAGACCATAGACGTCTGTATCATGGCTACCCACAAGTTTTCTGCGCACTTTACTGCTCCATCGAGGGTGTTTGGTGTCGTCTTTGGCTTTGTTCTGAATCTTCAGCATGAACATGGTGATTGCAACACCGTAAACATGGTGTACTCCAAGACTCGAAGACGATAAGTATGTTGTGCGCCCAATGCTTCATGCCATCGACGCCACCGGCTCCTCATCAGGGTGGAGATGTTGTGCTACCGTTGTCACATATATGCAATGCTTCAGGAAGTTTCTTCGTTCCTATGTATGGTGTGATTCCCATGGGTAGTACCACATATGTGGTTCAGTATTTTGTGACATGTTTCGAACATTTGTACGAAATGTTTCCAAGTATACCAAATTATGGGCTTCGTTCTTTACACAACAAACGGAATGCTTGGGTACTACTTTGTTCCTGCTTCAACAACTATTAAACTGTGTTTCCATTAGCTCAATACCACATCAACATGCTTCAATCATAAACAAGACATACATGCTTCTTAACTTCATTACAATACGATAACAATGTTTCGTACAACATTGTTCATGCTTCAACAATCATAAAGTTCTGTTTCAAAATGCAACTATATGGCTTCATAGTAGAACCGAAACATGATATTACTTGGAGAAAAACGTGACTTAATTATAAGTAAATTGTAGCTTTGTTCATTGTCATTTGGAAACAAGTTTAGAATAGTAGAAAAAAGGAAGTATAACAAGTTTAGAATAAAAGGGAAGCATCATCTGTGATATGGAACCATTTCTGATTATTTGGAACTGGAGTCGATTTCCGGAGCATACATGGATGCATTTTGTTTTGGAAAACAAAATTATGCTTACCCCGGAAATTAAAGTTGAGAAAACATACATCCCGATCGTTCCCATTATATATGCGGCTCTGGCAAGGGAACGGACACGGATGTCGAGGCAATTACCTCGTCACAGGGCAGTTTCAGTAACTTTATAAACCGATAAAGACCAGAAGTAACTTACTCGTACTACTGAGGAACAAAGGACGGAAAAGCTGCAAAACGGAAGCGGAGAGGAAGCTGTTGCGGTTACTACACACAGAAGAAGGGAGTTTCATTTGCTGCAGAAACAGACGCGGCTGCATCTGCATGGTAGTACTACTAGTACTAACTTGGAGTAGTAATTTCGTTGCGGAGGAGACCCATAAAGGAGAAACAATTAATTACTGCCATGCTGATGTGCATACTTATGGTTAATTACTTATAGGTTTAATTGCATGTCCAAGTGGTAATTTCTTTGACCGACTTCAAAGTTACCCGTCTGGTCCAGCCCGCCTTCAATACAGATCCATCCAATTAACTCGGGGCGTGGATCTGTCACGGGAAACTTGGCCGGCAGGGCCTAGCTATCCTCATCCCCGTTGCGTTCCTTCATTTCTTATTACTCCATTTATGTAGACGCGATCGATCCGCACCGTACGTACATATACGTCCGTCCGTCCCACCTGTTTTTTTCAGCACGGGAGGTCTCTGCAGCCATGAAAATGCATGCATGAGCGTCACCACTGTGGTGGAAAATACTCTCCTACTGTGCTTCTTTCTTCTCTTTGAAAAGGGAAAACTGCACTGCTAAAGCTTCTCCACGAAGCGACTGCCTATGGAAATACGCTCATGGATACTCGGCAACAGTTTCCTTCTCTTGGGTAGGCAGACTGAACGGTAACCGCCGTTTGGCACAAGAACCAACAACCCAGTGTTACTTCGGTAACCGCCACTTTGCCCCGCTTAGGCTAGTCATAGTGGGAATAACGTGAATAGTAACATAGTCCTACATGTATTGTCAAATAAATATTTAAATGATATGTCATGCAAATAAATGATGAGAGGGAGCTTTGTGATAACTAGTTATGTTACCATAACATCACATATTTTTTAAGATAAAATGAGTCTATAATGCAATAAATAAGACTTTGCATGATACCGCACCTATATTATTTTTCATTATGAAGATAATAACTTAGATTAATAACATATACATGTTACTACTCTAAGTTACTCTCCACTATGACCAGTCTTAAAGACGGAAGTTCCCCATCTTTTGGGTCTTCAAATTAACCCAGGGTTGATTGGCTACTAATTGTAACGGAAGTTCCCCCATCTTTTGGGTCTTCAAATTAACCCCAGGGTTGAGACGTGGCTACTAATTGTAATGCTACTAGTACACTGTTCACGAAAAAGATATCAATCTACCTTGCCCCGCAAAAAAAAAATCTACCAGCCTCTTTCTTCCGGGAGATCCGGAGAAGAATCAGATAAGGAGCTAGTAGTGGAAATTGCACAAGTTAGAATGTACTCCCTCCTTTTCAAAATGTAAGATGTTTTAGCCTTTTCTAAAACGTATGTACCGAGACGTCTTTTATTGTTTGATTCGGAGTAAAATGAATGAATTTACGCACTAAAAAAGGTCTAAATACATGCATTTCAGAAAAAACTTAAACATCTTATATTTTAAAACGAATGGAGTATATGTTAGAGCATCCCCACTCTGAAAGGCCCTCAGAAGCCCTTTTTTATCATATGACAAAAATGGACGAAAATTGGTCTAGTCGCCCCGATAGCCCTCCCACGAACCCAAATTAGCTCCGGAGATCCCAGCCCAACCTTAGGCGTGCTCGGGGTCTGCTGGGGGCTCTCGATGAAACAACGCCCAATAGTTTGCTTCCACACGTCTTTCTTTCTGGTTCACCCAATTACTTTTTGTCCAGCCATTGCCCTGGAGAGACCAACGGCTGGAAATTTGCACTACCCGAGGACAAAATTGTTGGTTGACCTGTCAGTTTAAAGAAAATAAGATTCAAAGATTCAGATTTTCAGAGAAATAAAAGACAGTCAAAACAGAAATAAAGATAAGGAGGAGGCCCACAGACCAACGTTCGGTCACGTAACAAAAACGCCCTGATCGGGGGCGTCACTAACCAACTCATGATTTATGGCTCCCTGCTGTGTGCAAAAATAAAAGGGGGAGCCCGGTAGCTATCGATCTATTGAGTAAGTCGCCTACCCCGCTGCTCCCCAACACCCCATACGCCTGCTCCGATCGCAGATCTTGCACAAGCAGCAGGAAGACTGGAACCTTGTCATGCAGTGCCGGGGCAGTTCTGCTGGAGGCCGGAGGGCATCCGCACCTTCCCCAGATCATCTCCATCAACTACTGTACAAGCCTGCACCAACCGGGCAGCGATGGCGTCTTCCTCGACTCTGGCACCCAGTAAATATCTAATCCTACCCATCTTTTATATTCATTAGGTGTTCTAGATGTTGCTCTTGCAAGAACTTGTGTGGATATTGTGGTTATGTAACCTAACAATGGCATCAGAGTCATAACTGTGTAGCACTAGAACCCTAGATGTAATCTGTAATTCACAGATTAGTTGTATGGATCATGTATTGGGCAATTAAGATGATGTGGATTAATTGTGTTTGATCCCAATTATGCCTCTGTTTTAGCCCCTACAATGTTTGTTTAGATCTAATCTGGTTGCAAACATGTACTTAAAAATGTTTAATAGATCAATATCAATTAGCATATTAAAGTTTAAATGAAGCTCATGATACCTCTGTAATTTATATTTGATCTATTGTTACTATTTGCAAGCAATTAGATCCGGACACGCATCTGCAAGTTAAAGAAAAACCCAATTTTTGGGATGAAACCTAACCATAGTTTTCAACCCCAATTTTGGAAGTCTACCACAAATTTGCACATTGTTTTCTGCATATTTCGAGCACCAGCACGATTTGGGGATGAAAATACCTACTTGATGACGCCGGGTCGTTGACTCTCCCTTCGGGGCCCGCCGGAGCACCCATTGTTCCCGCGAGGGCGACGATCCCGCGACGCCGCTTCCCTCCTGACAGAGGAGCCCGCGGAATGGACGCAGACGCTGGTAGCCGTCGCGCCACCCATTGTTTGTAGTTGCCTAATGACCGCCACCTGCCGCTGGCCACTCCGATGAGCACCACCCCCATATGAAAACGACGGCAAGGTCATGCTCGACGGAAGAGCACACCGGACTTGGTCTAGTGCATGCTCTCCTGGCGAGCACCACCACCGCGCGTTGGTATGAAGGAAGGGGCGCACGGCCGCGCGCCGTTGTCGTCCACCTCAAGAGGATTCGAGAGAGGGAGGCTGGCAGAGAAGGGGATGGTGCCGTCTGCGCACGTTGACGAGGCTGCCGGCCGCAGTCGTCCTCCACCTCCAGCTCTGGCCACAGTCGCGCATCCTCGCGTGCTGCCGTGCACGAAGCGAGGGAGGGGCCGCCTCGCTTCGGCTGCCACCACCGTACCGCCCTGGATGTGTAACATCCCAAATCTTTAATCAAGGTTATCAAGATCCAAATCACCCAATTTAGGGTTAACAAAAACTTTTTATCATTAAAATAAATAAGGATGCATATGTGTGTTGCATTAATATAGAATTGTTTAGAAATGCCATGTTTGCTTGTTCTAATGGTTGTAAAATGGTGTAAAGGTGAATTCCACATCATCTAGATCATTTCCAAGCAAAATCCAAAGAAAAAGGAATCAAATGGAATTAATAAAGGCAAATGGCCACTTTGGCTATTTTAATCCACTAGGTCACTTTAGGTGTTCCTAGAACTCAAATTCAAACAGAAACAATTCTAACTCTTTGCACCCCTTGCTATTACAAGTAAAGATCTACCAAGGCCCACTTTATGATCTTACAAAAATATTCAAACCCTAAATTTAAATGGCATTTGAAAATGGACTCAAGTGTATGTACCTAGTTCCCCTTTTTCAAAAACCACTCAAAGGAGTTCAATTTTACAATCCCCAGCAACCACAGATGCTCACGCATATGACCAACAACTCCACCAAAAATCTTTGAAAAATTCAAAACTTTTCTTCATGCGGCCATTGTGTCGAACAGTTGGCAGGCAAATAAAATCTGCCTAACAAACACTATTGTTGATCAATGCTTTGTCAAGCAATTTGGATCAATCTTGTCCCCTCTGCTCTCCTTTGTCTCCCCTAGCTCTAACCAAGCCAGCACAGAGCTACCATTTAGGCCCCAGCAGCAGTGCCGCGCCACCCCGACGCCATGATCGCCGACCGACCATGCCCACATCGCAGGAGCACGCTACACCCGCTTCCGCCTCTCCAAGGAGGTAGGCGTGATAGCACCGCCGCCCACGGTCCCTTCCCCGAGCCTTGCTAGCCCCTAGACCACCTCACATCGCCCGCACACCGTGCCTCTGCGCCATGCCAGGAGCACGCCAGAGCACCATCCCCGACAGGCCCGCACAAGCCACGCCTTGCCCCCAGCTCGCGTGCGCCACTCCACCTTGGCCCCAGCACACCCCCAGACACGCCCTTTTCTCGCCGCACAACTAGCAGCCGCCGTGAACCGCGTCGAGCACCGCCTCTGCCGCACAGAGAGCCAGCCTTTCCCGACCAAACGCCACCGCCCCTAGCATCACCATCACGCCGTAGCTGACCGCCAGGAGGCAAGCCACCGTCCGCCTACACCGACCATGCCTCTAGCGCCCTGTACCATCGTCACCGACAAGCTCACCGTCGCCCTCACAGTCTCCTCGTCGAGCCTATATAAGGAGCCCTCTCCAGCACCAATTCGCCACACTCCAACACTTCCCTCTCACCACTGACCACTCCCCACCTTTCGCCGGAGCCGCTCGAGCAACAGTTCGCTAGAATTGTGCCGGAGTTCGCCGTAGCAGAGAAGAAAGGGGCTCGTCGATTTCGTCCACCCCAGGAGCCGTCACGACCTCGCCTGAGCCTACCGTCGTCTCCTCGTTCGATCACCCCCATCGCCACACTAGCTGGAGCCCTGGTAAGCCCCCATTGCACCCCACCGAGCCCCTAGGGTTTCGTCTCGCCGACGACCAGTTCGTCGTCGACGATGAACCACCACCGTCGATCTAGGTTCTAATCGCATGGCACACATCGCCCCGTACCGCTTCGCGTTAAGTTGTGCCGCTGACATGTGGACCCCGCTTGTCAGTTGCCAGCCGCGCCGTGGAGTGTAACTGGGCCGGCCCATTAGTGTTCCCGCGCTGGCCCAAGATTTCAAATTTAGATTTTTCTATTTAGAGTTAATCTAGTTTCTGTCCACTAGTTTAAAAATCAATTCAGGGAGTTTTACAAATCCAAATTGAATGATTCCAATTTTGTTGGAAAGATAATGAAAATATCTATCCAAGCCTGTTGGATTTAAATTAATAAGAGTTAGAGATCTCTCCTAGCAAAAATAACAAGACAGATACTTTTCCACATTCAAACATTTTTCAAAAATCAACCATAATAGCTTTTGAGTTGATTCCAACTCTCAAAAATCACAATTGACCATATATATCTGAATATGTAATAATATTTAGGTTTGCATGCAGTGACTTTGGACTAGTACCAAAATAATGCTATATAGGCATTTTTAGTCACTTTAAATCATTAAAATTTATAAACTTAAACTTATTGAAATGTGATCAAACATTTAAATCACATTCCCATGCATTAGAATATGTGGTGACAAAATGTGTCCACATGATCCCATATTTTAAGTGGAGAATATTAAATCTTAGTTTTTCAATGAGTAGAAATTACTTTTCTCAAATAAAATAAATGAAACTAGTTCATTAAATCTTGTGATGTTTGTGATGATGCTAGATCATCAAGTGTGTGCCTTAGTGTGCTAAAGTAGATTAGTTAAGTATTGTTTGGTGATTGTGTATTTCGTATGTATTTATAGACGATAGTACCGACCAAGTCTACGAAGAGAAGGAGTTGTACCCCGAAGAAGACGAGGAGAATTTCAACCACTGCACCAACCAAGGCAAGCCATCATTAACAATACAAGCTGAATACTTGCAAGCTAGAATTATACAAAATGACCTAAGCAAGATGCTTTAGGCATGCTTGGTTATACCTTCTGATTAATACCTACCCCAAGTTTTACTTGCAAGTTTTACTTTCTTTTACTTTACCAAAGTTCTTTACTTTGTTTATAGATAACATAAAGAGTATAAAACTTGGCCTATCTAGTTAGACTTAGATGTCATTCTATGGCATGAGATTGATATTAGCATCCCACCTTAGTGAACACTCTTAACCTTAGTTACTAGTACCAAACATAAAACTTGATCACTTTAGATGGGAATACTTGGTGAAATTGATTATGAAAACCTTGGAATGATGAGTCATTCTATTGAGATATTTTGACATGTGTTGAGAAACACAAATGGTTTATGATGATGAAAATGTTGAGGCATGAGCCTTAGCCATTTTTAAAAAAAATGGATTGTTGGGTTCGGATGCGATGCCATTCCAAATTTACAGTACAACCACAATACCTGAATTGGGTAAGGCTTAGCCGGAATTTTATATGCATTAGTATGAGTTCCCTCGCGGGAGAGGTCTGAGCTGAGGCTACCTCTCAATGTTGTCCACCTATGTAGTGCCCAGGATGGCAGAGTTCCATGGCTGGGAGGCCAAGCTCATAGGAGAGGTGCTTGTACTAGGGTGTGTAATTGAAAGTTATGATTGATTATCCGCATACTAAGTATGATGATTCAGGGTTATCCCTGACAGATGTATCGAATTTTGTGGTGAAAGTGTACCCCCTCTGCAGAGTGTCAAACTATTCGAATAGCCGCGTCCGCAGTCATGGACAGTTGGAGTGGCCATACTGTTCCGTCGTCAGATGTTTTCAAAATGACTTATGAAATGAATTGTGACTAGACTTGACCACAACAGGGTTGTGACTATGAAAACTAAGTTCCCCACTTAGGTGATTTTAGAACTTTATTTTATCTTTTTTTACTTCTGAACTCAGCTTAGGTTTCAAACTTAACCTTGAAAATAAACTTAGAGTTAACATTCCTACTAGAACTACCTTACTTGTTAGTGATAGTTTGCGAGTACTTAAAGAGTACTCATGACTTTGTCCCTGGTTATTCCCGTGGCCAGACTATGAAGAGGACTACCAAGAGGAAGGACATCGGGATGGCTACGACAACTAGGACTATCTCCCATCGTCAGCATTGCCTGTGACACTAAAGATGGACCTCACCGCTACGCTTATTATTTATTCCGCTGCTTGTTGTATTAAGACTAGATCATGAGATCCTCTATTTGTGTAAGATCTTATTATGGTTTGTAACGGATGATGTACTGTGATATCCAATCTGTTATGTCTCACAAAAATGGTAATCCTGGGATTGCGATGTATGGCATAACAGGCATCTGGGATTAAAAATCCGGCTGTTGACAGGATGCGGGACAACGCGAAAGAGCACAGTGGCGCTGCGGCAGCACACAGGGGAGCTCGGTGGAGCACCAGTTTCCGTCGCCTGCCGCTCTCTCTCAGTTCCCTGAGAGTCGGGGTCGGTAGTGACCAGTGAGGCAGTGATGAGGGTTAGGGTTAGCATGTGACCGAAGTTGATCTTGTCTGGCTCACTAACAGCCATCGGATCTCATCCGACAGATACACGAAACACCGGGTCACAGGTGGACCGGCTGGGCTTAACAGGCCGAAACGAGGCTAGGTTGCCAGTTTTCGTTACTGTAGTGATTTTTTTATTTTCGACTGTTTTTTCTGTACATTATGTTTTATACTATATGTTTTATTATGCACTATCTTAAAATTGCCTAAATATGATTTGTAAAACATGTTGTTGTTCTAGAAAAAAATGAACCAACGAGATTTTTTGTCTAGAATATTTAATGTGTTTTAATGTATGACCATTTTAGGCATCGAATAATGTTAAATTTTCTTATGTTTTATTTCGATGCTTATTATGAGAATGTCATGACTGTAAAATTAGTTCTGACCAACGTTGTGTTAATTTTGCATGTCTTTCTCCTAATGGTGTTTTAATCTTGTGTCACTTCTGCCCATTGGTGTTTTGACATAGAATTGAAACTTTGATGTTCATGGTGTGTTTTTAATTTATATTCATGTAGTTTAGTAATGAATTTTCATGTGAAAATTTCATCTTTCGCTTTGATACGCTATGACGCTGTCGAGCCACTGATGGCAAGTAACTTTCCTCGTTGGAAGAACTCCATCGAGTTAAGTTTGGCTTTTAGTGATTTTGGTTATGCCTTAAGGGAGGATAAGCCCACGACACATGTTGTTGGTGCCGAGGGGTATGAAGACTTAAAGAAAGCTTATAACTCCAAGGTAGAGAAGTAGGAAAGATCTAATCATGTGGCTATGATACTGATGAAGTCTTCCATCTCACCTGAGATTATTGGGGCTCTCCCCAAGAAGGATACTCCTAAGGAATTTATGGCATCCTAGGAGGAGCAGTTTCAAGGCTCCGAAAAGGTATATCCGCATGATCTTCTTCACAAGCTACTTGTAAAGTATAAATGTAATGAAGAAGTCAGGAGCCATATAATGAAAATGGTATCTGCTTCACAAAAGCTGAAGACATTGAAGTGTGAGCTTAGTGAAAATCTCCTGGTGATAATGATATTGGAGTCCCTCCCTGATGAATTTGATCAATTCAAGATCAACTATAACTCCATGAAGGAAAAGTGGACTCTTCCTGAGCTAACCCCTAAAGTAGTCCAGGAAGAGGAAAGGTTCATGAGGCAGAACAGGAACCAAGCTTTTCATGTTGGCTCTCAAAGAGAAAGGATGACGGGCCAAGTTCCCCAAATCCTCCCAAGAAGCCTTTCAAGAAAGAAGTGCCAAAGTCTAAGGGAAAGGAGGTTGGACAGTCCTCTGGAAGCGCAAATGAATATGTGCTTCCATTGTAAGCAAGGAGGTCATTATAGGAAGAACTGTCCAGAATACCTCAAGTGGATGAACAAGAGAGGTACATATGAAATTAATTTTGTTGATGAATTACATTATGAAAATTTCTCTTGTACTTCATGGTGGATTGACTCAGGAGCAACTGCTCATGTTTCCAACACCATGCAGGTATTAAGTATGATTCAAACTACAACAAGAGGTTCAAGAAAGCTTAAAGTAGCGAATGGAGTTGAAGTCAATGTTGAAGCAATAGGGTCACTCACCTTGGACCTTCACACCGGATTTAATCTTCATTTAAATAATGTTCTTTATGTACCTACTTTGAGTAGGAATTTAATTTCTATCTCTTGTTTAGATGATGAGATGTTCGAATGCTTGTTTGGCCACAAAAAAATTATTTTGAAATATTGTAATAAAGATGTTGGTCTCGGTGTCAGATGAGGCAAACTATATATGTTATCTCTCAATGATTATGTGATGCATGTGAGCAATATTTCGAATAATGAAAAGAAATGGAAGGATACTAGCACTTCTTTGAAATGGTGGCACCATCGTTTAGGCCACATTTCGAGCGGGGAGAATGGAAAGACTTATTAAAAATGATGTACTCCTTCCATTAGACTTTTCGGATCCAAACAATTGTGTAGACTGCATTAAAGGAAAATATGCGAAAACAATTAAGAAAGGAGCCGTAAGAGCCACTAGGGTTCTCCAACTTATTCACACTAGCATATGTGGACCTCTAAATGTTAATTATATAGATGGTTTTGATTCATTCATCACATTTATAGACGATTTCTCCCAGTATGGGTATATTCACCCCATACGCGATCGATCGGAAGCTTTGGACAAATTCAAAGTGTTCAAAGCCAAAGTTGATAACCAACTGAATGCAAAAATTAAAGTGGTACGATCTGATCATGGGGGAGAGTATTATGGAAGGCATGCTCCTTATGGTCAAATTCCATGACTTTTGTCAAGTTCCTATCTGAAAATGGAATTGTTGCCCAGTATTCAATGCCTGGCGAACCTCAGCAGAATGGTGTAGCTGAGCGTAGAAATCGCACACTCATGGATATAGTGCGAAGCATGCTTAGCCATGCATATTTGCCAGTAAGCTTATGGATGGAGGCTTTGAAGACAACCGCACATGTACTAAATCTTGCTCCTACTAAAGCACCACCATCCACACCTTACGAGATATGGATGGGAAGGAAGCCAAGCTTGAACTACCTACGTATGTGGGGCTGTCCTGCTGAAGCTAGATTTTTCAATCCACAATTGAAGAAGCTAAATCCAAAAATAGTTAGCTGTTTCTTTATTGGATACCCTCATAGGGGAAAGGGATATCGTTTCTATTGTCCAGGTCACACCACTAAGTATGTGGAGACATGACAAGCGGTATTTTTTGAAGATAATGAAGCGACAAAAATGAGGAAGATCGATCTTGAGGAGACAAGGGTGTGTGCTCCATGCCCGACTATCCAAGAAATCGTTCTACCAATACCAAGGAGAGTAACTTATCACATTTCTGAATCTGATATTTTAGGCCCTCCACCTAATGGTGATGAAACTAACGAAAATGACAATGAAGAACCTCACCAATCAGATGAAGAAAATGATCCACAAAATAATGATGCCACTTCACCACCTCATCTGAGAAGATCATTGAGAGAAAGAAAGAAAGCCATCCTAGAATATTATGTCACTTACATGAGTGAGGATGTAAATGATATAGGAAAGGTGGAGGATCCAACCTCATACAAAGAAGCCATAAAAGGTATGAATTCGTCTAAGTGGCAGGTTGCCATGGAAGACGAGTTGAAGTCTATGGCCTCGAATGATGTTTGGGACTTAGTAGAAGTTACCAATGGCGCTAAAAGAGTAGGCTACAAATGGGTCTACAAAACCAAGTATGACTCCAAAGGGAATATCGAAAGGTTCAAGGCAAGACTTGTGGCAAAGGGTTCACACAGAGAGAAGGAATCGATTACAATGAGACCTTCTCTCCTGTGTCATCTAAAGATTCTTTTAGGATCGTCATGGCTCTAGTAGCTCATTCCGACCTATAATTACACCAAATGGATGTTAAAACAACTTTTCTAGATGGAGAACTGAAAGAAGATGTTTACATGACTCAACCAGAAGGTTTTGTCATGGAAGGAAGTCAACATTTGGCGTGTCGCCTAAAAAAATCCATCTATGGCTTGAAGCAAGCTTCGAGACAGTGGTACCTTAAGTTTGACAAGATTATCAGAACTTTTGGTTTTACGGAAAATGTTATGGACAACTGCATTTATGTCAAGTTTAAGGGTAGTAGGTTCACAATATTAGTTTTGTATGTGGATGACATATTGTTGGCTTGCAGCGATAAGGATATGCTGCACGAGACCAAGAATTTTTTGTCTTCCAATTTCGATATGAAAGATCTCAGTGAAGCTTCGTATGTCCTCGGCATAGAGATTATCGGGATAGGTCTAAAGGTGTGTTGGGACTATCATAGAAGGCATACTTTGAGCGAGTACTAAATACATATAATATGCATAAGTGCTCGGCCTCACCTGCCCCAATAGTTAAGGGCGATAAGTTTGGGACGTTTCAATGTCCGAGGAACCAAATTGAAACTGATCAGATGAAGTCGGTTCCTTATGTTTCAGCTGTCGGAAGCATCATGTATGCACAAGTTTATACGTGCCCTGACTTGGCTTTTATAATGAGAATGCTTGGCAGATTCTAATCGAATCCAGGATTATACCACTGGAAGGCCGCAAAGAAAGTATAGTGTTATACGCAAGGCACTAAAGGCTACATGCTTACATATAGAAGGTCTGATAGCCTAGAAGTCATTGGCTATTCAGATGTTGATTATGCCAGTTGTGTGGAGAGTAAGAAATCCGCATCAGGTTATGTGTTCACACTTGCCGGAGGAGCCATATCGTAGAAAAGCTCTAAGCAAACAATAACTGCTTCATCTACGACGCACGCATAATTTATAGCATGTTATGAGGCCACTGGGCAGACTGTATAGTAAAAGAATTTCATTCCCGGGCTTAAAGTGGTTGCAAACATATCTAAACCACTTATATTGTACTGCGATAATGAACCCGCAGTTTTCTATACAAATAACAACAAGTCAAGTGCTGCTGCCAAGCATATTGACATAAAGTATCATGATGTGAAAGATAGAATCCAGGATCATACTATTGATGTTAAGCATATTAGTACTACTCGTATGCTTGCGGATCCACCAACAAAAGGCTTACCACCCAGTGTTTTTCGTGAGCATGTGCCGACATGGGACTACTGGAAGCTTTATGATTCTAGAATAAAGGTACCAGTACAAGGAACTACTCCCATTAAGTAAAATGTTATCCATTTTGAAATAGGCTAGTATGTCATAAGTGTTGAGGTATAGCGGCATTTCATTGGCTATTGTAACACCTCACTTTGGTATATTATTCCTATGAAGAATGAACCGATGAAGTTTAAACCTAATGATCAAGGGGGAGAATGTTGGTTGATCCGTCAGTTTAAAGGAAATAAGATTCAGAGATTCAGAGTTTCAGAGAAATAAAAGACAAAGTCAAAACAGAAATAAAGATAAGGAGGAGGCCCATGAACCAACGTTCGGTCCTCTCCTCGTACGTAACAAAAATGCCCTGATCGGGGGCGTCGCGAACCAACTCGTGGTTTGTGGCCCCCTGCTATGTGCGAAAAAAGGGGAGCCCGGCAGCAATCGATCTACTGAGTGAGTCACCTAGCCCCGCTGCTCCCCAATATCCCATACGCCTGCTCCGATCGCAGATCTCGCACAAGCAAAGGGAAGGCTAGAACCTCGCCGTGCGGTGCCGAGCCAGTGCTGCTGGAGGCCGGAGGGCATCCGCACCTTCCCCAGATCATCTCCGTCGATTACTGTACAAGCCTGCACCAATCGGACAGCAATGTCGTCTTCCTCGACTACTCCAGCACCCAGTAAAGATCTAACCTTACTTATCTTTTATGTTCATTAGGTGTTCTAGATGTTGCCCTTTCAAGATCTTGTCGTAGCTGCTGTGGTTTTGTAATCTAAGAAAAATAGCTTCCGAATTTAGCTCTTTTGGACCAAAGCTCTTAGCACTTAGCGCGAGCGGCCATTGTCATGGGCCATGGCTGGCCTGTTTGGTGTTTGTCACTTATGACTTATCCATATACACCTTGCACATCTCACACCGCATACATGCATTTGGCTTCACTAGTCGTATGAATTTGTACCTATCACACAAGAATTTGCATGACCAGTGTTTTTACATAAACTGAATTCGCATCACCAACCGGACAAAGGAATGAGAATGAAAATCAGATTCCCCGCAACAGTAATTCCCTGACAATAATTCTTGGAGGGAGGTTAACTGCCTAACAGTGATATAGTAATTCACGCGCTTTAAAGAATGTATAAGTAATGTACGTTCCACTACAAGGTGTCCTACCGTGTACATTCTACATATATACCCAAAAAAATTACTCCCTCTGACCCAAATTAATTGACTTAGATTTGGCTAGATTCGATTGTTTTTAGACATAATTTAGTATTTGATACATCTGTATCTCAACAAATTTGAGCTAACTAATTTGGGTCGTAGCGAGTACTATTTGTTGTTGTTAATAGTATAAACTAAAACCATGACAAGTGTTTTGACCAGAGAGAGCACTAGTTGTAGATAGAGTGCATATACATAAATCGCATATGACTAGAAATTTATTTTGGGTTTCTTTTAAAACACATCATACTTACGTCGATCACATAATCGGAAGAACACATCATACTCACCCTCTCTCTCTCTCTCCTAAGCTCTTCCGTTACTACTGTCACATAAACAACATGGCCCCGGCTTTTCATTATGTCGGCACGTCTGGACCACTCGCAGCATTTTCCTTGGTAGGACACTCAGCTACATACGGACATACAATTGCAATAGTACAACTCCCCTCCAACATATAAATTACCAACAGTGGTTAACAGTAAATAAGGCATGACTACAATCAAATCATCCATGCTATGTGGCACCAGTACGAAACAGCAACACTCTTGTACATGCATAGTGATCTAGTATTCCAACAAATTAACCAAACAAAGAAGGTAAATGAAAGTAACTGAAGTGGATATGTACAATGGTAATTTCACACCTCTAGCTTCTTACTGAAACCTGATTGGTGTTTCCCTAAATTATTACTGGAAACTATTGGAGACGAGGGGCGGTAGATCGGCACACCCCCTCCGTTTTTCATCTGCATGAAAACATTTTTTTTGAACAAGGGTAAGGGTCCCAAAAGACCCCAGAGCTGTATTAACTTACATCGGTGGGATTACAATTTACACAAGGATGCTAAGAAGAAAGGAAAACACGACTAAATCCTTGTGTTTTAGAAAAAAGAACCTTGGACAATAAAGATCGATTGAATGGGGTCCTCTAGGTTCTTCTCTACCGGGCGATCATGTTGTCAAAGCAATTCAGGACGAGGCCAACCACGCGGTATCTAGGGACACACCTACTCAAGATGGTGTCATCGCCTAATGCCTCACTAAAGCAGAAATGTCTCCCCAATGGCAATCTTGATGGGAGGAAGGAGATGAGGTAGGCCCGGATGGGATAAACTGATCAACAACCGGCACCAACACTCTAAGAGGCCGCCCTTCAGCCAGAATAAACAGCAGAAATATAGCCAGAGGTCGTCTGAACACCTCCGGGGCTGGGCTCAACATTATCTACGCCATAGTTGCTCCGATGAATCCCCTGAGAAGTACCATAGTCGAGCAAGACATGCAACTATGCACTCCACTCTACCCTATTGCTGCCCAGGCGACCCGACGGGAAAGGAGCACTGACCAAAGCAACTCAAATCATTTCTCCAACGAGCTTACAGTGCTACCACTAGATCCACCACTCAATAACCTCTTTCATCGTAGAAGCTTGACAGGAGGGAGATATGGAAACCAACCGCAGTTGCTCGAGAGCACCAGAATCAAAGACCAAAATGGCATAGAGCCATACGTCGTAGTGGAAATACACGATCAACCCCTAGTGCAAGACCTACTTCTTCTATGTACATGAAAGGGCCGGCAACCTCTCCCATCCCTAATATGGCTAGCAACACCACCGGAGGGGAAAGGTAGAGGGACAGGGAGAGAAGAGACGACTCCCAAAATAGGGGTAGAGAGAAAAGGAAGGGAAACTGAAAGTCCTGGAAAACAAATTAAACACGGTCTATCAAAATGAATGAAATATTCTGTTTTATAGGAACCATGGTCTAGGGCAGCACTCTAGTAGAGAGAGAGAGAGAGAGAGAGAGAGAGAGAGAGAGAGAGAGAGAAGGTGCAACCCCCGCCGCCCCTCCTCGAGGCCCCTCCCACATCACCCTCCCCCTCCGCCGCTGCCGAAGGAGTCGCCGGCCAAAGGCTGCGCGGCGTGGCGGTGGCGGAGCGTCTGCTGGTTGCGGCCAGGGGTGGGAGGCGGCGCCCTCCTCTCCTCTGATCCGTGGTGGCGCGTGGTGTTGGTGGCCTGAGATCGCAGGTGGCGGTGACGTGCATCGGCGACGAAGGAAGTGGTTGGCCACGTTGCGATCTGGTGTGGAGGATCTCAGGATCTCACACTGATCTCTGGTGGTGGATTTCTAGTCGGCGTCGAGTATGGAGGGGACATGGAAGCAGGTGAAAACCGAGCCTTGACTCTGATCTTGGCGGACGGTGATGGCGTCACTCGACGTCGCTACCTTGTTGGAGGCATCATCTTTGCTGGTGTCGTCACTTTAATCGAGTTGTTCCGGGGGAAACCCCAGATCTGGGTCTCCCGGATCGGATGATGGCGGCATTTGGCGTTGGTTCCCCTCTTGAGGGCATCATTTTCGGAATAGACGTCGGTTAAAGGTCATGGCCACTCCTGCTGCTCCGGGGAAGACCCTAATCTGGGTATCCAGATCAGGCAATGGCGGCGCTTTGGTGTCGTATTCTCTCTTGGGAGCTTTGCTTGTGGTGCAGCGCTGGATGGCAGAGGCTGGTGGTGGAGCGGCTTCATCTTGCATGGAGGCTCTAGTGGAGATGTCAAGTCATGCCTAATCGCCAGGTGCTACGCTCAGTCATGCCTAGTGCGGTAGGTGCTATGGACGACATATCTTCTAGCGGTCTCTAGCTGCGGCGGTTGGCCAGACTCGGCGGCATGGCGTCGAGAGGTCTCGGTGGCGATCGCACATGCTTGTTGATGGAAGTGCGCAGGGCGGTGGTGCCATCTGGCGTCATGGCGGCGTCGATGGCAGGCCTTGCAAGGTCTTTGCATCGATCTCTCCTGAAGATGGGTTGGCGGAAGACGGCGGCAGCGGGAGATTCAGCATGCACGATGGTGTGCGCTACGGATCAGCTGGACCGGTTTGTGCTCCTGACCCGCCGTGGGGCGGTTTTCAGGACCTCCGATATGTTGATAATGTGTTGGTGTTGCCGTTAGAGTGTTCTGACATGGTCATCCCTTCATCAAGTTGTTTTTTGAGAGGTGGCTTCAATTGATCTTTATATTCTCTTTGTAAGGTTTTGTTGAATAATAAATAAAGCAGGCTGTGTGCACCTTTTTGATGCAGAGGCCGGTGGTAATACCTCCATTTCGAAAAAAAGGAACCATGGTGTAAAAAAAAGCTTTGTTTCCCCTCTCACCTTGACCTATTTCACGGGAAGCAGAGAGCTTTAATGGCCTTTGGATTAGCATGATTCTGCTCATACCGTGCAAATGATTTTTCCGGCAGGAATATGGAAAACAAAATATTACAAATTTTTCCTCATGCTACACTATTTAACTTATAAAACTATTTTTTGTTGGATTGAATGGTAATAAAATGGGTATATTTCACGATGTGCCCTCTAGATATCCAAAAGTGAGAAAGTGCCTAATTTTGAATTTTTGGACCAATTTGTACTCAATTTATCATTTGGTTTTACTTTGTACCAGTTTAACATTTGTTTTTAATTTGTACCCATTTAACATTTTTTCTCAGTTTTGTGCCTCATTTGTCAATTAGTGTTGTATCCGTATAATGGGCCATGCTCATCAAGATGATGTGGTTTTTGATTGGAGTATTACTTATGGGAATCCTAGTTATCTCAAACCAACGAGCTAGCGATCGTTGGAAAGTATAAATGCCCCGAGCGACCTGAAGCTCGCGTTGCACTTGTAGATGGACATAAATGTCAAGATTTTCTTCAGAGAATGCTAGCAGAGGAGCTGCTCGATAAAAAGTATGGCCCCGGTGGCTATCAAATCAGAGCCACAAGAGGCTAACTAAGAGCCACCTATCAGATTTGGAACGAATTATCAAATGGAATAAAAAAAGTGGAAATATATTGTTAAATGGTATGGAAAGCACTCAAAATTGTTGAATGGTATTTTCTGCCATTTTTAGATGCACAAAGGGTACAAAGTAAAATTTTCACTAAGAAAATTACTTTCAAAGGGGTTGGAGTCAATAGAAATCTTATTTGAAATATAGCGTATAAATTCTAGAAATAGACCTAATGGAATGTAATCATACCCGCAAAAAACTCACATAAGAGATTATCTCTTAAGCATTTTAGCATAAATCCAAAGTGATATATGCCTTGTTGATTCTTTACAGGTTGAGGTTCTCATGGAACTCCTTGCATAGTCTCTAAAAAAGATCATGAATAGTACTCCAACATTTAAAAAATTGTACTATTTAATCTGTCTGGACCAGGAGACTTCTAAGAGGGAATGTGTATAACAACATTGCCAATTTCATATTTGGTAAAAAAAGGTATTTCAAAGGTGTAAAAATCAACATTCTAAAAAGGTCAAATGAGTGATGGAAGATCAAAATACATGAATGTGTTTACAGAGCATGTCAGTCTATTTTTAAATGCCAGTTGGAACATTGTTGCCTTAGGCATGATCATAATCAATAATTATTACACCATATTCTTTGATATTAGCAATATAACTGTGTCTGGAAAGAATCAACAGGCATATATCACTTTGATAGCTAAGTATGGAAATCTTGAATGTGTATTTGACTATAGGAAAATTTCCCCAGTTAGTATTCTCATGGTAATAGATTGTAGAAGATAATCATTCCTACCATGTACAAAAATCGATATGGATTTATAAAATCAAAGAGAATCCATTATTGTCTTCCATGGTCTTTTGATTTGCACGTATGCCACAAATAAAAAATGTTACTATCCTGGATCTATATTACTACTATGATAAACCGTTTGATAATGTTGAATATAATATCGCCATACCGATGATGATGCATCTTGCATTTGGTGAGAAATTTATTTAATTGAATCCAGTGCATTCTTCATGGTGCATCCACATATATGTTACTAAATGGAGTACCTAGAAAAAGCATTAATTTCAAAATGGGGGTCAGATAGGATGATCCAATATCACACCTTTGAATGTGCTTGTAGGAGAATTTTAAGATTTATAGTGAATGAGGCATAACATAGTGGCAACATTAGCCTTCCACTTGACTATTTGTATATTATGGACTATCCTATTGTTTAGTATATGTTAATGTTACTCTTCCTATCATCCACATTTATCCTAATCATCTGCATGGTGATTCCATTCATCTTCTGAATCTTAAATCATTGTTACATAGGTTTCTCATTATATATTGGTTTGAATGTGAATTGTAGAAAATCTTCCATGGTTCCTGTTGGGTCCGCAGCATAGAAAACAAAAAAATTCCTACGATGAGAACTACACGCCAAGTTCTATGTACTAGGTACAAAGCAACGGGTGGACATACATCCAACGAGAACTTACCCTCGAAGACAACGAGTTTTGTTAACGAGTAGGAACTCGTGGTTGATGTAGTCGTACACTTGCCGATCTCAAGATCGTGAGAAAGTCCGAGCGTCGCAACTCAGCAGCGCATCCGTACTCGCACACACGTTCAAGCCACCGGACAACCTCCACCTCCTCGCTCCAGCGATCCAGCGGAAGCAGCAACTCCTTCCAAACGAAATGCCACCGGGAACATGTATCTCGCTAATCCGAGACCATGGGGGAATAATTCTAGAGGGGGAGAGAGATCCTTCACAAGGAGGTGTGTGGAAGAAGGAGGAAGAGGGTGGCCTTTTATAGGAGGAGGGGGGGTGCCCCTCCTTCATGGACGGCGCATGGGGGGAGGTGCCTCTTCACCTCCTCTATTTATGTGGTGGCAACCCCTCCACATTAAAATGCCTCTTCACATTCCCCTTTAAAGTCTCCACTTTAAATGCATTAAAATTCTCTAAGTTTAATGCTCTCTCATTTAATAAAACTCTTTTATTAAATTTATTCAGAATTTTGTTAATTACTTTAATTAACAAACATTCACATATAACCCCTTGCAATATTTCAATATCACATGCAGAACCACTTTCTGCAATTTCACCCAAAACAATTTCCGGTTTCTATCGAAACAATTCCTACGCTTTGCAATTCTTTCATCTGAAACATATGTGCTCCAAAATGGTGTCCGATAACTCTTAAGTGGGTCACCCTACGGTTCGTGAATAATGCAGACATGATTGAGACTCCTCTCATATCAATAATCAGAAGCGGGACCTGGAGATCCATACCGATTCCTACACATTCAACGATGACTTCTGTGATCGTGAGCACCTTTAACGCTAGTAACTAAATCCCTTTGTCTCGCGATATATTACATGTCCGAGATTCGATCATTGGTATCTCCATACCTAGTTTGATCTCGTTGCCGACATGCACTCTTTTCTCGTTCCCGTGATATAACATTCTAGTGATCATATCACTTGCTTGCAAGCTATCTTAATGTGATATCACCGAAAGGGACCAAAGTATATCTATTCGTCATCGGGATTGACAAATTCCACTCTTGATCCATGAGCCTCAACATAACACCTTCGTAGCACTGAATCCATCTTTATAGTCACCCTGTTACGGTGTGACGTTTGATGTTATCAAGATACTCTTTAGGTGTTAGCAATTAACATGATCTCATGGTCTAAGGATAAAGATTACTTCGTATGATGTTATATCAATATAAACATAATGACTTTGATCGTAATGCTATACTTTGGATGAATGTTCATCACATCATTCAACTAATGTTGTGACGTTGTTATTAACAACATCCAATGTCCATGATCAGGAAACCTTGATCATCTTGTTAATCAACAAGCTAGTCTATAAGAGAGGCATAACTAGGAACCCTTTTTGTTTATTAAACACACATGTATTGATGTTTCCGATCAATACAATTATAGCATGCAAAATAAACATTTATCATAAACATGGAATAAGATAATAACCACTTTATTATTGCCTCTCGGGCATATTCCCTTCAGTCTCCCACTTGCACTAGATTCAATAATCTAGTTTGAAAAACTTTGCGTATTGAACACCTATGGCTTTCTGGTGTAGTATATACGCTATTGCTAGTGGTTAACATAATCTCTGGATCTGACAGTTTCAGGTCCGTGTGTATTTGCATGTCTTTGCGTCTCTACGCATCACTCATTTTCAAATGAGATGGCATTGTATAAATTTGGTCCTTTGGTGAGACCTTTAGTTTGTTTTGGTTAAAATATGTTGATATTATTGTCACACAATATATCTTCATAGTATTAGCCCACTTTGAACCACACCTAGTTTGATAACAAACTACTTAACACAAATCCCCTCCTTTGCTGCTACTATAGGAGTTATATACTTAGCCTTTTGTTGTAGTATCCGTCACAATGTCTCAACTTTGGAACTCATCCAAATCCATCATGGAACACTTTACAATGAATTGATATACATTTAATTTGTATCTTGTGACAAAAACTAGTATCAATGTAACACTTTACAATGAACTACCTTTAACTATCTGTCACTTATACATGATATATTCTTAGTTCTTCCAAAGCTCATAAGAATATCTTTATTATTGTCCAATGATCATCTTATGAATCATTCTAGTATGTGCTCATAACATTTAGAGCATAGGACATTCTGGATATATACATATCATGGTATAATCGATCAAAATCTTCATGTGATTTTACTCACCAAGTGTTGAAACACTTGAATCTTGGTACAATCCTTTCCATGTAGCAAGAACCTTTCTTGTTGTTTCCATATTGAACCCTTTCAATATCTCATATGTATGTCTAGCACAACCATATTAGCGCCTCAATCTATCCATATAGATATTGATGCCAAATATTCCGAGTTTGCCCAAGTCTTTCATCGAAATCTTATTTTGATGAAATTCTTAACTTGTGTCAATACAAGATACATCATTTCCAATCAACAATATGTTCTCTACATAATGTATTAGAAATATGTCTCAGCGCTCCCACTTAATTTCTTACAAATGCAAGCATCTTCATCATATCCGATGAATTTAAACTCTTTTAACAGTTTCATCATGGTGAAGATTCCAACTCCGCTATGCTTACTTCAACTATTGAGGTTTGCATGCCCTTTTAGCAGCCTTTGAATTAACAAAACCCTTCGGACCGTGTCTTGTACACATCCTAGGTAACCATTCTATTAGAAGGACATTGTTTTGTTTGTTCAACTACCATACATCAAATTATATGTAGTGGTTGCTACATTAATCCGTCAAGACTAAATATCGCTATGAAAGATCAAATCTTGTCATAGTCAACTCCTGAACATTGTCGTAAACTTCTTTCCGACATGTCAACTATTTCATAGATGTTAAACATCCATGTCTATTTCTTTATAGATCCTAACACGACCGATAGGCTTCACGCCTTTCCGGAGGGTCTTCCAAGTTCAGAAACTTGATTTCTCGTGTATAGATACTATCACGGATTCTATGACTTCTAGTCATTTTATGGAGTCAGGGCCCATCATCGCTTCTTTGCATGTAGTCGGTTCATCATTGTCAAAACAATAACGACTTGCTTATCAAATCACACTATTTGATTCTTACCGACCCACACGGTTCAATAGGAGCTCTAATCTCCGAGATCACAACCTTTGTAATCATAGGAGCCATGAGCATTGTGGCCGCCACCGGGACACTTTCCGGCGCTGCGCTACTTTGCACATATAGCTAAGGTTCAACAACCTTAGCAAGGTTCTATTGTCCTCCAACTTAACTTTTCGTGAAAAAGTCCTTCTCAAGAAACTTAACGTTCCAAGTAACAAACTCTTTTGTACTCGGTGTTATGGAGAAATTCCCAACAAATTCTTTGGGATAACCTACAAAGACGTGCTTATCCAACTTTGGTTGTAAACATTTTACTTATGCATAGCATACCAAAATTTAAGAAAAGACAATTCGGGCTTTATCCCAAACCATAACTCATATGGTGTCATTTCAACGGATCACGATGGTGCTATTTTCAGTGTAAAAGCGGTAGTCTCTAAAGCTTCAATCCTTAAAACATAATGGCAGTTTTATAAATGACACCATTGATCTTACCATGTCAAACATGGTTTGATTTCATCTCTCGAATATGCCATACTCCTATGGTTTATCGGGAAACACAAATCATGGAACAATTCCTCAAATCTTAAGTGTTTTGCTAAACATGTAACTCAAATATCTTCCTTTATGATCGAATCATAAACTCTTTATTTTCTTTTTACAATGATTTTCCACTTCATCTTGAAAGTCTTTGAACAATTTTCAAATGTTTCATACTTCTTCCTTATTAAGTAAATATACAGATATATTCACTCAAATTTCTGGAGAAAGCATATGAAGCAAAAAGATCCATCGCATATGGCTACACATAATAGACTATGCACATCAGCATGCACAATTTCCAATAAGCTAGTCATCCGTTCCTCTCTGGCCTATGGACGGAGTTTCAATTATCTCGAGGAAAGTCTCACATGCGTCAATTGATCAAAATCAAAGACTCCAAAAATCCATCAACATGGAATTTCTTCATGTTTTTTTTTCAAATATAATTTAAACAGCGATGTCACTTCATAAGTGATCTTTCAATCATTTGTCTTGCGACATTTTAGCAATAGTGTTTATGGATGTGATTTCTCCCACTAGACTTGTAAAAGTGCATCCATCCTTTATGGAATACGGTAATTATTTGAACAACCATTGTTCTCGTAATACCGGAACAAAATAACAATTATTAAAACAAATCTGGAAGGCTAGGTTTGACGACAACGAAAAACATAATAACACTTTATTTGTTTTCGATGAACATCATCACATATTCTCTTGCTAGTTACTTAGGTCATTGTAGTTCATGAATTGCATTGTCCTGTATGACACTTCATACCAACCAATTCGGTATCCAATACCTAAGAACCACATTGTTTAACAAGCAAGTAATACAACCATAACATGTATATCTTCTATATACCTAAGTTGGACATCTCCAACCTTTTCTTTTCTGCCAAATATTTTATAGATTCTCTTTCAATAATTCTGTTTCTTTTTAAAAGAATCTATCAACATCAATAGTGGTGTCATTCACATGACACATGGTACAAAGCTTGTATATAGTAAAATACTAATACCTTTGGACTTGCACTTTTAAGTGGATCACCATCATCAATGTTTGGCATTCTTTCAAAAATCCATTCTTTAGTAATCTTTTAGTATAGTAAACATTTTACTTACATCTTCTATTCATCCTTATCATGACAACTTTCATGATCAAGCTACTATAGCCTATAAGGAAGAATGACGAGTATAATTTTATTTCCCAAAACCTTTTGGGAGATTCGGATGCCTAGCATCTCCATCCTTCACAAATTCTCATACAATATGAGAACATGTATTTTGCTAAATTATACTCTATCATAATGCAACCAAAAACATTGTTTCAGATATCACAATATCTTCCACACATGATGGTTTCTGAAACAATTTTTCAGCTCCTAGATAATCTTGATATTAAAATAACTTTTGAATATCAATAATCATGGAGGCAAACATGATACTTTAGATACTAACATTGGAATTCTTACTCTTGATTTAATACTACTTATTAAACTTCATGGAGTAAATAGAGTTTGCTGAAAGTTTGCAATATGACTTTTAAACTTTAAATTGACATTCAAAACAATATGATATCAGTTCGTAAAGTAAATATCCAGAATTATATAGTTCTATTATCTCAATTAAAACTAAGCGTAAGGTAGTAAACAGATGCCAATGACTACAACAAATTATGCAAATTCACTTCGATTTAGTTTATGAAAAATTGAGTTCGACTAATCCAAATTAGAAATGAACTCCCACTCAAAAACGACATCCCTCGTGTCTTTTTGGTGATTACATGAACCAAATCCACTACACCAAGTCCGATCATCACGTGAGTCGGTGTAGCTTCAAAGGCGAGCATCTATATGGGCATCATATCAACTATATGACTCATGCTTAACCTTTCGGTCCGTGTTCCGAGGCCATGTCTGTACATGCTAGGCTCGCCAAGTAAGAACCTTAGTACTCGCGTGTGTAAAACTGTCTTACACCCGTTGTATGAAAGCGTAGAGTCGAGTACACCCGATTATCACGTGATGTCTCGAAACACGATCCATAGAACGGTGCATACTTAAGGAAGAACACATTTTATCTTGATATCTAAATGAGGGATCATCTTACAATGCTACCAAAAGCGCCAAACTAGCAGTATAAGATGCTAACATCTAATGTGTAAAGTGAGATGATATGGTCCATGCATTTGATCTCTATCATTTGCATCGTGGTATGATCTCTATCATTCCTTTGTGTGTAAGGCCAAGGTCTATGGAACTTACACATTGAATGTGTTGTAAGAGTATCTATCATACATCTACTTACAACAATACCATATCAAGACACTAGCCCAGCAACGATCTAAACTAGACGCCTCTAATTTATCAGTTGCAAGTTTTATGTGGCTTAGGGATTTCGGAGATAGAACCGTTCTTACCTACGAACATGAACTACAACGAGGATAACCAAGTTATTAGCAAATCGTTGTAAATCAGATATTGACTATAGTAGGAGAGACAGACACCTGCTAGCCACTTATGCAAAACTAGTTGCATGTCAGTCGTGGAACAGATCTCATGTACGATGACATGTAAGGTTGGTCCGGGCCGCTTCATCCCACTATGCCACCAATATCCAAAATACATAGAAGATGCAATAACATGATCATCATTGCCCAGATATAAACATATGTGTACTACCCGTGCAGAGCACCTACGCATAGATCAGGCTCTGATACCACTGTTGGGTTCGCAGCATAGAAAACAAATTTTTTCCTATGATGAGAACTACACGCCAAGATTTATCTACTAGGTACAAAGCAACGGGTGGACATACATCCAACGAGAACTTACCCTCGAAGACAACGAGTTTTGTTAACGAGTAGGAACTCGTGGTTGATGTAGTCGTACACTTGCCGATCTCAAGATCGTGAGGAAGTCCGAGCGTCGCAACTCAGCAGCGCATCCGTACTCGCACACACATTCAAGCCACCGGACAACCTCCACCTCCTCGCTCCAGCGATCCAGCGGAATCAACAACTCCTTCCATACGAAATGCCACCGGGAACATGTATCTCGCTAATCCGAGACCATGGGGGAATAATTCTAGAGGAGGAGAGAGATCCTTCACAAGGAGGTGTGTGGAAGAAGGAGGAAGAGGGTGGCCTTTTATAGGAGGAGGGGGGTGCCCCTCCTTCATGGCCGGCGCATGGGGGAGGTGCCTCTTCACCTCCTCCATTCATGTGGTGGTAACCCCTCCCCATTAAAATGCCTCGTCACATTCCCCTTTTAAAGTCTCCACTTTAAATGCATTAAAATTCTCTAAGTTTAATGCTCTCTCATTTAATAAAACTCTTTTATTAAATTTATTCAGAATTTTTTTAATTACTTTAATTAACAAACATTCACATATAACCCCTTGCAATATTTCAATATCACATGTAGAACCACTTTCTACAATTTCACCTGAAACAATTTCCGGTTTCTATCGAAACAATTCCTGCGCTTTGCAATTCTTTCGACTGAAACATATGTGCTCCAAAATGGTGTCCGGTAACTCTTAAGTGTGTCACCCTACGGTTCGCGAATAATGCAGACATGATTGAGACTCCTCTCATATCAATAATCAGAAGCGGGACCTGGAGATCCATACTGATTCCTACACATTCAACGATGACTTATGTGATCGTGAGAACCTTTAACGCTAGTAACTAAATCCCTTTGTCTCGCGATATATTACATGTCCGAGATTCGATCATTGGTATCTCCATACCTAGTTTGATCTCGTAGCCGACATGCACTCTTTTCTCGTTCCCGTGATATAACATTCTAGTGATCATATCACTTGCTTGCAAGCTATCTTAAGGTGATATCACCGAGAGGGCCCAGAGTATATCTATCCGTCATCGGGATTGACAAATTCCACTCTTGATCCATGAGCCTCAACATAACACCTTGGTAGCACTGAACCCATCTTTATAGTCACCCTGTTATGGTGTGACGTTTGATGTTATCAAAATACTCTTCAGGTGTTAGCAATTAACATGATCTCATGGTCTAAGGATAAAGATTACTTTGTACGATGTTATAGCAATATAAACATAATGACTTTGATTGTAATGCTATACTTCGGATGAATGTTCATCACATCAACTAATGTTGTGACCTTGTTATTAACCACATCCAATGTCCATGATCAGGAAACCTTGATCATCTTGTTAATCAACAAGCTAGTCTATAAGAGAGGCATAACTAGGAACCCTTTTTGTTTATTAAACACACATGTATTGATGTTTCCGATCAATACAATTATAGCATGCAAAATAAACATTTATCATAAACATGGAATAAGATAATAACCACTTTATTATTGCCTCTCGGGCATATTCCCTTCAGTTCCTATCAATATTACCACAACAAGATGCTTGGACCTAGGTGAGGTATTTGGATTCAAAATTGAATCATTATCATTCACTTATTTGGGCTTTCGTATGGGGGCACTAAACCCAGAATGGACCACTTTATATATAGGCATACTTGAAAGAATTGATAAGAGCCTATCTGACATCACAACTACTCTATCTTATGATCATATGAGGGTAGGCTTGTCTTTGTCAAATCAGTGATTCCAGCAATACCCATCATTTCCATGTGTTTACTTAAACTGCCACTTTGGTTTCTTGATCATTTGGAGAACTTGTCTAGAGGTTTTCTATGGGTGGAAATGACATTGACAAATAGGAAATTTCCAAGTTAAATGGGAGGAAGTATGTCTACCCAAAATGCTAGCGGTTGGCTGTTGAGATTTGAGAAAATAGAACATTCCCTTGCGTATGAAAAAACTCTACAAGGTCACGAATCAAAAGGAATGTTAGACAGGTTTGGCTTATTTGTCAAGCCACTATAGTGCTGGAAAATGCCCCAATCAAGTAACCCTTTTGGTTCTTTATGGTGGAAGGACTATCTATCTCTATGGAACGTGTTCATGGTTTTAACAACATTCCAAGCTAGTGATGGAAGGAATATCAGGTTGTGGAACGACATATGGATTGATCCCACACTTAAGGAGACACTCCCATATCTCTTTCCCGTTTTCTAATGACCAAGGTATTTGCTTGAAATCATTAGAATTATTCGAATCTAACATTTATGAGCATTTTGTTTTGGCACTATCTATGATTGCCTTTCAACTCTCTCAATAAGGACTGCACCCATATGAGCTCAGTTGTGGCATTATAAATTGCCTTGTATTCAGCTTCAGTACTATTGTGACATACCGCAGCTTATTTGCGAGCATTTCAAGCGGTCAAGTTAGGACCAAAGAATAATACATAGCCCTTGTGAACAGCATGTCATCAAGACTGCCAACCCAATCCGCATCCGAGAAGGCTGAGAGATCACAAGACGGTGTAGGCTAGAGAAGCAAACCATACGAGGCAGTGAGACAGACATAACGCAGAATACGCTTCACAGCTGACTAATGAGATGTCTTGAGCAAATGAAGATACTGACACACACGGTTGACTGTATAAGATACATCTAGTCTGGTGATAGTGAGGTACTGCAGACCACCAACGAGACTGCGGTACTTAGTAGCATCATCAGGCGAAAGAGGATCTCCATCAAGAGTAGACAACCGAGCAGTAGCAAACATAGGAGTGGTAGCATGTTTGCACTTCAACATACCAGCACAACGTAGCAAGTCTAGAGAATACTTGTGCTGAGTGAGAGTCAACCCAGCAGAAGACCGTGAGACCTCTAGACCAAGAAAGTAGTGTAGGGCACCCAAGTCCTTTACAACAAAATCACCACTCAACGTAGACAAGAGACGATCAGCAGCAGCATCAGAGGAGCTGATGAGCATGATATCATCAACATAAACCAGCAGATATATTGTGACCTCAGGACGCTGAAGAATGAACAAGGGCATGTCAGTAGTGGATGGAAAAAACCCATGAGACCGAAGGACAGAGCCAAGACGTGCATGCCACGCACGAGGATCCTTCTTAAGTCCATACAGAGCCTTAACAAGGCAGCAGAGATGCTGAGGATGTGCAGGATCAAGAAAATCTGGGGGCTCACGCATATAAACCTCCTCCTCCTCCAGAACTCTATGCAGAAAGACATTCTGCACATCAAGCTGATGAAGAGACCATCCTCGAGTAACAGCCAAAAAGAGCAACAAACAAATGGTAGTAGGATTGATAACTGGGTTGAACGTGTCTTCATAATCAAGACCATATCTCTGTTTGAAGCCTTTAGCAACTAACCGTACCTTTTAGAGCTCAATAGAACCATCAGCATGCTTCTTAACCTTGAAGACCCACTTGGAATCAATAATATTAACACCAGAAACAAGAGGAACGAGTTACCAAGTATCATTCTTCAGAAGTGCCTGAAATTTCCGCTCCATTGCAGCACGCCAGTGAGGAATACCAAGAGCAGCCTGAAAGTGTCGGGTCTCAGCTGTGGGATTAGCAACAGCATGGGCCACGCAAGAAGCAATCCACGCAATGGTCCCATCTGTGCACTTCTTCGGACAAAAACTCCAGCCTGACTGCTTGTGCAACGGCGAAGAGCCTCATCAGCAGGTTGTGCTGGTTGCGACGAGCCAGACGTAGGTGACGGAGGCGACACCGAGTCGGGCATAGGTGACGCTGAGGTCGGCGATGTTGGGCCGGACGAGGAGGCCCCTGGCGATAGGGAGCCAGGCGGCGTCGGGCCGATCGAAGATGGCATGCTAGGAGCGAGAGCAGAGGCGGCCGGTGCAGGCGGGGCTACAGCGGGCATAGCTTTTGTGGGCGAGGTAGCAGCAGGCTGGCGGGCTGGACCCGGTGTGCATGGCGCATGCACGGGATCGATGGCCTTTATGTGATCTTTGTCCATTGGCTGATCATCGAGGAGCTCGAAGCGAGCACCATGTCTGATACCTGCAGCATGGTTAGGAAGCAATGCAGGAGTATATGCAACATCTACAAATTGATCAGGCGAAGGAATAGTGGAGTGCACAGGTGTTGTAGGAGTGGTGGAGTTGTTCGGAAGTGCAGAAAAAGGGAACACGTTCTCATCAAACATGACATCATGAGATATGTAAACGTGATTAGTGGGAACATTGAGGCACTTGTACCCTTTATGAAGGGAACTATACCCGAGAAAGAAGCACTTTTTAGATCGAAACTCTAGTTTATGCTTGTTATATGGATGAAGGTGAGGCCAACATGCACGTCCAAAAACCTTAAGGAACGTGTAATCTGGGATGTTACTGAGCAAGAGTTTAAGAGGAGTTTTCATTTTCAAAAGTTGTGAAGGAAGCCTATTTATCAAAAAACAGGTAGTGGAAAAAGCATCACTCCAAAACCAAAATGGAACGGAGGCATGCGCTAGTAAGGTGATGAGTCCAAAATTGATACATATTTAAGTATACAAATTATTCATATTGTCACTCATTACATGCTACATCTATCTATAACTATGCCTATTATATATGATTACTAGTTCTCATTCATTTTCACATCGGCTTTGCGCAACTAGTAGTTTTATTAGGATTTTATTACCTTTTTCTTGTCTTTGATTTGTGTGTATATGCTATGGAGAATCATGGATAAATGGAGCCAAGATGATTCAATATGGAGGAGTTGCAGGCACCAGACATAGCCATTTGAGCAGAGAAAAAAGTTGATTTTTCCATCAACTCCAAATTATGATCCAAGTCCATGGTGTTGTAGCCCTCATCCATACGAATCCAATGAGCCAAAGAACATACAAATCAGAGTTCGTATGAAGAAATGACAGCCATAATATGAAAGCTACCGCACCGTTAACGACCAGCGATACGGGCGGAGCCCGCCCGTACCATCCGCTCGTACCACGGGCCTGGACACACGGAAATAGCTTTTCTAGATGCGCTTCTTCATAGAATCCGTCCCCGTTTGTTCCTAGACCTTCCTTAGGTCATAAGGAACGTATTGTGGGCTATTGGAGGCACCCCTAGGCCTATATAAAGAGGCAAGGAGCCAAGGGAGAAGGTACCTCTCCATATACCTCCATGACGGAGCCCTGCCGCCTTGGCAACTCCATAGCCACAACCTCCAAAAGATCTCCACCATCACCATTGCCCAAGGGGAGAAGGAACTTGAATCATTGGAGGACAACGCATCATCCCCTTCATCATCAATCGCTGCATCTTCATCACCACCATTACTCCATCTTTCATCTATTAGATCTCTTTGTAATTCCAGATTCAATTGTGGTTTGCATTAGATCTACCCCCGTACTTTGATCCATTCATTTGATTATGATGTTGTTGTTGATTGCTTCCATGAGTGAGTAGTTCCTTTGTTCTTGGGGAGATGGAGAAACCCAGCACTACTATGAACTTGTAATAAAGTTGATCTATTCTTGTGTCCATATTACTTGCTTGTCTATGATATAATTATGACATGTGTTTGATTTCTCTCTTTTGAAGATATGTGAAGTTGACCATATATCATTTGCCTCCGGGACTAAAGGGAGGAAAAAACCCTTTGGACATGTCTTGGAAGCGTACCCGGAGTGCCCCATGACAGATTGGCACCGGCTCGTAACCCACATGGTCAAAGGGGGATTAAGAGGGACTCCCTAAGCTAATTACGATATCCATGGGGAAATCCTTAATTGCGGTAGTCCGTATGGGTGTTTGCTCTCAGGCATTGCAGTGATTATTTAGAGGTGACCTCACACTTGGCTCAACAAAGTGGCTTCCTACGAGCCTTGTTGTGAACATCTTATTATGGGGCTCTCTCCACACATATCATGACATAAGAAGTATGTTATCTTGATTACATATAATAATAGTACTATGCTAGTGGTGTATCCTACATCCTCGAGAACATTTTAGCCCTATTGACTTGAACCACGCTTTCATACAATCTTATTACTTGTTTTCTTTTATTTGTTTTAATTACTTTTCTGCAAACAACTATAAACCATTCAAACACCCTTTACTTGAGATCAAAGACAACTTATAAGTATTCTTTGGTAGAGAGTAACAAGGGGCATAAAGACCTTTACCAATAGCTATATGTGGGTTCGATATCTTTACTTTGCAACTAGCTACAATTGATTTGTGCACTTGCAGTCATCAAGCTATTTTCTGGCGCCGTTGCCAGGGAGCTAGGCGCCTTTGGTCTTCGTTCTTAGTTACTTACTTTACTCATTGTTTTACTAAAGTTGTTTATTAGTTTCAGGTGATACATTATGGGCGAGTACCAACATATAATATAGCTTGAGATTGTGAGGAATTCAGGTCCGCCCATGGACGCATATTTAAAATCCAATAACCCAAGAGGTATGATATTAACCCCATGCTTTTAGATCTTCTGCATGCAAAGAAATTTGCAGGAGATGGTACAAAGGATCCGTATGAGAATGTAGGGTTCTTAAAAGATATTTTTGGGACTTTCCATCTTAATTTACAAACTGAGGATGAGGTAAAATTTGCTCTCTTTGCTCATACCCTCATTGATGAGGCTCGTTCTTGGTATATTCAAAGTTCTGGAAAGATTACAAATTCCCGGGAGAGCCTAGCCTCTCTATTTTTAGTTGATTTCTTTCCCAGGACAAAAACTCTTTGCACGAGACGTATGATCACAAATTTTAAAGGAAAACCTGAAGGAAGCTTGCACGAAGGATATACAAGGTTTCGTGGATTCCTTGATCGTTGTCCCCATCATAATTTCCCGCCTTGGCAGGTGATACACACCTTCTATGCAGGTTTGAACAATGATAGAAGAAATGAACTCGACTCACTTACCAATGGGTCTTTCACTGAATTCAGTGTTGAAAGAGCATGGAATTTTCTAGACACTGTGAATAGGTTAGAGAAAGCTTATTGCGAGGCTGGGTTTAATAAAAAAGTTCACCCTATATTCTTCTATTACCAAGACAACCTCCTTAATAGTGCATTTATTGATGAGAAGATTAAAGCTGCCATGGAATAATCTAACCTTTTGCAGGGTGCTCCAAAGGATAATGTGGAGGAAACTCCACTCAAAGAACCTCCACCTAAACCACTAGAACATATTGTTAATAAAGAGGTGGTGCTTGATGTTGCACCCTCTCAACTAGTGGAAGGTGAAACAAAAGGAAAAACTATTACCGAGTTAGCTATGTCCTCTCAACTAGTGGAAGGTAAGCCTGAAGGTAAGACTATTGCAGAGCTACTCGCAAATTATCTTAGTGAGAATGAAGAGGAGGAACTTGATCAACCACTTGAATCTCCTACTTCTGAAAATAATTTTCCACACACAAATAGTATGCAAGCAAATAATATCTCATTATCCAGTAGTGGTTCTGATGATGGTTGGCCTGAGTTTGGTGAGGAATTAGAGAAGGAATCTTTCTATGAATATTGCGATGCAGCTTTGCACATAAATCCTCAATAGAGGAGTGATACGTTGCTAATGTATCTATAATTTTTGATGTTCCATGCTTGTTTTATATCTACTTTCTTATGTTTTGTCCACACTTTGGAGTATTTTTATACACTTTCTTGGACTAACCTATTAACAAGATGCCACAGTGCCAGCTGCCTGTTTTCTGCTATTTTTAGTTCCAGGAAAGTCAGCAAATGAATATTCTCGAAATTGGATGGGACAAAAGCCAAAGTCAATATTTCACCAAGGGGGACACGGAGCCAGAATACAAGACGGAGAGGGTCCAGGGGCCACCCACACCACCTGGCCACGCAGGCAGGCCTGGCCCATGCTAGGGGTGGTGTGGCTGCCTAGGGCACCCCCTCGTCCTCCCCTTTCGCCTATAAGATGCCTCCGATACAGAAACCCTAAGTACCCGATCAATATTCCACGAAAGAGTCTATAGCCGCCGTCATCTCCATCCCTAGATCGGGAGGGATCTGAAGCACTTCCCGGCACCCTGCCAGAGGGGAGAATTCACCCTGGAGGCCGTCTTCATCACCATGCAAGCCTCCGGTGTGATGCGCGAGTAGTTCATCCTTGGACTACGGGTCCATGTAGTAGCTAGATGGTTGGTTCTTCTCCTTTGTGCTACCATGTCTAGATCTTGTGAGCTCCTTTCATGATCAAGATCATCTATTTGTAATCATACATGTTGTGTTTGCGGGGATCCGATGGATATTGAGATGCTATTTCAGATTGATTATTGATTCTATCATCTCTTTGTTATTTGTGATCTTGCATGCTCTCCGCTGTTAGTAGATATCTTGGCCGAGTAGATGCTAGCAACTCCAAGAGGGAGTATTTATGCTCGATGGTGGGTTCATGCATCTAGGAATCTGGGGAAGTGACAGAAATCTCTAAGGTACTAGATGTGTTGTTTCTACTAGGGAGAAAACAACAATCCTTTGTTCATAGAACAATCGTATTGTTTACTTTACACGCAATGCTTAATGCACCTATCTGTTGCTTGCAACTTAATACTGGAGGGGGTTCGGATGATAACCTGAAGGTGGATTATTAGTCATAGATGCAGTTGGATTACGGTCTATGTATAATGTTGTAATGCCCAATCAAATCTCATAGGAGTCAAGATGATTAGTATATGCATGTATGCTTTCTCGATGTTTGTCAATTGCCCCG
This sequence comes from Avena eriantha, assembly GCA_910589775.1. Classification (NCBI taxonomy): domain Eukaryota; kingdom Viridiplantae; phylum Streptophyta; class Magnoliopsida; order Poales; family Poaceae; genus Avena; species Avena eriantha. The sequence continues at coordinate 143,123,902 of OU342744.1, read as the reverse complement.
CTGTAATTTGTTCACCCAACATGTTATCTATCTTAAGGAGAATCACCACTAGTGAACTTTGGACCCTGGTTCTTTCTTTTCCCATCAATCTACAACTGTTTACTGTTTTCTGTTTACTTTCTGCAAGCTATTACTATCTTCCACACAATACGTTTAATCCTTTGTTTTTAGCAAAACCGGTGAGATTGACAACCTCACTGTAAGTTGGGGGCAAATTTCTGTGGTTGTGTTGTGCAGGATTCCAAGTTGGAAACAACACATTGGAGGTGTTTCCTTGCTCCTACTGGTTTGATAACCTTGGTTTCATAACTGAGGGAAAACTTGCTGCTATGCTCATCATACCTTCCTCTCGGGGTTCCCCAACGAGGTCGATATATTTTGGGCCATCAAGGAGAATGAATAATATATTACCGATGATATGATGACGGAGTTACGAGATGAAATAATGGGAAAAGACCATTTTGGAATTAAACATAATAAAAAGGATCCTATAGAATATGATTTCTTAAGAAAATTCCTAGCATCTGGTAAAGTAGAGAAACTACTTGGAGATTTGTAATCTTGACCCTTGTATAATTATTAGAATTGTCAAAACCTATGCTGAGTATATGCAGATTCCAAAGGAGTGGGAACATTACACACATCCTTGTAATGTTAAACCCCCTAAGGATAATCCCAAGAAACAAGTTATTTATTTACAGTTTGAAGAAGAAGATCTCAAGGTAAATTGCATCCAATTCAAAAAGTTACCATATGAAAAGAAGATTTAGATCAAGAAATAAAAAACCATTGAAAAATTGGCAGGAAATTATTTTGGCACCCTGCAAATTGAACTAGGCGGAAGCCTGGTGAATAATGACTCACTCCCAAATGATTTTGCAAAGGAAGATCTAGATAATATCGTCGACGCCACACCTAAAGGCGAGGAACAAGAAGAGGAGGATGAGCTAAGTGATCACTCACCTATACCCTCTACTCCAAATCCTATATACATATTTTATACTCATGAGCATGAACCAATATGGAATATAAAAAATGTCATAACTGTTTATGATGCCTATATCTCGAGTAATGATTCTTATTATGTTGAAATTGAAGATAATTTTTATGCGGAGGCCTTGTGCCTAGATACTTATTTGGAGGACATACATAATGATGAATTGGAGATAGAATCTTGTAGTACTAATGTGCAGGGACAAGAAGGGCACATTGCGAATGAAATTCTTATTAATGATGCTCCCTTTTTTGAGTGGCTTGATATCTCTAGAACTGATGAACTTGCTAGCAAGTGTGATGAACTAGAGGAGAAAGACACCTTTGAATTTTTTCCTGTTACAAAAGAAAGGTGCTACGAAGTGTTTCCCCATGATAGTGCAACCAAGGAGGAGTATTATGAATTATATCCTTATGATACCAACCAAGGTAAAACATTTGAATTCATATGTAAGTTTCTAATACTTCTGATAATGCTATTTATGGAGGCATGCTCATCATATATGACATATCCATCGTCACTTGGAAGGAACAATTTATTTATTTACCAAACTCCTATGCACCGTAAGCGGGCGCGACTTCGACAGAACTATGATAGTAAGTGCTCCAAACTTCTACCTAAAGTAAGAATAAAAATTCTCTAGTTGATATCTATTGAAGTAATAATGGAGCTTTGAGGCCTAGCTATGGCTTTAAAGAAAGCGCTTCCCAGGAGGTAACCTAGAAGTTTTTAGGTGTCATTCTTAATTTTATGTCTTGAGTCTAGTTGCATTTATGTTGCACTGGCACTTGTATTTATATACATGATTTCCTATTAGAGTTGGCATGGGACTATTTTTGACAAGTAGGATTATTTATTGCTCTAATAATGTGTTGCATGTATTGGTTAAATCTTCTCAACAAAAATATGTGTTTGCTTTGTTTGGATGTTGGATTAATGTTTTAGGTCCTTAGTAAAATTTTCGGAGAAAATAACTTGTTCCGGAGTTCACAATGAGCTTAACGAGTAGCGGTACGGGCGCACCCATCCGTACTGCACGCCCGTACCGCTCATGTGATAAACTCGAAGAAGCTGAAATTTTTCCAGAAAAGCTACCGCACGCTTAAGAAACACCGGTACGGTTGGACGTGTCCATACCGTCAGCCTGTACCGACCTTGTTATCAGGCAAAGAAAACAGGAAGAAGACACTGAAGTTTTAATGACCACCCGTACGGGCGCACCCCGCCCGTACCACCCGGTCGTACCGACTTCGTCGGGAGTTTTAAAAAAAGAGAGAGAAGACAAGGTGCAGTACGGGTGGAGCCCGTCCATACCACGCGCCCGTACCAAGGGGCAGCATCACGCAGTAAGACCAGTGACTAGTACAAAAAAAAGTTATAGCCCCTCCAATCTTTTTATTTTGACAATCTCAGTTTAGCGAGTTACCTTCTACATGTTCCTTTATACTTCATTTTATTTTACCTACCTTCGAAACTCCCTAGCCTATAATTATCTGTAGTGTTTCGTGTTTCTTTTATTTTTCTTCTCACGGTTGGACGAACGAACTCTATTCGTACACCGAATCATTTGCTTTTACTTCGTTCATTATTTTTGCAGGGACTTGAACCTTGTGTGATAACGCGCATGGTTTGTGCCAACCGTGTAAATACTTGCACAAGCCACTTGGTTGTTTCAACTCAACATTTTAAGAAGGAAGTATTCATTGAACCAAAGGTCCATGTCCATCAAAAGCGAGGTTTATTCGTACCTCAACGGTCTTGTGCAATGTTCTTTGATGGCTCAATGCACGGCGCCCAGAAAATTTCTTGATGGCAGTGTTGATGTAGAGCTTGTTGGGAACCCCAAGAGGAAGGTATGATGAGCACAACAGCAAGTTTCCCTCAGTTATGAAACCAAGGTTTAATCGAACCAGTAGGAGCAAGGAAACACCTCAAAGGTGTAACTAGCTGAGCTTTGGCAGGGCGCACTACCGGTGCTAGTAGCAACGTGGAGACCTGCACAACACAACCACAGAACTTTGTCCCCAACTTGCGATGAGGTTGTCAATCTCACCGTGTTTTGCGGAAAACAAAGGATTAAAGGTATCGAATGGAAATAAGTAAAAGTTTGCAGAAAGTAAACACAAAGCAAGATTGTAGATTGTATGTAAAGTAAAAGGACCGGGATCCATAGTTCACTAGAGGTGGCTCTCCTTAGATAGATAACATGCTGGGTGAACAAATTACAGCGAGGCAATTGACAAACACCGAGAAAGCAATACATGCATATACTAATCATCTTGACTCCTTTGAGACTTGATTGGGCATTACAAGATAATACATAGACCGCCATCCAACTGCATCTATGACTAATAATCCACCTTCAGGTTATCATCCGAACCCCCTCCAGTATTAAGTTGCAAGCAACAGATTATTGCTTTACGAACTGCGTGTAAAGTAAACAATACGATTGATCTATGAACAAAGGATTTTTGTTTTCTCCCTAGTAGCAATAGCACATCTAGTACCTTAGAGATTTCTGTCACTTCCCCAGATTACCAGAGGCATGAACCCACTATCGAGCATAAATACTAACTCTTGGAGTTGCTAGCATCTACTTGGCCAAGATAGCTACTAACAACGGAAAGCATGCAAGATCTCAAATAACAAAGACATGATAGAATCAATAATCAATCTGAAATAGCATCTCAATATCCATCGGATCCCCGCAAACACAACATGCAGAATTACAAATAGATGATCTTGATCATGAACGGAGCTCACAAGATCTAAATATGAAAGCACAAAGGAGGAGAACCAGCCATCTAGCTACTCCATGGATCCGTAGTCCAAGGATGAACTACTCACGCATCACACCGGAGGCTTGCATGGTGACGAAGAAGGCCTCCAGGGTGAATTCCCCTCTCCGGCAGGGTGCCGGGAAGAGCTTCAGATCCCTCCCGATCTAGGGATGGAGATGACGGCGGCTACAGACTCTTTCGTGGATTTTTGATCGGGCACTTAGGGTTTTCGTCCTGAGGGCAATATATAGGCGAAAGGAGAGGCCGAGGGGGTGCCTGGGCTGGCCACACCACCCCCTGGCGCGGGCCAGGCTTGGCCGCGCGGCCAGGTGGTGTGGTGGCCCCCTGGGCCCTCTCCGTCTCGTATTCTGCCACTTGATGACATCCGTAAAAATAGGCACTTTGGCTTTTGTCCCGTCCAATTCCGAGAATATTTATTTTCTGACTTTCCTGGAACCAAAAACAGCAGAAAACAGGTAGCTGGCACTGTGGCTCTTATTAATAGGTTAGTCCAAGAAATCATATAAAAAGTACTCCAAAGTTGGAACAAAACACAAGAAAGTGGATAAAACCAAGCATGGAACATCAAAAATTATAGATACATTTGCAATGTATCAACATCCCCAAGCTTAACTCCTGCTCATCCTCGAGTAGGTAAGTGATAAAAAGATAGAATAATTTTTGAGGTGACATGCACCATCAAAGACTTGATCAAAGTATTTGTAAAACATTCGAAGCTGGGATCATAGTACTTCAATCCTAACATGAAAGGCAAAGTTCTAGCAATAAGCAAAGAAACTATGATGCAACATGAAAAGGCACAAACAAAAGATTCATGAATAACAATGCTTTGCAAGACGTTTGTTTGTTTCACATAAAGAAAACATAGCATAATAGTATTCAGCTTGTTCCTCAATAGAGTAGCAAATATAAATGCATAGGACATATTCAAAGTTCATAAGAGTGACTAGATACAATAGTTTAAAACAAGCAATATCAAAGTATGCATCAATCAACTAGTCTTGGGACAATGCAGATAGAACTAAGAATGGCCACTATGCTCTCAAAGTAGGTGCATAAAGATAGAAGGTGGAGACACAATATAATGGTGGAATAAAGGCCTTTTGTAAAAGGAAGTAGGGATTCAAGTCTCATAAAGAGCTTCCAAAAATTATGGTACTTATAGCTTTCAGCTCTCATTGCCCCTATCATAAGCATCTTGAAGTGATTAAGGTTAAAGTGAGCACACTATGGTGTACATGCTTGACGAAGTATAAGTCAGAAATCTCATGTCCCTTGTATACGAGGGCCGCTCCTCATGCTACTCAAGTTTAGTCACCGGTAAGTTCTTGTCATTGTAAGTATATGTGTATCATAGAGAACCGCCAACGGGGTACCCCTTGCCCAATGATACGGAAGAATCCCCATGTCAAAATGACAAGGCAAGCAGACAACAAGCATCTCAACATTCTTCTTATTTACCATGGGATTATGGTGCTTTTTTCTCTCTTTCCTCTTTTCATAGTATCTTTTTTTTCTTTTTTCTCTTTTTTTCTCAATATAGGACCATTTTTTATAAGAAGAATGGTTCATAGACAACTCATTATGGTTACGCTGCAGGTTTCCACCATGTCAGCATGGATTAGACCAGCGGCCCAGGCGTTCTCTAACACATATACATAACTCCATGGACTTACAAGCTCCCCTTTCATTTCATACCGACGACATCCATATACAAAAGAGCATGATATCAACTAGGTACAAGTACCAAGTGCAATGTTGAAAGCGTTCACCATGAAAGCATGGTTCTGCTAATTCCCAACAAATAAGTGCAAGCATATACAACATAGAAGACACAATGGTTCAAGTTTATTAAGGGCAAGTACAGTAAATTGTGCCATCAAGTTCATGAGAGCTTTAATCACTACTTTTCTCATAACAAGTTTAATTTGGAAGGTAAACAAAAGCATGAATATACTTGGAATAGCATAAGCTAGTAGGTAGGTATGGTGGAATCTTTGGAATAACTTGGTTTAGGGAGTTGTATGCATGAGTCAAACTCATACTTGGTTGTGGAGGCTAGCAAAAGACTGGGAGCGACAAACTAAGAGAGCAGTAATGGCCATAATCATGCAGAGCGACAAAACATCATTGATCAAAGCATAAAGTGATACTACAAGTTGAAAACTAAAGGATCATAAAGGCTATGGTGACTTGAGATAGTCATAACATGGTGTGAGCATGTGCCAAGTCAACCCAAATAAAGCATCAAAGGAGAATACCACTATACTATGCTTTAATATGCTAAAACAACGCATGATTCATCCAAGGCACATTAAGGAATCTCAATTGTTATAACAAGTCATGCTACAACAAAGAATACTAAGCATAAAGCCAAAAAAATATCAAGCATGGCATGACAAAGCATAGGCCACAGTCAAAAACGAGCTCTTTTTACCACATAAGTATGAACTTTCCTACTCTTTTCCAAACCAAACCAAACTATTTGCAAACCAAAGTATGAAAGAGGGGGTCCAACCAATTTATTCAGAAAACTAAGCAAACCAAAGCAAACAAAAACCAAAACGAAAACGAAAAAGAAGACGCTCCAAGAAAAACACAACTGTGCATGAAATAATAAAAATGAAGCGTTTGGAAGAAACCTGGAATTTTTATTGATGAAGAAGGGGATGCCTTGGGCATCCCCAAGCTTTGACGCTTGTACTTCTTGGATATTTCTTGGGGTGACACGCGTGGCATCTCCAAGCTTGAGCTTTAGTCCATCCTTCATCTCATTACTCATTCCTTCCATACACCTAAAAATTTTCCTTCATACAAAACTTCACACAATCTCATTAGCAACATTAGTGCACTCAAGATAAATAAGTCTTGAGGTTAAGTTCTAACACCAAATAAACTTCCATTAGAACACTAGATACTGTAGAACTTCCCTCAAAAAGCTCAATTTCCCAAAAGAACTCAAGAAGGAACCAACAAGAAGCAAATGCAGAAAATGGCAGAAATTTGTCAAAACAGACCAGCAGGTAAATACGAATTTTTTCGAGGACCTTATGTTGCTCAAATCAAAAAGTGTTGATCTAAATAAAGTTAGATAACAACCTGGGGCAGATGCAGAAAAATTGATGCCTCAAAAAGACGTTTAGACATTTTACACGAATTTTTATGCTGAAGCACAGAAATCTGTTTCGGGACAGCAACTTTCCCAATCATTACTTCTCTCTCATTAGAGGTTACTCTTGGCACAAAAAGCAAATAAAAAGGATAAGGAGAGGGTTATTACAGAGGTAATAACTTGCAAGACTCATCTAAAACTTTTGGGTTATCTCCCAATAAGTACTTTTCTTTAACGCCTTTAAGTTAGGCATAAGAAGCAAAGAAAGAATCAAGTGTTCTCAAATGAAGAAGCATTAAGATCAATACTAGAAATATTTTCAAGAAGGCAAGGTATATCATCCAAGTAAGTTCTAGAGGATCCTCTCTCAATGCTCTTGGGTTCACTATTCTCATCAAAAGGGTTTGCAGGAACAATCCAATCAAGATTCTTTTCTATGGCATCATGTATTGCTACTAGTTTAAAGGGTATTGGTATCTTAGGTTCGTCCCCATTAGGTTCGGTTTTGTTCATCTTTTCTCGTGTACCAACAACATCTACACATGAGCCTAGCATATTGAAACATTCAAAAACTTTTCTAGCTTCCTTAGCAACATCATAGAACTCCTTAAACAAAGTTTCTAGAATAACATCCCTCTTTTCAGGGTCCTCTATTTCTTTAAGCTTAAGAAACATTACTTGCATTAAGGGGTTGAGGTTAACAAACCTAGCTTCTAACATGTGAATTAAAGAAGTTGCAACAATCTCATAGTTTGGAGCAAGTTCTGCAAGGGATCTATCCTCAGTATCTTCATGCTTACTAACATGATTAAAGAATTCTTCAATATTATCTTTCCCAATTATAGAACCACTACCAATTGAAAGGTCTTTCAGGGTGAATGTAGGGACCAACATGGTGAGCTAAGGAAGGGGTGACAACTAAAGGAGACTTAATTTTTTTGTGTTTTTGAAATAAGAAAGCAAACTACTAAAACTAATTTTTTTGTGTTTTTTTGAAGAACAAAACAAGCAAACAAAGCAAAAAGAAACTAAGCAAAACAAAAAACAACAAAGTAAAGAGATTGGTTGTTAGGGACTCCCCTTGTGAAGATGTCCTTGACGCCCTGGCAACGGCGCCAGAAAATCGCCTGATGGCTCAATGCACGACACCCAGAAAATTGCTTGATGGCGGTGTTGATGTAGAGCTCGTTGGGAACCCCAAGAGGAAGGTATGATGAGCACAACAACAAGTTTCCCTCAGTTATGAAACCAAGGTTTAATCGAACCAGTAGGAGCAAGGAAACACGTCAAAGGTGTTACTAGCTGAGCTTTGGCAGGGCGCACTTCCGGTGCTAGTAGCAACGTGGAGACCTGCATAACACAACCACAGAACTTTGTCCCCAACTTGCGATGAGGTTGTCAATCTCACCGTGTTTTGCGGAAAACAAAGGATTAAACGTATCGAATGGAAATAAGTAAAAGTTTGCAGAAAGTAAACACAAAGTAGTAAAAGATTGTAGATTGTATGTAAAGTAAAAGGACCGGGATCCATAGTTCACTAGAGGTGGCTCTCCTTAGATAGATAACATGCTGGGTGAACAAATTATAGCGAGGCAATTGACAAACACAAAGAAAGCAATACATGCATATACTAATCATCTTGACTCCTTTGAGACTTGATTGGGCATTACAACATAATACATAGACCGCCATCCAACTGCATCTATGACTAATAATCCACCTTCAGGTTATCATCCGAACCCCCTCCAGTATTAAGTTGCAAGCAACAGATTATTGCTTTACGAACTGCGTGTAAAGTAAACAATACGATTGATCTATGAACAAAGGATTTTTGTTTTCTCCCTAGTAGCAATAGCACATCTAGTACCTTAGAGATTTCTGTCACTTCCCCAGATTACCAGAGGCATGAACCCACTATCGAGCATAAATACTAACTCTTGGAGTTGCTAGCATCTACTTGGCCAAGATAGCTACTAACAACGGAAAGCATGCAAGATCTCAAATAACAAAGACATGATAGAATCAATAATCAATCTGAAATAGCATCTCAATATCCATCGGATCCCCGCAAACACAACATGCAGAATTACAAATAGATGATCTTGATCATGAACGGAGCTCACAAGATCTAAATATGAAAGCACAAAGGAGGAGAACCAGCCATCTAGCTACTGCATGGATCCGTAGTCCAAGGATGAACTACTCACGCATCACACCGGAGGCTTGCATGGTGACGAAGAAGGCCTCCAGGGTGAATTCCCCTCTCCGGCAGGGTGCCGGGAAGAGCTTCAGATCCCTCCCGATCTAGGGATGGAGATGACGGCGGCTACAGACTCTTTCGTGGATTTTTGATCGGGCACTTAGGGTTTTCGTCCTGAGGGCAATATATAGGCGAAAGGAGAGGCCGAGGGGGTGCCTGGGCTGGCCACACCACCCCCTGGCGCGGGCCAGGCTTGGCCGCGCGGCCAGGTGGTGTGGTGGCCCCCTGGGCCCTCTCCGTCTCGTATTCTGCCACTTGATGACATCCGTAAAAATAGGCACTTTGGCTTTTGTCCCGTCCAATTCCGAGAATATTTATTTTCTGACTTTCCTGGAACCAAAAACAGCAGTAAACAGGTAGCTGGCACTGTGGCTCTTATTAATAGGTTAGTCCAAGAAATCATATAAAAAGTACTCCAAAGTTGTAACAAAACACAAGAAAGTGGATAAAACCAAGCATGGAACATCAAAAATTATAGATACATTTGCAATGTATCATTCTTGTTCGATGAAATTGTTTGTGCAATGATGTATCCCAATGTTTTTGAATGCTTGCTTGGGTAAGTTATGTTTCATGTTTACATAATGGATGCACTTGCTTTTGTTGGGATTCATAAGATTTGAGTTAGAGCTTGATGCACGTTGCTAATATCTTTATCCAGCTTGAGAAGAACATTGTGATCCTCTAAAAATACATTGCCACGATTTCTACACTTAAAACCTTTGTCTCCCACTTTTTAAGTTTGAATTGTTTATCTTAGTTAGTTGATTTGTGAATATGCCATGCTAGTGGGAGTTATTCAAAATAGTTAGAGTAAAGCTTTTTATTGGTATGATGATTAGTTGTGGAAGGTTTTGCTCTAGTTATTTTAGCTAACCGAGTGTTGCCTTGGAAATAATATTGCCAAAAAAGTACAATAAGAAAAAGTATGAAATTTACGACTTGTTTGATGAATGATTGTCTTGAGAGTATACCCCTGATTATACTTAACCCCATAGATATTTTGACAATCTCGATGACACTCATGAAAGGAGTTGTTTGATTGAAATAAAGTCTAGTGGTAATTCTGATGCATGCCAAAGCTAACCTTGTGGATCAAACCGTGGTACTAGCTCAAAAAAAGAGAAAGAGAAAGAAGTGTGACACCTTTGTTTTATGTCTCTAATGCACACCTTTGGGATGCCAACAACTCCGCTAGCTTTTGAACGATCTATGGTATAACCCCGAATTTCGGCTATGAGTTGATGACATGAGTGGCATCCATGTCAATGTATGGGAAAAAGTATTGGTACTCTCAAATTTTGTGCAAACACTTTCAAAAGAAACAATCAACAATCCTTGAAAAATAAAAGAAAGAAAAAAAGATATCTATGAGGATCCACATAACAAGTCCTTGGCATGGTCTCATTACTATTTTATGAATTTTTCTTGAAATACAATGATTGGATTAGAAGTGTTTTAGATGGACTTGGTTTATTGATGTGGGTGTCAATAACACACTTCACTGTTATGCTATTTAGGACATGAAAACTCTTACTCAACTTTGCTATTAAAACATCCTAGTGTTCCTTGGCAAGCTGAGGTTAACTAAAAGAATTGGATTGATTGTTCCATTTCTAGTTATTTATACTTATATTAAACTCTACTTTGATTGTCCTGATTTACCCAGGTTTTCATAGTATTCTTGACATCTCTCTAATTTTGATGAGCTCTACAAATGGATGAAGTGTTGAACGCATATGAATGCCAACCGTAAGTAAATTCATAATCTCGTTAAATCCCATACGCTACAAAAGTAAGGAGATACAAAACTTATTAAAAGGCTCAATAAGAGGATCACAAGTTTGCTTTCAAGCTAGATTCACTTTTTGACATGGAACATTGAAGTATTAATTGATCTTTTATGGATTGACATAACGAAGCTTGTGTTGCCTTGTATGAATATGTTCTTTCTTACTTTGAGCTTGCAGGAAAAATAAAGATACAAGGCATGGATCTTCTACATCCGGTACTATACTTTTGTTTCAATTTGTGCCTCATTTATGATTATCGACACATGCCTCATGAACATGATGACCTTGTCCATAAGCCACCATCTTGCTCGGTGACGAGCAAGATTCTAGCTTGGGAAAGTTGATGAGTCCAAAATTGATGCATATTTAAGTATACAAATTATTCATATTGTCACTCATTACATGCTACATCTATCTATAACTATGCCTATTATGTTTGATTACTAGTTCTCATTCATTTTCACATGGCTTTGCACAAATAGTAGTTTTATTAGGATTTTATTACTTTTTTCTTGTCTTTCATTTGTGTGTAGATGCTATGGAGAATCATGGATAAATGGAGCCAAGAGGATTCAATATGGAGGAGTTGTAGGCACCAGACTTAGCCATTTGAGGGGAGGAAAAAGTTCATTTTTCCATCAACTCTAAATGATGATCCAAGGCCATGGTGTTGTAGCCCTCGTCCATAGTAATCCAACGAGCCATAGAACAACCAAATCGGAGTTCGTATGAAGAAATGTTGGCCAAAATATGAAAGCTACCGCACCGTTAACGACAAGTGGTACCACGGGTCTGGACGCACGGAAACAGCTGTTCTGGACGCGTTTCTTCACAGAATCCGTCCCTGTTTGTTCCTAGACCATCCTTACGTCATAATGAATGTATTGGGGCTATTGTAGGCACCCCTAGGCCTATATAAAGAGGCAAGGAGCCAAGGGAGAAGGGTCCTCTCCATATACCTCCACGGCGGAGCCCTGCCACCTTGAAAGCTCCATAGCCGCCACCTCCAAAAGATCTCCACCATCACCATTGCTCAAGAGGAGAAGGGAGTTGGATCATTGGAGGACAACGCATCCTACCCTTCATCATCAACCGCTGCATCTTCAACACCACCATTACTCCATCTTTTATCTATTAGATCTCTTTGTAATTCTAGATCCAATTGTGGTTTGCATTAGATCTACCCCTGTACTTTAATCCATTCATTTGATTATGATGATGTTGTTGATTGCTTCCATGAGTGAGTAGTTCCTTTGTTCTTAGGGAGATGGAGAAACCCTAGCACCACTATGAACTTGTAATAAAGATGATATATTCTTGTGTCCATATGACTTGCTTGTCTATGATATAATTATGACTTGTGTTTGATTTCTCGCCTTCGGGCCTAAAGGGAGGAAGAAACCCTTTGGACAAGTCCTGGAAGCATACCCGGAGTGCCTCGTGATAGATTGGCGTTGGCATGTAACCCACACGGTCAAAGAGGGATTGAGAGAGACTCTCTAAGCTAATTACGATATCCATGGGGAAACCCTTAATTGCGGTGGTGTGTATGGGTTATTGCTCTTAGACATTGCAGTGGTTATTTAGAGGTGAACTCACACTTGGCTCAACAAAGTGGCTTCCTACGAGCCTTGTCGTGAACATCTTATTATGGGGCTCTCTCCACACATATCATGACATAAGAAGTATGTTATCTTGATTACATATAATAATAGTACTATGCTAGTGGTGTCTCCTACATCCCCGAGAATGTTTTATCCCTATTGAGTTCAACCACGCTTTCATACAATCTTGTTACTTGTGTTCTTTTACTTGTTTTAATTACTTTTCTGCAAACAACTATAAACCATTCAAACACCCTTTACTTGAGATCAAAGACAACTTATAAGTATTCTTTGGTAGAGAGTAACGAGGGGCATAAAGACCTTTACCAATAGCTCTCTGTGGGTTCGATATCTTTACTTCAAAACTAGCTACAATTGATATGTGCACCTGCAGTCATCATAAGGTAAGTCTAGTCTCTACGAGATGATGATGCTTATGTTCCACGGTGCCATTTTGCTGATGTGTGTGAGGACAAGACACACGGTGTGAGATCCCAAGCTTGTCAAAAACGAATTTAGGTTATGATATTCACCCCTAGTCGGATTGAACATGAAGAATTTTATGCTTAAGGAGACGCTCAACATATGCTTGAAATTGAATAAAAACATCGAACATATAAGATTGACGCTTAATAAGATAAAGCCAAGTGAACCGACTATAAGCATCAAAAAACTAACATAATAATTGTGGCTACTAGCAGACGTTTGGGCAGGACCCCATGCTGCAAAAAACACAAGCTCAATAGGATGTTTAATGACACAACTCGACTTTGAAAATGGAAGCTGATGACTCTTACCTTGCTGACACGCATATCAGATAGTTTTAGAAATTTTATTGGACACAACCAGAAGTTCATGATGATGTAGAATATGACGAACTATGGGAGCAGCAGGGTGACCAAGGCACGCATGCCAGTGCATAGATGACACGAACACCACTGAACACCTAGGGAGCTGATGACTGCAAGTGCACAGATCATTTGTAGCTAGTTTTGAAATAAAGATATCGATCCCACAGGGAGCATGAGTCTGAAGTCTAATAATTCTTGAAATAAATATTCCGATAGAAATGCTAGATAAAGTTCTAAGTTACAAGATAAAATGCGAGTGTTGTGTAAAAAGGTGTTTTGGGGTTTTAGGTATAAGAGCAATAATAAAGTAAAGTAAAAGAATTGAATGCAGAAAGTAAGTATCACGTATGTAAGAGAGATTGGAACTGCAATGGGGAAAAGCGTTCTCAGGGAGTAGCGGATACACCACTAGCATTATAAGGAGCTAAGATAAATATTATCATCATGCACATTCTCAACTATGTATGTGTGGGAGGAACTCCTTATTTGGACAAATAGGCAGCAACCGCTGCTTACATCATCCTCATAACCACAATAGCCAGCAATCGACATCAATCGAATTACTGCGCTATTAAGGGACGTAATCCTGTAGGACGTATCCCATGGCATGGATAGTGTTCCGTGAGTTTCCTCGGTTTCCCAAGTTGATACGTAAGGAGTTCCAACAGCTTTATAGTCATTGTAAGTGCTAACACACCTCCGCCTACCAACAAGTATTTCCCTCCATCAAGTCCCCATGAGAGGCAAATATTGAGAGGTCGACTTCTCTCAACATCAAGATGAAGACAATCTAACACATGGTCACAACAATGAATATCATAATAGACTTTATATTATTTCAATCTCATACTAGGGTTTCTCCATCGAGAATATCATTTTGCGGCCCGAAAGTTGGGGTGGCCATGCAACACGATACCCAAGTTGATTTTTATCACCGCGATTCGAAAAGTTGGGGTGCCAATTGCTGAGAGGGGTCTTTCGAGTGAATGATGGTCAATCCAAATATTTTCAAATCGCGCCCGTTAAGTCAGGATATTTCGTTACACTAGTTCCTGCTGTGCCCCTCCTTCGCCGGTCACTCTTCTTAGCCACCCTACACGTGTCGTAGGGGCAAATCCATTACTATACTTTCCTAACTCTCGACACTGAATCTTGCTGCGGCGGTGGCGGTCCCTTTTCCTCCCTTCCCCGACCCTAAATCTGCCGGCGGCGGAGGACCTTTTTTCTCCCTCCCCCGACACTGAATCCGGCAGCGGCCCAGCATGTCTTGCAAGGCGAAGGTTGTAGCTACGTCACTGACTGAAAAGGGTCCGTCGAGGCCCAAGTTTGGGGCTCAACGCATAGCTGCGGTGACGTCTTCAGCCCCGGTTAGCGAGGAGGCCAGCAAGGATTCTGCTCCCAAGGTACCCACGAGCAGCGGGTTGAAGAGAAAAGCAAGGTCGGCGGCGGATTGTTCGGCTCCGGTGGGCGGATGTAGCACTCAGATCTCGAAGAAAAAAACCCGGGAGAAGAGCGAGAGGTGAATTTTTCTTATCTGTGCCTTATCTTGCAAGTAGATTAGTTACGACATAATAGAATCGAATGAACTGAAATGTTCCCCTCTTTAATCAAATTAGGCACAACTTTGATACAAGGGACCTATATGAGTTCACAGTTCATGTTCGGCAGTACACTACAAAGCTTGATTTTGGTTGCGAGAGGGTTGTGTTCGGGCAAGATGTGCATCTGCTTGTGAATTGCAAAGAGGTTGTGTCTGTTTCGCAGCTGGTAGATATGCTTTCCGCTAGAATTCCCTGGGGTTCTAGATAGAGGACAAAATTGGTGTGGTGCAACATGAATGATACCTATCAGCAAATTGAGCACTCCCATGAGCTTCAGATGGTTTGGGAGTGTTGTGCAGCTGATCGTAAGGTGAAAGTTGAAGCGATGATTGATGATATGTATGCAGATGCTGGAGATCTTGCTGCCAGAGCTTCTGCTCCTGGAGAATACGGACCAATAAATGTTGATCTAGATAAGTTCAGTATACGCATAGAGGTGGATTCATACATGGCAAAACTTGATGAGGGAGTTAATAAGCCAGTTTCGTCATGTACTGTGGAGATCACTGTCGATTCCAAAAACATAACTCTTGATGAAATGAGAGAGATGATCGGTAAGGAAATCAGTATTGGCCCTAAGCTGATGGCAAAAATCCGGTGGTGGCATCATAAGAAGCAGCAATTCATAGATGTTTTGGATATTGAAGATCTTATGCAGATTATGCGGTGAAAGAAGCGAACCAGGAAGGTGTTCTTCCTTGGTACCATTTCTGATGTTGTTGAACAGGTTATAGTGGATGTAGATGCCCCTGTAGTGGCTGGACAGAATGAGGTGGTCGACGTTGATGAGATCTGATGAGAGCTGCTACCCTGGGCTTCTCATATGGACCACGGGGTTCCACTGCCTGTATTTGTAATATTGACTGTTGTTGCATTTAGAGCATGCTTCTGTGATTATGTTTGTTGAGAGATTGCGATATAATGCTGTGCGAGCTGTTGAGATTTTCGGACATGTCACTCACTGAAACCATCGTTGTTGTAATAAGACATAAGTACATTGTAGTTGACATGATTATGTTTCTTAAGATGATGTACCGTACTTGTTTCAGTTATTATGTTTGTTGGGACATTGTAATGTTTTGTGAAACCATGACTGGACTAGTGATGCATAAATACATTGTAGTTGACATGATTATGTTTCTTGATATGATGTACTATACTTGTTTCTGTTATTTTGTTTGTTGAGAGACTGTAATGTAATGTTTTGCGAAACCATGACAAGACAAGTGATGTGTAAGTACCTTCTAGTCGACATGATTTTGTTTCTTGAGTTGATGTAATATACTTATTTCTATGATTACGTTTGTTGAGAGATTGTAATGCGATTTTTTGTGAAACCATGTTGTGGTTATGTTTGTTGGGAGATTATAATGTAATGTTTTGTGAAACCATGATTGAAGAAGTGATGCATAAGTACCTTGTAGTTGACATGATTTTGTTTATTTGGATGATGTAATATACTGGTATGTTTTTGTTAGGCAATGAAATTGGGATGGAGGGAGTGCAGGTTTAATATTTGAAATGAGAATGTGTGAAGAGAATCCATATCAAGCAGGAGACAGTAATCCAGCGAAAGGGCATGGTATCCATTAAACTATTGCAACATGCCAATTTAGTCATCATTGCAGTGGTAGAAGGGCTGCTCTCTCTCTCTTTCTCTCTCTCTCTCTCTCTCTCTCTCTCTCTCTCTCTCTCTCTCTCTCTCTCTCTCTCTCTCTCTCTCTCTCTCTCTCTCTCTCGCCGACGCCGTCATCGTTGCCGTCGCATTCGCCATGCTGTCCTTGAACGGCGAGGATGACCAGTCGAGCAGCGACAGCCTTCTCTCCGACATAGAGTATTCCTTCCATGATGTGAGTTCCTCTGTTTTCTCGGGCTAGGGTTAGGCAATGGTAAATCACTCGATCTGTGCTCCATATGTGCATGCAACCGTCTTCGATTTCAGCTTTGCGTTTACCTATAGGTACCAAGGACGATCTACGACTCCGAATGGGAGGACCTAGATCTCGATGGAGAAGTGCCATGTGACCATGGGCTAAAACTGAGGAGATATGTTGCATTCGAAGGCAGTAACACTGGGAGAAGGTTTTTGGGCTATAAAAATCAGGTTTGTTTACATTATGTGCAACTGTGACATGAAGTAAAATGTATCGTGCATGTTCATAACACTATAGTGTGTGTGTTTTTAGGTTGGCCCGGTGTGTAAAGCAGTAGAGTGGGTGGATCTTGAGTGGCCAGATGCACTTAAGAAATGTTTGGCACAGTTATGGGAGATGTATGAGTTGGAAAGGTCGGGGAGATTTACTGATGTAAGTGATGCAGCTGAAAAAAATTATAAGCCGTCGGTACGAAATAAGGAGCTGGAACAAGAAATCGAGAATTTGCAGTCAAAGCTAACTAACGGAATCGATGGGAGCTTGGTTTTTGGAACTGCAAAGAAGCTTCAGGATAGTCACAGGTTGCTGATTCATAATGCAGAAAAGGAGAGGGATCAGCTCAGGGAAGACAAGAATAAGCTAGAGTGCTGCATTGCAGATCTGTTGAAGGAACTGAAGAAGGCGCGCGAGGGTGAACAAGGATAGACTATAGAGGATAAAGGAAATTCGAGATGAATAATTTAGGTTGTACCAATGCCTGAAACTAGTTAATTGTAAGACTTGCAGTTGCGCTTTCCGAACTAAGCCAAACTCAATCCTCAAGCAACCTAATTTCAGACGAACACACATATCGTGCATAGAGTTAAGTTCACGCTTGCAAAATCACCACTACAGAGGATAAACCAGGAAGTTCAGTACTAAATAGACATATGTTGTGTTCAAGCGAGCCTGGCCCGGAGCTGCCTGTTTTCCTCCCTAAGATTGGCCAGCTCCTTCAGTACTATGTCGTGCTTCAGCTGTAGGTTCCAGCGCTCCGTCACGGATTGGAGAATTTTGTCCGTAGCCATACGATTTTCCTTCAAGATCCCTTTCGTGATCTCCGTCTGCGTCCTAGCCGAGGCGCAACCTTCACTGTGTAGCTTCGCCCAGTCGGCGTTTAACTCCTTCAGTTTCTGGCACTTGTCAGAAAGGACTGCGAATTCAGCGCGCAGTTGGTCAAACGCCAGTTTCTGGGAATTCCGCTTCTCCCTTTGGATTGCTATCTTGTCATTTAGCCAGGTCGCCAGGTCCTGGTCGATCTTTCGCATATTTCCCTGCAAGAAAAATACATAGTATGGTTTGTTCAGTTCACCAGGACAAGCTGGTTAGTTTCCATAATTAACTGAATCGACTTGTGGCACTGTCATAATTTCAAGGAAGAAGCAATCTAGGAATAATCAACATTTTATGAATTGATTAGTGGCACTTTCATAATTTCAATTTCGAAGACAAATAAGATTTATCAGCAGTTTAGTGTGCTGTGGGTTTTTCCCAATATCACCAAATAGTAGTGGGAGATTGGCAAACTCATAATGCAGAAACCCATGTCTAGATACATATGGAAAGAGAACATGGTGTCCATTCATGAACATGAACACCAACACATGTCCAGATAGATAAGGAGTTGCCC
Organism: Avena eriantha; assembly: GCA_910589775.1. NCBI lineage: Eukaryota > Viridiplantae > Streptophyta > Magnoliopsida > Poales > Poaceae > Avena > Avena eriantha. Next base: position 143,105,343 of record OU342744.1, on the reverse strand, counting down.
TAGGATTCTTATTGCACCCTATAATGGGAAGCATACATGGGCATTGCTCCCTAAACCCTAAACATTACAAAAGGAGAGGAGGACAAACTGGTATTCGTGTCCCCGCTAACGGGAATTAGACTTGGGTATTGCTCCGGTACGCCTCTAGACATGCCCTTAGCTCCTCGTTCTCTTTCTGAACACCCTCGAGTACGGTGATCCCTCTGCTCATGTCCGCCTTTATCTCCTTGACTGCATCCAGGCAACGGTTCCTGTCATGGTAGGCTCAGATGGTAGCCTTGGTTTCCTTGATGCGTCCTCTGAGTGCCTCGCTGACTTCATCCTGCAGGAGAATGCACCTTTCCACGAGATTCTTCTTCTCTTTCGTGAGCTTGTTGATTATCTTGATGGCCTGTTTGCCTGATCAAGTTACGGTCGAGAACTTTCTGCAGCCTAACGACATCACGTGCAAAATCTAGCGAGATCTCCTTCTGCACAGATAATTGCTTGCGTAGGCTCTCATTAGCTTGGGTGAGGGAGCATCCAAGATCATGTTGGTTGGCAATCTTGGAACTGATCGCGGCCACCTTCTCACGGTACTCAGCCTTCGATCGCTGCATCGTTCATGTTAATTGAAATAGGAATTCTACAATTACACTCCAGGTCCCAGGTGAATACTAATACAGATCAAAAAAATCCCCGTTGAATCTATTGGCCGTAGTGTTAAAAATGGACCTGGAGATCTATTCATGACCACGATAAACTAATCCTAATCACAAAAAATCCATAGTGAATCTATGAACAACGGTATTAAGGAAAGACCAAGAGATCCAGGCATATTCATGAAAACAAATACAACTCGCAAAAGAAGAAGAAAAACCAATGCGGGGCGGGCAACATCTAAGAAATCCACATCATAACTCAGAGAAATAACATCGTGGAGATTTGCTACCTCGCCGAGACATGGAACGGGGCCGAATGGGTCCTGCAACGCCTCCGTCGTGGTGAATTCGGGCTCCACGGCCGACCTGTAATACTTAGAAGAGGAAGAGCCAGAAGAAGAAGAAAAACAAGAAGAAGCTGATTAAGATCATGATGGAGAGGGAGATGGAGAAGAAGTAGAATAAGGAGACCATACCGGGAGGAGCCCTCGCCTGCTAGAACATTCGGCGCCATTGTCGGGGGAGATTGGGCCTCGATGAGAGGGTGGGCTTGAGCGGCTGGTAGAGCAAGAAGTGCCTCGCGGCGATTTCTCTCCCTTTCCTCCGCGAGGATCGTCGACCGGCCTCTCCCCCTCCTCAGTGGAGCCATGGCTTGCAGGGTGAGTGTGGCGGGGGCAGGAGGAAGGAGATAGTGATTATTAGTGTGGGAGAAGAGTAAGAGTACAGGTCATGGTCCAGTAGTACTAGTACTAATATACAAGACCACCGTGTACGGTCTACCTTCTCAAAGAAGCCAGGGAGGCAGGGGTAGGGAATCGATGGGACTTGTCTTTATTGAGATGGACACTTCAATGGTCTTCAACGCCGCCCAAAATCCAGTATATAATAAGGGAAGTGCAAACCGGGTGGTCGTCACGGGAATCGGCGCGCACATCCCGCGTGCGTGTGGTTGATGGGGCAATGATGCGCACAACTGCTGCACGATCACGTTGGCACGTCCAACTCCGTCAAACTCCACGTGATAGGCACGCACGGGATATTTATGAGTCTAGAATACGCTGTGCCACTTTAGTTGTGATCAAATTATGTTTAGTACATGAGATATTACTTTTTTTTGATAATCGACAAATGCACACGTGGACACGACACACGAAACCGCAGCTCGTCCTTGATCAGATCGGCACCCCACTCTGTGTACCCGCCATCGACTATTCGGAGCAACTACCTCGAGCACGATGCCCCCTCGCCGTGGCAATGGCAGGTCCAAGCCGCCCACTGACCATCCTACGTCCCTGGCTCTTCGCTGCATCGTCCGCGCTCGCGAGTCGCCTGCTGAGGCAGCACGTCGTGTCCTACCGCGCCAGGATCCATCGACATCGGAACTCGAGGCACCGCGATGTCGAAGCTCGTATCGGCCGCATAGGAGGAGCGTGGGGTACCTGCAGCGTCAGACGAGCACAAAGTAGCAGCCAGGACGGGGGCATGTGTTGCACCGGCGAGTATGGATAAGAAGAGGAACGAGAAGAAGACCAGGAAGAAGAGAGGAGATAGCTATTTGGACGAGTCCGACTCGGCCAACAAGGAGGCGTTCATCGATCAGTTGGAGGTAGAAGCAGAGGAGAGTGACGTGGACCCGTGGGACTACGAAGAGGAGGAGGAGGACTCTGACGAGGAGATAGCGCGCTTATTCGCGGAAGGGGGCGGTGTCGAGTCGTTAGAGGAGGGCACCGACGGCGGCGATGGCGGGGACCATGGCGTTGATGAAGATGAGGACGAACCAGAAGACGAAGACGATGGCTTCTTCGAAATATGATCATTTATTTTAGTTAGATAGATGGATTTTCACTTGTTTATGGGGGTTTAGTATCGGTGGCACGGATAGAGGGGTGGCACGGATTGACCATGCATAAAAAAGTGGAGAAGGGAGGGGTTATCCTACCCGTTGGATCACATGGGATCAACGGTTGGTGGAGACGATACACGTGACATCTGTGTCAGCAAATCAGGGCATAGCACCCAGAGTGATCACATGTTTGGGATCTCCACACGTTTGGGATTTTGTGAGATTTGTGACATAGAGAGAGAGGGGAAATCTCTTTTCACAATCCGCCTATGGATCCACCCGTACCATTGAAATGTTATTTCATTTGTACTCTTTTCACAATCCACCTATGGATCCACCAGAGTCACCGCATGTGTGTTCTTTTTACTAACAACAACTAGAGTCATTCCATGTGTGTTCTTTTCACATACCACATATGGATCCACCAGTGTCATTGCATGTGTGCTCTTTTCACAATCCACCTATGGATCCACCAGGGTCATTGCAGGTGTGTTCTTTTCACTAACAACAATTGGAGTCATTGCATGTGTTCTCTTTTCACAATCCACCTATGGATCCACGAGTCTCATTGCAGGTGTGTTCTTTTCACTAACAACTAGAGTCATTCCATGTGTGTTCTTTTCACATACCACATATGGATCCACCAGTGTCATTGCATATATGTTCTTTTCACAATCCACCCATGGAGCCACCGGTGTCATTGCATGTGTGTTCTTTTCACTAACAACAACTAGAGTCATTGCATGTGTGTTCTTTTTACTAACAACAACCAGAGTCATTGAAATGAGTGCTCTCTTCAAAGACCACACATGGATCCACCAGTGTCATTGCATGTGTGTTCTTTTCACTAACAACAACCAGAGTCATTGCATGTGTGTTCTTTTCACTAACAACAGCCAGAGTCATTGCATGTGTGTTCTTTTCACATACCACATATGGATCCACCAGTTTCATTTAAATGTGTGTTCTCTACAGAGACCACACATGGATCCACCAACGTCATTGTACATGTGTTCTTTTTAGTACCAACTACCAGAGTCATTTTGCATGTGTGTTCTTCTCACATACCACCTACGGATCCACAAGTGTCATTGCATGTGTGTTCATTTCATAATCCACCTATGGATCCATCAGTGTCATTGCATGTGTGTTCTTTTTAGTAACAACAACCAGAGTCATTTTGCATGTGTGTTGTTTACACATACCACCAATGGATCCACCAGTGTCATTGCATGTGTGGTCTTTTCACATACCACATATGGATCCACCAGTGTCATTGCATGTGTGCTCTTTTCACAATCCACCCATGGATCCACCAGTGTCATTGCATGTGTATTCTTTTTAGTAACAACAACCAGAGTCATTTTGCATGTGTGTTCGATTCACATACCACCTATGGATCCACTAGTGTCATTGCATGTGTGTTCTTTTTCGTAACAACAACCATAGTCATTTTGCATGTGTGTTCTTTTCACATACCACCTATGGATCCACCAGTGTCATTGCATGCATGTTTGTTGTTTTCACAATCCACCCATGGATCCACCAGTGTCATTGCATGTGTGTTCTTTTTAGTAACAACAACCAGAGTCATTTTGCATGTGTGTTCTCTACACAAACCACCTATGGATCCACCAGTGTCATTGCATGTGTGTTCTTTTTAGTAACAACAACCAGAGCCATTGAAATGTGTTTTCTTCTCACATACCACCTATGGATCCACCAGTGTCATTGCATGTGTGTTCATTTCATAATCCACCTATGGATCCACCAGTGTCATTGCATGTGTGTTCTCTTCACATACCACCTATGGATCCACCAGTGTCATTGCATGTGTGTTCTTTTGACAATCCACCCATGGATCCACTCGAGTCATTGCATGTGTGTTCTTTTTAGTAACAACAACCATAGTCATTTTGCATGTGTGTTCTTTTCACATACCACCTATGGATCCACCAGTGTCATTGCATGTGTGTTGTTTTCACAATCCACCAGTGTCATTGCATGTGTGTTGTTTTTAGTAACAACAACCAGAGTCATTTTGCATGTGTGTTCTGTTCACATACCACCTATGGATCCACCAGTGTCATTGGATGTGTGTTCTTTTTAGTAACAACAACCAGAGTCATTGAAATGTGTGTTCTTCTCACATACCACCTATGGATCCACCAGTGTCATTGCATGTGTGTTCATTTCATAATCCACCTATGGATCCACCAGTGTCATTGCATGTGTGTTCTCTTCACATACCACATATGGATCCACTAGTGTCATTGAAATGTGTGTTCTCTACAGAGACCACACATGGATCCACCGGTGTCATTGCATGTATGTTCTTTTCACTGACAACAACTCCAGTCATTGCATGTGTGCTCTCTTCACAATCCACACATGGATCTACCCGTGTCATTACATGTGTGTTCTTTTTAGTAACAACAATCAGTGTCATTGCATGTGTTTTCTCTTCAGAGACCACACATGGATCCACCAGTGTCATTGCATTTGTGTTCTTTTTACTAACAACAACAAGAGTCATTGAAATGTGTGCTCTCTTTAGAGATCAGACATGGATCCACCAGTGTCATTGCATGTGTGTTCTTTTCAGTAACAACAACTAGAGTCATTGCATGTGTGTTCTTTTCACATACCACATATGGATCCACCAGTGTCATTGCATGTGTGCTCTGTTCACAATCCACCCATGGATCCACCAGTGTCGTTGCATGTGTGTTCTTTTTAGTAACAACAACCAGTCATTTTGCATGTGTGTTCTTTTCACATACCACCTATGGATCCACCAGTGTCATTGAAATGTGTGTTCTCTACAGAGACCACACATGGATCCACCGGTGTCATTGCATGTATGTTCTTTTCAATAACAACAACTGGAGTCATTGCATGTGTGCTCTCTTCACAATCCACACATGGATCCACCTGTGTCATTGCATGTGTGTTCTCTTCAGAGACCACACATAGGTCCACCAGTGTCATTGCATGTGTGTTCTTTTTACTAACAACAACAAGAGTCATTGAAATGTGTGCTCTCTTCAGAGACGACACATGGATCCACCAGTGTCATTGCATGTGTGTTCTTTTCACTAACAACAACAAGAGTCATTGCATGTGTGTTCTTTTCATATACCACATATGGATCCACCAGTGTGATTGAAATGTGTGTTCTCTACAGAGACCACACATGGATCCTCCAGTGCCATTGCATGTGTGTTCTTTTTAGTAAAAAACAACCAGAGTCATTTTGCATGTGTGTTCTTTTCATATACCACCTATGGATCCGCCAGTGTCATTGCATGTCTGTTCTTTTCACAATCCACCCATGGATCCACCAGTGTCATTGCATGTGTATTCTTTTTAGTAACAACAACCAGAGTCATTTTGCATGTGTGTTCTCTTCACATACCACGTATGGATCCACTAGTGTCATTCCATGTGTGTTCTTTTTCGTAACAACAACCATAGTCATTTTGCATGTGTGTTCTTTTCACATACCACCTATGGATCCACCAGTGTCATTGCATGCATGTTTGTTGTTTTCACAATCCACCCATGGATCCACCAGTGTCATTGCATGTGTGTTCTTTTTAGTAACAACAACCAGAGTCATTTTGCATGTGTGTTCTCTACACATACCACCTATGGATCGACCAGTGTCATTGCATGTGTGTTCTTTTTAGTAACAACAACCAGAGCCATTGAAATGTGTTTTCTTCTCACATACCACCTATGGATCCACCAGTGTCATTGCATGTGTGTTCATTTCATAATCCACCTATGGATCCACCAGTGTCATTGCATGTGTGTTCTCTTCACATACCACATATGGATCCACCAGTGTCATTGAAATGTGTGTTCTCTACAGAGACCACACATGGATCCACCGGTGTCCTTGTATGTGTGCTCTCTTCACAATCCACACATGGATCCACCCGTGTCATTGCATGTGTGTTCTTTTTAGTAAAAACAACAAGTGTCATTGCATGTGTGTTCTCTTCAGAGACCACACATGGATCTAGCAGTGTCATTGCATGTGTGTTCTTTTTACTAACAACAACAAGAGTCATTGAAATGTGTGCTCTCTTCAGAGACCAGACATGGATCCACCAGTGTCATTGCATGTGTGTTCTTTTCAGTAACAACAACCAGAGTCATTGCATGCGTGTTCTTTTCGCATACCACATATGGATCCACCAGTGTCATGGCATGTGTGCTCTGTTCACAATCTACCCATGGATCCACCGGTGTCATTGCATGTGTGTTCTTTTTAGTAACAACAACCAGTCATTTTCCATGTGTGTTCTTTTCACATACCACCTATGGATCCACCAGTGTCATTGCATGTGTGTTCTTTTCACTAACAACAACCAAAGTCATTGCATGTGTGTTCTTTTCACATACCACATATGGATCCACCAGTGTCATCGAAATGTGTGTTCTCTACAGAGACCACACATGGATCCACAAGTGTCATTGCATGTGTGTTCTTTTTAGTAACAAGAACCAGAGTCATTTTGCATGTGTGTTCTTTTCACATACCACCTATGGATCCACCAGTGTCATTGCATGTGTGTTCTTTTCACAATCCACCCATGGATCTTCCAGAGTCATTGCATGTGTGTAATTTTTAGTAACAACAACCAGAGTCATTTTGCATGTGTGTTCTTTTCACATACCACTTATGGATCCACTAGTGTCATTGCATGTGTGTTATTTTCTCTAACAACAACCAGAGTCATTTTGTATGTGTGTTCTTTTCACATACCACCTATGGATCCACCAGTGTCACTGAAATGTGTTTTCTCTACAGAGACCACACATGGATCCACCGGTGTCATTGCATGTATATTCTTCTCACTAACAACAACTGGAGTCATGGCATGTGTGTTCTCTTCACAATCAACACATGGAACCACCAGTGTCATTGCATGTGTGTTCTTTTTACTAACAGCAACAAGTGTCATTGCATGTGTGTTCTCTTCAGAGACCACACATAGATCCACCAGTGTCATTGCATGTTTGTTCTTTTTACTAACAACAACAAGAGTCATTAAAATGTGTGCTCTCTTCTGAGACCACACATGGATCCACCAGTGTCATTGCATGTGTGTTACTTTCACTAACAACAACCAGAGTCATTGCATGTGTGTCCTTTTCACATACCACATATGGATCCACCAGTGTGATTGCATGTGTGCTCTTTTCACAATCCACCCATGGATCCACCAGTGTCGTTGCATGTGTGTTCTTTTTAGTAACAACAACTAGAGTCATTTTGCATATGTGTTCTTTTCACATACCACCTATGGATCCACCAGTGTCATTGCATGTGTGTTCTTTTCAGTAACAACAACTAGAGTCATTTTGCATGTGTGTTCTTTTCACATTCCACATATGGATCCACCAGTGTCATTGCATGTGTGCTCTTTTCACAATCCACCCATGGATCCACCAGTGTCATTGAATGTGTGTTCTTTTTAGTAACAACAACAAGAGTCATTGAAATGTGTGTTCTTCTCACATACCACATATGGATCCACCAGTGCCATTGCATGTGTGTTCTTTTCACTAACAACAGGCAGAGTCATTGCATGTGTGTTCTTTTCACATACCACATATGGATCCACCAGTGTCATTGAAATGTGTGTTCTCTACAGAGACCACACATGGATCCACTAGTGTCATTGCCTGTGTGTTCGTTTTAGTAACAACAACCAGAGTCATTTTGTATGTGTGTTCTTTTCACATACCACCTATGGATCCACCAGTGTCATTGCATGTGTGTTCTTTTCACTAACAACAACCAGAGTCATTGCATGTGTGTTCTTTTCACATACCACATATGGATCCACCAGTGTCACTGAAATGTGTGTTCTCTACAGAGACCACACATGGATCCACAAGTGTGATTGCATGTGTGTTCTTTTTAGTAACAACAACACGAGCCATTTTGCATGTGTTCTTTTCACATACCACATATGGATCCACCAGTGTCATTGCATGTGTGTTCTTTTCACAATCCACCCATGGATCCAGCAGTGTCATTGCATGTGTGTTCTTTTTAGTAACAACAACCAGAGTCATTTTGCATGTGTGCTCTGTTCACATACCACCTATGGATCCACTAGTGTCATTGCATGTGTGTTCTTTTCACTAACAACAACCAGAGTCATTGCATGTGTGTTCTTTTCACATACCACATATTGATCCACCAGTGTCATGGAAATGTGATTATCTCTACAGAGACAACACATGGATCCGCCAGTGTCTTTGCATGTGTGTTCTTTTTAGTAACAACCAGAGTCATTTTGCATGTGTGTTCTTTTCACATACCACCTATGGATCCACCAGTGTCATTGCATGTGTGTTCTTTTCACAATCCACCCATGGATTCACTCGAGTCATTGCATGTGTGTTCATTTTAGTAACAACAAACAGAGTCATTTTGCTTGTGTGTTCTTTTCACATACCACCTATGGATCCACCAGTGTCATTGCATGTGTGTTCTTTTCACTAACAACAACCATAGTCATTTTCCATGTGTGTTCTTTTCACATACCACCTATGGATCCACCAGTGTAATTGAAATGTGTGTTCTCTACAGAGACCACACATGGATCCACCGGTGTCATTGCATGTATGTTCTTTTCACTAACAACAACTAGAGTCATTGCATGTGTGTTCCCTTCACAATCCACACATGGATCCACCAGTGTCATTGCATGTGTGTTCTTTTTATTAACTACAACCAGTGTCATTGCATGTGTGCTCTCTTCAGAAACCACACATGGATCCACTAGTGTCATTGCATGTGTGTTCTTTTTACTAACAACAACAAGAGTTATTGAAATGTGTGCTCTCTTCAGAGACCACACATGGATCCACCAGTGTCATTGCATGTGTGTTCTTTTCACTAACAACAACCAGAGTCGTTGCATGTGTGTTCTTTTCACATACCACGTATGGATCCACCAGTGTCATTGGAATGTGTGTTCTCTACAGAGACCACACATGGATCCACCAGTGTCATTGCATGTGTGTTCTTTTTAGTAACAACAACCAGAGTCATTTTGCATGTGTGTTCTTTTCCCATACCACCTATGGATCCACTAGTGTCATTGCAGGTGTGTTCTTTTCACAATCCACCCATGGATCCACCAGTGTCATTGCATGTGTGTTCTTTTTAGTAACAACAACCAGAGTCATTTTGCATGTGTGTTCTTTTCACATACCACCTATGGATCCACCAGTGTCATTGCATGTGTGTTCTTTTCACAATCCACCCATGGATCCACTAGTGTCATTGCATGTGTGTTCTTTTTAGTAACAACAACCAGAGTCATTTTGCATGTGTGTTCTTTTCACATACCACCTATGGATCCACGAGTGTCATTGCATGTGTGTTCTTTTCACTAACAACAACTAGAGTCATTGCATGTGTGTTCTTTTCACATACCACATATGGATCCAGTAGTGTCATTGAAATGTGTGTTCTCTACAGAGACCACACATGGATCCACCAGTGTACATTGCATGTGTGCTCTTTTTAGTAACAACAACTAGAGTCATTTTACATGTGTGTTATTTTCACATACCATCTATGGATCCACCAGTGTCATTGCATGTGCGTTCTTTTCACTAACAACAACCAGAGTCATTGCATGTGTGTTCTTTTCACATACCACATATGGATCCACAAGTGTCATTGAAATGTGTGTTCTCTACAGAGACCACACATGGATCCACCAGTGTCATTGATGTGTGTTCTTTTTAGTAACAACAACCAAAGTAATTTTGCATGTGTGTTCTTTTCACATACGACCTATGGATCCACTAGTGTCATTGCATGTGCGTTCTTTTCATAATCCACCCATGGATCCACCAGTGTCATTGCATGTGTGTTCTTTTTAGTAACAACAACCAGAGTCATTTTGCACGTGTGTTCTCTTCACATACCACATATGGATCCACCAGTGTCATTGCATGTGTGTTCTTTTCACAATCCACCCATGGATCCACCAGTGTCATTGCATGTGTGTTCTTTTCACTAACAACAACTGGAGTCATTGCATGCGTGTTCTTTTTACATACCACATATGGATCCACTAGTGTCATCGCATGTGTGTTCTTTTTACTAACAACAACCAGTCATTGGATGTGTGTTCTCTTTAGAGATCACACATGGATCCACCAGTATCATTGAAATGTGTATTGTTTTCACCTACCGCCGTTGGGCACAAACAATCGGGACGCAGAACTAACCAGCAACTGCTCTGGGCTTCTAGAAGACCCGATCCCCGATTGTTAGGCGCCGTTGGATCAGGGTGCGTGGACGATAGTGATGTCCTTCGCGAGGGCGATCTGCGAGAAGTCTGTTCTGCGAACTGATTTTCCGTGGAAACTACGCTGGGCCTACGTCCTTGCCTTTATCCCCTTAACCTCGGGGCCGAAAATCAGATCGTGTTCCTTCATCGCCATGGAGAGGGAGAGGCCCAAACTCAGCTTGCACGAGGCTCAGATGTTCGCCCACTACGACATACTCACGCCGCCGTTAGCGAGGCTTTCGGCTGGATTCGAGCTCAGCTACACCGGGGTTCCCGTCGCGCCGCTCTAGCGCGACAACGCGTTGGCGAGGCAGATCGAGGAGCGCCGCCCCCAGCTGTCGGAGCGGAAGAGGGCAATGGCGCGGTACTCGCATACGAGCGCGTACAGGCGAAAGTTGTTCAAGAAGGAGCGGGCTGTGTTGATTGCGCTATGCGGAACCCACCGGCGGGAGATCCACCCGGATATGCGCAACCCCGAAGGGAGGCAGCACTTCTGGGCAGTGCTTAGGCGTACGACCTCCACCATTACCGATGCAGCGCGCCGTGAAGAATCCATGAGGAGGAGGAATGCTGCCGGGAACGTCGGCATCGATTCCGATGCGGAGGATGTGTAGCACCCTAATTGTCTAACAATTGTAATGCTACTTGGTCTAGTAATATAATGGCTACTTTCTACATATAGTTGTTGCATCATATTTATATCATGCTCATGCCATCATGCCACCTTGCATTTGAGCATCATATAAACCCTTTCTTTTGGTTCTTCTCTCATATGCATTACTAGTTGTATTTGGCTCTTGATAAATTGTATTTGATTCTTTATAAATGCTTGGTGCCAAAATTGAGTTGGGGGCATACCTTTTATTCCACTCCACCACCTTTCTTTGTCACCACATCATAATTCCACCACCCTAATTAACCATGGGCTTTTATTTTTCTTTTGCCATTTAATTTAGCTCATGTGGGTTGGGGATGGATCCAATTCTAATTTCTTTTGCTTGGCCTTTATTCCACATTTTGGTAATGCATGGGAACCATGCCATGTTATATTATTATTGTTTTCACAAAATAAAACATGACATTTAATGCCCATGCATGGGCCATGCAAATTACCACCATCCTCTTCTTTTGGGATTTGCTTGTATTTTTGGAAGTGTGGCATGGTCCTTTGAGATTCAATTCAAGGTGGCCATACTTTTGTTTCCACCATCAAACCATACCCCTCTCTCCTTATCCATCATCTATCTAGGCATGACCTTGGGGGAATCATTCTCACATAAACCACCATCTCCTCCATCTCATGCTTTATTCATGTGGGCTCATCACAAAACCCTCTCACCATTTTTTTCCTCTTTTCACTCTTCATCCCACTACCACATGCTTGTGGATCTTGGGACTCATACTCTAAAAACTCTAAACCCCCTCTCTAATCTACCTACCTACCCTCTCTCTTTATTTTACCTCAAACCCTAAACCTCTCTCTTCTTCTTAAAAACCTAACCCTAGCTACCTACTCCACCTTGGCTCCTCCTTGCCGGGACCCCCTCTCCCTCTAATCCTCTCTCTAACCTAATCATCTACCACCACCTATCTACCCCCTCTACCCCACTCCTAAACCGAGCCCCAGCTCGAGCACGTGAACGAGGAGGAAAAGGTGGCCGAAGCCACCTTTATCCCTAACCCGCTCCCCCATGGCATCCTCCTCCCTCTCCCTCACTTTAGCCACCTCCCCACGTCTCTGCCTCGCCAGATCCACCCCAGGGCCTTGCCCTCTCCCCTTCTCCTCGAACGACGCCACCCTCACCTCGCCGGCGTCCACCGTCAGTACCACCGCCGTGTTCTCGATCCAGCAGACATGGGTGACGTGGAGGTGGTCGAGGAGGCCGAGGAGGTACCCCTGCTTCGTCCAGTACACACCAGCGAGAAGGCCACGCCCTGCTGCCACTAGAACCCTCCCCGCTCCGCCGCAAACCCTAGATCCGGGTGCGTCTGCTTCATCGATGATCTACGGCGTTCCGTTCTGATCCAACCTGTCCGCCGGACTCGCGGTGAGCTGATCCACCGCCCTGACATCCTCCCCCTCGCTAACACCCTCTGATCTCGCCGTTCGTTTCAACAAGCACCCTCTGTGCGCCAGCGGTCGCTGGTGTCTGCATGTCCCCGCGCCGCACAGAGCCTCATCTAGCCGTCTAGCACCCTCCTATCACCAAACCCAAGCCACCGCAGCAGCTTCGCCCTCCGCGCGCACGCCCAGGTCACAGGTTCGAGTCCCCCGCGCGCTGCACTCCGCCTGTCACGCACGAACCTGACCGCGGTTCATAGAGAGAAGAACAACAGTACGGGCTGTGGTAACTTTGTAAATAGCCCCCTCTTTTTATTTCTCGCTCAACCCGTGGTCCAGCCCGACCCCACCTGCCAGCCGCTGTGGTCTTTTTACAAAAAGGGACTCCGGTTTTCGTAACCTTAACCCGCGCTCCATTACGGCCCCACCTGTCAGCCTCTACGGGCTCAGCCGCTGGCACGTGGGCCCAAACCCGCTGGTCCCACCTGGAAAGTCGCAGCGGCTAGGCCAGCCTGAGGCGCAAAAAGTTCTCTGCACGCTGCGTCGCCTAGTCAGGCCGGTCCCACCCGTCAGCGACTGGGGCTGGGGCTGACTGAGTATAAAATGTTTTCTGCTTTTCTGTTTTTAATTAAACTTTTCCAGAAATTGTTTAAATTCAAATTCAAATCTGTTTTTAATTCACTTTTGATTTATAAATCCAAATAATACAAATGATATATGTTTTTGAATCAGAAAAATGTGAGGAATTCAAATATGCTATTCAAAATAATGTTTGAGCACTTTAAAATTTCGAGATGATTAAAATTACAATAAAATGCCCTTTTCTTAATAAATTAATAACTTTAATTCTATAACTCCAAATTTGACAAATAATATGTCTAAATCGATCAGCACGACGAGCCCGTTCTATCTATGCATTCCTTGTTCTGAATTGAAGCATGCATCATGTCATTATTACAAATCAGAACTGTTTATGACAACAAAACTTGGCTAAATAATTAATAAAATGCTTTATTCTTGCACCTCACACCTCACCCTTGCCATGCTACTTTAATGCCATGTAAATTGTGCATCATTCATCATGGCATGCTTGTTTGCTTGTCGCATTTTAATTCATATGCTTGTGCACTTTATTTATGTTGGCCTTGTTGGTTTGGTTCTTCTTCGAATAAATGCCCAGGAGGAGAATTACCAGGAATCACAGGAGTTCTACCCAGATCCATCTCTCGCTTCAACTGAGCTGCCAGGCAAGCACTACCACATGCTTGCATACATATAGTACTTAATGCCTCTATCTTATTCTTGCATCATTGAGTCACGATTGCATTAAATGGAATCCCTAGTACTGCATAGCCTTTACTTTTAAACCCCACCGAAGCTTGTTCCTCCATCCCATGAGACATTACTACAGGAGTTGTTTGAGCCATGCGAGTCGTAGAAAAGTATGTGTAGGGTATGTGAGTGTCTAATGGATAACAAGGTCCCTAAACAACTTAACCTGAGTAGTAATGGGATAACTAATGAAAGAGGCACCGGTGAGCAATATCTGCTATTTGGTTTTTCATGCTCACTTGTGTCCCGTAGGACCCCGAGTACTTGATTCCTGTTCCTTGACTATTCGCCCTATCCACATCCAGGAGGCCCTATGGACCCCCCTGAGCCAGAGCTTGATTCATTCTTATTTCTTGGGGCCACAATTAGTTTGGGGTTTTATTTCTATCCTGTACTTATGCCATGTTACTGTTTTATTTAAGATTGTGCGTGGAGCACCTGTACTATTTTGGATCGTGACACGTTTTCATTGTATCGACAAGCCCAGTCATATTTTCGAGTTCCCAGTCGTTTACCGCCGTCCACACAAACCTTGAGTCCGTCTCGGAGTCAGCTAGCTTCATTACGGGTAGCTTAATGGGGTGGCCCCCTGAAATATTACTGAATTCTGTGATCGCTTTGTCGTGAATGCCTCGTTGGGTTTTGAGTTGGTTTTTCCGACGTTGATCGAGTGTGTGTTGCTATTCGTGCACCCCTGCAGGGTAAATCTTTCTGAAAGCCGTGTCCGCGGTTATGGACGACTTGGAGCACAGTTTCTTGATCATAGACAAGTCTCACTAAAGTACCGCTTTTAAATTGACTAAGTACCTGACTAGTAAATAGTGCAATACTCATGGAATGGTTAATAAAACTGCCAACAGATGGGGGTTGTTCGTCCGCTTCCTCGTTGGTAAGCGAGGAGGAGGATGTATCCGTTAATTATACTGTTATAACTGTTGTTCTTAATTCACAGACATCCGTCTATCATTGGTTAGGCGGATGGTGAGCGAGTATCTTTAGACTTGTTAGTTATTATCTTTTGCTGCAATTGCGTCACCCCAGGTTGTGTCCCCTTTAGTGGCATAAAGACTTGCTGAGTACCCCTAGGGTCTCACACGATAAATTGTTTGATTCAGATGAACATGTGTATTCGCAAGAAGGATACTCGGTGGAGGAGACCGATGATGTTGGCAATGATCACTCGGTGTAGAGATTCCGGGAACAGGGATCCGTGAGATCTGTGGGCGGGATGTGTTTATTTATGTGGCATCTTATGCCAATTTGCTTCTTATCCGTACTCGGATCTTGTTTTCCGCTTCCGCCTGATACTCTGATGTTTGATGTATGAGGAGCTATCCTAAAATATTATCTATATCTAGGATATTTGAATCTTGCCGTATGGCGTTGCAATATTTCTATTTCTTTTAGATGGAGTGGCTCTGAGAACTGTTGTATGTGGCTTGCATACATACTCACTTGTGTATGTAGTTGATCCCTTCGCCTGCCGATTACGCCGCTCGTTCTTGTCCCGATGTTCTGAAAGTGGTTAGGACGGCCGAAAGGTCTACCGTGAGTGGCCCTGGGCCCCACCGTACTATTTTAACCACTTTCGCTCATCCAGGCATGTAACTAAGAGCGTAATTCACTGAGGTAGTTACAATTGGTATCAGAGCCATCCCGCCCTTCAGGGTCTCAGCCAAAATGGTCGTTGTCAGTCTAGCAAATATTTTGGTAGTTATGTATACTAAGGAAAAACAAAACGTGAGAGTAGGACTGCTTCCATTTTTCTTCTTACCCACCCACCCTTTTCTGGTAAGGAAGTGTAACATTTTCAATCCTCTTCTAAAATTCAAACTAGGATTCACGTGTTCTGGGTTCCGTAGTACCATAGGTTGTGTGTGTGTGTGTGTGTGTGAATTCCTTGTCTATCTGTTGCATCCAAATGTTATCACTATCTGCCTTTTGGTTATCAACTGTTGGTACATTCCATACCGACAGGCCTTTGTAAACCGACGCGATCTATCTGATTCGTTGTATACCGATGCGATCTATCTTACTCTTTGTTATCCGACGCTATCTTGTTTGGGGTGTTCGTTTTCGTAGTTACTAATCTTTAGGTTCATCTTAAGAAGAAGGTGTTGGGATATGTGTTTTACTGATTCATGTGCGGAGTAATGATTTGAGTGCGGGATGGAGTCGCGACTATACCACTACTTTTATCATCCGCTCTTGTATATTGAATTAGTAGAGTTGCTAATCTTGATTCGTGAAGTGGTTTTGCGCATATAGTGGTATTTTAATGCCAAAGTTTGCGGAATTTTTTTTCTTTGTTAATTTGTGTACCACACTCCTTGGTCAGTCGTGTGCATTATGCTTAATATCTTCTAGGTGCCTTGAACTTTGTTGATATTTTAATATCATCTCAGTGAATTGTATCCTTTAATCTTGATTAATTCCATTTTGGTACTATTTTGGATTATTATTATTCTCCATCATAGTACTGACTTGTGTTTTTATCAATCATAGGATGGCACCACCACGCCGTTCTGAGGAGGACATACCACCTAAACTGGGGGCTGCTTTGGCAAGTATTGCAAATGCTTTGGGCACTATGCAGCAGAACCAGGAGCGCTTCGAGGAAAGTGTCAGGAGGAATGAGTTTGTCCCGCTACCTCCACCTCCCAAGCGAGGAGACATCAAGAGTTTTCTCAAGTTCAACCCACGCCAATTTGAGGTGTCTGATCAGCCACTTGATGCGGATGATTGGCTGCGTGAAGTGTCAAGGTTGCTGATGACTGCGGATGTTCCCGAGCAAGAATGGGTCAAATGTGCCACTCACCTTCTGAAGGGAGATGCAGCTCTCTGGTGGGAAAATTACCTCAAGGCAGACCTCTCTGGTTTTTAGCCTACTTGGGAGCAATTTACTGGGGCTTTCAAAGAGCAATATCTGTCAGAAATTGTCATGGAAAGGATGAAGGAAGTGTTTCTCAACCTCAAGCAGGGCACTGACAATGTCAATACCTACATCAGAAACTTCATGAACCTTTCTCGGTATGGTGGTGATGAGATCTCTGATGATAAGAAAAAGCAAAAGAGGTTTAGGCAAGGCCTCAATGCATCCATCAAATATGCTATCACTCATGCAAGGCTGGCGTCTTTTCTGGAACTCCAACAGACAGCTCTGCAGGAAGAAGCAAGTAGGCAAGTGTTTGAGGAGTCAAAGAAACACAGCCGTGATACAGCAAGCTCTTCTGCTATGACAGCTCCTCCTAAGCGTCGTGTCTGGGTTCCTAACACCCCACCGTCGCTCCCGACTCCACCAAGACCGTCAAGCTACGCGACAAGGCCACCAAACTCCTTCACTGTGGCTCCCAGGGGCTACAACCACAACTACCCTGGAGCGCCTGGCGGAGTCCCTGGCTACGTTGCTCCACGTCCACCTGGTGCTTGCTATACTTGTGGAAACACTGGGCATCGGCACTAGAATTGTCCAATGAACAACAAAGTTCTTCCACTACCACCTCCAAGACCTGCGTCAAGTTCTTCTATGGTTCGTGCAGCTCCACCTCGGGCTCTCAACATCAACACCAAGCCCGGGTCTACGGTTGCTCGTGCCAACTGTGTCAACGCCGCTCAAGCTGAGCATGCACCTGGAGTTGTGATGGGTATGCTTCCTGTTAACTCAGTCCCTACACGAGTGTTGTTTGATTCTGGTGCTTCGCATTCTTTTGTTTCTCACAAGTTTGCGCATGAACATGATCTGGCTATGGTTCCTTTATTACATCGTCTTGTCGTACAATCTCCTGGGTCAAACATGAGGGCTGCGCATATCAGCCATGACAATCAAATTGAGATTGGTGGCTCTTCGTTTCCGGCTTCCTTAATTATTCTGGGCAATTCTGACATTGATGTTATCTTGGGCATGGATTGGTTAACAGCAAATGCAGCTGTGATTGATTGTGTTGAACGTTCGGTTTCTCTGAAAATTCCTGAAGGCCATATAGTCTATTCTCCAAGTCTGACTCCTGCAATTCAGCTTTACTCTTTGGCGGCTCTGAATGATGATGCTATGGAAGGTATTCAGAGTGTTCCAGTGGTCTGTGAGTTTCCAGATGTTTTTCCTGAAGAGTTGCCAGGTATGCCTCCGGATCGTGAGGTTGAGTTTGTGATTGAACTTGAACCTGGTACCGCTCCTATCTCCAAGCGGCCTTATAAAATGGGTCCTGCTGAGTTGGCTGAACTCAAACGCCAGCTGGATGAACAAGAGAAGTTGGGTTTCATTCAGCACAGTACTTCTTCTTGGGGTTACCCAACCATCTTTGTGAAGAAGCGAGACAAGACTGATAGACTTTGTGTTGACTATCAGGCTCTCAGCGCTAAAACCATCAAGAATAAATATCCCCTTCCGCGGATTAATGATCTCTTCGATCAGCTAGCTGGAGCTGTGGTATTCTCTAAGCTTGATTTGAGAAGTGGTTATCATCAAATCAAGATCCGCAAGGAAGATGTTCCTAAAACAGCTTTCACCACCCGCTATGGCCTGTATGAGTACACGGTCATGTCTTTCGGTCTCACCAACGCACCTGCCACCTTCTCGAGGCTTATGAACTCGGTTTTCATGGAGTATTTTGATAAGTTCGTGGTGGTCTATCTAGATGACATTCTAGTCTATTCTAAGTCAAAAGAAGAACATGAAGAACACCTTCGGTGTGTCCTAAAGAAACTTCGTGAGAACCGCCTGTACGCAAAGTTCTCCAAGTGTGAATTCTGGCTGCCTCAAGTCACCTACCTTGGTCACGTCATCTCTGCCAAGGGCATTGCCGTCAACCTAGAAACTATTAAGACAATTATGGACTGGCTTCCACCCATAAATATCAAAGAAGTCTGGAGTTTCCTTGGTTTGGCCAGTTACTGTCGTCGCTTCGTTCAAAACTTCTCGAAGATTGCGAAGCCTCTTACCGATCTCCTCAAGAAAGGCAAGAAATACCTTTGGACTCCTGCATGTCAAGGAAGCTTTGAAAAACTCAAAGAGAAGCTCACTTCCACACCAGTCTTAGTTCCTCCAGATACATCAAAGCCTTTCCAGATATTCTGTGATCCCTCATTGCAAGGATTAGGTGCGGTCCTTATGCAAGAAAAACAAGTTGTTGCTTATGCCTCTCGACAGTTGAAGATGCATGAGATCAACTATCCTACACATGACCTCGAACTCGCAGCAGTTGTCTTTGCTTTGAAAGTATGGAGGCATTACTTGCTTGGCAATCATTGTGAAATCTTTTCTGATCACAAGAGTCTGAAGTATATCTTCACACAGCCTGATCTCAACCTTCGTCAGAGGAGGTGGATTGAAACAATCAATGATTTCGATTTGACCATCAACTACACTCCGGGCAAAGCTAATGTCATGGTCGACGCTCTCAGCCGAAAAGCTTATGTCAACAACCTCATGGTGGAAGAACAACAACATCTCTTATGTGAGGAATTCCGCAAGCTCAACCTTGAAATTGTGGATCAAGGGTATCTTCTGAACCTTCTAGCAACACCTCTTTTGGAGGAAAAAGTTCGCTCCATTCAACTGGGGGATCCTTACACTAAAAAGATCATCTCCAACATTCAGCTTCCGAAGTATGATTCTTTCCACGTCGACGACCAAGGCACTCTTTTCTTTGAACACCGGATGTTTGTTCCGAACTACCTGGGTTTAAGAGAGCAAGTTCTTAAGGAGGCGCATGATTCTGTTCTTTCTATCCACCCTGGCAGCACTAAGATGTACATGGACTTGAAAACGCAATATTGGTGGCCTGGGTTGAAACGATATTGTGCCAAGTATGTCTCGGACTGTGATGTCTGCCGTAGAGTTAAAGCTGTTCATCAGAAACCTTCCGGTCTTCTACAGCCATTGAAGCCTCCGGAATGGAAATGGGAGAAAGTAGAGATGGACTTCATCACTGGTTTTCCAAGGTCGCAGAAGGGCAACAATGCAATCTTTGTTGTCATCGACAGGCTTTCTAAAGTAGCTCACTTCTTTCCCGTCAAGGAAACAATTTCTACAATTCAGTTGGCTGAGCTCTATATCAACAGAATTGTCTCTCTATATGGAGTTCCTCTTGAGATCAGTTCAGACCGTGGAAGCATCTTCACATCCAAGTTCTAGGGAAGTTTCCAAAATGCTTTGGGAACAAAATTGTACTTCAGCACAGCTTACCACCCTCAGTCGCAAGGACAAGTTGAAAGGATCAATCAGATTCTGGAAGATATGCTCCGTGCTTGCGTTATCTCTTTCGGCATGAAGTGGGAAGAATGCCTTCCTTATGCTGAATTCTCTTACAACAACAGCTTCCAGAAAAGTCTAAAGATGGCGCCATTTGAGGCTCTTTATGGTCGCAAATGCAGAACTCAGATTGGTTGGTCGGGCACAGGTGAGAGAATATTGTTTGGCCCCGACATTGTAACTCAAGCGGAGGAGAAAGTTCACATCATTCTTGAAAATCTAAAGATTGCTCAAAGTCGCCAGAAGAGCAATTATGATAGAAATCACACAGACATGGAGTATGTCCCTGGTGATCTTGTTTACCTTCGTGTCACTCCCATGAGAGGCATGCACCGCTTTGGTATCAAAGGAAAGCTGGCTCCTAGAAACATCGGTCCTTTCAAAATTCGTGGAAGAAGAGGAGAAGTTGCTTATGCTCTTGAGCTCCCTGAAAAACTCAAGGTCCATGATGTTTTCCATATATCTCAACTCAAGAAGTGTTTCAAGGATCCCGGCAGGACCGTGGACCATGAACTCATCAATCTCCAAGAAGATCTGTCTTATCAAGAACACCCCATAAAAATTCTTGAAGTCGCAGAAAGAAGGACTCGCAACAAGTCCATCAAGTTCTGCAAGGTGCAGTGGTCGCACCATTCCGTTGATGAAGCCACTTGGGAACGTGAAGATGAGCTCCGCGCCAAGTATCCTACCCTCTTTGAGTCTTCTTCTTCTTCCTAGAATCTCGGGGCGAGATTCCTGTTTAGTGGGGGAGAGTTGTAGCACCCCAATTGTCTAACAATTGTAATGCTACTTGGTCTAGTAATATAATGGCTACTTTCTACATATAATTGTTGCATCATAATTATATCATGCGCATGCCATCATGCCACCTTGCATTTGAGCATCATATAAACCCTTTCTTTTGGTTCTTCTCTCATATGCATTACTAGTTGTATTTGGCTCTTGATAAATTGTATTTGATTCTTGATAAATGCTTGGTTCCCAAATTGAGTTGGGGGCATATCTTTTATTCCACTCCACCACCTTTCTTTGTCACGACATTATAATTCCACCACCCTAATTAACCATGGGCTTTTATTTTTATTTTGCCATTTAATTTAGCTCATGTGGGTTGGGATGGATCCAATTCTAATTTCTTTTGCTTGGCCTTTATTCCACATTTTGGTAATGCATAGGAACCATGCCATGTTATATTATTATTGTTTTCACAAAATAAAACATGGCATTTAATGCCCATGCATGGGCCATGCAAATTACCACCATCCTCTTCTTTTGGGATTTGCTTGTATTTTTGGAAGTGTGGCATGGTCCTTTGAGATTCAACTCAAGGTGGCCATACTTTTGTTTCCACCATCAAACCATACCCCTCTCTCCTTATCCATCATCTATCTAGGCATGACCTTGGGGGAATCATTCTCACATAAACCACCATCTCCTCCATCTCATGCTTTATTCATGTGGGCTCATCACAAAACCCTCTCACCATTTTTTTTCCTCTTCTCACTCTTCATCCCACTACCACATGCTTGTGGATCTTGGGACTCATACTCTACAAACTCTAAACCCCCTCTCTAATCTACCTACCTACCCTCTCTCTTTATTTTACCTCAAACCCTAAACCCCTCTCTTCTTCTTAAAAACCTAACCCTAGCTACCTACTCCACCTTGGCTCCTCCTTGCCGAGACCCCCTCTCCCTCTAATCCTCTCTCTAACCTAATCATCTACCACCACCTAGCTACCCCCTCTACCCCACTCCTAAACCGAGCCCTAGCTCGAGCACGTGAACGAGGAGGAGGAAAAGGTGGCCGAAGCCACCTTTATCCCTAACCCGCTCCCCCACGGCATCCTCCTCCCTCTCCCTCACTTTAGACACCTCCCCCCGTCTCTGCCTCGCCAGATCCACCCCAGGGCCTTGCCCTCTCCCCTTCTCCTCCAACGATGCCACCCTCACCTCGCCGGCGTCCACCGTCAGTACCACCGCCGTGTTCTCGATCCAGCATGTGTGGGTGACATGGAGGTGGTTGAGGAGGCCGAGGAGGTACCCCTGCTTTGTCCAGTACACGCCAGCGAGAAGGCCATGCCCTGCTGCCACCAGAACCCTCGCCGCTCCGCCGCAAACCCTAGATCTGGGTGCGTCTGCTTCATCGATGATCTGCCGCGTTCCGTTCCGTTCCGATCCAACCTCTCCGCCGGACTCGCGGTGAGCTGATGCACCGCCCTGACATCCTCCCCCTCGCTAACACCCTACGATCTTGCCATTCGTTTCAACAAGAACCCTCTGTGCGCCGGCGGTCGCTGGTGTCTACACGTCCCCGCGCCGCACAGAGCCTCATCTAGCCGTCTAGCACCCACATGTCACCAAACCCAAGCCACCGCAGCGGCTTCGCCCTCCGCGCGCACGCTCAGGTCGCGGATTCGAGTCCCCCGCGCGCCGCGCTCCGCCTGTCGCGCACGAACCTGACCGCGGTTCAGAGAGAGAAGAACAACAGTACGGGCCGTGGTAACTTTGTAAATAGCCCCCTCTTTTTATTTCTCGCTCAACCTGCGGTCCAGCCCGACCCCACCTTCCAGCCGCTGTGGTCTTTTTACAAAAAGGGACTCCGGTTTTCGTAACCTTAACCCACGCTCCAGTACGCCCCCACCTGTCAGCCTCTACGGGCTCAGCCGCTAGCACGTGGGCCCAAACCCACTGGTCCCACCTGGCAGTCGCAGCGGCTAGGCAAGCCTGAGGTGCAAAAAGTTCTCTGCATGCTGCGTCGCCCAGTCAGGCCGGTCCCACCCGTCAGCGACTGGGGCTGGGTCTGACTGAGTATAAAATGTTTTCTGCTTTTCTGTTTTTAATTAAACTTTTCCAGCAATTGTTTAAATTCAAATTCAAATCTGTTTTTAAATAACTTTTGATTTATAAATCCAAATAATACAAATGATATATGTTTTTGAATCAGAAAAATGTGAGGAATTCAAATATGCTATTCAAAATAATGTTTGAGCACTTTAAAATTTCGAGATGATTAAAATTACAATAAAATGCCCTTTTCTTAATAAATTAATAACTTTAATTCTATAGCTCCAAATTTGACAAATAATATGTCTAAATCGATCAGCGCGATGAGCCCGTTCTATCTATGCATTCCTTGTTCTGAATTGAAGCATGCATCATGTCATTATTACAAATCAGAACTGTTTATGACAACAAAACTTGGCTAAATAATTAATAAAATGCTTTATTCTTGCACCTCACACCTCACCCTTGCCATGCTACTATAATGCCATGTAAATTGTGCATCATTCATCATGGCATGCTTGTTTGCTTGTCGCATTTTAATTCATATGCTTGTGCACTTTATTTATGTTGGCCTTGTTGGTTTGGTTCTTCTTCGAATAGACGCCCAGCAGGAGAATTACCAGGAATCACAGGAGTTCTACCCAGATCCATCTCTCGCTTCAACTGAGCTGCCAGGCAAGCACTACCACATGCTTGCATACATATAGTACCTAATGCCTCTATCTTATTCTTGCATCATTGAGTCACGATTGCATTAAATGGATCCCAAGTACTGCATAGCCTTTACTTTTAAACCCCACCGAAGCTTGTTCCTCCATCCCATGAGACATTACTACAGGAGTTGTTTGAGCCATGCAAGTCGTAGAAAAGTATGTGTAGGGTATGTGAGTGTCTAATGGATAACGAGGTACCTAAACAACTTAACCTGAGTAGTAATGGGATAACTAATGAAAGAGGCACCGGTGAGCAATATCTGCTATTTGGTTTTTCATGCTCACTTGTGTCCCGTAGGACCCCGAGTACTTGATTCCTGTTCCTTGACTATTCGCACTATCCACATCCAGGAGGCCTTATGGACCCCCCCTGAGCCAGAGCTTGATTCATTCTTATTTCTTGGGGCCACAATTAGTTTGGGGTTTTATTTCTATCCTGTACTTATGCCATGTTACTGTTTTATTTAAGATTGTGCGTGGAGCACCTGTACTGTTTTGGATCGTGACACGTTTTCGTTGTATCGACAAGCCCAGTCATATTTTCGGGTTCCCAGTCGTTTACCGCCGTCCACACAAACCTTGAGTCCGTCTCGGAGTCAGTTAGCTTCGTTACGGGTAGCTTAATGGGGTGGCCCCCTGAAATATTACTGAATTCTGTGATCGCTTTATCGTGAATGCCTCGTTGGGTTTTGAGTTGGTTTTTCCGAGGTTGATCGAGTGTGTTGCTACTCGTGCACCCCTGCAGGGTAAATCTTTCTGAAAGCCGTGTCCGCGGTTATGGACGACTTGGAGCAAAGTTTCTCGATCATAGACAAGTCTCACTAAAGTACCGCTTTTAAATTGACTAAGTACCTGACTAGTAAATAGTGCAATACTCATGGAATGGTTAATAAAACTGCCAACAGATGGGGGTTGTTCGTCCGCTTCCTCGTTGGTAAGCGAGGAGGAGGATGGATCCGTTAATTATACTGTTATAACTGTTGTTCTTAATTCATGGACATCCGTCTATCATTGGTTAGGCGGATGGTTAGCGAGTATCTTTAGACTTGTTAGTTATTATCTTTTGCTGCAATTGCGTCACCCCAGGTTGTGTCCCCTTTAGTGGCATAAAGACTTGCTGAGTACCCCTAGGGTCTCACACGATAAATTGTTTGATTCACATGAACAGGTGTATTCGCAAGAAGGATACTCGGTGGAGGAGACAGATGATGTTGGCAACGATCACTCAGTGTAGAGATTCCAGGAACAGGGATCCGTGAGATCTGTGGGCGGGATGTGTTTATTTATGTGGCATCTTATGCCAATTTGCTTCTTATCCGTACTCGGATCTTGTTTTCCGCTTCCGCCTGATACTCTGATGTTTGATGTATGAGGAGCTATCCTAAAATATTATCTATATCTAGGATATTTGAATCTTGCCGTATGGCGTTGCAATATTTCTATTTCTTTTAGATGGAGTGGCTCTGAGAACTGTTGTATGTGGCTTGCATACATACTCACTTGTGTATGTAGTTGATCCCTTCGCCTGCCGATTACGCCGCTCGTTCTTGTCCCGATGTTCTGAAAGTGGTTAGGACGGCCGAAAGGTCTACCGTGAGTGGCCTTGGGCCCCACTCTACTATTTTAACCACTTTCGCTCATCTAGACATGTAACTAAAAGCGTAATTCACCGAGGTAGTTACAGGATGCTAGCGGCGACACGGACAACGTCGTCAATGATGGAGACTATGGGAGCGTCATAGTCGATTAGGGCCACTTAAGCATAAATTAAATCTATGTACGGTATCTTAATGCGCTCTTTGGATCTGGGTCACCTGAGTCATGGTCGATTATCGTCATAATATATATATGTTGGCCATGTTTTAGTTGTCTTTGTCTTTGAAACTAGTCGATCGAAACTCGTCCGATCCTGAAAATAAAGTTCGCGCGTTCCTTGGTATATCTGATGGGATAATACGCTGACTCTGCTCCCAGCACTTGATGGCACAGCCGTAATTTGGAGTGCACCTGAGGAGAAGGGATCGAGCGTGTTGTAATAGTGTACTACTCATGTCCACATATAACTGACTTAGTTTCTTTTAGATATTTAATAAATGTGTCTATACCGAAAACATGTCTAGATACATGTTTTAGGTTTCTCTGTCTTTCAAACTAATCAAAAGTCGTCAAATTCTAAACAAACAAAGTCATTGCGTTCACACCTGATGGGACAACACGCTGACTCTGCTACTTGATGGCACAACCATAATTCTGGAGTGTGCCAGAGGAGATGGGAATGCAAGGGAGATGGGAACTAGTTGCCGCGTCCAAACGCAGGTAAAAAATTAATGTAATAATATTTTAAAAATGTAATCTGGTCCACATGACCCCATCACAGACACGTTGCACGCGCCAGATATAAATAAAGATGACACGGATAGTTTAGTTTCAATGATACAATTCAACATAGGATGTTACTGTGCCCGCATCTTTCTGCTCCTCTTATTAGTTTGCTAGCCCACGCTGCATTAAGCTTTAGTTGATGAGGATAAAAAAATGATAAAATGGCAAATAAAACAATTTTTAAGCTTACCTTTCATCCGGAGAATCGTACAAATACGAAATTGGCAGGGATTTATTATTTCTCCTGCAGTTAGCCGAAAGATCCTCAAGAACATCCTCAATCACCCCTGCAACTTCTTCATATTCTAATACACCTCCATTATTTTCCCTTTCCTCCCCGTTCCTCTTACCCTTTTGTTTCTTTTCACACCCTTTTCTCGCCGGCACCTCCACTTCTTCATAAATTGGCTGCTTACGTACATTTTCCTCCAAGTGCTCATCACCGTCTTCAGGCTGCTCTTCCGCCAGTTCTGGCTGAGAAGCCTCATTTTCTGCCACCGGGGTGTGAACAGGGACAATAGAATGTGTAACTGGGTTTTTGCACAACCTCTTGATATGGCCGAATCTGCCACAAAGTCCACATTTCCTTTTCCTAGCACCAAGCCTTGGACCTTTATCGGTGGAGGCTACGATCCTTAGCTTTCTAGGCCTCCCAGGTGGCCTCCTAAGAACTGGTGGTTGAAGTTTTGAACCCTGGGTCGACAATCTCCCAGTCATTTTCATTTGCCATAGGTGGTACGTTTTCTGCATAAGTTGCAGCAAACTTGTCCACGGAGAAATAGGTGTCGACATAGTTCTCTATTTCAGCTCTGTTACCTCTAAGCTTTAAGATGAAGTAAATTGCATGGTGACATGGCAGACCAGTAATCTGCCACTGCCTGCATGAACAAGTCTTGTTTCCAATGTCTACAGTGTACCTCTGTTCACTTCCACGCTTGTATTCTGCATAAACCTCAGCCAATGTTCTGGAACTTCTGACCACCCTCATCTTTATCGTTCTCATTGCCCTGGTTCTTGCATTCAGTGACATAACCACCTTTGGAACTATTTTATGGCCTAAAAATTTTCTTGCACAAATTCTTTGCCTTAAATCTATCTTCACCATTATGCACTGTCTTATTGCATCCAACAAAATAAAAATTCCAAGTGTCTTCATGCCCAAAATCTTATCATTGAAACTCTCTGCCAAATTATTGCATATAAAATCCACCTTGCTTAACTCACCAAACTTGCTTCTGGCCCATAGCTTGGTGTGATGTTCCTCAAGGTATTTTTTCACCTTTGGCACTACATACATGTTCTGCAAGTAAGTAGCATGCGTGCTTGAGATGTATGTGTATGCTGATCGCCACAAGTCCTCTTCAGAGATCTTTCCTTCAAACTTCTTCGTGAAGTTAGTAGCGAGGTGCCGCATGCATTCCCTATGCTCAACCCCATGAAACATAGCATCAACAACATTCTTAGGACCCTCGGATGCACCGGTGTGTATCACTAAGCCTTCAGGGTGACCAATTACTTCTCATAGTCTCTGCATGAACCATGTCCACCTTTCATTTGATTCACCCTGAAGAACATCATAAGCTACGGGTAGAAGCCAATTATGCACGTCCAAAGCACAAGCAGAAGCAACATGTCCCCTGAACTTCCCTGTTAAAGAAGTTGCGCCTATTGCCAAGTATGGCCTGCAGCCGTCTAGGAACCCCTTCCAGCATGCCTTCAGGAAGACAAAACATCTCCTGAAGCATATCTTATCTGCCTGCTTATACCTGACCCCCCTCGAGACCTTTTCTCTCCCTTTCACAACCTCGTAATCGATGTCAACAACACTACCAGGTGATGTTTTCTCTACCAGAGCTTCGAAACTATACAACATATGAAAACTGTCATTCCACTTGCCTTGAATGAAGTGTAGAGCCATCTCCTTCCCATCAAAGACTCTGTGGTAAGGAATCAGAACGTTAAACTTTTTGCTAATATTTGCTCTGAGTTCAGCTGGTCCAATGTTATGATCCTGCCTCACCCAGTCAAGTACAGTAGCAGCAATCCACTTGGTAGTCGCCAGTCTAATTTTACCACTTAAAGAAGTATTAGGGCAGTTGTGTTCCTTCGTGTTTACTTTGATCTGCATTCGATAAGAATCCAAATAATTCAGAGCTAGTTATCAGCAGAATAAATATGAGAAAGATTGAAACTAAATGTAGCTATTGCAACCTGAAATGGGTGTCCACCCTGCATTGGAGATGCATGTAATCTCCATTTACACACATTACTTTCCCTATAGTGCACCCTAAATCTCTTTTGGTCGCTCTTTTCAATGATAAATTCGAACCCAACTCTGATTGCATAGGTTGCAACTGCATATCTGCAGTCCTCCACATTATCAAAGACAGTCCCCTTATCAATTGTAGGATTATCCCTGTCAAAGTGTATCACTGTCCTGTCCACGTGTTCATCGTCGTATCTACATCCCATTTCCACATCTTCACATTCCTCTTCCTCATCAATCCCATAGTTAGGCTCAAAGTTCGAATCAACCAAATATTCCCTACTCTCCATCCTATCAGGGTCAGCAGCCACGTCTGGATATGCTTTCTCATCATCATCCGCACCGCCACACGTTTCAGTGCCTTCATGCTCGCTTGACAAAGCATCATGCTCAAGGACAAGCTGTACAGACGTCCTACGGTTACCAACACATATCCTTGCCATCACCACGGGACTAGAAACGCTAATTGGGGTATGCAGATAAGGAATCACAGTTCTTACCTTTCAATGTGGACGCACGACACCTTCTCCGGGCTTTATACCTCCAAAGCTCTGCACCCCGCTTCCTCTCCCCCTGTTTCGTTGTCCTTTGTGCTCTCCAGACTGGAAGGAGATTCCGTGCTCTCTAACCGCGTAGGACGCATACCCGTGCTCTCAAGCCTCGCAGGATCCATCTCCGAGCAGGATCCGGATCACCAGCGTTGTTGGGCCCCTAACGTAACGGCCGACTCTTGATTTTCGTTTCCAAACGAGCCTGGACGGTGGGTGGCGACAAGGAGACAGGGCAGGGAGGGGAGGGGAGGGGACGTGAGGGGATGGCAGGGAGGGGAGGGCGGGAGGACGACGGCCCAAGGGGACGACGAGAGCGATGCACGACTGAGCGGAGTGGCGGTGGCAGGAGCAGAGGAGAGGAGCGGAGCAGAGTTGGTTGCGACAAAGCATGGAAAATTGCACAATAATGTGTTGGTGGGCGGCACCAGCCCTCGAACCTGGGACGCGCGCCGTCGTAGGTGGAGGAGGCGGGCCCGCCTGTCAGAAAACATGCCACCTGTCAGCGCACTATGCATGGGGAGCACTTTACGGAATTTTTAGCAGGTCCCACATGTCAGTATGTTTGATCAAAACTTGCATGCAGTGCATGGCTGGTTCACGCGCTAGTTCCGAAAAAGAGCCCATTGATCCAAACTTGAATTGGCAGTTCCGCTTCTTCTCCCCCGTCTCATCGTATCCTCGCAGTGGTAGTTCCGCTTCGTCTCCCTCGTCTGTTATCCTCTTCTTCTTCTCCTCACAGTGGTAGTTATTCTTTCTTCCTCGATCAAAACATTCCCACACGTAAGCCATGGCCAGTAGCCGGATGAAGAGGAACTGGGCCGATCTCCCGGCCGACCCACTTCGCAAGATTGCCGACTATTTGCTGGAGAAAGAGGAGTACGTCGACACCTATGCTACTTGTCAGGAAGTCTGCACCGATTGGCGCCGCACTTTAAAGGTGCCCGAATTGCATCTCAACAACTGGATCATGATAGATAACACACTTCCAGACGTTGGCGACTTCACCTTCCTCAACCTCGCCACTGGTCGTTGCTTTAGGACAAATCTAATGGACGTCCATCGCAGGTTCACATTCACATCCGATATTTATTGGTATTTTCCATTGTAAACATCTTAGTGCTAACTGATGCCCTCTTCTTCCAAAAGATTCTACTTCGTCGGTGTTTCTCGTGGCGTCATCGTGCTTGCTCAGAGGGTGGAGCCGTACCAGATTCGGCTTCTGAACCCAATCACTCATAAGTCTAACACTGAGTTTCAAGCACACATACCATCTGATCTTCTGCAATCTGTCGTCGTGACGAAGTCCCCGACGATGGTGTTCGTTTGCACTGATTATCCAGATCATATTACATGGGCCGATGAGAGCACCCCAACGGGGCAAATCAATGGATCATTTGGAGAAGGATTGTATTCACCACCTCCTGATACACTTCTGGTCTGCATGACGGCATTCCGAGGGGAAGTATATGCATTACTTGAGAATGGAGACATCTTGTCGACCAACATCCAATTAGAGCAGCGCGCGAGCACTGTCACGATGGCCAAAATAATTTCGGCCCCAGTCCTTGAATAGGTACACGGAACCTACAATTTTTACCTTGTGGAGTTAGATGGTGATCTGCTTCTTGTGTTGAACGGGGATTTCGAAAAAGGGCAACCGGTGTTGTACCGGGTGGACACGGAGAACCGCTCTCTCGAGGCCGTCGGCGACATTGGAAGTCGTGCCCTCTTCGTTGGTTAGAATCGGTCTATCTCCATTGACACCAGGTTACACCCCACAGTCAAACCCGGTTGCATATACTACAGGAATTACATTAGACTGTATGATCATGAGGTTCAAGCGTGGGAAGAGGAACCAACAATTGTAATGTATGGCTTAAGTCTGGAACATACATCGAGGCCTTACCCTCTAGACGAGATACTGGCAGCACACTGCAGACGGAGAGAGTTCTCTGAACATGTGTTGCAGCACGCGGGAGCCGCCGACGACGAAATATATAGGGGAGAATGGATCATATATTCATCCTAGGTTATTTGCTAGCATTTTCAGGTCTATTTTTCGCAGTAGAAATTTGTACTGTATTTATATTATTTCGATGAGCAGTATGCGTATTACCTTTCAGACAAAATTGTAATGTATTTAAATTTAGTACTTCTAGAATTCAAAGTATTTATTTTTAGTAGCTTCTTTCAGAATTCTCTGTGTTCGACACGAGCATTAGCTCAGCGCCAGAATTCAGGTCCCACATGGAAAATTGTACAATAATGTGTTGGTGGGTGGCACCACCCCTCGAACCTGGGATGCGCACCGTCGAAGGTGGAGTGGCGGGCCCGCCAGTCAGAAAACATGCCACGTCGGCATCCCCTGTTTCTGATGCCCTTTAAAAAAATAAAACACGCCACGTCGTTATCCCCTGTTTCTGATGGTGTTCCTACACTCGACGGTACATGGTGGCATATAAATAATATTGTATAAACATAAGAGCACAGTCGTCAACATTTCTAAAATGAAACCCGGTCCCATCTCCTACCTGTCCTGGTACATTGCCCGATGAGGTGGATAGCCACGACCGATCTTTTTAATACGTTCGCACTCTTATGCTGAGAAGGGAAATAAAGATTGAGATGTTAATGAAACGAGTGTCGAATTATTACCCTCTAAGGAAATGGGAAATGGTTATTTTCGCGCGTGCCCGTAGTCCAAACCTACTGTCAGTCTTTCACTCCTCTTATCCGACTAACCACAGTTCACCTTGCGCAGCTCCTCCGCGCCGCACCAACTAGGGTAACATGGCCCCGCCTAAGCCACCGCCGCCACGACAGCCGCTGAAACTGGGGTATTTAGCCCCTCTAAGGCAGGCCATGAAGCTCTACTTCAAGGCCGGTCTTCCAATGCCCTGCCAGGCGGATGATTTCCCCGAATGTGCCGAATCGGCCGCGCGGCGACTGCACCATCGTCGGCGCCAGATGCAGCAAGCAGGGCCAAGAGAGCGATGTGGAGAAATCGCGCGGCGGCATTACGGCATGCTCTAGGTAATGGGAAAAAGGTACGTATCAAATCATTCATGAGAGCATGCCGCCGCCAAGGGTACACACCCTCGAACAGGGCAGCGCCAAGGTCTAGGAACTCTCGCGTCCACGCTTCGGCGCGGACTACCTTACCTCAGCGGGGTAGGCTGGGAGCACGCCGTCTGCGGCAAAGACGCTCCATCCTACGCACCGTCGAAGGTCGTACCGTGGCGGCGACCAAGCGTCTACACTCAGCATGCTATATTGTTTGACAGCCGGAGCCGACGGCGGGCATCAGCTCAGCCCCGGAATTCAGGTTCGAGTTCACACGGACCTACGATCTCGAGAAGGAGATGTCGAATTTCAGTTTCAAAGAAATCGTTGCGGCGGCGCGGATGGTCCAACTGAACCGGGACTGGCGCACGCAAATCGCTCGTGCATGAACGATGCAGATTTCTTACTATTTGGCAGGAAGGCAATAGATCAGTTTGGCTTAAATGATCAAAGAACTTATGTCCTCTCAAGGCAATTGGCCAGCCAACTTTTCTGGTAGAGATCTGTAGTTTCTTCAGTGTAGAATAGTTAAGTTCAAACTGAAGAATGGCTTTTGTAGATGAAATGCTGACGAATTGTTCTATAAACTCGTAGGAAGTTTAGCCCACTTTTGTGCAGGTATAAGATCCTTTTGTATGGAAGTACTACTGTTGTAAGCAAATACTATCAAGTACCTATTTCCTTCAATTACTAGTTGTGGCTCAATCCAGCTAACTGGCATCTTTTTATCCCAGACTACAGATTTTGCGTCTGTTGTCTGTGCTGTAAACTATTTTTTTCCTTTGTCTTGTGTTGTCTGCAAAATGGTCCCGCAGTTCAACGTGTTACAAATGTAGCTACCTTGTACACCCTCCGTTTCAAAATATAAGATATTTTAGCTTTGTGAATAAAGTGTATCTAGTCCCCTTTTAGTATGTAGGTTCATCTAGGTTTAGAAAGCACCATCACTAAAAGATGTCTACATACGCTCCATTCACAAAGCTAAAACATCTTATATTTTGAAACGGAGGGAGTACTTGAAGAGGAGATGGACTACATTTTCCTGGCATCCACAGAATTGACATTGCTCATTGCCAGACCACCCTCTTTTCATGAGGTTGTCCTTGGTTATTCATAGAAATTATAAAGCACGGTGTTCAATTACATCGATTCAAACTATTACACGCACACACACTACATCAAATTCATTACCCACACATACTACATCGATTCAAACTATTACACACACATACTACTTCAAACTATTACACATACGTACTACATCGATTCAAACTATTACACATTTTTAGTCGATGCTAACTTCCTACTACGCTCTCCATACTACAAATTCATTAGCCACACATACCACGACAATTCACTAGAGCTCTGTCTTCACTCGAGGGAAATCATAACCACCAGCTCGTCCAAGCCTGGTCCCCCCACCGAAACTGAGTGCCCCGTTGCGAAACGGTGGCGGTCCTGTGCCATCGATCCTTCCAGGCCAACACTGCAGGCGACGAGGGCACTTTCTGGCAGCCTCTTCGGGGCCCTGAATGCCATGTACCGAGTCCAGAACCTCCTCCAGGTGGATGATGACCGGGTGCTTCCATAAAAGCTGTCGCCCTGCCCTGCTTGGAATCTGCACCTCGTACATCTTAGGAACAGCGTCAGGATCTTCTAGCCACGCCTTTGCCTCGATGACCTTTTGTCGCTCGGTGGCACGATTTCCACCAGCTCGCTGCCAAGGCTACTAACGACCTGCTTGAGGGCCTCCAGCTCCCAAGCATCCAATGGGAGGCCGTCAAAGCCGAGTTTGGAGAAGAAACGAAGCTGCCCCAAGCGATCGTCCCACCCACAGGCGCGATGCCAACGCATGAAGCTCATTTTATCCCCGCAACACTCGAAAGAACGGGAAGAATGCAGAACGCGCTCGGTGTCTGAGCTGTGCTCGAACCGGACGAAAAAATCGAATGGCGGCGCGCATACCTCAATGTTGACCTCATTTTGTCTGATCCCAAAACGAGACCTGAAAGCCGACAGCAACCCTGCCGGCGACACAGCGGGATAGACGCCCAACACGGTGGCCATGAGAGCGTGGTCGTCCAACTGTTGTGCTAGGGCTACCATGCCTGGGGTGCGCGGCAGCACGCAACTTCCTGAGGCCGGTCGCCGGCCGGGATCGCCCGACGGGATGTTCTCTGCCGTGCGAGAAGGACTAGCCAGAGGCGAGATATTAGTCCGGGGACGCGAAGCTCCGATACGGCGGACGATGCAATGACGACGGCAGCGAGCTTCGATTAGAGGCGTGGGAGTTTGACCAGACATGGCGGAGACGCAAATTAGAGCAAGTGCGAGCTCCGATCTGAGACGAGCAGCCGGAGCTGAGCAAATGTTATGGGGAGGGGAGCAGGGGAGAAGACCAGCGCAGAGCAAAGAAATAGATCTCGTCCACTCAGGGATCTGATCCACGCAGGGGTAAGCTAGTCCACGACGACATAAGATAACGGGGAATACTGACATGGCGGGCCAAGAAGAGTTGACCAAACGACGGTATTTGAGTTCAACCGTTTTTCGTCTTCTTCAAACGACCGTTTGGCCGTTAGATTTGTATTCACCCCCATTTGGCCCTTCTGGACAATTGGCAAATCTACTATGGCTCCTCCGCGCGATTGATGGCAACTCGGGTACCGCGATGCGCTCACCCACCAGGTTTGGTACTGCAAACGAACATTCCCTTCTCCATCTCCCCAAGAACTAATGATTTACTCAGACATGGAGAAAATCAACATCATGGCAATAACAATGGGATCTATCATAGATGAATAGTACTTGTATAAATCCACAATGAGTACGGAAATTACAACAATATCTAGACAAGATGTAGATGGGATGGATGGAGATGGTGGTGATGCAGCGGTGGATGATGAAGATCGATGCCTTAGCCTCCCGGATCTGCACAGGGCGAAGATGGATCCCGGTGGTTGAGTTCCCCCTCCAGATGCCTTCCGGAGGTGAGGTTTCGGTCATTTCTAGGTGTTCTATATGTCGTCTCTCTGATCCAGTTGCATGGGGTGAAACTATTTGAGGAGGCAGAGGCGGCACCAACTATACGGCCGGAAATGTACGAGCGAAAAATTTATTCTGGTCGTATAGTTGGTCGTTGAACCCTCTGTCTCCTTTATTCACTTATGGTTTTCTTCTGGTATTATTAATATTTCCAAAATAAGCGATTTACGTTGTTTTTGACTCTTTTTCTCCTCAGTACAACTGCTCCAAGAATTGTATCCATTGGATCCATCATCTGTCCCGATCCTTGTGAAAACAGACATAAAATGTGCACGCGAGCACCGTAAAATACCAAGATCCTACATCTACAACGCAAAATAATAATGTAAAACATGATGCAAATATGCACTCATCACCTGACCATGGCTAGAAGACAACCTGATGTTATGTAATGTAAGTAGTAGTGTGTTGGTGAACAACAAAACTTTTGATGGATTTTGATCAGGGCTTAAACCCCTAGTGGTTCAGGGGAATGGGATGCCCCTGTTGATGCTTCTTTTGATCAGGGTGTTAGTAAGAACCCCTGATTATGGTGTGATGGTGTTACAAACCTGGTAAGTAATATTGTTAGTAAGGTGATTTGTTTATGTGTGTTGTGTGTTGTGCAATGTGGGTGTATGATGTGCTCTTGGGCGTGCTATGTGCAATGTGGTGGTAAGATCACCGAATTTGAAATGGGTAACCATATCTCAGGCACGAAAGTGCAAAACCAAAAACCAAATAACCCTTAATTAGATCTCTAGTGAAATAAACCCCAAATGCATGCAAACAAACAATATGACATAACTACACCAAAACTAGAGGTGGGCAACCAATCAAGATGCCCAAGTTGGCCCAAGCCCAATATCACCGAATGCAACATCTAGAGGGCCAAGTTCCCCCTACTTGGTGTGTTATATGTCATGTCCAAGGTTTTGACACCAGGGATGGGAGGTCTCCTTTTGAGTTTGTCGACGGGCGCAAAGTACGGCGAGCCTGATCGGTGGTCGAGAATAACAAACACGCACACAAAGACGTGGTTTTTTACAAAGGTTTAGGCCACATTGTGCGAAACCCTACGTCCTACAACTATGATCATTCTGGTGGATGATGAACTGGCTATAGAGATTGTTCTCAGGGGAGTACTCACTAGTTTTGCCTTCTCTAATATTCTCTTGACCGGTATTTAGCCAAACACCTAATAATTAAATATAGAGTTTTCATGTGGGATATTATTGTCTTACTTCGACTCCATTTAATTAAATTGGGTAGCACACTCATGCCATGTTTTTCTATGTTAATCAACATTTAATTTGTGGTGTAGTTAAATAACTTAAACCATAATATTTATTGTCGGGATTATGGTTCCTCTTAATGTTGCTAAGTTGCATCGCATCTTTCCATGCTGAGCATTATGTTATACTCATACCTGATCTTCTTTCATAGTATTAAATACTGCATCCAGTATTTCTTTCTAGTGTTTTGCTTCTTACCGGATAGGACGATAAGATGATGTGAGCTACGACAAGTCCTTTGAATGATGTATCTTTTGTAATGTTTCCCGGGCAAGCATTCTCCCCATGGTACCTATTTTACCTTTATGGCTTTACTTCTCCCTATTGCTATCCGTGTTGCGATGCTTTAGTTTCCGTACCATTTTTATTCCCTACAACCTATATTTCGTTGGTCACTTCCTGTTGCTCGTTGTTTTGGTAGATAGCCGGCCTTGTGAGTCGTAGCTGCTTGCTCGGGTGTCGGTTCGAGCTGTCGAGTTCCCTAGTTGTTGGGAGATTTTCACATGCTTAATTGTGGAGATAATCATGGTTTTATTTACCACTTGATAACTAAAATGTGGGTAGTAGAAATAACTAATAAAGCGGCACTGGTGGTTAATAGTTGACATTTGACTTTTATCCTGCCCACTTGTATCCACCTAGGACCCGAGTACTTGATGCCTGCTTCTTGACTATCACACTATCCACATGTGGGCCCATGGAACCCCTTGGTATGATCTTGATTGACATCTTCTTTTTGGGGGCGACAATTACTTTGGGGCTTTACTACAACTTTGTACTTATGCCATGATTTGCTATTTTATTTACTACGGTTTCTCGAGGAGCATTTACTACTATTCTATTTTGGATTGTGCCACGTTTATATTGTCTGGACAAGCCCAGCCAAACTTTCGGGTTCCCCATATTTTCAGCCGTTGCCACAAACCATGGGTCCATTTTGGAGCCCGGCCGACTTTGTTGCGAGTAGCTTAGTCAGGTGTCCCCCCGAAATCACTTATGAATCTTGAGAATGTTTTGTCGTGATGCTTCTTTGCTTCCGTTTGGTTTTTCCCCGAGGTTGCCCGTACCTATGTTGCTATTTGTGAATGGGGGAGCCACAGGAGGCAACCCCAATAATAAATTTGCAGGAAAATCTAACCCATCGTATGTGCTATATAAGGGAACCCAAGGGGATGTATATGCTAAATATGTTGGCCCTCGCAATGGTTATTCTTATAGATGGTTCCTAATTTCGGTACCAAAAGATCTTGTTGCTAATTCTAGGGGACCCATTACTCAATGGGTTTCCAAATCAAGGAACTGATTATGTAGGGATATGCCTCTGGTGGCTCAAAATGGGTGTTTGATAGTAGATGCACCAATCATACGACCGGACATAGAAGTGAACTTAACCAATTCATACATGATGTCAACTCAACATCAAGCATCACTTTGGAGATAACTCTAAAGGAAAGGTACTAGGTTATGGTAAGTTGGTGGTCTCTAAGGCTTTGCCCCTAGAGAATGTCATGCTTATTGAAAACCTTGGCTACAAATTGATTTCAATTAAACATCTTACAGATGCCGGATATGATTCTTATTTTTCTAGAACATTTGTGAAATTCTTTAGGAGTGATAATCCCAGTTTGTTCCTTGTTGGATATATAAAAGACGACCTTTACGTGGTCGATCTCTCAAAAGAGAGCTTGTATCTTCCCACCTGTCTAATGGCCAAGGTTGACGGATGGCTTTGGCATCACCACCTAGGCCACGTCAACATGATAAATCTTAAATAACTCCTAAAGGGTGAGCATATCATTGGACTAACCAATGTCTCTTTTGAGAAATATCATGTGTGTAGTGCTTGCATCTCTGGGAAGCAACTTGGGAAGCATCATCCATCCAAGAGTAAGGTGACCACGTCAAGGCCTTTGGAGCTCCTTCACTTGGATCTCTTTGGACCGTCAACCTACTACACTCTTGGTGGGAGGAAGTATGGACTCATCATTGTTGATTACTACTCAAGATACACTTGGTTCTTCCTCCTCAAGTCAAAGGATCATACCTACAAGGAATTCATGATCTTCACCAAGCAAGGTCAACACACCTATGAAGTCGAGAACAATACTATTAGGACCGACAACAATACCAAATTCAAGAACTACACCATGCAAGAGTTTGTTCAAGATGAGTGGATCAAGCATGAATTTTCGGCTTGCTATACCCCTCAAAAAAATGGTGTTGTTGAAAGGAAGAACCGGTCATTAGGTTGGCAATAACTATGTTGAGTGAATTCAAGGCACCCCACAGAAGCATCTATACCTCGGTTCACTACTCGAACTGGCTCTTCCTCCGTGCTCCATTTGACAAGATCCCGTATGAGCTAATATCAAACAACAAGCCAAATGTCAAGTACTTCCGTGTCTTTGGATGCAAATTCCTTGTCAAGAACAAGAAATAAAATCTCAATATATTCGAATCTAGAACCATAGAGGGTATGTTTGTTGGTTATGTGAAAACTCGCATGCCTATAGATACCACAATAAATCCAATGGATGTATTGAAGTATCTTGTGCCATGGAGTTTTTGGATAATAATGGCTCCCAAGAAGGGCAAGTTGTTTCATGTGATGTAGGTGATGGATATTCTTCTCAAGTCATCAAGTTGATGGGAATTGGGAATATCTTGCCCACTGAATCTCATAATCATAATCAAGGCGATGATGAGGAAGAATGAAGCCCAACTCAAGAAGAGCCTAGACCTACTCAAGTTGAACCATCAATTACACAACATGATGAAACACTAACTCAAGAGGTATCACATACCGAAGGACAAGTACCGAGACCTCAACCCCTTGAACAAGACTAAGTGAAAGAACAATATCCTCCATCTCAAGGTTAAGCTCAAGACGTTGCCAATGATCAAGAGTCTTCAAACGATGAATTTATTGATCATGAAGTCACAATTTGGAAGACCAAGGCCACCTCCATTATCCTTGGAAGCGTATCAACAGGGATTGAGACTCTCAAGAAGAAGAAGGATCTCACAACCTTTTGTGGGCATCATGCCTTTGTGTCGAACTTTGAGCCACTCAAGGTTCATGAAGCTTTGGAGGATCGGGATTGGGTCATTGCCATGCAATAAGAACTCGAGTGCCTCACTGATACGTCCATTTTGCATCACTATTCTATGTCATAATTCAATATTATTCATTGATATATTTCATATTGAGAGGTGATACTTATGTTATTTCATCTGTTTTTGCATGGTTGATGACTTTTCGAGCATGGACCGCTGCAGTCAGGATTCTGATGGAAAAGGTGTGGTTTGGAGGCAAAATTCACGAAGATCAGAAAATCCAGGAAAATATGCAGAAAATCCTATTTTTCCAGAAGACGAAGGAAGCCAGAAGGGGGGCTGGAGATGGGCCATAGGGGGGCCACACCACCCCCTGGCGCAGGCCAGCCTAGGCCACGCCACCAGGTGGTGTGGCTGCCCTTGTCCACCCCAGGCACTCCCCTCTAGCGTATATTATCCTCCCGAAACCCTAAGACTCGGGGAGCGACCATAGAAAGATTCCACCACCTCTGCGGGGCGGAAAACACCGAGAGAGAAAGATCTCTCCGGCAGACAAATTTCTGCCGGGGGAATTCCTTCCAAGAGAGGGGAGATCGTCGCCATCAACACCACCATCAAGCTGGACTTCATCCGGATCATCATCATCACCACCACCACCATCATCATCATCAGCACCCTCATCACCATCTCAATATTGCTGTAACAATTGTGTTGAATCTTGCATAGTTCATAGGGGAAACTTTCCCGGTGTTGATTACTCTTTGTAGTTGATGCTATTGAGTGAACCATAGAATTATTGTTTATGTTCAGATTGTTATACATCATTATTCCATCTCTGATCATGATCCATATGATGTCTTGTGAGTAGTTCGTTTTGTTCTTGAGGACATGGGAGAAGTCATGTTGTTAGTAGTGGAGTTGTGTTGAGAAAGATTCAATAGTTTGATATTTAAGTTGTGGTGTACTTATTCTAGTGGTTTCATGTGAACGTAGACTACATGACACTTCACCTTTATGGGCCTAGGGGAATGCATTGTGTATTTGGCTACTAATCATAGGGGTTGCCGGAGTGACATAAACCTGAACCCCCGTTAGGAAACCATTGCACAAGGGACGTAAGGGTCTTAGAGTTTAAAGCTCTGATTAGGTTTCTACCTTAATTACTTTCTTGTACTTACGGATGTTTGCAAGGGGTATAATCACAAGTGTGTATTAGTCCTAGGAAGGTCGGTACATTAGCACAGGTTCACCCACACAACACTTAGCAAGCTAAATAAGATTAATCAACTATATGAAGCGAAAGCACTTGACAGTCTTCCCATGTGTCCTCGAGAACGTTTGGTCATCTTAAATATTACAACCGGCTTGTCCTTTGCTGCATAAAGGATTGGTCCACTTGCTGCATTTATTCTTACTGTCTTTGATTTACTCGTACTTCGTTTACTTGCTCTATCAAAAACCCCTAAAAATCCGTTTGCTAAGTATTTGCAGAGAATTCCTGATCCATACCACTAGGCAGCACCTTCTGCTCCTCGTTGGGTTCGACACTCTTACTTATCAAAAATACTGCGATACACCCCCTATACTTGTGGGTCATCGAGACTATTTTCTGGCGCCGTTGCCGGGGAGTGAAGCGCTATTGGAGAGTGGAACTGGTAGTATTGTTTACTTCTGCTAGTTGCTTTATTTTCGTTATGGATAATTCGCTGAGTTCCTTATTTGGTAATGCTACTACCACTTCTAAGGTAGTAGGTAAGCCACGACCTGCGGAGAATGATTCTTTTAAAATACCTACAATAATTATTGATCGTGTTATGGATAACTACTATGTTGGGGATGGAACTGTCCATCCCAGTGATCATTTTCTCTTTATACACGAATTATGCTGGTTGTTCAAGTGTGCAGGTATTACTACAGATCAAGTTAAGAAGAATTTATTCTCATTATCACTAAAAGGAAGAGCTGAGGAATGGTATAAGCTGTTGAAGAATGGTCAACCTCTGGAATGGGAGGAAATAGTGCCTCTCTTTTATTCAAAGTTTTATCCTCCTAGTGAGATACATAAAGATCAGAATCAAATATACAACTTTTGGCCTCTTGATGGAGAGAGTACAACTCAAGTTTGGGGGAGATCGAAGTTACTAATGCTCAAATGTCCCATTCATGAGCTCCCCAACAATATTATTATCAATAACTTTTATGCAAGGCTCCCTCTACATGACAAGGATTTATTGGATGCTTCTTGTGCTGGATCATTCACTTGCATGGAAGAAGAAGCTAAATGGGATCTTCTGGACCGTATTCAAGATAATGCTGAAGCATGGGAGAATGACAAAGGTAGAAAGTCAGGTATAAATTATGATTATGAATGCATTAAATCTTTTATGGGAACTGATGACTTTCAAAATATTAAAAATGCTTATGGGATAGACTCTCAAGCTATTGCTTCTTATTTTAAGGCTTTTGCTTCCTACATTGAAGTGCCTAAAAAGAAGTGGAATAAGTATCATGAACCTTATAAAGATGTTGTTAAGAGTGTTCCTACAAGAAATACTGAAGTTTATACTGTTAATCATGTTTTACCTAAACCTTACATTGAGAAAATGCCTTTCCTACTTAAGATAAAGGAACATTCTATGATAGCTAGTATGGTTAATGAAAGTACACATAAAGCTGTTAAACCTGATAAACAAAATGTTGATGAAGCTATAATAGCAAATGTGAAAGACTTTGTTACTAAATATGAAAAAGAGGGACACACTATCCTTTGTAAGGATACCTCTAATATTGTTTCACATAATGGTGTTATGAGAGCCAGTATTCCTATGTTTTCTGTTAGAATAAGCGATCATTGCTATGATGGCCCTTGTGATAGTTATATTGTTAAGTTTATGCATGATACTGAAAGTTATTATGAGAGAGGGAAAAGTGTTCTTATGTATCTCAATAGTATCAAGTTTACTCGTTTATGCTGAAAGTTTTTATGTTGCACTTCTTTTGCCTTCTTTTGCAAGTAGCCTCTGGCTTCAACAACTTGTTTGTTTACAAAATTCCCTTGCATAGGAAGTGGGTTAGACTTAAACGTGTGTATTTTTGCTTCTTAATGCTCTCTTTCACTTCAATTCATATTCCTATGTGAGCATCTTCAAAATTATCATGCCCATCTTAATGGCTATAAAGAAAGAGCTTTTTGGGAGACAACCCAGTTTGTTTTTGCTTTCAGTTTGTTTTTGTTTCTTTGAGTCTTGGAAGTTATTACTTCGGTAATAACCTCTCCTTATCCCTTTTGTTTGGTTTTTGTGTCAAGATCAACCTCTAATGAGAGAGAAGTAAGATTTGGGGAAGTTGCTGTCCTGAAACAGATTTTTGTGCTTCACCGTAAAAATTCGTGAGATATCTATGTATGTCGGATTGAGATGTAATTTTTTGTGCTTATGCCCCAGGGTGTTATTTAACTTTCATTAGTTTTTCACTTTTTGATTTGAGCAACATCAGAGTTTCGAAAAAATTGATCTTTACCTGCTGGTCTGTTTTGACAGATTTTGCCACTCTTGCATTTGCTTCTTTTTCCGATTTCCTTTTTGAATTCTTTTTTGGGTTTTCGGAAGGATTTTCTACAGTAGCTTATGTTTTGATGGTTTTCAGTTGAAGTTGGACTCAAAAGGTTTTATCACTTCACTTATACTAATGTTGCTAATGAGAACTGTGTGAAGTTTTGTGTGAAAGAAATTTCCAGGAAGTGAAGATAATGGTGTAATAAGGAAGAGAAAGGTTTTATGACTCAAGTAATAAGAGTATGAAGATGAAGATATTGATGTTATTCAAGTGATGACTCTGGAAGAATCTACTAGATACCAAATTCAGAGACCTGCAGAGTCCGTTTTCAAATAGATAACCGTTCTGGTAATAAAAGTTCCGCGAAAACACTATCCAACTATATTTTTGCAGTTTTTAGTCAATAAGGAAAGCTACAAAGCGAAGGAGGGATGGAAATGGAGCCAGGGTGGCTCACACCACCCTGTGGTGCGGGCCCACCCCTGGCCGCGCCACCAGGTGGTGTGGCCACCCCAGACGCCGTCTCCGACCCATTTTCTACCAGTACCTTCCTTTTGATATGAAACTTCGTAATATATAACCCCGGATCCCCCGAGGTTTGTATATCGTGTTTTCGTCGTGTTTTTGTTTCGATCTGTTTCTTCCAGGAACTATCTTTGGAGCTTAGAAGCACAATGGTGTCCGCTAAGGATAAAGGGAAGGAGCCTATGGAGGAAGATCTCCAAGACCCCAAGCAGGGGCTGGTACCTTTAGTCACTTCCCCTGCATCAACGGAAGCCCTACGAGTCACCAAGGAGTTCTGCGATAAGTACCGAGACTTGAGGAGGAAGGTGGACATGCTTCAATGGGATAATAATAGGCTTTGCAATATGTTGGAAGATTTCCTCACGTCAACTAAGAAAATATTACCACCACCACCAAAGGAGTAATTCTTCATCAGGTTTGGCATCCCCTTGGTTTGTTCCAAG
The DNA here is from genome assembly GCA_910589775.1 of Avena eriantha. Taxonomy (NCBI): domain Eukaryota; kingdom Viridiplantae; phylum Streptophyta; class Magnoliopsida; order Poales; family Poaceae; genus Avena; species Avena eriantha. The sequence continues at coordinate 143,061,219 of OU342744.1, read as the reverse complement.
CTTGGGGGAGTGCCGCGGTATCATATCACTATCTTCTATATTTTTACCTTATTAGTAGAGTCATATCATGAATAGAGAAGTTATTATGTAGGATGGTTTGCATTATGGAAGTGTCCCCTGTCTCGTTAGATATGTATCCCTTGGCGTGAGTTGCCGTTATGGAATATTAATGAGAAGTTCTCTTATTTACTCTTTTGCATATCTTATATTAGTTTTCAATTCATGGTTATATGATTGATCTTGTTGTTATTATTGGTATCACTTTGGGATCATTGAGTTAATTTAGTTGGTTTTGCAAACCTGGCTCGGTCAGTAGCACACTATTTTTGAGAGTTGAATGAAAAAGATAAAAGTACTCTAAATAAAAATAATTTCATCATCTTTCTTTCTTGATTTTCTCATAAGTCTAGTATTCTCTAGTTAACATCTTTTGTGCTTCCGAGGAAGATTGCATGTTTGTCTTTATCACTTGTATGTTTGTTTCCTTCAACTCTTGTACTTGCTACCCAGCCTTGCTAGCCAAAAACCTGTACTGAGAGGGAATTCTTCTCGTGCATCCAATCCTTAAACCAAAACCTATGCCATTTGTGTCCACCGTACCTACCTAGTAGCATTATTGCTATTCCAAGTAAATTCTTGTTTTATCTACCTTCCAAATTAAACTTGTTATGTGAAAATTAGTGATTAAAGCTCTCACGAACTTGATGGCACACTTTACTTTCTTGCACTTAATAAACTTGAACCATTGTGCTCACCTATGTTGTGTATATGTTTGCGCTTTGTAAGTTGTGAATTAGCAGAACCATGCTGTCATGGGGAACGCTTTCAACATTGCACTAGTACTTTGTGCCAAGTTGATATCATGTTCTTTTGTCTATGGATGTCGTCGGTGTGAAATGAAAGGGGAGCTTGTAAGTCCATGGAGTTATGCATGTGTGTTAGAGAAACGCCTGGGGCGCTGGTCTAATCCATGCTAACATGGTGGAAACCTGCAGCGTAACCATAACGAGCATCTATGAAGCATTCTTCTTATAAAAAAAGAGTCCGATATTGAGAAAAAGAGAAAAAAGAAAAAAATATTATGAAAAGAGGAAAGATAGAAAAAAGCACCATATTCCCATGGTAAATAAGAAGATTGCTGAGATGTTTGTTGTCTGCTTGCCTTGTCATTTTGATATGGGGATTCTTCTATATCACCGGGCAAGGGGTACCCCGTTGGCGGTTCTCTATGATACACATATGCTTACGATGACAATAACTTACCGGTGACTAAACTTGAGTAGCATGAGGAGCGGCCCTCGTATTCAAGGGACATGAGATTCTCAACTTACAACTTGTCAATGCATATCCTCATATTTGATCACTTTAACCTTAATCACCTAAAGATGCCTATGATAGGGGCAATGAGAGCTGAAAGCTGGTAAGTATCATAATTTTTGGGAGCTCTTTATGAGACTTGCAATCCCTGCTTCCCTCTGCGATGGGCCTTTCTTTTACTTTGTAGTTGAGTCAGTAAACCTACTCCCTTCTATCTCAGCAAGTATTTTGAGTTGTTGTGTTTCATTCATTCATATGATGATTTATTTAATCATGTTTTTTATGTTCCTTGTTTTGCACATTGCTCTTATCTTGATGTTTACTACTTTGAAAGCTATCATTGAAAATCAGTTATTTGTGAACTCTAGATAATTATCAACTATTCTTCGACCAAGAGCTAAGTTTGCCATTACCAATTATGATTTACTTTATGTATCTTTATTGTGTTTCCTTTACTCATTGCAAGTTGAGTTATATAATAGTGAGTTGTCTTCTATTATGATCTATGTATTTGATGAATGTGATGCTTCTTGTCCGTACTCTTTTATCGACTCTTCACTCCATAAACCTGAGGCCATGTTTATTGAGCTCAGCTTCGCTTGGGGGGAGTTGATATGTCCATTTTGCATCAATATTTTATGTCATAATTCACTGTTATTCATTGATATATTTCATATTGAGAGGTGATACTTATGTTATTTCATCGGTTTTGCATGGTTGATGACTTTTGGAGCATGGACCGCTGCAGTCAGGATTTTGATGGAAAAGGTGCTGTTTGGAGGCAAAATTCGCGAAGATCAGAAAATCTGGGAAAATATACGGAAAATCCTATTTTTCCAGAAGACCAAGAAAGCCAGAACGGGGGCTGGAGATGGGCCACAGGGGGCCCACACCACCCCCTGGCGCGGGTCAGCCTAGGCCACGCCACCAGGTGGTGTGGCCACCCTGGTCCACCCCTGGCACTCCCCTCTGGCGTATATTATCCTCCCAAAACCCTAAGACTCGGGGAGAGACCACAGAATGATTCCGCCGCCTCTACGGGGCAGAAAACACCGAGAGAGAAAGATCTCTCCGGCAGACAGATTTCTGCCGGGGGAATTCCTTCCTGGAGAGGGGAGATCGTCGCCATCAACACCACCATCAAGTTGGACTTCATCGGGATCATCATCATCATCACCACCACCATCATCACCATCAGCACCCTCATCACCATCTCCATATTGATGTAACAATTGTGTTGAATCTTGCATAGTTCATAGGGGAAACTTTCCCGGTGTTGATTACTCTTTGTAGTTGATGCTATTGAGTGAACCATTGAATTATTGTTTATGTTTAGATTGTTATACATCATTATTCCATCCCTGATCATGATCCATATGATTTCTTGTGAGTAGTTCGTTTTGTTCTTGAGGACATGGGAGAAGTCATGTTGTTAGTAGTGGAGTTGTGATGAGAAAGATTAAATAGTTTGATATTTAAGTTGTGGTGTACTTCTTCTAGTGGTGTCATGTGAACGTCGACTACATGACACTTCACCTTTATGGGCCTAGGGGAATGCATTGTGTATTTGGCTACTAATCGTAGGGGTTGCCGGAGTGACAGAAACCTGAACCCCCGTTAGGAAACCATTGCACAAGGGACGTAAGGGTCTTAGAGTTTAAAGCTGTGGTTAGGTTTCTGCCTTAATTACTTTCTTGTACTTACGGATGTTTGCAAGGGGTATAGTCACAAGTATTTATTAGTCCTAGGAAGGTCGGTACATTAGCACAGGTTCACCCACACAACACTTAGCAAGCTAAATAAGATTAATCAACTATATGAAGCGAAAGCACTTGACAGTCTTCCCATGTGTCCTCGAGAACGTTTGGTCATCTTAAGTTATACAACCGGCTTGTCATTTGCTGCATAAAGGATTGGGCCACTTGCTGCATTTATTCTTACTGTCTTTTATTTACTCGTACTTTGTTTACTTGCTCTATCAAAAACCCCTAAAAATCCGTTTGCTAAGTATTTGCAGAGAATTCCTGATCCATACCACTAGCCATCACCTTCTGCTCCTCGTTGGGTTCGACACTCTTACTTATCGAAAATACTGCGATACACCCCCTATACTTGTGGGTCATCACTCACCCACAATGAAGTTTGGTCTCTCATGGAGAGGCATAAAGGTCATCGCATCAATGTCACTAGGACCAAGTGGGTGTTGAAGAACAAGCAAGATGAGAATGGAACCATCATAAGAAAACAAAGCAAGGTTAGTGGAGCAAGGGTATGCCCATATAGAAGGTATAGACTATGAGGACACATTTGCGACCGTTGCTCGCCTTGAAGCTATTCGTCTCTTTCTTGCATATGCATATTTTCATAACTTCAAGATTTATCAAATGGATAAAAAAGGTGCATTTCTAAATTCTCCCTTGTAACACCCCGTCCACTAGGCCCCGGGGGTGTCACTCCTGGCAGCTTAATAGGATATCTAGACTGGCCCCACAAACCAACACTAGTCTTTTCTACGCACTTTGTCCTCACTCGTGCGCACCCAGTACACACTTCCCGGTCGGTCACCCATCCTAGAATTGCTCTAGGCCAAGCACGTTTAACCTTAGAGTTCTTTTTGAAAGAGCTTTCGGAAAAGAAGTTGCAACTTGTTGATATGGGTATCCTATCAATCCTATTAAGCCATGTGCCTGGATCTCACATACACCCACCCTTTAGAAAATCGATGCCCTCATCGATCAAGCACACCCCAAGAACGTCTCCTCTTAGCACGCGTCTGTGCATCCAGTGCCGACACATGTGTCATGTTGTGTCCACTCCGGGCCACACACGCCATGCTCCACATGTCCTGCCACTAACCCGCACACACCCGGTTAACCGTGAGGATCGGCTCTGATACCACTTGTAACACCCCGTCCACTGGGCCTCGGGGGTGTCACTCCTGGAAGCTTAATATGATATCTAGACTGGCCCCACAGACCAACACTAGTCTTTTATGCGCACTTTGTCCTCACTCGTGCGCACCCGGTACCCACTTCCAGGGCGGTCACCCATCATAGAATTTCTCTAGGTCAAGCACACTTAACCTTTGAGTTCTTTTCAAATGAGCTTCTGAAAAATAAGTTGCAACTTGTTGATATGGGTATCCTATCAATCCTATTAAGCCATTTGCCTGGATCTCACATCCCTTGAAAGTGATTGCATATGTTTCTCATCCCCCGGGTTTTGAAGATACATGCTATCCCAACCATGTGTATCTACCCCATAAGGCACTCTATGGACTAAAGCAAGCTCCCCGTTCTTGGTATGAGCACCTTAGCGATTTATTACTCATGGATGGGTTTAGCGTGTGTAAGGTTGATTCCACCCTTTTCACCAAATGGGTTAAGGGGGTGGCTTGTCCATAATTCAAATTTATGTTGATGCTATTATCTTTGGTGGAGATAATGAATCTCATAACAAAGCTTTCGCCGAGTTGATGACTATGAAATTTAGGATGTCCATGATAGGGGAGTTGAAGCACTTTCTAGACTTCATTGTGAAGCAACTTGCTCAAGGCACCTTCATATCCCATGATAAGTATGTGAAGTACATGCTCAAGAAGTTTGATATGACCAATTCTAATCTCGCGAAGACACACATGCCCCTAAATGGGAAACTTGGTCTTGGAGAAGGTGAGAAGGACGTGGATCAAAAGGTATATTGCTCCATGATTGCTTCCTTGCTCCACCTTTGTGCTTCTAGGCCGGATATCATGTTAAGTGTTGGAATGTGTGCTCGTTTTCAATCCGCTCACAGGAGTGCCATTTAACAACAGTCAAATAGATTTTTAGATATCTTGTTCTCACTCCTACACTCGGGATTTGGTATCCAAATGGGTCAACCTTTGAGCTTGTTGGCTATTTGGATTCTGATATGGCGGTGATAAGGTTGACCAAAAGTCGACCTCCGGGGTTTCCACTTCATTGGTAGGTCATTGGTGAGTTGGTCATCCAAGAAACAAAACTTCACTGCCCTATCCACCACTTAAGCCGAATACATATTCGCGACATCTTCTCGTGCTCAATTGTTATGGATGAGCCAAACCTTGAAAGACTATGGAGTGTCTCTTGGTACGGTGCCTCTTCTATGTGACAATGAAAGCACAATAAAGATCGCCAATAACCCTGTCCAACATTGCCACACCAAACATATTGACATTCTCCACCACTTCCTACGTGACCATGTTGCAAATAGTGACATCAATCTCACTCATGTGGCAACGATGTTCCAATTGATGGATATTTTCATGAAACCTTTGGATGAAGCCCCTTTTGTCATGTTGAGGTGAGAACTCGGTATTCTAGATCCTAAAAACTTGGATTGATTTACTTCTTGCTCTATATTCTTGCTCTTAACATGCTATGTAGCCCATTCGCACGAGACATGTTAGGATAGTCATCTCACCATGTCTTGGTTTGATGCATACCCATGTGTGTGATACTAATTAATCTCATGACACCATATGGATCTAAGCATCTAACTTTGCGGTGTTATGACATGTGTGCTTAAACATAGGGGAGAAATCCCTCGCCAAACATTTTCATTTTATGCATCCCTATGTTCTAAATCTTTTGAGGCTCTGAGAGCTTTACTTTGGAACTCTTGTGTCTTGATATGTTCCACTCATGCCCATTGTTGCTATTTACGTCTTGTTTGCTTTTACTCTAGTGGGTATGCCTATAATACATGTCTTCCTCTAACCTTTTATCTCTACTTCTACTCACGTCTATTTCTATCTATATATTGCAGGGTTACGGGTAGGCTACACTAGCGTAAAATCAAAATTTTCTACCGCGTCAACCAGGAATACTATTGTCGTAGATCACGGGATTACCACTAAATGCACAGTTGCAGAACTCGATGAAGCACGTCGCGGTAGTGTAGATGTTCTACGTCTCCTCTTTGTCCTCGTCACACAAACAACTCGCCTTTATGCGGCTCGTCCAAGTGCTACAACTGCATCACCTCCGAGGTATCCACACGTCTAGAGTGGAAGGTCACACGGCAGACTGCTAGGTCTGCACGTGCAAGACAGGCGTAAGACGAGTGGTGGCTGGGTGGAATGCTCAACCCTATTCAGCTCGCCTCACTCTCTCTTATATAGGCATCCCTGGTGGGCTTCTACATTAGCAACCCATTAGCAGCCTAAGCCTAGTCTAATTCGGATCCAATCCTCATAAGGCTTCCATCCCCAAAAGTGTGTGACCCTATAGGTTCATACACGTATAGACATGACACTAGTACACTTATTCTATCAATAGTTGGTAGCAGCCTCTAGCAAGACGTGCCAACTCCTAAACGTATATAAAGATCATTTGGACGAACCATCACAAAGTTGAGTACATGTCTTTCCCTTTCCCCTACGATATTTGGTCTAGCTCCAAGCTGACCTCTCTTTCTCGATACTGTGATTCAGAATCCCTTTACTAGGTTAATTCTTAACCATATGTAGCACGCCCATGCACTTCTGGATCCGATCACTCGAGGGTCCCAGAGATATCTCTCTCAAGTAGAGAGGGGCAAATCCCATCTTGATTGACCGATGTCTTGCAGCATGTATCTGGACAAACCCAAAAGCTACCTTTATAACTACCCACTTACGAAGTAGTCTTTGATAGCCCCAAAGTAGGTCGATCCACATCTCAAGTACATGCGACAATCTCAGGTCTAAGGACAAAACATACACAATGTGTAGAGAGAGCTACAAGTATTATTGTCGGTATCAAGTTGGGTTAGTCCAACCCCATGTTCATAACATGTGTCCTCATCATTGGTTTGACATCTCCATGTCTATGACTTGTGAAACATAGTCATCAACCAATCGATGTGCTAGTCTAATATTCACGTGTGTCCTCACATGAACTCTAACTAGGGACAACTATTAGATAACCATACAAGTAAAGAGTTTCACAAACAATTCACATAATTGCCAGTCAATGCAATTTGCCTGATTTATGGATATTCAAGGACATTATAAAAACTCATGGATACAAATGAAATACAATCATCTCTATGATTGCCTCTAGGGCATATTTCCTTTAGTGTCCCACTTGCAGTAGAGTCAATCTAGATAGTATCTAATACCTATTGCTCTTTTGTGCGCTTCATGCGCAGGCTGCGGGAGTGGCTTTGTCAAGGGATCAACAACATTTGAGTCCATATGTATTTTGCATAACATGACACTACCATCATCAATGAACTAACGAATCAGATGGTAACGCGAATATGTTTGTTCATCTGGTGTTGTCTAGGTTCCTTGGCCTGTGCAATAGCACCATTGTTGTCACATTAAATGTCCATGGGATTGGACGCGCCCTGAACCACACTAAGAGCGATCAGGAAATTCCTAATCCAAACAGCTTCCATTGTAGCCTCCGAGGCGGCAATATATTCAGCTTCTATTGAAGAGGAGGCCACTCTATCTTGCTTGGAACTTTTCTAGCTCACATCACCACCATTCATGACAAACACATAACCTGATTGCAATTAGAGTCATCTGAGTCGTTAAGGTAACTCGCATCTGTGTAACCCTTTAAACTGAGTTCAACCTCACCACCATAAACTAGGAACATATCCTTAGTCCTTCTCATGTACTTAAGGATATTCTTTACCGCTGTCCAATGACTCTCACTTGGATCAGCCTGGTATCTTCTCGTAACACTTAGAGCATGGGAAACATTTGGGTGAGTACATGTCATTGCATACATGATGGATCCAATAGCCGAAGCATATGGAAGCCTACTCATGCGCTCTCGCTCATAAGTGGTCGAAGGACACTGAGTCTTGCTGAGTTTAATGCCGTGAGACATGGGCAAGAACCCCTTCTTTGCCGCTTCCATGCTGAACCGTTTCAACACTTTGTCAATGTACGTACTCTAGCTTAATCCAATTAGCCTCCTTGATCTATCTCTATAGATCTTGATACCCAGAATATATGCCGTTTATCCTAAGTCCTTCATAGAAAAACTATTTTTCAATGAGGTCTTAATATATTCGAGCATAGGAATGTCATTTCCAATCAGTAATATGTCATCTACATACAAGATTAGAAATACAAGATATTTCCCATTTTCTTTCTTATACACACAAGGTTCTTGTTTGTTTTTGATGAATCCAAACTCCTTTACAACTTCATCAAATCGAATGTTTCAACTCCGAGATGCTTGCTTCAACCCATAAATAGACTTTAGGAGTTTGCATACCTTTCCAGCATTGTTTGGATCGACAAAACCTTCAGGCTGCAACATATACATGTCATCAGTAAGGGTTCCACTTAAGAAAGCCGTCTTGACATCCATCTGCCATATCTCATAGTCGAAATATGCAGCAATGGCTAGAATGATCCGTATAGATTTAAGCATCGCTACCTGCGAGAAAGTCTCGTGGTAGTCAACTCCTTGAACTTTTCGAAAACCTTTTGCAACAAGTCGAGATTTATGGATGTGAACATTTCCATCCATATCAATCTTCTTCTTATAGATCCATTTGCACTCGGTGGCTTTAAAACCATTAGGTAGGTCAACCAAGTTCCAAACTTGATTGTCTCCCATGGACTCTATCTCAGATCTCATGGCAATCAGCCATTTCTCAGAATTTGGGTCCACCTTCTCTTCTGCATAGGTCGTAGCCTCATCCTTGTCTAACAATAATAATTCCCGCGCTTCGTGGAGCCTCGTCGACCTTCGTGGTTGTGGTGCTTCTATTGCCACGGGTTCCTCAACTTGTTCTGCTAGAATAGCATCACTCGTAGAAGCATCCCCGACTGGCTCATCTTGAACTTCTTCAAGTCGCACTGACCTTCCACTCATTCCCTTTGTGAGAAACTCTTTCTCTAGGAAAACACCGCTATGAGCGACAAACACTTTTCCCTCTTCTCGGTTGTAGAAGTAATACCCTAAGGTTTCCCTTGGGTATCCCACAAAAATGCTGTTGGGGGGATACCCCCGGGTAGGGTCGCGCCGGGGTATAAAGGCCGAGTTAGCCGAGGTTCGGCAAGGCCAAAGCGGATGCTGGCCGGGTCACCTCAAGGCAGGACGAATCACGGGGTAACCCAGACCGGGGGACGTCCACCTAACTTGGTCTCAACCGACTTAAGTCGTAAGTCGGTGAGATGTATCTAACTTGTATGCAGAAACAGGTGTGGCCGGATCAACTATGTAGGATCCGGGTTATATCAAGCTTGTAAGAGAAGGAAGGCATCTCGCTGGTCAAAAGGTGGCTGTTGTACGCGGAGCATGAGCGAGGCGGATAGAGGCCGGACCACCGAGGCGTGGCCGAAAAAGGTGACGAAGCCAGTGTCGGATGACGCGGGCGCCGCAGAGGCTCACGTAGCCTCTGCATGGGTGACGCAGGGGAAAAGTGACCCAGTTTTCTTGCTATTTTGGGAGGAGGCATATTCCCTGGAATATGCCTCCACGTATGCCCTAAGTGGAGACCTAGCCACCCCTATATAATGAGGGCTAGGGCCTCTGTAGAGGGGGTTGAGATCTAGAGGGTTGGTTGATTCTTGACGGATTGGTTTCTAGGAGATAGCTTTGAGGGCTAGCTAGTGGCGAGAGTAAGAGAGTTCCTTCTTCCTCCTCTCCCCAATACAGCTCTAGGAGCACTTGTAACTTGGGAAGGTGAATCAAATATAAAGCTTCTGTGTGTGGAATCACCACACTATCCCGCCCTGGATTCCCCTAGTGCATTTAGTCCCCACATTTAGCCTATACATGGCATCTGCCGTGACACCGCCACGACAGTTGGCGGCCACTGTGGGGATAGCGGCGCTAGCAGGGGTCAAGATCCGGATCGGAAACCTCATCGGCACTAGCGAACACATCGTCTCCGGGCTCGTTCAGCGCTTTGGAGCGCTGGATTTCGTCAGTGACAACGCTGGCTGTTTTGGCATGCGCCCTCTTCCGCGCAACGGCCTCTTCGTCAAGCTCGACGCGCACAAGGTCTACGTTGCTGTGGACGTGTCATGCGTTCATCCGCGGCATGTCGTCGAGGCAGGCGAGCTGCCCCTTAGCGTGGTTCACGGGGCGCGTACCATTCGCTCCCCGGACCGCGCAGAGGTGATGATGACTGCGCCTGGCGCTGGCACAAGCAAAGATCCAGCACCAGATCCGGAAGCAAGGCCCAAGGCACCAAGGAAAGGTAGAGGTCCTCCACTAGAGAGGCCAGAGAATGTGTTGCGGGAAGCGATGGATAGCTTGGCAAACCCTGTAGCAGCAGCAGTAGATCCGGCTCAGGCACAGGCCGAGCTAGAGGAAACTAGGCAAAAAATACTAGAGGGTGCGAAAAAGATAGCCACGGCTCAGCAGTCGTTGAACATGACGATGCATGAGTACGCAAAGGCAAATAAAGTTGATGCTGTAAAAGTAAAGGGGAGAAACCTCATGAGTGAAATGAACAAAGAGGGAGACACTAGGATTGAGGAGTCAGAGAACTGTTTGTCCGCGGGGCTGCCGAGGTATAGTAGCCCGGCAAAGAACCTTAGATCAGCAGATGCAGCTGCATCCGAGTTAGAGGGTCTAACGGGTGAAGCCCGTCAGAGACCGTAGGATAGGGTTAATGAGTTGGTTCGGATCGCGAACAGGCAAAACGAGGAATTGCTCAGGGCAAATCCGGAAAGAGCTGGGGCCTCCAAGATCGTTCATTCGGTGGTAGGCAACCCGGAGAAATCTGCTGGAGCCGCATCGTCTCCTCATGGTGGTCCTAGGAGAGAAGTGGTAGTAACCTTGGCCAGGAGGAACAAACAGATTGTCCCGTATGACCCGACAAGGGCAGGGAAAGGAAAAGAAGTACATAGAAATGACGATCGACGAAGTGTGGGCCGAGGAGAAGCTGGCCGAGGTAACCATAACCAAGGCAACGCCGTTCAAGGAAATGCTATAAATGGCAATGCCGGACAACAAAACTCGGTAGGAGCAGGACAACCGCAGCAACGGAATATACCAAGGCAAGAGCAAAGTGCCGGCTGAGGTATGCAACATAGAGGTGCTCCACGAGAGCAGGACCGGTATAACGATGGAGATTCGGAAATGGTGAACGCAGGATACCCAAGGCCAGACTATCATGTGATAGGCTCAAGATTGGGAAACAGTGATTTGATGCCTGATGATGCCAGATTAAAACTGGATCGGCTGTATAGGTCGGAACAGATTGAATGTCAAGGTCCACCGGGTCCTGCGTGTTTTGGGCCCCGGATCATGAAGGAGCCGCCAGTACCCAACTTCCAGTTACCCAGAGGCACAAAGACGTATGAGGGCAGTACTAAGCCAGAGGATTGGTTGATAAACTATGCTACAGCTGTGAAAATTGTTACAGGCAACTTGAGATGGCCTGTGAGATACGTACCTCAGATGTTGGAGGGGCCAGCGAGGGTATGGCTAAACAATTTGCCACCCGGAAGTATTAATTGCTGGATCCATTTTGAGGAAATGTTTATCAGCAATTTCTCAAGTACGTATCAGAGGCCAAATAGGCCACATACCCTAGCTATGTGTAAGCAGAGACCGAACGAGACGGACCGGGAGTTTTTAACCCGGTGGTGTACCGTGAGAAACTCGTGTGAGGGTGTGATAGAGTCACAGGCCATAGCATGGTTTGCACAAGGGTGCAGATATGCAAGTGAGCTGTGGCAAAAGTTGCAAAGGAAAATGCCAACTACATTGGCAGAGATGATCCGGATTGCTGATTCATATGCTTTGGGTGATCCGACTCAACCCAGGCTCGTGTCAAACGAGTCAAATGAGGAGTACCACCAGAGAGATGGCGCCGGATCATCCCGGAGGAATGATTACAGAGGTAAAAGAAGAGATGACAGACCGGATCACCGGTACAGTTCGCAACAAGTTGCCGCTGTGAATCAAGATCAGCCCGGAGCAGGGGGCAGTCAACGTCAGAAAACTGGAGGGCAACAATGGACACCGAGAAATGATGGCAAGAAAACCTGGACGCTAGAGCAAAAGAAACAGTGGCAAGAAAAGAAGGACCATCCGAGGTATACTTATGAGTCAATGTTGGATCAGCCGTGTAAATTTCACACGCCAAATCCAAGTAACCCAGCGGGTCATACAACAAGGCAATGTGAGTGGATGCGTAAAATAGAACAGGGTGGTTCGGGGAATGCTCAGGCACCCTGGAATGATCAACCTCGGCAAGAGTTACCCCGGCAGCAATTGCTCTCTGGAGCGAACACGCAACAGCTAATGTTGCCTCCCCCTCCGCCGAGGTATGATAACCATGAGATAAGGGATGCAGTGCATCAAGTAGAAAACCAGCATCAGCCGGATCAGAGGTACCCTAGAAAATAGGGGAGAAATGAGTACAAAGAGCATCATCAGAGTTACTGTGTGTTTATCACTGAAGAAACAGACAGAAAGAGCTTGCAGCGCCGACATATGGAGGTGAATGCGGTAATGCCAGTAGTGACGAGGTATATGCCTTGGTCGGACCAGGAAATTACCTGGAGCATCAAAGATCATCCCAAGCTTATGCCAAGTCCTGGTTCATATGCGTTAGTGCTGGATCCGACATTCATTGGGCCAAACATTAATGTGAGGTTCTCAAAGGTACTAATTGACAATGGCAGTAGCACTAACATCATGTATGCGGATACAATGTGCAAGTTGGGTATGTCGGAGAACATGCTCCAGGCTACAAGGACCACTTTCCATGGTATCGTGCCAGGCATTTCTTGTGAGCCCATAGGCAAGGTCCGGGTTGACGTCTTGTTCGGCACGAGAGATAATTGCCGAACAGAGAATTTGGAGTTTGAAGTGGTGAACTTAGAAAGTGTGTATCACGCGTTACTCGGAATACCAACACTAAACAAGTTCATGGCAAGTTGTCACATCAGTTACTTGAAGATGAAGTTGCCCGGGCCAAATGGAGTGATTACCATTCCTGGAGATTTCCGACGCTCCATTGAGTGTGCGTCAGCCGGGTCTAACCTAGCCGAGTCACTTGTGATTGTGCAAGAGAAAAGAAAAATTCAGGAGGTAGCGGCATTGGCTCAATCCGCTCAGCAGTATATGCCGGCGCTGAGTAACCCGCATGGAAGTGTCTCATTCCAAGCCACGAAAGATACCAAGAAGGTGCCTATTGATGATATGTTCCCAGAGCGCACCGTAACAATTGGTGCCGGGTTAAATGACAAATAGGAAAGCGAGCTCGTCAACTTCCTCCGTGAGAATCGGGACATTTTTGCTTGGTCCACACAGGACTTGCAAGGCGTTCCGAGGAAGTTGGCCGAGCACTCTTTGAATGTGAGACCCGGAGCAAAGCGGGTGAAGCAACCTCTCCGCCGCTTCGCCGAAGATAGGAGGAAAGTCATCGAAGATGAGATAGCTCGGTTGTTGGCTGCAGGATTTATCATGGAGGTTCTTTACCTGGATTGGCTGTCTAATCCGATATTGGTGGAAAAGAAGAAAGATGATCCGAATGTGGCAGTGGTTTGGCGTATGTGTATCGATTACATGAACCTGAATAAGGCGTGTCCAAAAGATCCATTTCCACTGCCCAGGATAGATCAGGTCATAGATTCAACTGCTGGATGTGAACTATTGTCATTCATTGATGCATATTCTGGTTTCCACCAGATACCTCTGAATCCGGATGATCAAATAAAGACTGCATTTATCACCCCATATGGGGCTTATTGCTATCGCACCATGCCGTTTGGTTTACTTTATGCAGGGGCAACGTACCAAAGATGTATGCAAAAATGTTTGCACGACCAAATTGGTCAAAATGTACAAGTGTATGTGGATGATGTGGTTATCAAGACCAAGGAAAGCAAAACGCTCCTTGACGATATCAGGCAGACATTCGCGAACCTAAGAAGGTTCCGGATGAAGCTTAACCCGGAAAAATGTACCTTCGGTGTCCCGGCTGGAAAGTTACTCGGATTTCTTGTCTCCAGCCGAGGTATCGAAGTTAATCCAACTAAAATCCGGGCCATTGAGCGAATGGAACTGCCAAAGTGTCTTAACGATGTCCATAAGTTCACTAGTTGCCTGGCATCGTTAAGTCGGTTTGTGTGTCGGTTGGGAGAAAAGGCAGTGTTAGCCACTTAAAGAAGATGTTAGCCAATGCACCAGTGTTAGCCTCTCCACTATCAAAGGAGCCAATGTTTCTCTACATAGCCGCAACCAACCGAGTTGTAAGTGTAGTGATTGTGGTAGAGCGCGACGAAGAGGGTAAGTCGGTGCAAATGCCAGTGTATTATCTGAGCGTGGTATTATCTGCCTCAAAGCAGAACTACCCACACTATCAGAAAGTAGCGTATGGAGTGTATATGGCAGCTAAGAAGTTGAAGCATTACTTTGAGGAGCATCCCATCAGGGTAATATGTGAGGCTCCCATATCCGAGATAATGAGTAACAAGGATGCGAGTGGTCGGATTGCAAAATGGGCAATTGAACTAGCTCCCTATGCGCCACAATATGACAGAAGAGAAGCAATCAAGTCTCAGGCTGTCGCTGACTTTTTTGTGGACTGGGCCGAGGTGCAATATGAGCCGCCGCTACCAGATCCGAACTATTGGAGAATGCACTTTGACGGGTCAAAAACAAAAACCGGGCTAGGTGATAGAGTTGTACTTATCTCGCCAAAGAAGGACCAGCTAAAATATGTGCTGCAGATCCATTTCGCGGCATCAAACAATGTCGCTGAGTATGACATGGGCTCAAAGTGGCAAAAGAAATTGGGATACGTCGAATCCTATGCTTTGGCGACTCGGATTTGGTAGTACAGCAAGTGTCGGGACTGTGGGACGCCCTTGATCCAAACATGGCGTTGTACAGATTTCATGGGCAGAAGATATCTGGTTACTTTGAGGGATGTGAATTTCACCATGTACCTCGGGTGGAAAACGAGGCAGCCGACGTATTGTCGAAGCTCGGATCAACCCGACAAGCAATTCCACCGGGGGTAGCATTGGAACACCTCAGAAAACCGTCTATCAGGCCGTCCCTAGAAACCGACTCAATTTACGTCCCGGAGGATACAGAGTCCGGAGCGGTGCGCATGGACATTGACGTGGGAGATGGCGTGCGAAACCCGGGGACTGCCTCGGCAAACCCGGGGACTTCTTCGCAAGACCCGGGGACTGCTTAGCATGATCCGGTTGAAGTTGTGCCAGTGGATTGGATGGAAATTGATGAAGAAATGTTCCCTATGCGAGCAATACCAGCTTGGGCACTACCTATATTTCAATTCCTGAAAGATGGAACTTTACCCGCTGAGGAGGTGCTATCCAGGCAAACTCAGAGGAGAGCAAAGGCATACAGGTTCATCAATTCTGAGCTATACAAAAGGAGTGTGACTAATGTCCTCCAGCCATGTGTTGATCCGGAAGAGGGGCTTGACATCCTCCGAGATATACATCAAGGGGAGTGCGGGCATCATTCCTCGTCCCGAGCCTTGGTGGCAAAAGCTTTCCGGCATGGATTCTATTGGCCAAGTGCCTTAGAACAAGCAGAAGATCTAGTGAGAAAATGTAATGGTTGTCAGAGGTATGCTACCAAGACACATATGCCAATGTCGGAGCTCAAGACTATACCAATCACCTGGCCATTTGCCATGTGGTGTTTGGACATGGTTGGCCCATTTAAACCAGCAAGGGGAAATATGACTCACATTTTGGTCATGGTGGACAAATTTACAAAGTGGATCGAAGTGAAGCCAATAAGAAAATGTGATCGAGCTACGGCCGTGACATTTCTCAAAGACATCATCTTGAGATACGGTTATCCTCACAGTATCATAACTGATAATGGCACAAATTTTGCGGAAGGAGCATTTGCGCGTTTCTGCCGTGATAAGAAGATCTGGCTGGACGTTGCCTCGGTAGCCCACCCCGCATCGAACGGACAAGTGGAAAGATCCAACTGATTGGTGTTATCCGGGATAAAACCCCGGCTCATTGAGCCGCTGCAAAGATCAGCAGGGTGCTGGATAGAAGAACTGCCAGCGGTACTGTGGATTTTAAGAACAACTCTGAATCGATCAACAGGCTATACGCCATTTTTTCTGGTATATGGGGCAGAAGCTGTATTACCAGCCAACATAGAGCATGACTCTCCTAGAGTCACCCAATACACAGAAGCCAAAGTGCAAGAAGCCCGGCAAAATCATGTTGATCTGCTGGAAGAAGCAAGAGAATTGGCATTGTCCAGATCCGCCATATATCAGCAAAATCTCTGACGCTATCATAGCCAGAAAGTAAGCCCCCGAGTTTTCTGGGAAGGCGATCTGGTACTTTGGTTGGTACAACATACTGGTGGAATGCACAAGTTGTCCCCCACATGGGAAGGGCCATTCATTGTGAGCAAAGCATTGCACAATGATTCTTATTATCTTATCGATGCAAAGCCACAGGAAAAGAACAAGGCGGACAGGTCCGGCGAGGAATCTAAGCGTCCATGGAATGTAGCACTGCTTCGTCCTTTCTACACTTAGCAGAGAAGTGTATGTATCCGAATCTTCTCATATGTCAGTATGTATGCCGGCAATGAGCTTATCAATGAAGTGTTGGCACCTCGAGCAGTAACTCGGGGACTGCCTTAATAATGAGTATTGTCTTCTGTATTTATTATTTATACGTCGGCTGGCATAAGTTGTTCTACTTAGGTCGGATTAGTAATGTGTGAGCACCAAGAACCCAACTCTTCGACTTGCTGCTGTCCAACAAGAATTAGCTTCATGGCAAGCAAGAGAATAAGTTTGGAATTGTGTAGCACATGAAAAACGACTAAGGAAAAGAACTTAATCGAGCCGACGTTTGTTTTTCGACCTAACCTTATGTGTACTTTAAATTTACTATGCTGAGTTACTTTGACCTAATCCTAAATTTTCCAAGTATTGTTAAGAAATTTTTTGAAACTCAGACTCGTAAGTCATAAAACCGAATCAAGGTAGACGCGAGCCGAGCCAAAGATTGGAAGAACGAGAAAATGAAACCCGGGAACTACGCCCAAGTCAATCCAGCATAGAAACTTAGTAGCAAAATATTACTTGTGCACTTGATACAACTGCACCCGGCATACCGGGGATCTGATGAAATTGAAAAGTTTTTTCGATCAAGGGGCAGCAGGAGGAAGTTCGGCGTCATCTTCGCCCTCCTCAACGTCAGAAGCCTCGTCATCTTCGTCTTCATCCGAGCCATCTTCGGCATTTTCAGCACTCTCATCATCGGCAGCATCTAGAAAGCTCGGTCCTTCGTTCCACTGGTGAATGGGGGCATATTGGATGAAGCTGTGAGCGCAAGCCTTGCGCCGAGCCACCCAATCCGGGTTAGTAGAACACTTTGATCCCGTGCGCATGCGTGCAAGAAGATTGAGGTCAATCTTCTCGTACCACGTGAGCACGTAGTGGAGAACTATCTCAGCTCTGGCGCGCCCAGTAGATTCTCTCCAGAGATCGAGCTGAGTCTCGCAGTCCATAAGCCTGGCAAAGAGAACAGACAGATTCTTCGGAGTGTCCTCTTCAGGCCAAAAGGCGTTGAAGATCCGGATTACCATGTTCATAACATCCTTACTATAGTTCCTCACGGTCTCAACTCTGGAGGACAAGCTGACTATGAGATCTTCGAGATCAAGAGGAATGGAGCCAGGAACAGACGGAGTACCCCTCTGCTGGCGGAACTTGGTAACAGCCTTGGATGCAATAACATCGCTCTCTGGGAACTTGTCTAGGAAAAATAACACAGGTGGAATAAGTAAAGGAAGCAGACCCGGAAAGATTAATGTCGATTGAAGGAAAGGAACTCACTAGAGATATGGTTGTGAACCCGGGATAGCTCCTTGATGCAGTTATCACATCTCTCCCGGAGTTGCTCAAGTTCAGCATTCGCCGACTCAAGCTTGATGTCGGCCTCCTTGAGTAGGTCCTGGTCCTTGGCAGTCTGAAGATTGAGGCGCTCGCGCTCTTCGGTATAGTCCTGGCCAGCCTTTTGGAGCTCGGATTGGTGCTGTGCTTTCAATTTCTTCATCTCGGCCTTAAGCTTGGCGATCTCATCATCCTTGGTTCGGAGGAGGGCGATCTCATCATCTTTCTTTTTGAGCTCGGCCCTGTCCTGCTTGTTCGAGAAAATGCAGCATCATATCAGGCACGGGCACACTATCTTCAAGAGATGCTGAAATAGTTTATTGACCCGGCAGATCCGAGGTATGAATGTTCGCCGAGCCAAGGAGGAAAGGAGATGGAAAGCATAGCAAGGTTGAGCAAATATAACTTACCCTTGATCTGATCTAGATTCTTCCTCATACCCGTGTTCTCAACCTCCACCCCAGCTGCGAAAACTGAATGATGGATTAGTTCGGGAGAAGAAGATGAAGGAAAATGGAAAAATGTTGAGGAAGAAACTTAATCCTCTTGTCATGATCAGCGAGAAGTGCATTATGCTTGGCACGCAGCATCTTGTGAGTGTCCAGGAGACGCTGAAACTCAGCGCTCCGGCGGTTAGTGGTCACCTAAAAAGAGTACAAAAATACAACTTAGCCTTGTGCATATTCGAAGTGTACAAAATCTGGGCCAAGTGGAACTTAACCTGGCTCTAGGTGTGTGCATATTCGAAGTGTACAAAATCCGGTCCAAGTTGAACTTAACATGGCTCTAGGTGTGTGCATATTCGAAGTGTACAAAATCCGGGCCAAGTGGAACTTAACCCGGCTCTAGGTGTGTGCATATTCGAAGTGTACAAAATCCGGGCCAAGTGGAACTTAACCCGGCTCTAGGTGTGTGCATATTCAAAGTGTAAAAAATCCGGGCCAAGTGGAACTTAACCCGGCTCTAGGTGTGTGCATATTCGAAGTGTACAAAATCTGGGCCAAGTGGAACTTAACCCGGCTCTAGGTGTGTGCATATTCGAAGTGTAAAAAATCCGGGCCAAGTGGAACTTAACCCGGATCTAGGTGTGTGCATATTCGAAGTTATCAAGGGGCTACATTAGTTTTCTAAGGAGCATCCGGCAGAGTAACAAGTTACTCCCCCGGAGGCTCGGGGACTAATGGTTATATCACTAATATCTACAACATGCTAAGGAAAAGGGGAAGTAACGTAACTCCATCATCCGACCCGCGAGGTTAATTGCCTTAGCGGCTGTGTTCATTTGAGCAGAAAATTCAGCAGGGCCAAACTTCTCTGGAAGATCGTCGTTGTGGACGAACTCCGCCTTGTTCCAATTATTGACAAATTCAATAAGGGTCGGAGGGTATCGCTCGCTGCTGGGCATATGGGGTGCCACTAAGCCCTTCACATGCGCCTCCCTCCTCTCAACCAGGGCAATGGCCAGGCTGGTATGCAAAACAAGTTGTTGCGCACCAGCTGGCTCGACAGGGGCGTCCTTCGGTGCTGGAGGCTTCTTGGAAAGCATGGACGAGAGAGTGCGCTGTCCGGCCTCGACGGACACTGCCCTGGTGGCTTCAGGGGCCTTTTTGCCCCTGGGCTACTAGGAGGAGGAAGTGGTTGCAGCAGATTTACCCTTTGGAGCTGCCTGGGTACTTTCTCGCCGAGACTAGGAAGTCTCGGACGAGACGGAGGGGCTTGGCGTTGCTGCTGTTGCTCTTGGTGTTGCTGTTGTTGCTCTTGCTGTTGGAGTTGGTGCTGGTGCTGGAGTTGGTGCTGGTGCTGGTGCTGATTTCTTCTTCGGTGGAGGTGCTGAGGTAGCCTCGGTAGTAGCTGGTTGCGGCAAAGCCGAAGTGGTGGATGCCACTGCCTCGGCTGGGCCAGTCTCCCCCGCTCCAAGGTTGCCCCCCTCTTGACGAGGTGGAGTGGAACCCGGAGCAGTCGCTGAACCCTCCGGAATAGGGCTCAGCGGGCGTGAATCGTCGCCACGAGGGGGAGAAGGGCTGTGTCGGAGCGGCAAAGCAATGCTAGATCCACTCTGGGGGACCTCCACCACAGCCCTACCGAATGAAACAATGTCGGATGAGAAACTATAACAATAGAAGAACAAGTAAGTTGCAAAGGGAAAAGAGGCTTACTCATCCGAGGTCAGGGGCTCCTTGGGCTTCTGAGCCCTTCATGCTGGGGCCTTAGTTGCAGGCTTGGAGGCAGTTTTGTCCCCAGATTTCTTCTGCCTTTTTGCTGGCTGAGAAGGTCCGGAGGAGGAAGTTGATGCAGCTCCCCGCTTCTTCTTCGGTGCAACTAGAACAGGGTCACCCACAGCAAGGGGAGGGTCCTCATGGATCTGCCCACCGGGTTAGTTGATGCTGGAAAAGCATAAGAAAGGGGGATAGCGTCAAATGCTTCCATCACCTCTACATCCGAGTCATCTTCATCGTCGGGCCAATCTCTAATGGAAGAGAGTTTACCGGTGGGTCGCTTCGTCGCGTCCGTCATTAGAAGGAACATCTCCTGATCCGGTTCTACCTCGTCTGAGGTATCCCGGTCAGGCGCCCATTTTAGGGTAGGGTCGGTGCCATCCTCGATGGTCTGCTGAAGAAATAGCTAAGGAAAAGAAAATGCAACAGGATTAAAACCGACAACAATACCGGAATACGATTTAACTCGGAGAAGGTTTGAAGCACGAGACTTACCAAAGGAGGAAGCCTATCTCGGCAAAAATGTTCTATTCCCCACGTCCACTCAGAGGAGAAATCCTTGTGGGTGGTGAAGAGGGCCTTGACCCGGCGGTAAATCTCTGTGTTGCTCAACTCGAAAGACGAGGTACGGTTGGGGTCGCGGCCCCAGCTCATGTGACACACTTTATGAGTGCGCTTCTGGAGGGGGGAGATCCGGTTGCGGACGAATGTGATCATGGCGTCCTCGTTGTGCAACCCAAGCTCCTTCAGCTCCACGAACCTCTTGTTGACCTAGTTGGCTAGGACCGTGGGCTTCTTGGGGATAACGTCCCACAACTCCGGGTTAGGAGGACCCGGAGTATAAGGGCGCAGCCGGATCAGGTCTCCGGTGCCGTCGTTCCGAACATAAAAGAAAGTCCGGGCCCATCCCTTGCAGGAGTCCAGCCCGGTAACTCGAGGGAAGACAGATAGCCTCCAGGGAGAGATTTACGTAGCCCCGAACTGCGTAAGCTGCTGTCCTCCAGATCAAGATCAACATTCGGAATTACGTTTCGACGAAGGCCGAAGAACCGGATCCATAGCTCCTTGGTGGGGCATAATCCGGCATTGCCTTCGATCGTGGAGGCGAAAGCAGAGAGAGATTGGGAGGAAGGTGGTGCGGCTGGAGTTTGTAGGTGTTCAACCAGTCATGGAAAAAATCGCTGACTGGAAATGCGACGGAACACCACATACTCACCTAGATTGGGTGAGGGGGTGAGTTCGGCAGAGGCGAGGCATGCGGTGACGCTTGCGGGGATGCGCCTGGTCCGGTAGAGCCAGTCCAGGTCATCCTGGAAGACCCAGGATCCGGCCCACGCACCGCGGTCCGCCGTCGCAGCATCTTCTTCCATCTCCTGCTCGGCAATGATAAGTTCTTCTTCCATCATCTCGAGGTCGCTGCCCTCACTAGCACTAGCGGCAGAGGGTGGCAGCAGCATAGACAGACGAGGACCCGTGGCGGAGGAGGTGCGCACCGGCAGCGGCGACGCAAATGCGTGTGGAAGCAGTGCGGTGGTGGCGCTGCTACTCAAACGCGGTGGCGGCGGCGCTGTCGCGGGGGAAGACAAGGAAGAAGAAAGGGCAGAGGGGCGCGGAACTGGGGAAAAGACCCAAGCGGCGCACCCCTCCCCTATTTAACCGCTCCCTCAGGGAGGTAGTAGGATCGTGTTTGTGCGCATGCCACATCGTGTGGCCGTGTACCAACCGGATCGACCAATAAGCATCGAGCCACACGGAAGGCCACAGAGCGCATCGAATCCCATGACGTGATGTTATGATGTAGTAAACGAGGAGGCAGACACGATGTGACGTGCGCTACAGTGATAACTGACAATTACTGCGGCGGTTACTGTGGCTGGCCCTTAAAATGAGGCGATGTGATGATTAGCTTCCACGTGGGGAAGCGTACGAGAGAAGGAAGAACAACCCGGATGAGAATGTGGTAACCCAGCCAGCAAGTGAAAACTTGGAATGTGCCAAGGGAAAGTAAATCCATAGAATCCGAGATAAGGAGGTAACTCGGAGATAAGGCCCAGAGATTAGTGAAATTGAACCTGCTGTGGCCTTAGCGGCCAAGGCAGCTAAGACCGCACCAGCTTCAGGGACTAATGTTGGGGGGATACCCCCGGGTAGGGTCACGCCAGGGTATAAAGGCCGAGTTAGCCGAGGTTCGGTAAGGCCAAAGCGGATGCTGGCCGGGTCACCACAAGGCAGGCCGAACCACGGGGTAACCCGGACCGGGGGGCGTCCACCTAACTTGGTCTCAACCGACTTAAGCCATAAGTCGGTGAGATGTATCTAACTTGTATGTAGGAACAGGTGTGGCCGGATCAACTATGTAGGATCCGGGTTATATCAAGCTTGTAAGAGAAGGAAGGCATCTCACTGGTCAAAAGGTGGCTGCTGTACGCGGAGCATGAGCGAGGTGGACAGAGGCCGGACCACCGAGGCGTGGCCGACAAAGGTGACAGAGCCAGTGTCGGCTGACGCGATCTCCGTAGAGGCTCACGTAGCCTCTGCATGGGTGACGCGGGGGAAAAGTGATCCGGTCTGCTTGCTATTTTGGGAGGAGGCATATTCCCTGGAATATGCCTCCACGTATGCCCTAAGTGGAGACCTAGCCACCCCTATATAAGGAGGGCTAGGGCCTCTGTAGAGGGGGTTGAGATCTGGAGGGTTGGTTGATTCTTGACGGATTGGTTTCTATGAGATAGCTCTAAGGGCTAGCTAGTGGCGAGAGTAAGAGAGTTCCTTCTTCCTCCTCTCCCCAATACAGCTCTAGGAGCACTTGTAACTTGGGAAGGTGAATCAAATATAAAGCTTCTGTGTGTGGAATCACCACACTATCCCTCCCTGGATTCCCCTAGTGCATTTAGTCCCCACATTTAGCCTATACATGGCATCTGCCGTGACACCACCACGACAAATGCATTTATCAAATTTAGGTGTTAGCTTGTCCGACTGAAGTCACTTGACAAATGCATCACAACCCCAAATCTTTAGGAAAGACAAACTGGGATTCTTTCCAGTCCACATCTCATATGGTGTCTTAACTACGGATTTAGATGGTACCCTATTTAGTTTGAAAGCTGTTGTTTCTAGCGTGTAACCCCAAAATGATAACGGTAAATCCGACTGGCTCATCATCAATCGAACCATGTCCAACAAAGTTCGATTACGCCATTCAGGGACCCCGTTTCTTTGAGGCTTTTCGGGTTGCTTGAGCTGTGGAACAATTCCGCAACTCTTAAGATGATTTCTAAAGTCGTGACTCAAGTATTCACCTCCGCGATCAGATCGCAAGGCTTTTATTTTCTTGCCACGTTGATTCTCTACCTCACTCTGAAACTCTTTGAACTTTTCAAAAGTTTCAGACTTATGCTTCATCAAGTAGAAATAGCCATATCTACTGAAATCATCAGTGAATGTAATGAAGTAGTGATATCCTCCTCTCGTTGTCGTGCTCATTGGTCCACATACATCAGTATGTATGAGTTCCAACAAGTCTGTCGCTCTCTCAAGAAAACCCGTAAAAGCCATCTTGGTCATCTTTCTAAGTAAACAAGCTTGACATCTCTCATATGATTCAAAATCAAACAAAGTTAGAAGACCATCACCATGGAGCTTCTTGCTGACTCGTGTATTCATGAGCTCGTTGGGGAACCCCAAGAGGAAGGTATGATGAGCACAGCAGTAAGTTTTCCCTCAGTTATGAAACCAAGGTTATCAATCCAGTAGGAGCAAGGAAACACTCAAAGGTGTAGCTAGCTGAACTTTGGCAGGGCGCACTACCGGTGCCAGCAGCAATGTGCAGACCTACACAACACAACCACAGAACTCTCTCCCCAACTTGCGATGAGGTTGTCAATCTCACCGATTTTGCTGAAAACAAAGGGTTAAGTGTATCGAGTGGAAGAAAGTAATAGTTTGCAGAAAGTAAACACAAAGCAGTAAACAGTTGATTGTAAATTGATAGTAAAAGAAAGGACCGGGGTCCATAGTTCAGTAGAGGTGGCTCTCCTCAAGATAGATAACATGTTGGGTGAACAAATTATAGCGGGGCAATTGACAAACATCGAGAAAGCATACAAGCATATACTACTCATCTTGACTCCTTTGAGATTCGATGGGCATTACAGCATTATACATAGACCGTCATCCAACTGCTTCTATGACTAATAATCCACCTTCAGGTTATCATCTGAACCCCCTCCAGTATTAAGTTGCAAGATCACAAATAACAAAGACACAAATAACAAAGACATGATAGAATCAATAATCAATCTGAAATAGCATCTCAATATCCATCGGATCCCCGCAAACACAACATGCAGAATTACAAATAGATGATCTTGATCATGAACGGAGCTCACAAGATCTAAACATGATAGCACAAAGGAGGAGAACCAGCCATCTAGCTACTACATGGACTCGTAGTCCAGAGATGAACTACTCACACATCACACAGGAGGCTTGCATGATGATGAAGAAGGCCTATATGGTGAATTCCCCTCTCTAGCAGGGTGCTAGGAAGAGCTTCAGATCCCTCCGGATCTAGGGATGGATATGATGGTGGCTACATAATCTTTCGTGGAATTTTGATCGGGTACTTAGGGTTTCTGTATCGGAGGCAACTTATAGGCGGAAGGAGAGGCCGAGGGGGTGCCTGGGGCGGCCAGACCACCCCCTGGCGTGGGCTAGGCCTGGCCGCGCGGCCAGGTGGTGTGGCCGGGCCCCAGCCCCTCTCTGTCTCGTATTCTGGCTCCAGGTGTCCCTCGGTGAAAAACTTACTTTGGCTTTTGTCCCGTCCAATTCCGAGAATATTCATTTTCTTACTTTCTTGGAACCAAAAATAGCAGAAAACAGGCAGCTGGCACTATGGCTTTTGTTAATAGGTTAGTCCATGAAATCATATGAAAAGTACTCCAAAGTGTGGACAAAACACAAGAAAGTAGATAAAACCAAGCATGGAACATCAAAAATTATGGATACGTTTGCAACGTATCACGTCTTCATGCGCTTTTCACTTATATGCCCCAAACGACAATGCCATAAATAGGTAGGACTCAAATCATTAGGCCGAAGCCTTTTAGCACTAACATTGTAAATAGATGCATCGTCAAGATTTAAAATAAATAACCCATTCACAATGGGAGCATCAGCCATAAACATAGAATTCTTAGATATTACACAACGATTGTTTGTACTCGTGAATGAATAACCATCCCTCATCAAACATGAAGGTGATAAAATGTTTCGACCCATACTAGGAATGTAATAAAAATTATTTAACTCCATAATAAATCCCGACGGAAGGTGAAGTTGCATGACGCCGACGAATAATGCAGCAACCCTTGCTTTATTTCCGATGCAAAAATCCACTTTGCCTTTCTGCACTTCTCTAGTCCTTATTAGCCCCTGCATCGAATTGCAAATATGAGAAACCGATCCGATATAAAATACCCAAGAGCTAACATAAGAATCTGCGAGAAAAATGTCCACAACATTTAAAACAAGCATACCTAAGTGGGAAGTACTCTTACTTCCACCCTTCTTAAAAGAAGGCCGGTACTTGCTGCAGTTTCTCTTCCAGTAGCCATATTCATGACAAAGGAAACACTCAGTGTCTCCTGCAGGTCTAGCCTTTTGCTTGGGTGCAGAGTTTGGCTTAGGGATCGTATCCTTAGCCTTGCCCTTCTTCTTCTGCCAAGAAGTTCCCTTTTTCTTGAAGCTAGGCTTGTTCTGCACAACCATCACATGGCTATGCCCTGCACTCTTCTTAATGTCACATTCTATTGTTTTTAGCATCCCACATAACTCATTAAGGCCCTTCTCCACCCCATGCATATGGTAGTTCGAAATGAAATGCCCATAGCTGGATGGAAGAGACGCCAAAATGAAATTAGTAGCCAACTCTTGGCCTCATGGAAAACCAAGATTTTCCAAAGTCTGATTGTAACCAACCATTTTGATCACATGGGGGCCTACAGCTGCTCCCTCTGCCAGTTTGCATTCCACAAAGGACTTAGCAACATTGTACCTCTCAATCCTAGCATGAGTCTGGAACATGTCCTTAAGCGCGACGATCATATCGTACGCTTCTTGATCCTCAAACTGCTTTTGAAGATCAGGCTCCATGCATGCAAGCATAAGGCAGCTAACCTCAAGAGATTCATCACATGCTTTCTTGTAGGCATTCTTAAGGGCGGTAGTTGCATTATCAGCAGGTTCATCTGAGATTGGGGTATCTAGAACAGTTTCCTTTTTATCAGACCTAAGAACAATTCTCAGGTTATGGACCCAGTCCGAAAAGTTTGTTCCATTTAGTTTATCCTTATCAAGAATCGAACGTTAGCAAAAGGAGATGAAGTGTTCGGTGCCATTGATCTACAACATAAAAACATGCAAAATACTAAGCCATGTAACCATGAAAGAGTAAAACATATTAAGAAATTTAATAACATATACTCCCACTTAAATCTACATCCCTCTATTGATGCTAAGTGATTCAAAATCCAGAATTAACAAGTCGACTAGTGAGCTTTAGCATCACTTCTACAAGACAAGGTAAATCGGTAAGCAACTCTTTGCTAATCATATCATATATGACTCTTGTTGTTGGGTGACATCTTTATGTCAAAACTAGGCGCCAAACCTTTATGCCCCAAGGTCCTTAACTGTTAAGATGACCATATTAAGCTCACCAACCCTTATGCGTGTAGGTATCCGATACAAACCCATCCAGCCAAGGAAAACCGCAGCACCCTAATTTCATAGACCCACCAACGATTGTACAGGGCATAGTATGGTGCAAGGTTTGGTTGGGAGGGCATGATTTAACTTAAACTTTGTGAGGATCGTTCTACTTCTATCATCTAAGCATGCATAGTAGTAAAACATATAAGAATAGCATTCACATAGATGTGATACAGTATGGCCCCTTTTCTCATGGTGATCTCCATCGCCATAGAACCTGTCCACCATGATGATCGCCATCTTCATGCTCTATGCGAGCTATCCTCCAAGTGATGAGTTCTCCAAGAACTAATACAATCTATTACTCCTAACAACTAGTAATCAAAATTACATGGTATTGGGATCATCACAAATTGGCACGCCGGCCATTACAATAATTGACAACACATATGGCTCCAGCCGTGTTGCCCTACTCATGACACGCAGGTCATGAAAAATACATTCATGCATCACATACATTTTGGGCCATACTGATCATGTACATCCTGCAAAAACAAGTTGTGCATAGAATCGCATTCTACCGGATCATGTGAAATCGCAACACCTATGAACCTTAACGTGATACAAAAGGGGCTATGACTATGGGGGTTCTAGGGGTCTCCAACTGCGGGGTTCGAAGGGGCAGCGCCCCTCGCGGTATACAATTTTCTTTAAGGATTTTTATCGGCAAATCAAATTTACCATAAACCGACTATTGTTCCAATTTGACCAAACTCCTTTGATCACGGTACATCGATTCAGATCTAGTTCCCGGTTCGATCAATCATATTGATCTTCGCGTGATTCAACATGATTTATGTGTCACTGTCTACCCTGATGGCGGAAACCGACCGGTAGGGGTAAGTCATGTGACAACCTTAGAATCATGATCACGGAAAGCAAGATCTTAGATCAATCTAGAACCACCACCATACAAATGATCATATCATTCATATCAATCTACATATCACCATATGCAAACTTCCCTAACCTATGACTGAATAGCATCGGCTCTGATACCACTGAAGAGTTACGGGTAGGCTACACTAGCGTAAAATCAAAATTTTATACCGCGTCAACCAGGAATACTATTGTCGTAGATCACGGGATTACCACTAGACACGCAGTTGCGGAACTCGATGAAGCACGTTGCGGTAGTGTAGATGTTCTAAGTATGCCACGAGCACCTTGCTGACTCGTGTATTAACAAGCTCATCAGGGAACTCCAAGAGGATGGTAAGATGAGCACAACAGTAAGTTTTCCCTCAGTTATGAAACCGAGGTTATCAATCTAGTAGGAGAATGGAAACACCTCAAAGGTGTTGCTAGCTGGACTTTGGCAGGGCGCACCACCGGTGCCAGCAGCAACGTGGAAACCTGGACAACACAACCATAGAACTTTGCCCCCAACTTACAGTGAGGTTGTCAATCTCACCGGTTTTGCTGAAAACAAAGGATTAAACGTATTGTGTGGAAGAAAGTAATAGTTTGTAGAAAGTAAATAGAATGCAGTAAACAGTTGATTGTAGATTGATGATAAAAGAAAGGACCGGGTCCATAGTTCACTAGTGGTGGCTCTCCTTAAGATAGATGACATGTTGGGTGAAAAAATTACAGCGGGGCAATTGACAAACATCGAGAAAGCAATACATGCATATACTAATCATCTTGGCTCCTTTGAGATTCGATTGGGCATTACAACATTATACATAGACCGTAATCCAACTTCAT
The DNA here is from genome assembly GCA_910589775.1 of Avena eriantha. Lineage (NCBI taxonomy): Eukaryota > Viridiplantae > Streptophyta > Magnoliopsida > Poales > Poaceae > Avena > Avena eriantha. The sequence goes on along the minus strand of OU342744.1, from coordinate 143,032,342 downwards.
CTATGACTAATAATCCACCTTCAGGTTATCATCCGAACCCCCTCCAGTATTAAGTTGCAAGCAACAGATAATTGCATTACGCATTGCGTGTAAAGTAAACAATACGATTGTTCTATGAACAAAGGATTGTTTTTTCTCCCTAGTAGCAACAGCACATCTAGTATCTTAGAGATTTCTATCACTTCCCAATATTACTAGAGGCATGAACCCACTATCGAGCATAAATACTAACTCTTGGAGTTGCTAGCATCTACTTGGCCAAGATAGCTACTAACAACAGAAAGCATGCAAGATCACAAATAACAAAGACATGATAGCATCAATAATCAATCTGAAATAGCATATCAATATCCATCGGATCCCCGCAAACACAACATGTAGGAATTACAAATAGATGATCTTGATCATGAACAAAGCTCACAAGATCTAAACATGATACCACAAAGGAGAAGAACCAGCCATCTAGCTACTACATGGACCCGTAGTTCAGAGATGAACTACTCACGCATCACACTGGAGGCTTGCATGGTGATGAAGAAGGCCTCCAGGGTGAATTCTCCCCTCCAGCAGGGTGCCGGGAAGAGCTTCAGATCCCTCCCGATCTAGGGATGGAGATGATGGTGGCTATAGACTCATTCGTGGAATTTTGATCGGGTACTTAGGGTTTCTGTATTGGAGGCATCTTATAGGAGAAAGGGGAGGCCGAGGGGGTACCCGAGGCGGCTAGACCACCCCTGGCCCGGGCCAGGCTTGGCCGCGCGGCCAGGTGGTGTGGCGGCCCCCTGGCCCCTCTCCATCTCGTATTCTGGCTCCGTGTGTCCCTCGGTGAAAAACTGACTTTGGATTTTTTTCTCATCCAATTTCGAGAATATTCATTTTCTGACTTTCCTGGAACCAAAAGCAGCAGAAAACAGGCAGCTGGCACTGTGGCTCTTGTTAATAGGTTAGTCCAAGAAAGTATATAGAAAGTACTCCAAAGTGTGGAGAAAACATAAGAAAGTAGATAAAAACCAAGCATGGAACATAGAAAATTATGGATACGTTAGCAACGTATCAACATCCCCAAGCTTAACTCCTGCTCGTCCTCAAGTAGGTAAGTGATAAAAAGAAAGAATAATTTTTGAGGTGACATGCACCATCATAAACTTGATCAAAGTATTTATAAAACATTGATAGCTGGGGTCATAGTACTTCAATCATAACATGAAAGACAAAGTTCTAACCATAAGACAAAGCAACTATTGTTGCAATATGAAAAGGCACAAACTAAAGATTCATGAATAACAATGCTTTGCAATACGTTTGTTTGTTTCACAAAAGATGAATGGCATTCATCTTGTCCCTCATAGAGTAACAAACATAAATGCCTAGGAACCTTCAAAGTTCATAAGTGTGACTAGATACAAATAGTTTAAAACAAGCAATATCAAAGCTATACATAAATCAACAAGTCTTGGGACAATGCACATATGGCCACTATGCTCTCAAAGTAGGTGCATAAAGATATAAGGTGGAGACTCAACATAAAAGTAAAAGAAAGGCCTTCATAGAAGGAAGTAGGGATTCAAGTTTCATAAAGAGCTTCCAAAACTTATGGTACTTGTTAGCTTTTAGCTCTCATTGCCCCTATCATAAGCATCTTGAAGTGATTAAGGTTAAAGTGAACAAACTATGGTGTATATGCTTGACGAAGTATAAGTTGGAAATCTCATGTCCCTTGAATACGAGGGTCGATCATCGTGCTACACAAGTTTAGTTACCGGTAAGTTCTTGTCATAGTAAGCACATGTGTATCATAGAGAACCGCCAACGGGGTACCCCTTGCCCGATGATATGGAAGAATCCCCATATCAAAATGGCAAGGCAAGCAGACAACGAGCATCTCAATAATCTTCTTATTTACCATGGGAAAATGGTGCTTTTTTCTCTCTTTCCTCTTTCTCATATCTTTTTTTTTATTTTTCTCTTTTTTTTCAATATCTGACTCCTTTTTTTATAAGAAGAATGCTTGATAGACAGCTCATTATGGTTACGCTGCAGGTTTCCACCATGACAGCATGGATTAGACCAGCGGACCAGGCGTTTCTCTAACAAACATACATAACTCCATGGACTTACAAGCTCCCCTTTCATTTCACACCGACAACATCCATAGACAAAAGAGCATGATATCAACTAGGTACAAAGTACAAATACAATGTTGAAAGCGTTCCCCATGACAGCATGATTTTGCTAATCCCCAACATATAAGTGCAAGCATATACAACATAGACGACACAATGGTTCAAGTTTATTAAGGGCAAGAAAAGTAAAGTGTGCCATCAAGTTCGTGAGAGATTTAATCACTAGTTTTCTCATCACAAGTTTAATTCGGAAGTTAGATAAAAACATGAATATACTTGGAATATCAAATGCTAATAGGTAGGTATGGTGGACTCTTTGGAATAACTTGGTTTTAGGAGTTGGATGCATGAGTGGAACTCATACTTGGTTATGGAGGCTAGCAAAAGACTGGGAGCGACCAACTAAGAGAGCAATAATGGCCATAATCATGCAGAGCGACAAAACATCATTAATCAAAGCATAAAGTGATACTACAAATCGAAAGCTAAAGGATCATAAAGGCTATGGTGACTTGGGATAGTCATAACATGGTGTGAGCATGTGCCAAGTCAACCCATATAAAGCATCAAAGGAGAATACCACAATACTATGCTTTAATATGCTAAAACAACGCATGATTCTTTCAAAGGCACATTAAGCAATTTCAATTGTTTATAACATGTCATGCTACAGCAAAGATCACTAAGCATAAAGACAAAAAAATATCAAGCATGGCATGACAAAGCATAGGTGTAACATCCCAAAACTTCAATCCAAGGTTATTAAGATCCAAATCATCAAAATTACGGTTAACAAAAAAAAAATTCCAATTAAAATTATTAAAGCATTCATATGTGTGTGCATTTAAAATAGGAGTTGTTTGAATTGCCATGATTAAGTGATCCATTGCTTGTAAAATGATTCTTAGGTGAATTAAACATCATCTAGATCATTCCCAAACAAATCCTAAAGAAAAACAAATCAAAATGAATAAAAGAAGCAAATGGTCATTTGTGCCATTTTAATCAACATGCCTACTTTGGCTATTCCTAGAACTCAAAATCTAAGAGAAACAATTGTGGATCTTTGCACCCCTTGCTAGTACACATAATGACGTACCAAGGCCCACTTTGTGATCTGCCAAAAACATTCAAGCACTAAATTTCAATGACATTTCAAAATTGAATCTAGTGTAGGTACCAAGATCACCCTATTTCAAAAACCACTCAAATGAGCTCAATTTTCAAAACCCAAGCGCCCACAGAGTCTCAAGCTTATACCTAGCACACCCACCCAAAATCTTTTCAAAATGCAAAAGTAAGTTTCTTGCGGCCATTTCCACACACTTGGCAGGCAAGGTTTAAACTCTAAAACTAGCTCACTGTTTTGTACAGGGTTTTGCCCCATTTGATCTCCATTTAATCCCTTTGTCTCCCTTTGATCAAACCAGGCCAGTAGCACCCCATTCCCTACCCCATAGTAGCAATGCCAAGCCATGCCGAGCACATGCTTGCCGGTCGACCATGCCATCGCCGCAGCAGACCACCCCTCTCCCTCTCACCATGTCTAGTGGCTATCCTGGACCTTACCGCCACTCTCTGTCCCCTCCCCGAGCCAAGCCAGAGCGTGGACCACCGCCAATGCTCCGCGCCCAGTGCGTCTGCACCATGCCGAGCACGCGCCAGAGCGCCGCGCCCAACACGTGTGTACATGCCGCCCCTCGACCGCAGCCCGTGCCCACCGCGTCGCCACGACCCCAGGAACACCGCAGAGATGCTCGTTCGCCGCCCCTCGCACCACAACCACCGCTCGCCGTGAATACTGCCGCCTTTGCCGCTCAGAGCGTGCGCACTGCCGACCAAATGCCACCGTCCCTAGGCCCGCATTTACCCCGTAGAGCACCGCCAGGAGACCAGCCACCGTCCCCTACCTCGAGCCACGCCGCTAGCATGCTGTGCAGCCCTCGCTAGAGCCGCTCGCCCATGCCTTTCGGTCGCATCGTCGGGCTATAAATAGAGGACACCCCCAGCCATTTTCTGCACACCACTCACCTCCCCTCTTGCCACTGATCAGTCCCCACTTCTCCCCGGAGCCGCTCGAGCTCGCAGTCACCGGAATTTCACCAGAGCTGGCCGCCTCTGGAGGAGAAGGGCCCCACTGATTACGACCACCGCTGGAGCTGCTCGACCATCCCTAAGTTCGCCGTCGACCACCAGTTCATTTGCCCCCATCACCGTCATTGCTGGAGCCCTGGTACGCCCCCTAAGCAGCCCCACCGAGCCGCTAGGGTTAAACCTCGACGGCGACAGGTCCGTTGTCGACGATGAGCCCCAGCCGTCGATCGTAGTTCTAATCTAACGACCCATATCGCCCCGTACCGCTTCGTGTGTTATGAGCCTTTGACCGGTGACCCCCTTGTCAGCTATGCCCCGCGCCGCGTAGTGTCACTGGGACGGCCCGTTAGCTTTCCTGCGCGACCCATTTAATTCAAATTAGGATTTTTCTTTTTAGTTTGAACCTAGTTCTGTCCCTTAGTTTGAAAATCAATTTAGAGAGATTTACAAATCCAAATGGAGTGATTCCAATTTTGTTAGAAAGCTACTGAAAGATCTATCCAAGCCCGTTGGATTTAATTCAATTAGAATTAGAGATCTTTACTAGTAAAAATAACAACACGGAAGCATTTGCACCTTGCAAAATTTTTATAAAATCAACCATGATAGCTTTTGAGTTGATTCCAACTCTCAAAAATCACATTTCACCATATCTATCTGAATATGTAATAATATTAAGGTTTGCATGCAGTGACTTTGGACTAGTACCAAAATAATGCTATATAGGAATTTCTAGTCACTTTAAATCATTAAATAATGAACTTAAACCAAAGTCATTGTGATCCAACCCTTAAATCACATTCCCACATGTTAGAATATGTGGTGATGACATGTGTCCACATGATCCCATATTTGAAGTGGTGAATATTAAATCTTAGTTAAATTTTCAATGAGTAGAAATTACTTTTCTAAAATAAAGAGAAGGAAACTAGTTAATAAAACTTGTGATGCTTGTGATGATAATAGATCATCCAATGTGTGCCTTCGAGTGCTATTTAGACTAGTTAAGTATTGTTTGGTGATTGTGTACTCCGTATGTATTTATAGACGATAGTACCGACCAAGCTTTCGAGGAGGAGGAGTTCTACCAAGAAGAAGAAGAAGAAGAAGAAGAAGAAGAAGAAGAAAACTGCAACCACTGCACCAACCAAGGCAAGCTACTATTGGCAAGCTACTATTGGCAAGCTAACACTTGCAAGTATTATACTATCAAGCCACCATTAACAAATTAAGTTAGATGATTGAGCAAATATGCTTTAGGCATGCTTTGATTATACCACTTTGACTAGTATTTGCCCCAAGTCTTATTTTCAAGCTTTACTTCCTTTACTTTACCCAAGTTCTTTACTTGTTTTGAAGGTAGCATAAAGAGTATAAAACTTGACCTATATAAAACCCTTTAGATGTCATTCTATGGCATGAGATTGATCCCATCATTTTCCACCTTAGTGAACACTCTTAATTTAGTGGTTTAGAGTAGATAAAAACTTGAGTCACTTTAGATGGGAATACTTGGTGAAAATGAATTATGAAAACCTTGGAATGATGAGTCATTCTATTGAGATGATTCGACATGTGTTGAGAAACACAAATGATTTATGATGGTGAAAATGTTGATGCATGAGCCTTAACCCTTTTATAAAACTGATGGTTCGATTCGGATGCGATACCATTCCAAATTTACCGTACAACTACATTACCTGAATTGGGTAAGGCTTAGCCGGAAGTTTATATGCATTAGTATTAGTTCCCTCACAGGAGAGGTCTGAGCTGAGGCTACCTCTCAATGTTGTCCACCTATGCAGTGCCCAAGATGACAGATGGTCATGGTTGGGAGGCCATGCTCATAGGAGAGGTGCTTATACTAGGGTGTGTAAAGGAAAGGTTATGTTTGATTATCTTCATACTAAGTATGATAATTCAGGGTTATCCCTGACAGATGTATCGAATCTTGTGGTGAAAGTGTACCACCTCTGTTGAGTGTCAAACTATTCGAATAGCCGCATCCACGGTTATGGACAGTTGGAATGGCCATACTGTTTCGTTGTCAGATGTTTTCAAAATAAATGATGAAAGGAATGATGAATCTTGACTTGACCACAATAGGGTTGTGTTTATGCCAATAGCTTCCCACCTTAAGTGATTCTAGAACTTTATTTTATCTTTCTTTGCTTCTGAACTCAGCTTAGGTTTCAAACTTAACTTTATAGTTAAACTTAGAGTAGCACTTTAACTTAGAACTATACTACTTGTTAGTGGTAGTTTGCGAGTACTTAAAGAGTACTCATGGCTTTTGTCCCTGGCTATTCTCATGGCCAGACTATGAAGGAGACTACCAAGATGATGGCCAGCAGGACGGCTATGATAACTAGGACTATCTGCCTTCATCAGCATTGCCTGTGCCCCTGAAGATGGACCCCACCGCTACGCTTATCTTTTATTCCGCTGCTTGTTGTATTAAGACTGGATCATGAGATCCTTATTTGTGTAAGACCTTTTGTATGGTTTGTAATGGATGATGTACTATGATATCCAATCTGTTATGTCTCGCAAAAATGGTAATCCTGGGATTGCGATGAATGACATAATAGGCATCTAGGATTAAAAATCCGGGTGTTGACAAGTTGGTATCAGAGCCATCCTGACCATAGGAGACCCTAGTTAGAATGGACGTCCGAACAAAAAACTTAGTTTCAAAACCAAAGTGAGTATTTACGAAAAACTATTTCCTCTCTTATCCTTGGGAATTCATTCTTTCTCTCAAAAATTCATGTCCTCAAATTTCTTACATTACTACTTAAAATTTGACACACTTGATCACTTCACTAATTTCCTCATCCTTAATTCTTGTAGATGGAGACTCAGTTCAGCAAGTTCTACCAGTTGGGAAACGGAGGTCAACTGATTTTCGAGAGGGATCTGGATTCACTGTCGGAGTTACTGGGACGCCCACATCCGGAGTTTCTTGGAGCTCAACTTCCAGGACCCCCTAGGAGGAGACTTATAGTCGCTCGTCACCGCTGATCTTAGAGGAAGCATAGAAGCACCAACGTCCGGGAGAATCCAGTTCTCCGTGAGAGAGAACAACTGGCTAGATGTATTAGCCAGGGCAATGCATGAAGCTCTCGCACGTCTATGTGCCCTCAGTGTCAACCAAATCCAAGGAACCTGTTTTGCTCACTATGCAAGACGTGACTTCATGGGAATGCCGATGGAGATGCCAAGTCACCTAGAGTTGAGGTGTCAAGTGGAGAATCTTGACTTCTTGCTGCACGACAGACAGCGGGAACTGGACAATGCTAGAGAGTTAGCCAACCAGAACCGTGTCATTGCCGACCAGAAGGCCCAGACATTCGCACTACTCATCCAGGATCGCCAGTCTCGTCACCGCCAACGTGCAAAGAAGGATCGCACCATCGCCCGTCTTCGCAATAAGGTGGCCGACCTCGAGAAGACCGTCAAGGAGCAGGAAGCTCAGCTTCAGCAAAGGAAGAAGAAGAGGAGGGTGAAGACATCCAGGGAGACATGGATTCTTACCTCAGCAACAATGATGACTTTCTGGAGGAGGATGCCGTGGACGATAAGGACTCCGACTTCATTGACGATGAGTAGGTGCACTTGAGCACTGTCGTAGCATGAGATGTATCGGTCCCACTGTATCGTAGCTTCCAGAATGGTTTTTCAAACCATCTGTTTTCCTTTGATTGTTGTGGTGTGTGTTTGTATCGTGTGCTTGTTTGCATGAATGAAATTAAGTTAGTTGCAAAAACCTGAGTCAACCTCAAAGTTTTAGCTTGAAACCAAAACCATGAACCTTAGAAATTTCCCTATTATCCCTTTATCCACCTCAATATTCAAATGGCTCGTGGAAACCAAGGAGGGAGCAGCTCATCATAGGACCCAATGTTGTAGATCTTGCAGAATCTCATTGCAGACCGTGAAGCAAGTAGGGCAAAACGCCAAGCCAACTTAGCAACACTGCAGCAGATCGCCCAGATGGCTCTCAATAACCAAGGGCATGGAAATCAGGATCACCATGGATCCAAACTCAAAAACTTTCAGAATACCAATCCCCCAATCTTTAACCAAGCTGAAACCCACTAGATGCTGATGACTGGTTGCAGACAATGGAAAACAACTTAGAAGTTGCAGGAGTTGATGACAACGAGAAAGTTCTCTTCGCCACCCACTATTTGCCGGGAGATGCAAGAGCTTGGTGGACTAGTATCCGTAACATGAACCATGGTCAAGTGATGAAATGGGAAGCCTTCAAAGTCAAGTTCAGCCGCACCCACGTGCCGCAGGGTCTAGTCGCCAGAATGAGGGATGAGTTTCACGACTTGAAGCAAGGCAGAATGACTGTGGTGGAATACCGTGACAGATTCCTGTCGCTTGCAAGGTACGCCCCTGATGAGATCAACACGGAGGCCAGGAAGAAGGAGAGATTCTTGAACAGACTGCATGATGAAATGCAGACTGTCCTCGTCAACATCTGTTTCCAGGATCTCGAAGAGCTAGTCGACTCTGCCATTCAGATGGACGGGAAGATTAACCAAGAAAACGACAACCGCAAACGTCGTATGATGCAGCAATTTGGATCCAGCAGTCACCAGAAGTACCGTCCCAACCCCTCACCAGGATATGCACCAAGAAACAATCGACCCCCAATGTCTCGCCCAAGCTACCCCAACCGTAGCAGAGGCAATGTGAAGACTGGAGGAAACAATCACAACTCCGGAAATGCCAACAATTTCAACCGTGCACCTCCCAAGAACAACAACAACAACACTGCACCCAGAACTAGTAGCAATGATGTGCCTGTCGCAGCAAAGGACAAGTCCCAGATCACTTGTTTTGAGTGTGGAGTGAAGGGTCACTATTCCAATGAGTGTCCCAAGAAGATTACCGGCACTGCCAATGTGAATGCCCCAGCTCAACAGCAGCGTCGTGTTCAACCAGGGAGAAGGTTTGCCCTAGGGAACCCTCACAACCGCAACGGTCGTCTCTTCCACATGAATGCCGAATAAGCCCAAGAAGCGCCAGATGTAGTGCTGGGTATGTTTTCTGTCAACTCAGTTTTTAGTAAGGGTATTGTTTGATTCGGGAGCATCGCATTCATTTGTCACTGAAGAATTTGCATGCACTAGTAAGATTCACCCAACCAACTTGAAGCATGTCATGATAGTTCAAATCCCCGGTTCAACAACCAAAGCTAGAAAAATTTGCAAAGCTGTGCATGCCTATTAGAATACATGGGATAGATTTTTATGCCAACCTAATTGTACTTGGAACCAAAGGATTGGAAGTAGTACTAGGTATGGACTGGATGTCAAGGCATAAAGGACTGATAGACTGTGCTAAGAAAGCCATCACCATGACCAGTAGCTCTAGAGTAATAGTAGAGCACATCTCTGAAACCTTACGTCGTCAATTCAAGTGCAACAAGAGTCTAGCCCTACCCACCATAGACCAAGTCAGAGTAGTCTGTGAATACCCAAACGTATTCCCCGAGGAATTGCCGGGTATGCCCCCGGATAGGGATATTGAGTTCATTATCGAACTAATCCCCGGAACCGGACCCATAGCCCAGAGACCCTATAGCATGAACCCCTCAGAGTTAGTGGAACTGAAGAAGCAATTGGATGCCATGTTAGAAAAAGGCTTGATTCAACCAAGCGCATCACCATGGAGATCACCAGTGTTATTCGTCGATAAGAAGGATGGAGGCAATCGTTTGTGCACAGATTACAGAAAGTTGAATGACGTCACCATCAAGAACAAGTACCCTTTGCCAAAGATAGAGGATCTATTTGATCAATTGACTGGAGCTCAGGTATTCTCAAAGATTGATCTTAGGACTGGTTATCACCAACTTAAGATTCGTGCAACGGATATTCCAAAGACCGCCTTTACTACTCGCTATGGTTTATACGAGTATACGGTTATGTCTTGTGGATTAACCAATGCCCCTACTTATTTCATGAATCTCATGAATAAGATCTTTATGAATTTCCTAGATAAGTTTGTAGTTGTGTTTATCGACGACATCCTTATCTACTCCAAGTTAGAAGAAGAGCATGAGTAACATTTGAGAATCATCCTAGAAACCCTGAGAGAGCATCAGTTATATGCCAAGTTCAACAAGTGTGAGTTCTGGCTGAAGGAAGTAGGATTCCTAGGACATATTGTGTCTGCCGGAGGAGTTTCTGTTGATCCTGCCAAGATCAAAGATGTCAAAGAATGGGAAGCCCCAACCACTCAAACCTAAGTCCGTGCATTTCTCAGATTAGCGGGATACTACCGCAAGTTCGTAGAAGGATTTTCGAGCATCGCCAGACCCATGACCCAATTGCTGAAGAAGGACAAGAAATTTGAATGGCCTGACAAATGTGAAGCCAGTTTCTAGGAGCTGAAGAAGAGATTGATATCAGCCCCAATATTGATCATGCCAGACATCAAGAAGCCGTTTGATGTGTATTGTGATGCATCCAAGATTGGTCTCGGATGTGTATTGATGCAAGAAGGCAAAGTCATCGTGCATCTGCCTCGACAACTGAAGCAGCATGAGCAGAACTATCAGACCCATGATCTTGAATTAGCAGCCGTAGTTTTGGCATTGAAGACATGGCGTCATTATCTAATGGGTAATCGATGTGAGATTTACTCCCATCACAAGAGCTTAAAGTATATCTTCACTCAGAAGGAGCTGAATATGAGGCAAAGGAGATGGATAGAGTTAATCAAGGATTATGACCTCGACATTCACTATCACCCCGGCAAAGCCAATGTGGTAGCGGATGCTCTTAGCAGATTGCCTTGTAGGCTTAACACCATGATCAAGGAGAAGCAGCCAAATTTGTATGAGTAGTTGGAGCAGTTCAGAACTGAATTAGTTAGCAAAGGATTCTTAGCTAGCATTGAACTTCAACCCACTTTGATTAGCCAAATCAAGGAAGCCCAGAAGGGAAATGAAAGTATCGACGGAATCAAATGTCGTATTGGTATAGGAAAGGTACCTGGACTCACTGAAGACGAAGAAGAAGTTCTGTGGTACAAAGGACATATCTGTGTGCCAGTAGATTCGGAGCTGAAGCAAGTTATCATGTAGGAAGCTCACGATACTCTTTATTTTATCCACCCCGAAGGAACGAAGATGTATCAAGATTTGAAAGAGAAATTTTGGTGGCACAAGATGAAGAGAGAAATCGGAAGCTACATCACCAAGTGTGACATCTGTCAAAGAGTGAAAGCAGAGCATCAGAAGCCTGCAGGACTATTGCAACCATTGCAGATTCTGGAATGGAAATGGGATTCTGTCGGAATGGAATTTATCACCGGTTTGCCTACTTCTAGTAGGGGAAATGACTCAATCTGGGTCATAGTTGATAGACTGTCCAAGGTAGCTCACTTTATACCTGTCAAGTAACCTACCAGAGTTCAAAGCTAGCAGAACTATATATTGCTAGGATTCTTAGTCTGCATGGAACCCCCAATACCATAGTATTAGATCGAGGAACCCAGTTTACCTCGAGATTTTGGCAGAAAGTTCAGGAAGGATTGGGAACCAAGTTGAACTTCAGCACCGCTTATCACACGCAAACTGATGGACAGACTGAGAGAGTCAACCAGATCCTAGAGGATATGTTAAGAGCTTGTGTGTTGGAATATGGATCAAAATGGGAAGACTGCCTGCCTTTCGCAGAATTCTCATATAACAACAGTTATCAAGCTAGTTTGCAAATGGCACCATTTGAATTCCTATACGGAAGAAAGTGTCACACCCCTTTGAATTGGTTGCAAGTAGGAGAGAGTCAAATCTTTGGACCCGACATTCTTCGAGAAGCCGAAGAGAAGGTTCACAAAGTCCGTGAGCACCTCAGGACTGCCCAATCCAGACAGAAGAGTTATGCTGACAAGAGAAGGAGATACCTGATTTTCAATGTCGGAGATTTTGTATATCTCAAGGTTTCGCCATTGAAGGGAACTCAACGCTTTAGTTTGAAAGGAAAGTTAGCCCCCAGATATATCGGGCCCTTCAAGATTCTGAACCGCCGAGGAGAAGTATCATATCAACTGGAACTACCTGAAGAGATGTCAGCCATCCACAGTGTGTTCCATATCTCGTTACTTCGCAAATGCCTGGAAGTGCCGGAGAAGACTGAAGTTTTCAAGAACATCGATGAAAGAGCTGTTGAGATCAACAATGACCTGACCTATCGTGAAGTGCCCATCCGTATCTTGGAAGAAGCTTATAGAACCACCAGGACCAGGAGTATCAAGTTTCTCAAGATTCAGTGGAGCAACCATAGCGAAGAGGAAGCCACTTGGGAGCGAGAAGATTACATTAGGACAGAGTTCCCAAATCTCTTTAGTTCCTAGTTTTCTTTGTAAATCTTGGGACGAGATTTTTTTTAAGGGAGGAAGGTTTGTAACATCCCAAAACTTCAATTAAGATCCAAATCATCAAAATTAGGGTTAACAAAAAAACTTTTCCAATTAAAATTATTAAAGCATTCATATGTGTGTGCATTTAAAATAGGAGTTGTTTGAATTGCCATGATTAAGTGATCCATTGCTTGTAAAATGATTCTTAGGTGAATTAAACATCATCTAGATCATTCCCAAACAAATTCCAAAGACAAACAAATCAAAATGAATAAAAGAAGCAGATGCTCATTTGTGCCATTTTAATCAACATGCCTACTTTGCCTATTCCTAGAACTCAAAATTTAACAGAAAAAATTGTGGATCTTTGCACCCCTTGCTAGTACACATAATGATGTACCAACGCCCACTTTGTGATCTGCAAAAAACATTCAAGCTCTAAATTTAAATGACATTTCAAAATTGAATCTAATGTAGGTACCAAGATCACCCTATTTCAAAAACCACTCAAATGAGCTCAATTTTCAAAACCCAAGCACCCACAGAGTCTCAAGCTTATACCTAGCACACCCACCCAAAATATTTTCAAAATTCAAAAGTAAGTTTCTTGCGGCTATTTCCACAAACACTTGGCAGGCAAGGTTTAAACTCCAAAACTAGCTCACTATTTTGTACAGGGTTTTGCCCCCATTTGATCTCCATTTAATCCCTTTGTCTCCCTTTGATCAAACCAGGCTAGTAGCACCCCATACCCTACCCCCTAGTAGCAATGCCAAGCCATGCGGAGCACATGCTTGCCGGCCGACCATGTCATCGCTGCAGCAGACCACCCCTCTCCCTCCACCATGCCTAGTAGCTAGCCCGGACCTCACCGCCACTCTCTGTCCCCTCCCCGAGCCAAGCCAGAGTGTGGACCACCGCCAATGCGCCGCGCCCAGTGTGTCTGCACCATGCCGAGCACGCGCCAGAGCGCCGCGCCTGACACGCGTGTACACGCCGCCCCTCGACCGCAGCTCGTGCCCACCGCGTCGCCACGACCCTAGGAACACCGCAGACATGCCCGTTCGCCGCCCCTCGCACCACGGCCATCGCTCGCCGTGAAGACCGCCGCCTCTGCCGCTCAGAGCGTGCGCACTGCCCGACCAAACGTCACCGTCCCTAGGCCCGCATTTACCCTGTAGAGCACCGCCAGGAGACCAGCCACCGTCCCCTACCTCGAGCCACGCCGCTAGCATGTTGTGCAGCCCTCGCCTGAGCTGCTCGCCCATGCCTTTCGGTCGCATCGTCGGGCTATAAATAGAGGCCACCTCCAGCCATTTTCTGCACACCACTCACCTCCCCTCTTGCCACTGATCAGTCCCCACTTCTCCTCGGAGCCGCTCGAGCTTGTAGTCACCAGAATTTCACCAGAGCTGGTCGCCTCTGGAGGAGAAGGGCCCCACTGATTGCGACCACCCCCGGAGCTGCCTCGACCGTCCCTGAGTTCGCCGTCGACCACCAGTTCGTTTGCCCCCATCGCCGTTGTTGCTGGAGCCCTAGTACGCCCCCTAAGCACCCCCCCCCCACCGAGCCGCTAGGGTTAAACCTCGCCGGCGACAGGTCCGTCGTCGACGACGAGCCCCAGCCGTCGATCGTAGTTCTAATCTAACAGCCCATATCGCCCTGTACCGCTTTGCGTGTTATGAGCCTCTGACCGGTGGACCCCCCTATCAGCTGTGCCCCACGCCGCGTAGTGTCACTGGGCCGGCCCGTTAGCTTTCCCGCGCGACCCATTTAATTCAAATTAGGATTTTTCTTTTTAGTTTGAACCTAGTTCTGTCCCTTAGTTTGAAAATCAATTTAGAGAGATTTACAAATCCAAATGGAGTGATTCCAATTTTGTTAGAAAGCTACTGAAAAGATCTATCCAAGGCCGTTGGATTTAATTCAATTAGAATTAGAGATTTTCCCTAGTAAAAATAACAAGACAGAAGCATTTGCACCTTGCAACATTTTTTATAAAATCAACCATGATAGCTTTTGAGTTGATTCCAACTCTCAAAAATCACATTTCACCATATCTATCTGAATATGTAATAATATTAAATTTTACATGCAGTGACTTTGGACTAGTACCAAAATAATGCTATATAGGCATTTCTAGTCAGTTTAAATCATTAAATAATGAATTTAAACCAAAGTCATTGTGATCCAACCCTTAAATCACATTCCCACATGTTAGAATATGTGGTGATGACATGTGTCCACATGATCCCATATTTGAAGTGGCGAATATTAAATCTTAGTTAAATTTTCAATGAGTAGAGATTACTTTTCTAAAATAAAGAGAAGGAAACTATTTAATAAAACTTGTGATGCTTGTGATGATAATAGATCATCCAATGTGTGCCTTCAAGTGCTATTTAGACTAGTTAAGTATTGTTTGGTGATTGTGTACTCCGTATGTATTTATAGACGATAGAGCCGACCAAGCTTTTGAGGAGGAGGAGTTCTACCAAGAAGAAGAAGAAGAAGAAAACTTCGACCACTGCACCAACCAAGGCAAGCTACTATTGGCAAGCTAACACTTGCAAGTCCTATACTAGCAAGCCACCATTAACAAATTAAGTTAGATGATTGAGCAAATATGCTTTAGGCATGCTTTGATTATACCACTTTGACTAGTATTTACCCCAAGTCTTATTTTCAAGCCTTACTTCCTTTACTTTACCCAAGTTCTTTACTTGTTTTGAATGTAGAATAAAGAGTATAAAACTTGACCTATATAGAACCCTTTAGATGTCATTCTATGGCATGAGATTGATCCCATCATTTTCCACCTTAGTGAACACTCTTAATTTAGTGGTTTAGAGTAGATAAAAACTTGAGTCACTTTAGATGGGAATACTTGGTGAAAATGAATTATGAAAACCTTGGAATGATGAGTCATTCTATTGAGATGATTTGACATGTGTTGAGAAACACAAATGGTTTATGATGGTGAAAATGTTGAGGCATGAGCCATAACCCTTTTATAAAACTGATGGTTGGATTCGGATGCGATACCATTCCAAATTTACCATGCGGGAGAGGTCTGAGCTGAGGCTACCTCTCAATGTTGTCCACCTATGGAGTGCCCAAGATGACAGATGGTCATGGTTTGGAGGCCATGCTCATAGGAGAGGTGCTTATACTAGGGTGTGTAAAGGAAAGGTTATGTTTGATTATCTGCATACTAAGTATGATGATTCAGGGTTATCCCTGACAGATGTACCGAATCTTGTGGTGAAAGTGTACCACCTCTGCAGAGTGTTAAACTATTCGAATAGATGCGTCCGCGGTTATGGACAGTTGGAATGGCCATATTGTTTCGTTGTCAAATGTTTTCAAAATAAATGATGAAAGGAATGATGAATCTTGACTTGACCATAACAGGGTTGTGTTTATGACAATAGCTTCCCACCTTAAGTGATTCTTGAACTTTATTTTATCTTTCTTTGCTTCTGAACTCAGCTTAGGTTTCAAACTTAACTTTATAGTTAAACTTAGAGTAGCACTTTAACTTAGAACTATACTACTTGTTAGTGGTAGTTTGTGAGTACTTAAAGAGTACTCATGGCTTTTGTCCCTGGCTATTCTCATGGCCAGACTATGAAGGAGACTACCAAGATGATGGCCAGTAGGACGGCTATGATAACTAGGACTATCTGCCTTCGTCAGCATTGCCTGTGCCCCTGAAGATGGACCCCACCGCTACGCTTATCTTTTATTCCGCTGCTTGTAGTATTAAGACTGGATCATGAGATCCTTATTTGTGTAAGACCTTATGTATGGTTTGTAATGGATGATGTACTATGATATCCAATCTGATATGTCTCGCAAAAATGGTAATCCTAGGATTGTGATGAATGACATAACAGGCATCTGGGATTAAAAATCCAGGTGTTGACAATAGGTCACAGTCAAAAACAAGCTCCTTTTACCACTTAAGCATGAACTTTCCTACTCTTTTCCAATCCAAACCAAACTATTTGAAAACAATTGCATGAAAGAGGGGGTCCAACCAATTTATTCAGCAAACTAAGAAAACCAAGCAAACAAAAAAAACAAAAACAAGAAAGAAGACGCTCCAAGAACAACACAACTATGCATGAAACAATAAAAATGAAGTGTTTGGAAGAAACCGGGGATTTTTATTGGGCATCCCCAAGCTTTAATGCTTGTACTCCTTGGATATTTATTGGAGTGACACACGTGGCATCTCCAAGCTTGAGCTTTAGTCCGTCCTTCATCTCATTACTCATTCCTTCCATACACCTGAAATTTTTCTTCATACAAAACTTCACACAATCTTTATTAGCAACATTAGTGCACTCAAGATAATAAGTCTTTAAGTTCAGTTTAAACACCAATAAAACTTCCATTAAAACACAAGCTACTGTAGAACTTTCCTCAAAAATCTCAATTCCCCAAAATAAATCAAAAAGGAACCAACTAGAAGCAAATGCAAATAATGGCAGAAATCTGTCAAAACAGACCAGCAGGTAAAAACCAATTTTTTCGAAGACCTTCTGTTTCTCAAATAAAAAAGTGTTGAACTAGCGAAAGTTAGATAACAACCTGGGGCACCAACACAAAAATGCATGCCTTAAAAAGACGTACAGAGATTTTACACGAATATTTACGGTGAAGCACAAAAATCTGTTTCGGGACAGCAACTTTCCCAATCATTACTTCTCTCTCATTAGAGGTTAATCTTGGCACAAAAAGCAAATAAAAAGGACAATGAGCGGTTATTACTGAAGCAATGACTTCCAAGACTCATCTAAAACTTTTGGGTTATCTCCCAATAAGTACTCTTCTTTAACGCCTTTAAGTTAGGCATAAGAAGCAAGGAAAAAAATCAAGTGTTCTCAAATGAAGAAGCATTAAGAGCAAATTTTGTTTTCATAGGAAAGGCAAAAGAAATCTTCTCTCTCTTCTTAGGGAAGTGTTCTATACCTTTCTTGAGTGGGAGTTGATATTTAATGGTGCCTTCTTTCTGATGGGTTCGTAGCATGGAAAACAAAAAATTTCTACCGCAAGAACGAACAAAACCTAGATCTAATCTAGATAAAAGCCAAGATCTAATCTATTAGACATGAGCAACGAGATAGATGGGAACTAACCCTCGTAGATCCGAAAGCGTTAACGAGATTAGATCTCGTGGTTGATGTAGTCGATCACTTGCCGATCTCAAGATCGTGTGGACGATCCTTCCGACGTCGCGTTCCAGCAGCGCTTCCGCCTTTGGTCAAGTAGACGATCCTTCCGGCGTCGCGTTCCAGCAGCGCTTCCGCCCTTGGTCAAGTTGACGATCCTTCCGGCGCCGCAATTCGGCAGCGCTTCCGCAGTCGGTCACACGTGCGGAGTCGAAGCAGACCTTCCTCTCCCCGTTCCAGCGAGCAGCGGAGGTAGTAGATCTTCTCCACGGAATCCCAGCAGCACGACGGCGTGGTGGTGGTGGTGGAGTAGAGAATTTTGCAGGGCTTCGCCTATGCCTATGCAGAATATGGTGGAGGAGAGAGGCGGCAGAGATTGGACGTTATGAGAGCGTGAGAGGAGGGGGCGCCCCTGCCCCTCTATTTAAAGAGGGGAGGGCGCGCCAGGGAAGGGGAGTCCTTGTAGGACTCCCCTCCTATGGGGCCGGCGGGTTGGGGAGGTGGGGAGGAATCCTCCTCCCCCACGACTCCTTATCTTGACCCAACAGGACTCCTTGATCCCTATCTTGATTTTCAAGCAAACTCCAAGATATCTTCTAGAACCTTCCGGAACATTCCGAAACCTTCTAGAATCCTCATACAAACACTCCGGAACATTTCCTATCTCATAAAATGATCTCCTATATATGAATCTCATTCTCCGGACTATTCCGGATCTCCTCGTGATGTCCCGGATCCATTCCGAGACTCCGAACAACATTCGGTCTCCAACGCACATTCCATATCTACTTAAAATAACTTCGAACCTTAAGTGTGTCACCCTACGGTTCGTGAATATGTAGACATGACAGAGACACATCTCATATCAATAACCATCAGCGGGACCTGGAGATCCATAATGGCTCCCACATACTCAACGATGACTTTGCGATCGATTGAACCATTTACATACGAAATGAATTCCCTTTGTCTCACGATATTATACTTATCTGAGGTTTGATCGTTGGTATCTCCATACTTAGTTCTACCTCATTACTGATAAGTACTCTTTACTCGTTCCGTGATATGTCATCCCTTGTGACCTAGTCACATGCTTGCAAGCTAACTAGATGACATTCCACCGAGAGGGCCCAGAGCATATCTATCCGTCATATGGATGGACAAATCCCAATCTTGGTTCATGAGCTTCAACACATAGAATACCCAATGACACTTTTATAACCACCCAGTTACGAAGCGGCGTTTGATGTCATCAAAGTATTCATCCAGTGATGGTGATTAACATAACCTCATGGTCGAAGGAATAGGTTACTATGTGTTTGAAAGCTTACAGCAATACGAACTTAATGACTTGATCTTATGCTACGCTTACTATGGGTGTGTGTGTCCATCACATCATTCTCCTAATGATATGACCTTGTTATTAATCACATCCTAATGTCCATGATCAGGAAACCATAATCATCAATTAATCAACAAGCTAGTTCAACAAGAGGCTTACTAGGGACTCTCTTATGTTTACAAAACACACATGTATTAGTGTTTCCTAATAATACAATTATAGCATGGGATGTAAACATTCATCATAAACACAAAGATATAATAATAACCACTTTTATTATTGCCTCTTGGGCATATCTCCAACACTTTCATATCAATAATGGCACCAACAGTTCTAAGAAAAGGTCTTCCCAAAGTAATAGGACAAGAAGAATTGCATTCAACATCCAAAACATAGAAATCAACGGGGACATAGGCATTGTTAACCATAATAAGAACATCATTAATACTCCCCATGAGTTTATTTTTAGCATTATCATCAAGTGGGACACTCAAATAACAATCTTCCAATGGTGGAAAATCAAGCATATCATAAATCCTTCTAGGCATAATAGAAACACTACTATCAAGATCACATAAAGGTTTAAAATCAAAATCATTCACTTTCATATTAATGATGGGTTCCCAACCATCTTCTTGTTATATAGGAATAGAAGCTTTATGTTTCATCTTTTCTTATGAGAGCATCAGTAATGTGTTTTGTAAAAGCCATATTCATAGCACTAGCATTAGGACTTTTAGCAAGCTTTTGTAGGAACTTAATAACTTAAGAGATGTTGCAACCAGCAAGATCAAAATCATAATTATCATCTAAAGTAGTAGAGCTATTACTAGCCTCAACACTAGTGTTAGTGATAGTAGAAACACTAATGTTTCTAGCAATTTCATCTTCTCTTTCCCACTTAGCATGCAATTCAGCTAATAGTCTAACATTTTCATCAATTTTAACTTGTATGGCATTAGTAGCAGCAAAGGGATTCTCACTAGTTTTAGGTTTAGCAGCCATTTTATTCAAAGAAGATTGTGCTTTAGCCAAAGATGCTATATTTCTTTCAGCATTAGAGAGTTTCTCCTCAATAGTTTTATTGAAAGAAGTTTGTTTACTAATAAAATCTTTAAGCATAACTTCAAGTTCCGAGGGAGCACACCTATTATTATTGTAGGAATTTCCATAAGCATTACCATTATTGGGAGGATATGGCCTATAATTATTATTACCAAAATTATTCATGTAGGCATTATTGCTAAAATTGTTATTTCTTATAAAGTTCACATCAACTTGCTCTTCTTGAGCAACCAAAGAGGCTAAGGGAACATGATTTGGATCAATATGAGCCTTCATCTTAACAAGCATAGACATAATACCATCAATTTTATCACTCAAGGAAGAGGTCTCTTCAACAGAATTTGCCTTCTTACCTTGTGGAGCTCTTTCAATGTGCCATTTAGAATAGTTAACCATCATATTATCCAGAAGCTTTGTTGCAGCACCCAAAGTAATGGTCATAAAGGTACCTCCAGCAGCAGAATCCAATAGGTTTCTTGAAGAATAGTTCAATCCTGCATAAAAAGTTTGGATAATCATCCAAGCAGTCAGTCCATGAGTGGGACAATTCTTTACCAAAGATTTCATTCTTTCCCAAGATTGAGCAACATGTTCATTATCATATTGTTTAAACTTCATTATTTCACTTCTCATAGATATAATCTTAGCGGGAGGATAGTATTTTCCAATGAAAGCATCTTTGCATTTAGTCCAAGAATCAATATTATTCCTAGTTAAGGAATTCAACCATTCTTTAGCTTTTCCTCTCAAAGAGAAAGGAAACAATTTAAGCATAATAATATCTCCATGTATATCCCTATGCTTTTGCATCTCACAAAGTTCAACAAAGTTATTTAGATGAGCAGCAGCATCTTCATTACCAATACTAGAAAAATTTTCTCTCATAACAAGATTGAGTAAAGCAGGTTTTATTTCAAAGAAAGTAGCTTCAGGAATAGGTGGAGCAATAGGTGTGCACATGAAATCATTGTTGTTGGTGCTAGTGAAGTCACACAACTTAGTGTTGTCAAGAGTAGTCAGATTTTTGTGTTTTTAATAAAGAAAGCAAACTAGTAAAACTATTTTTTTGTGTTTTTGATAAAGAAACAAGCAAACAAAGAAGAAATAAACTAAGCAAAACAAAAACAACAAAGTAAAGAGATTTGTTATGAGGGACTCCCCTTGTGAAGATGTCCTTGACTCCCCAGCAACGGTGCCAGAAAATATACTTGCTGACTCGTTTATTAACGAGCTTGTTGGGGAACCCCAAGAGGAAGGTAAGATGAGCACAACAGTAAGATTTCCCTCAGTTATAAAACCAAGGTTATCAATCCAGTAGGAGCAAGGAAACACCTCAAAGGTGTTGCTAGCTGGACTTTGGCAGGGCGCACCACCGGCGCCACCAGCAACGTGGAAACCTGCACAACACAACCACAGAACTTTGCCCCCAACTTACAGCGAGGTTGTCAATCTCACCAGTTTTGCTGAAAACAAAGGATTAAATGTATTATGTGGAAGAAAGTAATAGTTTGCAGAAAATAAACAGAAAGCAGTAAACAGTTGATTGTAGATTGATAATAAAAGAAAGGACCGGGGTCCATAGTTCACAAGTGGTGGCTCTCCTTAAGATAGATGACATGTTGGGTGAACAAATTACAGCGGGGCAATTGACAAACATCGAGAAAGCAATACATGCATATACTAATCATCTTGACTCCTTTGAGATTCGGTTGGGCATTACAACATTATACATAGATCGTAATCCAACTACATTTATGACTAATAATCCACCTTCAGGTTATCATCCGAACCCCCTCCAGTTTTAAGTTGCAAGCAACAAATAATTGCATTACACATTGCATGTAAAGTAAACAATATGATTGTTCTATGAACAAAGGATTGTTGTTTTCTCCCTAGTAGCAACAACACATCTAGTACCTTAGAGATTTCTGTCACTTCCCCAGATTACTAGAGGCATGAACCCACTATCGAGCATAAATACTAACTCTTGGAGTTGATAGAATCTACTTGGCCAAGATAGCTACTAACAACGGAAAGCATGCAAGATCACAAATAACAAAGACATGATAGAATCAATAATCAATCTGAAATAGCATCTCAATATCCATCGGATCCCCGCAAACACAACATGTAGGAATGAAAAATAGATGATCTTGATCATGAATGGAGCTCACAAGATCTAAACATGATTGCACAAAGAAGCAGAACCAGCCATCTAGCTACTACATGGACCCGTAGTCCAGAGATGAACTACTCACGCATCACACCGAAGGCTTGCATGGTGATGAAGAAGGCCTCCAGGGTGAATTCTCCCCTCTGGCAGGGTGCCGGGAAGAGCTTCAGATCCCTCCCGATCTAGGGATTGAGATGCCGGCGGCTACAGACTATTTCGTGGAATTTTGATCGGGTACTTAGGGTTTCTGTATCAGACGCATCTTATAGGCGAAAGGGGAGGTCGAGGGGGTACCCCAGGCGGCCAGACCACCCCCTGGCGCGGGCCAGGCTTGGCCGCATGGCCAGGTGGTGTGGCGGCCCCCTGGCTCCTCTCCGTCTCGTATTCTGGCTCCGTGTGTCCCTTGGTGAAAAACTGACTTTGGCTTGTGTCCCGTCGAATTACGAGAATATTCATTTTTCTGACTTTCCTGGAACCAAAAACAGCAGAAAACAGGTAGTTGGCACTATAGCTCTTGTTAATAGGTTAGTCCAAGAAAGTGTATAGAAAGTACTCCAAAGTGTGGACAAAACATAAGAAAGTAGATAAAAACCAAGCATGGAACATCAAAAATTATGGATATGTTAGCAACGTATCACAGCTCCCCTTTGTGCGGCTCGTCCAAGTGCTAAAGCTGCAGCACCTCCGAGGTATCAACACGTCCGGAGTGGAAGGTCACATGACAGACTGCTAGGTCTGCATGTGCAAGACAAGCATAAGAGGAGTGGCGGCTGGGTGGAATGCTCAACCCTATTCAGCTCGCCTCACTCTCTCTTATATAGGCATCCCTGATGGGCTTCTACATTAGTAGTTGAAAGAACATTTCATGTTTTCCTATGTTTTGCGTGTTAGATAACAATACTATGGAGATTATTCATGTGCGCTAAGTGTGCAAGAAGCTTTGAGGGGGGCCGGATAATCCGCCCCACCAAGGGCCGGATAATCCAGCCTACCTCTTTTCTCAAAGAGAGCCAAGGCGCGTCGCTCGGTATCCGGTCGGATTTTCTCCTAGAAAATCTGAACTGGGGCGGTTTTTCCTTCCCAGGCCGGATAATCCAGCTGTAGCATGGGCCGGATAATCCGGCCCCCAGTTTTCGAGCAAAAGGGCCAAGGCGCGTCGCTCGGTATCCGGTCGGATTTTTCTCCCAGAAAATCCAAACTAGGGCGGTTCTTCCTCCCCAAGCCGGATAATCTGGCCCTCGCATATGACCGGATAATCCGGGCCCCCAGAAGTTGATCAAGGGCAAGCTCGGCGTGACGCTCTGATAAGGGGCAGACTATCTGCCGGATATTCCGAGTCTGGGGCGGTGTTTTCCCTAGGCCGGATAATCCGGCCCTCACTTGGGCCAGATAATCCGGCCCCCAAAGTGTCCAACGGCTGGTTTTTGAAGGGGGTATAAATACCCCTCCTCCCCCAACGTTCAGAACTCTTGGTTCATTCGAAATTGTCCAGACATTGTGCAAGAGCTCTCATTCTCGATCTCCCACTTCAACCACCCGAAGGTCTTGATCTTTGGGGGAATTGAAGGAGGAGAAGTTCATCATCATCATCAAGAATCAAGCGCTTCAACTCCTCTCCATTCACTTCGAGAAATCCCTGATCTAGTATTCTTGTCAATACCTAGATCTTGTTTATTGTATTTGATAACTTTGTTCTTGTGGTAGCTTGTTGTCATTTCGGGAGCCTCCAAGTTGTTGTGGAGTTGTTGCCCTGCTAGTTGTGTAAAGGCGTCGGTGCCCGCCTCGAAGGGTACCTATAGTGGAAAGGTGGATCAGGCCTTCGGTGGCGAGATCCATCGGAGAATAGGCTGAGGCCTATTGTGGCGTGGTGGTCTTAGTACCGCACACCCCTCCAACGCAGACGTACTTCCCTTAACAAGGAAGAAACTGCGGTCAAACAAATCCTATGTCTCCGCGTGCTTTACTTCGGTTTACCCGTTCCTCTTCCACTCGCTCTTTATATATATATGCCTGATTTCGAACAAGTTGCCTGATTTATGGATATTCAAGGAACATTATAAAAACTCATGGATACATATGAAATACAATCATCTCTATGATTGCCTCAAGGGCATATTTCCTTCATATATATGCATATGCCATACTTGACAAGTTCCAGAAATGTGGATCATGTAGTGTCCTAGAATGAATCTAGAATTATGAGTGCAATTTCGGATGTATCGGAATTTTTCGGGTCTACTCTGACTTGAGTCTGGTGGGTATACATAACATAGTTCTTTCACCCGGACTTAGTTTGGACTCAATTCTGAAATTCTAACCCACCCAGAATTGCGTTAGAAATTCCAAACTCATTCCAAACGGCCTGAACTAAGTCTAACCGGTTTGAACGAGGGGCTCTCTCTTCAACCCTACCTCATTTCCCCCAACTCCACACTATTCTAGCCACCGCCACCACTAGTTCCATGCCTCCGGTGAGCTGTGTATACGCACGGAGTTCTAGATCCGCTTCAAGGTGCCTCGTTGTGCACTTTAGAGGGGTTCCACCTAAGAAATTTCCTTGTTCTTTGTTGTTTGGAGGAGTTTGGGCATCTACACATCAGGCTCCCTCTGTAGAAGAGTCTCTCCACCAAGTTAGGGCAAGATATTTGATGGATTTGGGTAATCCTTGTGCCCCCTCTCTTATTCTGTCTTTCCCCCTTGTTGCTCTACTTTTAGATGGGGATTTTAGGTTTTAGGGATAAATCTTGTCATCCAAGGCTACCCACGTCAATTCATAGATTTCTTAGTCATCTTGTTGCAATTTGGATAAGTTTTTGAGCAGTTTATAAACAAACCTATCCACCCGGAGTAGATCCGGATTTGGCCCGGAATTTCCAACGCGCTCAGAACTAGTTCGGGATTCTAAACTTATTCCGGCTCGCTTGGAATTCTGGACCATTATGATTTGCCCAGTTTTGTTGAAAAACTCACATCTTTTGAATTGCAATTCTTAGGTTTTCCTCCTTATGGCATATGTACTCATATCCTCCACCGTATCTTAACTATTTCTAACAGGTGATGGTAATTAATGTTGGTCACTCCAAAAGTATGTGCCACCCTGGTCGACCCGAGGGGTCAAGGACTGGCCCTCACTGTGCTGCTAATAGGAGTGATGGGACCGGTCCTAGGCCTAGGAGGGACAGGGGACGTGGAGGTGGCTCTGCTCAAAGGATTGGTCAAGAGGAGATAAAGTAAGAAGACATTGAACCTGAGGATCTCCCCCAACAATATCAAAATTATGCCTTGTCCTTAGTGGCATGGCATTCGTAGAAAGGACCCCTACCGGTTTGTGCAGCGAACATGTGACACTAATCCTAGGTTTTAGACTCTTTTTCACTAAAGGGCTTGGAATGAATTCTATATGACTCTCGTCTCTCAAGTTGCCCTTCAACATACCCTTGATGAAGAGTACTATAATGAGTAAAAGACCACTTGTCTTCACCATATTCATGATACTCTTGAGAAGTTGGATGTGTTGAAGATAGCTCTTATCAATCAAGCCTATTGTCTGGAGCTTATTAGTCAATTCGATTGCATTGTGTATTTTTATGGAGACTCAGCGAGGACCATGTCATGGATGTCCCACGATGAAAAAGTTGTGAGCAATATGAGTGAGTTTGCTGCTAGTTTGGGGTACACTTGGAGCTTCAAAGTTCACAATTCTTGTTTGCCCATGTTGCGCCCAATTTTTGCTATCCTTCTGATGAGCCTGCTTACCATTCATCGCTGGCATGTATCCTCACTACAATTTGGTTGCCAAGATTCTGCATGAGAACATTATGATCAAGCC
Source organism: Avena eriantha (assembly GCA_910589775.1). Lineage (NCBI taxonomy): Eukaryota > Viridiplantae > Streptophyta > Magnoliopsida > Poales > Poaceae > Avena > Avena eriantha. Next base: position 143,006,151 of record OU342744.1, on the reverse strand, counting down.
TAATGATGTCTCAACGATTTGTGGCATTATGATCAATCTCATGTATCTTACCAAGACTAGCTGTCTGAGAAAGATTGATTTCATGGATTTGATTTATAAGGATGTCATGAGTGGATCTGAGGAGAAGAGGACACCGGCCTATGCACCGTTCATTCATAGGTTCATCAACCGTACGTGTTGTTGGTCTGGAAGTCATGGCTGATCTTTTTGTTGTTGAGCCTGAAGTGTTTACTCAAGTTTTTATCGAAGGCCTTGCAATTCCTGAGTATGCAAAGGACAAAGGACCGAGGGTTGAGGAGTCTAGTGGTACCCGTGGTCCCTACAAGAAGAAGAAGAAGAAGAAGAAGAAAATCAAGTGGAAGAGGTCTATCAAGAGCATCTTTCTTATGTGCAAATCTGATAATGCCCATGCTTTTGAGGAAAATGAGAGGTCTAAGGTGCTTGCTAGGGCATAAAATGCACGTCGCCGTGCTCAGTGTGAAGATGCGCAAGATGGTTCATATTTGGCTCCAAGTACTTTAGTTGAGTATGACAACCCTTATGCAAATGATGATGAAGTCAATCAACCACACCGCCGTGAAAACGAACCAATTGAAGACATCGATGAGACTGCAGACGAGTCCTTAGGTGGTGAGGAGTAGCTTGGGTGGTTGTTAGCCTCGCATACTTCTTTTCTCCTTTTTGGTGCTTCGGTGCCAAAGGGGGAGAAGTGAGTAGAGTTCTATTAGGTTGTTCACCGGGTATAATGGGTAGTTGCAGGTTGCTATTTGGATCTTATTTGCTATCTAACTGTCTAGAACTTATGTTATTTGTGGTACTATGCTGGTGTGGTTGTTTGGATAAGCGTTCCTCTATTTAAATTCATGGACCTCTTATATGTGTTGGTGTTTATTTGTGTCCATGAACTATTTGTTTATCTTGTCCATGCCATGTTTTCCCTTATACATCTTTACCATGGCTATGTTTCTCTAGTGATAGGGGGAGTTTCTTTTCCCATCTTGTGTGCACTTTGCATTCCAACGCACAAAAAAGTTCTATTAGTGCACACCTTTAGGGGGAGCTCTACTTATCTCTTTTTGAAACCCCCTTTTAATAGCATCATAACATATTTTTGTGAGAACTCTACCTAGTTGTCATCTTACGCCAAAACGGGGGAGATTGTAAGGGCGTGTTGCCCTTAATTATGTTTTGTCGAAGATGGCACTAGTTTTAGGGGACTAATGTTTTATTCTAGTGTATACTCAGGTCTTAGTCCCACACGGTGCTCTTGGTGTTTGGAACGTGACCCCCCATTTGGAAAGGAAAAAGGAGTGGCAACGTATCTCTTTTTGTATTCGTTTTACTTCTTAAGTGTTAGGTATGCCACACTATTAGGAGGGTGGCTTGGTGTTTGATAGGGGATGATCTATCATCAAGATCCATCATACAAAGCCTTTCTACCTATCCAAAAAAGGGCTACCTAAGAAAGCTCATCAGAAACTCAACATATGCATTTTCTGGAACATCCGGAATCAATCCGAAATTCTAGATGCAATTCCGGGTGAGTCGGAAGATTCTGAGTTGACTCTGAGTCTATTCCAAGGGGTGTACTGGGAGCAATTGCTTGACTGGAACCATCTCGGAGTCAGTTCGGAGTATTCCGACTAGCTCCGGAATTCCAAACTCATTCCGGATGCCCCAGTAAATGTCCAAACAACTAGTTTCTGGTTGATCTTTATAAGACCTAGCTTCTTCTACCTCAGTGACCTATCTTGCTGTGCACAAAATAAAAGAGGCCACCATTGTTGAGCACCACCCAAAAGCTTGAGATCTCCCCATTCCTGCACCCAAACTCGAATCCCTTTGAGGAATAAAGATAGGAGATCTAGATCTACGTTTTCACCAAGCCGATTTGGATTCCCCTCGAGTTTATCAAGCTACTTGTTGCTCTTAGGTTTATTGCGAAACCCTAGACGAGCTAGGTCACGCGAAAGCTTCCGGGTGGTGGATTTTTTTTGGGAAAGTTTGTGAGGGTTTGAAGAATATCTTAAAGTCTACCATGAGTGAGCTATTCTTTCTTGGGATAGCCTCAGAGAAGAATGTGAGCCTTTGTGGTTTGGGGAATCATTCGTGAGACCTCACACCTCTTCAACGTATCTCTCCCAAGGGATCGAACACGGAAATACATCTTCGTCTCCGCGTGCTTCGGTTATTCCTAACTCTAATTCCTTACTTATGTTGTTTACTTTGTGATAGCCTTGTAGTTGAAGTATCTTGTAGCATTATCTAGATTGCCTCACCTAGTTTGTTTTAGGCACTTATATTTCGTAAAGCTTAAAACTTGCGAAAGATTATACTTACTCTTTTACTTGGTGTCGTTGGAGACCGGATGTGGCGCCGAGTCGTCAATTTGGTCGCTGGGATCGGTGGCGGCGGAGGAGCGACGGAAAAGTAACGCTTTGCACCTGCAACCACCCCATCCACGCGGTACATAATTTTCGCGGCACTGTATAATTTTTTACGTAATTTTCGGGGCACTGTATAACTTTTTACGTGCCGGGTCGGGATACGGGACGTGGTAGCTCCGCGAAATCTGGTCGCGCGATTTTTACTGGACTGGCCACTGTTAACTGTTGATGCATTTCACTCTGTTTTTCTTAATTTGATCCGTCTCTCTCCACTGTGGCCCAGCAGTACATATACACACAATGCGCTGCCAGAAAGATAACCCAGACTCAGAGTCCTCCGCTCTCATCTGCTCTCTCTGTCCCTCTGCTCTGCCATCTCTGCCGCATCCCAACTCCTCCTCCGGCCTTTTACCACACCAAGAACCCCACGCCCCGCCGCCATTGCCGCTGCCATGCTGTCGCGGTATAACAATTCGCTCTGGATGGCGGAAGAGGGCGGCCAAGAACAGGGCCTCGGCCACGAGCAGTCGGCGGCGGCGGGGATGCTGCCGATGATGAGGCAGGAGGCTGGGCCCCACCACGACCAGCACCTCCTGGCTATGGCCTCTGGGGGAGCCGGAGATTTCCGCGCTCCGGGGATGCTTGATGAGGACTGGTACTTCGACGCCGACACGCACGCGGGTGGCGACGCCGCCGCGCGCGTGTCGATGGCCATGGTGCCGGCTTCTATGGGAGCACCGTGTTCCGGCCCCGGCTTCGGGGCCAGTTCGCAGATGTTCCCGCTCCTCAACCTAGGAGGCGCCGGACCGTTCGACGTCTCCGGGTTCGACCTCGGCGGCTCCGGCAATGTCGGCGGCGATTTCATGGCGTTCCTTGGCGCCGGGAGCGCTTCGAACTCCGCCCCGATTTCACTGCTGACGCATGGGAACACAGGCTTCCTCGGCTCGTTCGGTGGCTTTGGCCCCGCGCCGCAACAATTGACGGAGTTCGGCGGCCTCGCCGGTTTCGACACCGCCGCCAGGGACGGGAGCGGCTCCTCCTCGGAGGCGCCTGCTGCTCCGCCGTCCTTGACTGCTCCCTTCTCGGGGCGTGGGAACGCGGCTGTGCTACGACCTCTGGAGACCTTCCCGCCGGTGGGCGCGCAGCCGACGCTCTTCCAGAAGCGCGCGCTCCGGCGTAATGCCGGCGAAGACGACGACGACAAGAAGCGTATGGCGGCGGCGGGGGCTGTGAGCGCCTTGTCCGTTGGGCGTGACACACTACTCGAGGACGTTGATGAGGACGTCCTGAGCATTGACGCGTCCGGGATGAATTACAACTCGGAGCCGGAGGACGGGAGGGGCGTCGGGGAGAGCGCCAGGAAGGAATCGAACGCCAACAGCACGGTGACAGGCGGCGGCGGCGGCGCGGCGGAAGGGAAGGGGAACAGGAAGGGCATGCCGGCCAAGAACCTCATGGCGGAGCGCCGTCGTCGGAAGAAGCTCAATGACCGTCTCTATATGCTCCGGTCTGTCGTGCCCAAGATCAGCAAGGTAAGAAATTTTCTTCCTCTGTACTTGTAGCAGAGTGCTCCAACTCACATATAGAATTTTAACAGTACTATTTCTCTTCTGTTTGGGTTTAGTAGGTTTAGGCAATTTTGAAACATCCATACTTATAAATAAACTTACTACAGTACATATTCTTGATGAATTTTAACAGGCTTTGAATGGTTTAGGTGTCATGTACAGATATTGTAGCTCCTAGTTTGTTGTTGGCCATACACAAGACCAGATCTTCAGTTTAACTTCAACTCTTGTGATCTCTAGAGGACTAGATCTTCAGACTATCATATTTCTAAATCCCGGAGGAATAAAAATTATGTAGTTTTGTTACTCGGTACTGCTAGGTATAGTATATAAATTCCTATTTCTTGTAGGAATTAATTAGCTTAATTTGGTTATTAGTTTTTGCTAGATTTAAGGATTTCTAATTCTCTGGCGAATTAAATCAGCATACTAGGTAATGCAACCGTCGTGCATAAGTTGTGCTACAAGTAAATCACTGTCTTCCGTGTCTCTGCTGCCGCTTGTTCAGTTTCCCCTCAAATTAGTCACAGTTGTAAACAGAGAGATTGTAAATGATTGTATAATAAAATTAATGCCCTTTTATCACTGTTTTTCTTGGGTGCAAGTATTCGTGTAGAGTTGTGTATGCACGCCAGTTTCAGGAGTTTGTTAGATCATCATACATTCTAGCCTTGTGTTAATTGTTGGCACACTCCTTGGTCTGTCTAATTTTGTGATTTAGTGTCAATATGACCGCAACTCTTTTATTTAGCTTGTGCGGATTTTATCTCTACCTACATGGCATGGCCATAATTATAACTTTTCAGGAAGGTCACCGAATTTACGTAGTAAATAATAGCGTAATTTTATTTGATGGTTGTTGCTTGTTATACGATCGAGTCAAATGCAATTGCTGTCCATGAGTTGTACTGCAGACAAATTTCTTTCCGTTTCTACTGGCATATATATTATTCAGTTTCTAGTGAATTGCCAGTGGTGTTGACAGATTACGTAAACGACAAAAGTTTTAAATCGTGATTACTGTAGTACATTTGAGATCTTATAAACATGCAAAGACAGCCAATAGAGGATATCGAATATCATGAGGCGGTTCGAAAGGCGTCGATTACATTCATTCATTTATAGTAGTATACTAATATGTATAAAAGATATCCCCTATACCACTACTGTTGTGATATACTCATTCATTTGAGTATGAATGGTACTTTTGTCGCTAAGCGTGCACGATCTAGCAATTATCTTTTCTGTCATGAGTGGCTAATAATGAAGTGATTTCTACGGTTGCCGTTGGTAGATGGATAGGGCTTCTATTCTTGGTGATGCAATCGAGTACCTGAAGGAGCTCCTCCAGAAGATCAATGATCTTCAGAATGAGCTGGAGCCATCCCCCTCCACATCGTCACTGCCTCCAACACCTACAAGCTTCCACCCCCTTACTCCTACACTACCCACACTGCCATCTCGCGTGAAGGAAGAGCTTTGCCCCAGTGCACTGGCACTGCCAAGCCCTACTACTGCTGGTCAGCAACCAAGTGTGAGTATCTCTGGATTCCACTAATTCAAGCAGCTTGTTTCTTCCGATGAGCGAAACTAGCTGCACATCACTTATCTGTTCTTTTTTTGTGTGATATGATAAAGGTTGAGGTTAGGCTTCGGGAAGGTCGGGTCGTCAACATCCACATGCTATGCGCTCGCAGGCCTGGTCTTCTGCTGTCTGCCATGAAGGCAATCGAAAACCTTGGTCTGGATGTGCAGCAAGCTGTGATCAGTTGCTTCAATGGCTTTGCCTTGGATGTCTTCAAGGCTGAGGTAATGTAGCTATCGCCACCTTTTCCGAAAGGAATACTTAAACTTAATTTGTGCTACTGTAACTGACGGTTAGTAACTGACGGGCCTTTTCTTTTTCACATCAGCAATGCAACGATGGCCCTGGTCTTGAGCCCGAGGAAATCAAGGCAGTTCTCTTGCAATCTGCCGGATACCATCCCGTGATCTAGGAATCAACAACTGCAAAGAAAAAGTGTAGCTAATAAGGAATAGAAGCAGCTTCGTCTTCTGAAACCCGGCCGCTCTGGGGTCTCCTGAACCAGTTTATCTGCCAGTTTCTTTACTTTACAATCCAGAGTCCAGAATAATGTCAGTAATTAGTAGACAGTGTGTTAAACAGCTTATTATGCCTGTTGGTTACCTTATTATTACTCCTTCTTCTGAGTAAGTAGTACTTACATGCTTGGTCTCGTCTTGTGTAAGTCTGGACAAGGATTTGGGTCGATTAAAGTGTTAAAACATTTTGCATGGTGCCTGCCATCTTTGTGTGGTTTCCCTAGCTTCGGTTTGGTTTGTACTTAAAAGCCATATGATGCGGTTACTGAATCCTACTGTAGTACTACTAACTGGGAGAGTTTCAGACTGGGAGTAGTTATTGGAAGCAGAGGTAGACAGACAGAGGCAGGCAGGCAGGCAAAGTGGTCCTCCTCATACTGTACTGGACTGGACCCGAGAGCAACGTCTTCACTGCAGCCTGTCACTAGCAGCGCTGGATTTGGCTGGTTTCCGGTGAAAGCTCGGTGACAATAAAAATGGTGAAGTACCCAAGTTAAAATCGTTTGTCACGGCATGATTAAACTCTTGGCAATTCAGAGGGGCAACCTCTTCTCCTTTCAACACAGCCTAGACCAAATTTTGAGTGTTCAGTTTTGAAAAATCTATAGACGGGAACGACCTTGTGAATAAAAGCAAGCACTATGTGGACCAGAATGAGACACCCCCGGGTCTGGCGGATCGGTGATGGTGAGCGTGTAAACATCTGGCAAGATCCGTGGATTCCTAGAGCTTAGTGTAGGAATGTTCTGCACCGAAAATCATAATCTACTAACAAAGGTTTCTGAACTTATCAACCCGGTCACGGGACAGCGGGACACGCAGCTGGTGATGGATACATTCTCTGCCCAAGAAGCACGCTTGATCTTGAACATGCCCTTGAGGGAAGGTGCTACTGATTTCCTGGCTTGGCACTTTGATCCTAAAGGGATACATTCAGTTAGGAATGCTTACAGGTTGTACATGGAAGGAGTGCAACAAGCTGAAGGAAGGGATGATGGCCACAATAATGATTGTTCGGAGGTCCTGGGAGGAAGGGGGATGAACAAATGGTGGCGGATTTGGAAGCTTGCATGCCCAAATAAAATCGAAGATCCCAAGTGTTTGTTCTGCAACCGCTCACAAGAGGATGGATGTCATTTATTCGTCAAATGCAAGGAGGTTAAACCTTTATGGCGGGAACTGGGGTTTGAAGGTCTCCGTCAGAAACTAGAGAATAAAAGCACCATTGACAAAACGATGGATGAAATCTTGAAGCTAACAGCTGAACAGAAAACACAAATCACTACCATGTGGTGGCTATGGTGGCAGGAACGTAATAGAGTTAGAGAGGGAGAAATGCCTATGCAGATCATCGATATCGCCCATCGCGTGAAGTGCTTATCTGCAGAATATATAGACTGTTTTGTGAAGGATGGTGGCCAAACTAGACCAGTGCCTGGGAGATTGCAGGCTCTAGGTGATGGTGTTGTGAAAATTAATGTGGATGGGGCTTTTACTAATGGAAATACTATTGGTGGTTGGGGAGTGGTCGTAAGACAAGCTGACGGTGGGGTTATTGCAGCTAGAGCAGGTTGCTCTGATGCAATTCAAAATGCATTCACTACAGAACTTAGGGCTATGGAGGAAGCTTTTAACTTTGTATCTGAACTGGGGATAATTAGAGTCAGTTCGAGACGGGTGCACAGCTTCTAGCAATGGCCTTATCTTATAGGACAGTAGACTGTTCAAGTGAAGCACCGATCATCGAGGACCTGATGGTTCAGATCCACACTTGTTTCTCGTCTTGCTCCATCAGGTTTAGTAAACGGCATACAAATAGAGTAGCACATGATGTTGCACAATTTGACGCTAAATGCCCTGTAAACTCTGCTATGTCGTGGGAGTATAAGGTGCTTGTGTGCGCCAGTTGATCTACTTTTTGAGATTTGGGATGGAGCTCAACACAAACTAGATCAATTCTGCCTTAGACACACATAAGGCATTTTTATCCAGTTTCAGGCCGCCGCGGTGTGTAAAATCCTACGTCCTTATATGAGTATCATGGTGGATTACAAGGGTGGCTCTTCACCCACCAAGATTCTGGTAGTCTCTCTCTCAAGCCTCAAATCTATTCTGATGAACCCTAGCAGTGTGCTCTCTAGCACTAGCCTGATGTAATATCCAGCGATGTTCCAACCTTGATGGGTCATGCCTTCTCTCTCTTTTTGGTCCCCCTTTTACCGTGGCAAAGGAAATCCTTTTATACTTTCAAAGGGTTAACCATAGTGGCTAGTTTATTTCACCCGCCACGCACCCTACATGGGCTGGGAACTCCTCGCCGCGTGGAGCATGCATAGATGCATGCTGAAGGGACGAAAATGGCTTTAGAGCTCGTCCTACATGGAGGCCCGTTTTCGAAATTTGTAAAAAGCCTTAAATAATTTGGAAAAATACATATGTGTAGCCGATAATATGATTGTGGAGGCTGCGCTCAAACTCATCTAGGGTTCCGTACTCCCACCAGTGATGCCGCTGGTCTGCTGCACCCTCAGTGGCCTTGGGGCCTCGGGGGTATGGCAGACCACGGTCCCTAGTCCTCGGGAGGTTTTCCGTTCTATATTTAGATCTTTTTTCTGTGTCTTTCTCGAGATGTTGAGGCGGTGGTTATATCTTAAAGTTAGAATAAAGTCTTCCTCGATCCGGTGGTGCATCTAGCGCCGGCGGAGGACGTGTGGAGTTGGGTGTCTGGTGGATCTCGTGGGATCTATTCCGTTTTCTTGTTCGTTGGTCCGAGTCCAGATCAATCTCTTCCGATTTACGATTGTCATCTTCAGCGATGGTTGCTGCTCTAGTGCATTGGTCCTTTTGGGCCTTAGGACGACGACTCCCCGTCTATCTACTGCAATAAGCTATACTACGACAAACTTTGTCTAGCTCTGGTGATAGAGGGGCCAGGATGGTGGCGCACCGTTGGCTCGTGATAGTGTTTGTAGTCGTCTCTAGGTGATTCATGGACCTATTTGTAATTTTATTTCTTTTAGGTTTCTTTGTATTTATGTTGATGGTTATTAATAAATTGGTGGAATTTCGCAAAAAAAGACAATATGAAATACAAGTCTACAAAGTTTCAATGGAAAATATCATGTACATTGCGGCAGAAAAAGGACAAATATGATAAATTAGAGAAATACGGAGGCCCATTCAAAATTACATCGTTCACATCCAAATCTGCACTTTTCTCTTTTTTCTGAGGTTAAATATTTTGCACACGCATATTATAAATTGTTTTCTACATACCCATATTTTTTTTGGATTTTTTGAATCATTAGATTTGATTTTTTTTTAAAAAAAATTTGTCCTCAAAGGAGGATGGGCTCCAAAATGACTCTCTTGGTAAAGGGATCCTATCTAGCGGCTTGCATGATGGCGATGGGCGGAGCAATGATGTCTGCTGCCATCCGGCACGCTCCAATGCTATCGTGGTATTGCTGGCGAGTACGCCATAGGGGATCCTAACAGCGAGTTTAGAGAGATTGGGAGGAAGGCATTGAGCATCCGGGAAGAGCGTGTAATAGGGGTTACCCAAGTTCAGATCTCAGAACAGTGGCAAGACCCTACTCCTAGTGGCAATAACTATATCAACAATAAGCCAGGTTACAGAGATTGTCTAAGTTGTATTGTGTGTGCTCTAACGGCTCCCACATATCTGACTTATAAATACGTCAGAACCAAAACCAAGGGTTACAGGGAGTAGTCCTAGTGGACATGATACGAAGTTCTACACCTATGTGTATACTTCTACGTGTTGTCTACTCCAAGGCTCCAACTTCGTCCTTAGTCGGTGCGCGTAGGCTTCATGGATCCGGCTTGGCCTCCCTTTTGAAATCTCCTAACTAGGCCACCCAGTAGACCATATGTGATGCTACCATCTGTGGGCCACCCGGGTTATCCGTATTAAGACCATGCTATGGTTATACCCATTATGCATATCCTCAATGGTAGCCCCCGGAAAATTTCAAGATTTACCTCGTCTTCATGATGATCGTGTCTGCTTCATCTAGAATTGTCTCTGAATGTCAAGCAGCATCTCAGAGCTCTCCAGGAAACCATGCAACTATGTCCTCCATCTTTGAGAAGTTAGTCAGAGTGCTTTGTTTTGTGTATACATCCATTCCATCTAGTCGGAAGTACCTCACTTGGGCAGAGGAATCTTTAGGTGGTGATTGTTCGCCTGTTAGTTTCATCAGAGACGTGATGGTTCGATGTCACTGTAACTCCAAACGTGCAGACTAGCCATCATTACATTTTCTCCGTGCGCGAAATTCAGAACAAGGCAGATATTGCGATGCCGCGCGGGGGGGGGGGGGGGGGGAGGGGGGGTAAATGGTGGAGACGTGGTGACACATGTTGCCCCTTGTTCCCACTCAGCACGAATCTCAACACTTAGTCCTATAAATCACTGTCGCGGTGAGTCCTAGGTTTTTCACCTCATTCTCCCTAACCACCCACATCTCCTTCCTCGTGAGCTCAAGCCCCCCGTGAGATTCCGGAGATCTTGCTCTCAACCTCGCCCATCCACCACCCTTATGGCCAACATGGGCACTTCATCGCGGCAATGAGGGAAGAATCGATTTCCCCAATATTAGGCGAACCCGTAGCAACAAGTGGTGTCATTGGAGGTCACCATCCTTGCGGACACTCCTACCGGCGATGACTACAAAATGGAGGAGGGAGCAGACGAGGCGGCGGAGGATTACGATGCCGCTGCCAAGCATCTACGAGGCGAGTGGGTCACCTGCTTGCTTAAGGACAATGACATCAAGACCCTCGTCATTGAGGGGTATCTGTCATCGACGCCATTCTGATGGCAGCTCCTGACGAAGGGAGAATTCACCCCTAGCCCTAAACCGGGGGAAAAGGTATACTTAAAGTCTCATGTAGAGCATGGTCTTTCCCTCCCAATATCTAACTTCTTTCCACAAGCAGCCACGCCACTACGTTTTCAACCCCACAATATCCCGCTTGACAAAATTACATGCCTTAGAAACTTTGTATCATTGTGTGAAGGGTACTTAGGCATTAAGCCTAGGCTAGATTTGTTTCAATACTTTTTCTCTATCAAGAAGGAGGCTTTAGTAGCCAGAATCCCCTTGGCCATTTATGGTTCCATTTCTTTTAAGATTAGACCCAACCGCAAGTACCCGGACACCATAGGCCATGAATTGGTCAAGTACTGGCAGTCCACTTTCTTCTACGGGTCCGACGTTCCGGTTACTAGATGGGAGCGACAATACCCCGAATTTTTCAATAGTGCTGCCACCAAACTCACCAGTTGGAGGAACAAAGGCCATCTACTAGCCGACCACGAAGCCTCCCGCGCTATTAGGCAGATAGAGAAGCTGATTTATATCAGGCTGAAGGGCATTGACCTCACAATCCGCTGGTTTAAGAGGCGGATCCAGTGATTTTTGCAATGCCCCGCCTTGCTTCACCAGTGCACGAAGGGTAGGGATGAACCTCACAGGATCATAAAGGATAGTTTGTCCAAGGAATCCCTCAAGATCTAGCTTAAGGATATGATCAATCTGAAGGATAGGACAAAGGGATTCAAGATAAATCTTGTTATCTATACCAAGGGGAGATGCCCTAAGGTAATTCTTGTTTTGCATCATACTCCATTTTCTCCATCTAGGAATCGTCATCATGTAGATTTTAACCTTTGAATCCACTTCCTTATAGATCAAAGATCGCCTCGAGGACGACTTGGCTGCCAGATTTTATGAAGGCAGGGGAAAGGACATCCTAGCCCAAATCATATCTGATGATGAATCTGCCCAGACTGATGCCAAACCAGCACTGCGCAAACAGAAAGCTCCTGCTACCAGCACTACGACCACCAAGAATATGATGGAAGCTTTGAACTTGAATAAACCAACGGTCGTCTTAGAGGTAGAGAATAAGAAGAAAGTTGCTCTTTGGACTAGTGAAACCGAAGCCGCGCAAGCCAAGACAGCTCTTAGCAAGTAAGCCTTCTATCTCCCTTTCGCTTTGATTTCCAAGGTTAACCTTTTTCCCTTTATGTATTTTGTTGATATGAATTTATGCATTTGCAGGAAGAAACCCTCCTTGAAGCGTACTTCGAAGGACATCCGTGAGTATGCATTTTCCAGGTCTTCCCCCACAGTAGCCCCTTCGACCCCTTCCATCCCTCAGGGTGCCTCGAGAAGTGCCTTTGAGGGTTCCCCAAAATCCTTTGACATGGATGCTGAACACTAGCACATGGATGAGGGATTGGGAGCACTCTCTCTTGACTTTACTATGCCAAGTACCGAGGTGGCTCATGATGTTGCCAATGCTGACATTATGGCTGAAGCTTCGACTAAGGATACCATAGAGAAATACAAGGAAGAGGGGGACAGTAGGTGGAAGGAGGGTGAGGTCATACGTCAATCTCAAACATCAAGTTTAGCTCCGACTTCATAACCTTCACTTCCTCTTACTCCTCCGACTCTTGGGCTAGCAGATCTAGTCAAGTCAGCAAATGTCATTAGGGCTGGAGCTTTTGCTTTCCAAAGCATCATCACCAACTACGCTAGCACTATGAAGAAAGTAGCCATGGTAAGTTGTTCTTTCCTTTTGAGATTTATTTACATACCACCTTCTAGCTCTCGATCTCCAAGTCGGGAATCCGTAGGATTTGTGTCTTGGTGCTCTAAGAAGAGTTAATGAGTAGAATAGCCATCTAGGTTGTAGTGGAAACTACGAAGAGTGACGACTAGAAGATCTAGAGATGCTTTGAATTTGCCATACTCTAGCCCCTACAAATCTAGTAGAGATTCATATAATTATTGCTAGAAACTCCAGAGTCACTACAACATAGACATGATCTGATTATGCTTACGCGGAACAAGTTAGCCAAAAAGTTGAGGATGGAGGCGGACTTCGCCCAACTCTGAAAATGTTACTCGACAACCTTGCGAGAGGTTGATACCATTTTCGGTGATAATGTTGTGTGGGAGACCGAATCTCACCACAAGGCTTTGAACAAAGATACGGGTGGTTGCCCCGTGAAGCTTCGAGATGGGTTTAGCTTCAACCTATTTTGTGAACTTGTCCACCACAACTAGCAGATGGGAAAATCTACATGTTGTCTTCTTCATAAGCCCTACCATGTCAAGCCCCGAGATTACAAATGGCCAAGTTATTGGTATAGTTCATAGCTCTTCTGCAGGTACATGAGGTTGTCTTGCATAGTACTGGCATCCCCAACAAGTTTTAACTATCTTGTCTACGTCCGCCTTGGCGGTGAGACAATAGAAACCTTGCCGAAAAGCGTTCAAGATGAGGGATCTAGGAGCGGCGTGACGCCCGCAATCACCAAGGTGGATTTCCCTAAGGATCTCAATGTCTTGTTGTTGAGATATAGCTCTTTGCTCTTCTTACAGTTTGCCACCTTTCGACATCGTCAGTTGATAGTGTACCATCTTTGAGGTAGTTCATGAACAGGTTTGTGCAAGATAGAGGTGTCACTTTAACCTTGTTAACTGGTGAGTCCACTTGCTCTCGGTTTTCTAGATCAGCTCCTTTGACAGAAGTAAGCAAAGCTGTTCCAGGAATATGCTAGGTGGGATCGGTCTTCGAGCTGAGCCAAGCTTGGATAGCTCATTTGTCGCCTAGTTTACCTCTTGTGGAATGTACTTGACTTTGTAGCCAGAAAAGCATTTGGCAATCTTGTCTACTTCGTCGTGATACCCTGCCATTGTAGGGTTCCAAGTGTTCCATGTGCCAGCCACCTGTTGGGCCACCAATCGGGGTGGGCATTTAAACTGAGGACCAAAATATGTAAAATAACCGGGACCGAGACCATCTTAACCTGAACCAAAATATTAGGTTGCTAATTTGGTCAGCAGTTCCTAAAAACCAAAATTAATTCGAGGATTTTAGTATTGAGCCTCTTTGCTAGAGCAGGCCGAGCAAACCGAAGAAACAGGTTAATACGATAAAATCACTAAACAACCCAGCCCAATACCCCACCCATCAGCCCGCTAGCTAGTCCAGACTCCTGGCCCACGTGCTAGTTTTTTTAATAGGAAACAGTGCTTTATTGATTAACTCACATCAATGCACAGGGTTCCACAGATCAAGTCCGGAGCAGAATTAAAAGCACAACTAGAGTCTACACTCTCACACGATTTAGCTAGACGATCACTACTAGAAAAAAGCTAATTCGTGGCGCACCTATTTTGATCATCCGTGGCGCACTAGGGGTGCACCACGAGGCGCGCGCTACGGGTAAAAGTTAGCCGTGGCGCACTAGGTGGTGCGCCACGAGTATGAAAAGTTAGCCGTGGCGCACTAGGTGGTGCGCCACGAATATGAAAAGTTAGCCGTGGCGCACCACCTAGTGCGCCACGAGTATGAAAAGTTAGCCGTGGCGCACTAGGTGGTGCGCCACGAGTATGAAAAGTTAGCCGTAGCGCACTAGGTGGTGCGCCACGAGTATGAAAAGTTAGCCGTAGCGCACTAGGTGTTGTGCGCCATGGGTACGATTTCAAATTTCAAAAAAAGCGGGATTTGATCTAGATCTAGATCTAGATCAACCCGCCGGCCGCCGGCATCGTCGGAGGGTGCAGTCGTAGGAGGGCCCGGTCGAAGTATGGTGGAGGAGATTGCATCCGGAGGGTGTAGCCGGAGGTGGTCGGAGGATGGTCGGGGAGGGTGTAGCCGGAGGTGGTCGGAGGATGGTCGGGGAGGGTGTAGCCGGAGGTGCACGGGGCAGAGCGCCGTTAGAGGATGGTCGGGGAGGGTGTAGCCGGAGGTGGTCGGAGGAGGGCGCCGTTGGAGGATGGTCGGAGGATGGAGGAGTGAGGAGAAGAAGAAGGTAGGAGAGGTGGAGGAGTGAGGAGAAGAAGAAGGTAGGGGAGGTGGAGGAGAAGAAGAAGGTGGAGAAGGGAAGAGAAGTGGAGAAGGAGAAGTGGAAGTGGAGGAGATAAGGGGTGGGTGGAGAAGATATATATGGAGGGTTAGGTGGTCAGGTGGTGATTCGAATTTCGAATCCCGCCCAACTTACTCGTGGCGCATTAGGGGTGGTGCGCTACAAGTAAGTGGCCTCCATTTTTTTTTCTGCAGGAAAAATTGATCTTTTGATCATAACTTTTTACTCTTTTCGAATTTTAAAAATCTAAAAAATCGCCAAACGACTAGAGGTGGTTGCGAGCGGATGCGAAATCTCGTTCTCGTCATTTTGGTATATTAATTTTGAATTCGTATGCAAAAGTTACGACTATTTTACCATGGCATTATCTTTTTTTGCATAAAAAGTCGAAATTCATGTTTGTTAATTTTCCTACACACTAGACCACATTACCTACATACATGTGAAATGATTTTATTTTTTAAATTGTTTATCATTTTCTTTTATTTTTTGCAAGGCTAAAAAGGCGATCGGGGGGGGGGGGGGGGGGGGGGGGGGGGGGGGGGGAGGGGTTGGTGCAGGAAACTTATCTGTGGCGCACTAGGCTAGGGTGCCCTACGGGTAAGTTCGCCTATGTCAGAGTGCGCTATAACTAAGTTTCACACCCGTAGCGCACCGCGCGCAGGTGCGCTACGGCTAGGTTGTCTGCGGCCACCTGTGCTCTGGTCCACAAGTAGCCGTGACGCACCACCCCTATGTGCGCCACGCTTACGGCAGTTAGCCGTAGGACACCTGTAGGCAGTGCGTCACGCCTATTTTACCCGTGGGGCACCACTAGCACGTGCGCCACAGATATGCGGATTATCTATAGCCATTTTCCTGGTAGTGGATGCGCCGCTTCATTTAGAGCACGCTTCACATGAGGAAACCGATGCGAAGTCTTTCACCATATGCTTGATGCCAGACACCACTAATCCCACAGTCGAACGGTCCATGCTCTCAGAGTTTAATCGTTGCACCAGAGGGAGATAGTCAGTGGCAAAAATAGCTTTTGATCTTCCTTGATCAACCACCAGCTGAACAGCCCTGCGAAGAGCAAGAGCTTCGACATACTCAGGGTCCTGTAAACCTTCGATGTGCATTCGACATGCTGCCAAGCAGGTACCATGATGATCACACATGACCACCCCTACTCCTAGGCAATTGGAGGCCTCAAAAAGCGCAGCATCCAAATTTAGAAAAACTGTACCTGGCGGTGGTGGTGACCATGACGGAGTAGGCTGGGGAACACACCTTTGTTTCCGGCACACATTCATTTGCTATTGCTGGATGAGGTTAACATAGGCAATAATATTTCCCGCAGTACGGCTAGGGCAAGGTCTGCACTCAGAATTCCTTGCCTCATTCCGAGCATCCCAAATATGCCAAAAAGTCACTAACATAATTGTAGACTGCAGCTCATTCAAACGAGCCAAGAAATCAAACAACCAGAATTTTATACTAGTGAAATGTTTACGGAGAAGAGTGCACCACTCGAGCAAACTAGCAAAGGAGCATCGAGTGCTCAATGCTTTCCCTCTGACCACAAAATACGCAGGCACTTTTTTCTGAGATATTTCTATTCCACAATTGCACACCACATGGAAGACAGTCATGAATAAATCGCCAGAGATGAATTAACATGTTCCCCGGCGCCTTGATTTTCCACAGAGCTTTCCACTCCTTATCATTCGTTGTCCATCCTGACACCATACCGCGACCATGTTTGCTCTGTGCTTGAGCAAATTTATGGGAACGAGCTAACATATATGCATATCAAACGGTGAACAAGCCATGTGGCGAGAAATTGTTACTTGCAAAATTCTCCTTGCCACAGCCGGGTGAAAGAATCCATTCACATTCTCCTCATTCCAACGACCAGTATCTTCATCAATTAAGCAGTGGACAATAGCTGTATCCGGAATTGGAGATGTGGGCATGATAGTTACGGGGTGGAGATTTGGGATCCACTAATCTTTTAGAATCCTCACGGAACGTACATCACCAATACCCCACTGAATCCCTTACACAAGCAACTCCCGGCCAAAAAGAATACTTCTCCAAGTTTAGGAAGAAGATTACGGTTTCGTTGCGTTCCAAAAATCTGAGTTGGGGTAGTACCGCCCCTTCAGAACACGAGCACATAAAGAATTGGGCTCAGTGAGCAATCTCCAACCTTGATTAGCATGCATAGCTTGATTGAAGAGGCCAAGATCATGAAATCCCATGCCTCCCAAAGCCTTCGGTGTTGATAACCACTCCCCCAAGACCTCCAGTGCATTTTCTTTTTTCCGTCTTCTACACCCCACCATCGGTTAGCAATTTCTTGTCTCATCTTCTCATAGATAGCCAGAGGTAGTTGAAAACAACTCATAATAAAGGCTGGAATCGCTTGAATGACTGCCTTAAGCAGCGCCTCGTACCCGCCCTCGAAAGCAGTCTATCCAACCAGCCATTGATACATCTCCATATTCTCTCAAGAATGAAGTTGAAGGTGGCAATTGGTGATTGACTCACAGAGGTAGGCATACCCATATAAAAGTCACTTAGCACCTCGCTAGCAACCCCCAACAGGTTCTTCACCTCCCCCTTCATTTGATCGGTACAATGGTTACCAAAGAATACTAGGGATTTATCAAGGTTTATCTTTTGTCTAGAGCCTTCACAATGAATCCTAAGTGTGTCATTAAGAGCCATCACACTCTTTCTATCACTTCTAGCAAAGAAGATGTTATCATCTGCGAATAAAGAGATGGGATATAGGAGGACCAAGTCGATCATTGCAAATTCCATAGAGCTCACCTCAGTCCTCACGTTGTTGCAACATGATAGACAAGCCTTCAGTGCAAAGAAGAAATAAATAAGGGCTGATGGGGTCTTACTAACGAATACCCCTTGAAGGAAAAACTGGCTCAGTGAGTTCTCCATTAACACGGACAACATAGCGAACACAAGTAACGCGCCTGATCACCGCTTGAATCCAACGAGGATCAAAGCCAAGATTCCAAAGACAGCCATGTAAATAATTTCATTCCACCTGATCATACGCCTTCATCATATCAATTTTTAGGGCGAAGAATGGCCGCTTGGATTTCTGGTTACAAATTGTATGGAAGCATTCAAAAGCAATCAAGGAATTATCAGTGATCAACCTGCCAGGCACAAAGTCACTTTGTTGTTCAGAAATGATCATAGGGAGAATCACTTTCAAAGCTGTTTGCAAGGACCTCAGAGGCGATTTTGTAGAGGACATTGCACAAGCTGATTGGTCGGAAATTTTTCAGGTGTTTTGGTCTTGCAACCTTCAGAATTAACATGACCACTAAATCACAAAGACCCGCCGGTATATCACCTCTAGATAAGAAGCTCCTCACTGCTGAACAAATTTCTTCCTTTAAAAACTCCCAATGAGTTTGATAGAACAGTGCAAGGAAGCTATCATGCCCCGGTGCCTTAGTTGGTCCCATTTGGAATAGTGCAGCTTCAATCTCCACGTCTATATATGGCTTACATAAATCAGAGTTCATCTCATCTGTGACCTTCACGGGGATTTCCTCTAAAAAGTATCAACATAAGCACAAGGTTCAGACGAAAATAGGTTCTCGTAAAAGGAGTGGACCAAACCTTTAATCTTAGCTTGTGTTTCACACTTGGAGCCATCATCACGTGTGAGCAGTATATCTTACTCGCTCTCTTACGTGCTGATGCCCTGGCATGGAATAAAGAGGTGTTACGATCACCTTCATGCAGCCAGTCGACACGAGAATGTTGTCGAGCCATAACTTCCTCGCACTCAAAGAGATCACATAGTTTAAGCTCCACTGTGTGTTCTTCCTTTAACACCTCTTTATTCACCGGTTGACCACGTACGATCCTTCAGGAATCAGGATCCCATGTCCTACATACCCCCAAATTCTCGATCTCCATGGTACAAGACTCGCCCTTGCGACTGCCACACCATGTGCCGCCTCTCCTTCTCTCTACTTCTACAGGACGACGGTGGTTCATCTCCTCCCACTCACCCTCTCTCTAGTGAGAACAAGATATAGACACCCCATACAAACCAACAGACCATACAAAACATCAAATCATGCCAAGGTCACTCAAACTATATTTTTTTATACCACAAGAAATTACTCATGAGAACGAACTACATTGTTGGTAAGTATTTGTGCTTGTGTTTCCTAATCCTCGAGGAACTTGCGTGTTGTTTATCTTCAAGGACTTGTTGCATCCTCCACCATGTGAGTGTTCTTCTTTTAATCCACTTGGTAGAATTTGGCTTGGCGCCCTCATTTAAGTTTCTCAGTTTGTCTCCATTCTTCCGCCTTCAAGATTTAAGGTAGGGAGAGTAAATTCTAGTAAGAAGGACATGGATAACCCGCACAAAAAAATTGTATTAAAAAACATGTTTTATTTGTTGCTGTCAAGAAAACCACAAAGATGACAACTCAAATCACCGCATCTAATCGTTGTGTAGTTTATCCAAGTTTGATTCCTAAACACAAGAAGCATGTAACTGAGAGGTGGGGCATTCTTTAGATGGGTGACTTGCTTCACAGTAGGGGCACTGATCACGACGCTCCTTGGAGGTATGGTCCATCTGTCGAGTTGTCCGGGGTTTAGAGTATAAACGAATGGATTGTAGAAAAATAAGAAGAACCCATACAAGCAACTCTAGTTTTGGAAAATAGGTTTTATTTGCTATCGCAACAAACCATAAAAAAGAAAGCAACCAATTCATCGCATCTATATTATAGCGAAATCTATCTGGATTTGGTTCCTAGTAGGTCACATGGAATCTTCATGATCTTCATAATCTTCATTGTCTTTGAGGTCTTCGGTTAATAACTTTGACTTAAGGCCTTCTATGCCTTTGGTACTTGTAGCTTTGAAGTCTTCAATTCATAACCTTAACTTTTTTTATGTCTTCAAAGTCTTCGGTACATGTTGCTTTAATCATTGAACATCTTTGGTGGAGGCCTTCTAGTCTTGACTTGGAATGTAGCATCGAGTCGGTCTTCTTCGGATAAATGGCCTTGCAAAGTTTCTTCATGAAGTGCATAATGGTTATTTCTAAGGTTGAAAAAGAAGAGACTTGAGAATTTTAAAACTCCAAAGATAGTTGGTGAGATGTATGAGAATTTTCTAAAATAACTTAGAAACTACTACTCCTAAGGCTTTTCCGAGGCTAGGGTCACGATCTACAGTCAACTTATGCTCTGATACCATCTATTGTGACCTTAGATCGTTAAAGATCCTAAGTCCTTGTAATTAACATGCTAGTCCCTGGATCAATAGCTAGCACTTCACAGTCGATGAATATCATGTAAAACACAAGTCATTATTACATGAATAATCCAGAGTATATTTATTACAACTTGCATAGCTTGCAGCTAGCTCAAATAAAACAACGGAAACTTAATAAAACTTAGGTCCATCAATGCCTCAGGCTGGTTGCGTGAACACCCGCGATCCCTACGCACCTTTCAGTCTTCGGATTCTGCACATAAGACATGCAGCTAACAAGTTGGGTCAATACTTTGAATGTATTGGCAAATTATACCAAAGAAAGAAATAAGACTAACACTACATGCAAGGCTTGGAGTAGGCTTTGGGGTTCTTTTGCATTAAGCCAATTTTCTCTAAGTAAGAAGAAGAGAGGGAGGGTTTACCCTACTTTGTAAACATTGTTTAAGTAGTATAGGGTCGAGTGGAACACGAGGATATTACTCGCCAAGTGTTCAATCAACCTAGCACTTGGATATTACGCACCAAGTCCCCAAAATCCCACCCAATGGTGATATTACTCACGCCCTGGGGTTTATAAAACTTTAAGTTTGGAAAAAGAGAGAGGAAGATCTTCTAGAGGCTCCATCCTTCAGATGCTCAAAGTGTTCTTTTCCGTGAACTCGGCTGATCGATCAGATTGCAATACTCTCGAGAGGTTGTGCACTTCCCCACAATCTACGATCAAATCCTTTTACAGACAAGACCATGGCGAGGCCTTCCCTTAGTATCCCCTCTACCAACTGGATCCAACCGTGCCTAGAACCTCCAAATGTTGGTACCCGGTGAGGTTTCCCACTAAGTACTAAGCCAAGACAGAGCCCATATGTATTGTGGTTGCACTAGAAGCTTCTGAATTCTGAAACATGGCAGACTTCTTTGATTCCTGGGTGGCCGTCCTCCACCAAAATTCTACTTGTTGTCCCGACAACCATTCCGCCCAGAAGAAAACTTAGTTTTTATTTTGAAGGGGGTTTTGAGAAGAAAAGTTCGCTCGAGAGAGCTCTTATACTTAGAAATTTTTTGAGTCTTTCGAACCCCCCAACGGTACTTAGTATATATATAGCATAGAAAGCAATACTTAGCAAAAACAGGGGAGACCTATTAGGATGGGAATTCCTAAGTATAAAGCTACTCATGGCATAGTACAAAATCGCACTTGCAAAAATAGTACTAAAAAAATCTACTAAAAACCTACACATGCATACTACAAGATTTGAAGAGTAAAACATGCATAGTCAAAACTTGGACATTAAACATGAACAAGTGGTGTAACTTGCCTTGATCCGAGCAACACTCTACACAACAGTACTCCTCAGCGCACTCCGAACAATCTAACGAAACACAAACATAGATTAAATCACAATTTGCACAAAACAATGCCACGAAGGTAATTATGCATGCATGCAACATGGTAATATGCAAGGATGGGTTCAAATCGACCAAGGACATTATTCAGGGGTGTTATTGAGTTGGGGATGTGATTAGAATCGATTTCCCACAGATTTTAAGTAATTTGGATTATTACTTAATTAAATAAGCTCCTAAATAGATCTACACTTCCAATCTACCTCAAATCAGATCTAAATACTCTAAGCATGGTATACCAATTTTACACAGTAGATCTCATAGATACAAAGCCAACTTAACAAGAATCAACTAAAACAGAGTTACAATTATTTTCCTGTAATTAAAATACACCAAACTGATCTTTAAATTCTACCACAAGATCAGTACAGTAAACTAGCAATATCATTGCAGATCTGTGTTCTACTCAATTTTATGAATCCAATGGTATATTATACGTAAGTTTTGGCCAAGGATTCGATTTACTATGAATTAAACGAGATAAAAACAATATCTGTCTATTTTAAAACAAAACAGACGGGGCGGCTACGCGGACGACACGTGGCGACACGTGGTTGGCTAGCGGCGCTGACGCGGGCTTGCTGGCACGGCGAGCTGCTATTGGCCGGTACTGATTTGGTAAGGGGGGTCTAATCTAGGCCGCTGGATCGTGATCGGACGGTGAGGGGTGGCCGACGACTTACAGGTGACAGAGACGACGGACACGACGGCGGATGGTGGCAGCGCATCAGGCGGTAGTCAATGGCGGCGGTGCGGAGGGTCCCCGACTCGGGGAAGTATACGACGATGACCTCCTTTCCCTTGCGGTTCCGTTCCCAGGGGCGACGTCGACTTCCTCCTTCAGAATCGGCAGCAAACGGCGGCTGGCCTCCGCGGATTCCGTCGAGGCTCCGACGACGAATTGCAGTTGATGTGGTGCGCTACAGAGAGGGAAAAAAGCATGAGATAAGCTGGTTCTACAAGGGGAAGAAAAATAGGAGAGGAGGTCTTCGGAATAACCACCGTCGAGTCGGTGGCGGGGCTGCTCCGGCAAGGTCAGCGGTGAGCTCGCGAGCGGCAGCCCGGTGGCGGAACAGTGAAAAGAAATCTAGGGTTTAGTATGGCGTGGTGCAGGGTTTAAAAAGGCCAGAGACTTGGGGCGGGGTCGCGGAGTTCCCCTCCAAATCGACCGGGAATCCATTTCCAAATGCGGCGGCGGTGGTTGGAGTTCGCTCCGAACTCGTCGGAGGTGACGACGGGGTGGGGCCCACCTATTGGCGGCTGCGGGCACGGACGACTGTGCGGGTGGACGGGCTGGGCCGGCCCAGCTAGGCGACGCGGTACGTGCCGCTCACCCCTGCGGCGCTGCGGTGGTTAGATTTAGGTTTTTTTGTTTTCCATTTTCTGTTTTGTATTTTCTTCATAACTTTTTCATTTGAACCCCAAATGATATGAAATTAGTTTCCAAATTTTTTATAAAATTTAGTAGATCATCATAGGATCCCTTTTGGCAACATTCTTATATTTATAATAAATGAATTTATGAATCCTTGTTTGTACTCTTATGGGAATATTTTTTGGTATTTCAAAATAGGGTGTTGTAAATGGGGTTTTAATAAAAATTTGCATGAATGTAATGATGCAAGGATCATGTATGCAAGTCAGCCAAATCTTTGGATTTGTTCAACTTTCCAACCTATGTGATAGTAGTGTTAAGACATTTTTTTAGTGTGTCTTAGGAAAGTTTGATATTCCTAAAACGTTGCTTTTCATTCACAAATTTCATCAAGATCAAACAATTCATAAGCTTATTTAATTTATTTTAACATTCCAAATTTAGGAAACTTTGGGATGTTACACCCTTCTTCAGCAACTCATAAAGTGGCCTAGCCTTTTCTCCAAGGCGACCAATGAATTGGCTTACAATTCCTACATAGCATGTGAGCCATTGGATGCCCTTCAAACATGATGGCCGCGAGATGTTGAGGATAGCCTTGAGTTTCTCTGAGTTGACTTCAATGCCATGATGTGAAACGATGAAGTCAAGCAACTATCCGACTTGCACCCTCAAGACACACTTCGTAGGGTTCAGCATCATGTTGTATCTTCGAAGGTTCTCAAGGGTTTCCTTCAATTTGGCGGTGAGATCGTTTCCTTTCTTTCACATCACCATGATGTCTTCTATGTAGGTGTGAACATTCCGACCAATTTGGTCGTGTAGGGAGTGTTGCATTGTGCGTTGGTATGTGGCACCTATGTTTTTATCCCAAAGGGTATTGTTATATAGGAGTATATGCCGTAGGGTGTGGTGAACAAGGTCGCCAGCTGGTCGGACTCTCGCATATTGATCTTGGTAGCCGTAGTATGCATCCAAGAAACACAGAAAAGTTCTAACCTAGCCATCAAGTCAATGACTTGGTTAATACGAGGCAAAGATAATGGATCTTTTGGACACGATTTGTTCAAGCTAGTGTAATCAACACACACATCCTTAAATAGTAGTGTTCTTCTTGGGTACAAGTACTAGGTTAGCCACCTACTTTGTATGATTCACTGCTTTGATGAAGTCGGTTTTGATTATCCTAGAAAGCTCCTTTCCAATGGAACATCATTATTTGAAGTGTCGTAGAGGTTGTATAACCGGGTTGGTGCTAGGATAGATGTTTAAGCTATTCTGAACGAGTTCCCTTGGTATTCTGTTGGACACATCTCTACAGATCCCCACTCACATGAGGGTGTTTGTAGGTTCCTTCAAAGTTCTTGGTGAATGATAACTGCATTTCAAACCAACACTGGATGGATTTTTCCAGCATGTCGTTGATCCATTGCTTGGCCATACCCGAGAGCATAAGCGGTAGGTACCACACAATGATTTTTGGAGTTCCTCTGGCTAGCTCAATTGCGTAGAAGTAGTCTTGTAGCCAGGTATTGGGTCATGCTTCACCATCATAAGGCTTGATATACCTTTCTATCATGAAGTCAGAGGGCATTACCTCTTTGCAAATGTGTGGGATGAAGCACCTTGGGCCAAGGTAAAAGTGCGTAGGTTGTGCCTGGTTATTTCCCTCTTGAGCCCGGGGCAAGGGAGATTGTTTTGCGGTGTATGCAATCTAGCCCTGCCTCCATGATGGCTGCTTGATGGTGGTGGTGGATGTTCATTTCTTCCATTTCTTCTGCCTACAGATCCACCATGCCCTCGATGGTAGCCACCTTGAGAGGAGGTTTTCATTTTGCGGGCTGAAAGTTGAGACACCGAGGCACAGCAGGGTCCGAGTTTCTTTCTATTGGGTCGAGGTACCCATAGTTGTCGTGCCAGATGCCTAGAGGGTATTTTTTTGTACAAATTCAACATAACATTTGAACACAAAATATCACGCTAACGCACGTCAAGTTGGGCCCCTTATGTCTGTTTTGACCGTTATGTCACTGCCATCATGGCTACCATGTAGACTTGCAAAGTTGGTGCCCGAATCCATTCCCCATTCTTCTTGATGCCTTCTTCTTCTTCTTCTTCTCTAGAGCGACTATCTATGGTCACGACCATGGCGTGGGTCTGGGTCTTCTTCTCTAGAGCGGTGATCTGTGGTTGCGGCCATGGCATAGAGATGGGATGCCAATTCCTTCAGGGGTGAGATCTGGCACCCGGCGGAACCTGCTCGGCCCCGCTCTCCTCCTCCCAAATTAGAGCTCACCCTCTCCATGGTCACACCCATGGCACAGCGCCAGGACAAGAATTCATTCCCGGAGGAGATCTGTCACCATGCTGAACCTGCTTGAGAGCCTGACTGTCTGTATTGTGATCCTAGATAGGTACAGAGTGGGCTTCCAAGATATTGACCAGATCCCAGAGAAGGGCCTAGGGCTGGAATGGCCGATCTTACAGCCAAAATCATCTACCCGTGGTATGCTGACATGAAGTCAAAATTCCAAGCACCAGGTGGCATCCCTTTGTTGGTGGTATTTTATGACTCTGTCCTTAGTGTGCACATAATTTATGACTATGCCACTATGACCGCGTTGAATTCGAAAAAATGTTTTTAGTTTATGGATACATGTATCTTGTATTGTGGGTCCCACCACAAGCTCAAGTAGCTATATAAGTAAGAAACCCAGGCAATGCATGCCAGTATTATATTCGGCCGCATGCAAAGGGAACATACACAATTTCTAAGTACGAATGTTGACACGGTCCTAAAATTGATGATAAAATGAATAAGAAGAGAAATTTAATTCATAGTGGTTAATACGATAGCACAAGGATCATATGAGAGCCATTCTACGATAGAATTCTTACAAAATACATGCGAGATAAACTAGAAATGGAATGCGAAACTAGTAGTAGTAAGCAACACACTCGCTCATCCGCTAGATCCTGTTGAGAATCTCATAGCAGACGTACACGTCCCTGACTGTGTACCGGATTGCATCATGATCCAAGTACCTCTACTCCCATCGACTGTGTAGGTGCTTCAAGAACTCATACTTCATGCCACCGTACTCACGTTCGATGATGTCAATAGCGAATCTAGCCATGCCAGCTTTCCCCGTATCATCGTTCGGGTACCTTCACACATGCTGGAGATCTATGTGATTGCCAACATGAACCAGGATATCCTGCTCTAGCTTCGGAGTCTCATTCATGATGTCGATGCTAGCAAGTATATATCCCTACTCTATAGGAACTCGCGAAGCTCCGGGCATAACCATTTGGCCCTGCATACGTGGTACAAGAGATAGTGGTTGCGCATGGACAGCTGCAGGAGCCCCACCCTTTTCCTATTGCCGGTATACTCCAGGTCTAGGCCGACGATCTTGTACTTATCCATTGGCACCTATAGCCACCGCTCATACATTATATGACCTTGGCCACCTCCGCTAACACATTGGTGTGGACTACCATCATCTTGGTGTTGTCGTGGGAAATGACGATGTACTTGTCGGTGAAGTCGCTCCCGTCACCGAACACATCGTACTCTGCATCCATGGAAGCATTTACGATGGAGGCCGTGGCCTAGCATTAGTGGCGGTGTCTGGGACTGGATGTGGTGGTGGCTAGGAATGGGTGTGGTATGGAGAGATTTATTGCGGTGGTATTGCGCGGCAACAGGCGTAGATCGTTCTTGCAGTGGCTGCGGCAGCGTCGGCGGGCGGTGTTTGGGTTTTGCATAGTGTTGTGCTGCGGCTGCGGGATGCGCTACGTAAAAGGGAAGGGTAGGTGGTTAATAGGTCGGGCATCGTAAATTGCAATTACCATTACTATAGTCTTACCTACTTGGAAGCACGCTTGATCGGGTGAGTGCGATGCCCGGCTGTGACTAGCATTGTCGGTTTCCAAACATAGGGCTGCAATTGGGTGGTCATGCTCGGCAGGTGATGGGACAGGTGTGTGACATGGCGATAGCGTGGGATTCGAGAGGGGGGCGACGCGGAGACTGAGAGAATGTGTCACAGAGTCCATCGTCTCATTGTCGTTGTGTGCAGTGGATGTGCAGTGCTGACATGGCGTAATGTGACATCACAAAACGTAGTGGTAAAATATTTGCGAATCATTATGCCCAACAAAGTTAAGGGACATGTAAGCGAGATGGACTAGGGACACCATGGTTTTGTGCGTGCGTAACTAAATTACTTAGAAGCAAGGGCATTATGACTTGTGGATATTATAGTTGTGCCACTACGGTCCATCGGATCGAGAAGTAATACTAAGCGATTGAAATGAAAGGCGAGAGTAAAAATGATATAATCGTGTAGCAAGAATGATCAAGCATGGTTGTAATACACAAACGATAACATAGCTTCTAGTTCAACACAACACATAGTTTCAGGTTCTAGCAACACCAGGACAACTAAAAATTATTAGGGGCTAGGGGCGGTAGCATAGTGACGCATTTGCTGGCTTGCTACTGCCGATCCTGATCCCGAAGTAAGGGGACACTAGGCCGGTCTTGACATATGCCCTCGGGAATTTGCCATACGCAATGTGCTTAGCCTTGGTCGCTGCTTTGTGTTTACTCGTGGGGATTTTATGGATGCCAACCGCATGAGAAATCAAGCTGTCAATCCTCGGGTTGACTCGTTTGTTACAGAAAGGGCACCTGAGCTCCCCACTTCGAGTGCGGAAAGGGGTTCCCCTGCTCTTGAGCTTATTCATGATGTGGCGGCTATTATGGTCCATGTCCTCCATGTCACTAGAATCAACCTGTAATGTCACTACAAGAAATGTTTCCTTCCACAACGACTTTCTGGTTTTGCGGCCCTCTACTATGACGGAACCGCTAAAAACATGGAGGAAGCTCGGATGGCACGTGGTAGAATCAAGATTTTCGGTTCCTTGCGCGATATTGACTCGCCAAAGTCTTTTGAGGCGTGTGGGTCCCGGACATCAGTGTCTCCAGCAGAACATACTTTTCGGCTGCGCCTCCCTGATTTGAACTCGATAATGATGCTCGATGCATTTGCCGTTTAGTGAGGCTGTTGGGTCCTACATGTTAGCCTCTCATTAGAATAATCGTGTGTATGATGGAATTTTTTCCTTCGCTCGCGCTACCCTGTTCCGAACTTGATAGCATTGCTCAATGCATCTGCTGTTTAATCAGGATGCTGGGTCCCACATGCCATTCTCATTAGAAAAAACGTGTGCATGATAGAATTTTTTCCTTGGGTATTGCCTCCCTGATTTCAGCTTGATAACGTTGCTCGATCTATCTTTCGTTTAGTCACGCTGCTGGGTCCCCCATGTCAGCCTCACATTACAAGAATCGTGTGTATGATGGAATTTTTTCTTCGCTAGCGCTACCCTATTCCGAACTTAATAGCGCTGCTCCATGCATCTACCGTTTAATCAAACTCCTGGACCCCACATGTCATCCTCTTATTAGAAGAAACGTGTGTATGATAGAATTTTTTCCGTCGATCGTGCCTCCGCGTTCCGAACTTGATAGTGTTGCTCGCTGCATCTACCATTTAATCACGCAGCTAGGCCCCACATATCATCCACTCATTAGAAGAAACATGTGTATGATGGAATTTTTGTCCTCGATCGCGCCTCCGTGTTAACTTAATAGCGTTGCTCGATACATCCGCCTTTTTTCAGGCTGCTGGGTCCCCCATGTGAGCCTCTCATTAGAAGAAAAATGTGCATGCTGGACTTTTTTCTCGCTCGCGCCTACCTGTTGCGAACATGGCAACGTTGCTCGAGACAGCACCTGTATAAGGCCACGCTATTGGTTCCCACATGTTGGTCTCTCTGTAAATAAAACATGCGCATGATGGACTTTTTTTAGCCGCGTCCGCTGTTTTTACCTTGGCAACATTGCTTGATGCGGCAGCCATATATGGTCTTGCTGCTGAGGCCCCAATGTCATCCTCTCTAGTATGTCCTGGCTTGTGGGTCCCCGATGCAACCTTGTATGTTCTAGCGAGTGGGTCCTTGATGACAGCCTCTCTGTACAAGTATTTACCTTTTTTTCAAACCCGACCATTAAACTCAAGGGATGTTGTAGGCTGGTGGGTTCGTGATGTTAGCCTTTCCGTAATGCGATATTAAAAAGTAAACCCTTTCTTAAGAAAAATTGTAAACCCAAGATATATTTAAATATGTATACATACGGGATTTGAACTAAAGACCTCCAAATCAAATCAAATAGACGTAAACTGAGTGCTTTGCCACTACACCAAAGATATTTATAGAAATTAAATCATTAAACATGTATTAGTACTACAACTTATGTATCAGTCTTGTAAAAAAT
Organism: Avena eriantha; assembly: GCA_910589775.1. Taxonomy (NCBI): domain Eukaryota; kingdom Viridiplantae; phylum Streptophyta; class Magnoliopsida; order Poales; family Poaceae; genus Avena; species Avena eriantha. Next base: position 142,976,777 of record OU342744.1, on the reverse strand, counting down.
ATTTTGTGTGTATATGTCTATCTATTTTATTAAATATAAAATGGCAACTCTCAGTCATCTCAATTTATAAAATGCCACATAATGGAGCAGTTTCAAACAGGATAGGCAGGTTTTTTTTATTTTGAGAGGTGGGGGAATGCCCAAAAGGCCCAATTAAAAAGAGTTTTCTATCTACCTGCTCTACATAGGCTATACTACATAGACTATGTTCCATGGCTCCTTTCTCAAATTGCTCTAGGTTGTTCTCAGTAGTCCACCATGTCTTTCTCTCAAAAAAACAGTCCCCATGTCCCTCTCATTAGAAGAAAATTGTCCATGTTGGACTTTTTCCTCGCTCGCGCCTCCCTGTTTCGAACTTGGAAATGTTTCTCAATGAAGCACTTGTATAAGGTCTCGCTACTGGGTCCCACATGCCAGTCTCTCTGTAAATGAAACGTGTGTATGATGGACCTTTTTTCGGCTACATCTGTTATTTTGACCTTGGAAATATTGCTCCATGCCGCAACCGCTTGTGGTCTTGCTTCTGGGGCCCACATGTCAGCCTCCCTGGTATGTTCTGGCTTGTGCATGTTAGCCTACCTAGTATATTCTGGCTGGTGGGTCCCTGATGGCAGGCTCTTTATACAAGTACTTAACTTCTTTTTTTCAAACCCGCTCGTTAAACTCGAGGGACGCTACAGGCTGGTGGGTCCATGATGTCAGCCTCTCCGAAAACAGTATTACTACATAAAAAAAGTAAACCCAAATAAATGTATGTCAAACACACAGGATTCAAACTCAAAACCTCAACAAATATAAACCGTATGCGTTGCCAGTACGCAAATGAAATCGGATGAAAATTATCATTAAAAGCTTTATAGTACCTATAACTTATGTATTAGTCTTTTTAAAAATATTTTGTGTGTCCATGTTTATTTCTCTTAAAATAAAAGGGTAGTGGTACTAGAACCTCAATTTATAAAAGGCCACATAATGTATTAGTTTCTTAAAAACATGGGTAGGCAGATTTTTTTTAGATCTGGAGGGCAATGCCAAAAATGCCAAATTAAAAAGTTTGTGGGCTATGGTCAATGGGATCCTATCTCAAATTTCACTAGGCTGTGGCTCGCCGGATTCAAACACAGACCTCACCGAGGGAGGAAAAAAGGGATGTCCTTTGACAGATATTCATGTGAAAATATCTAAAGAACACACACCACGTGTGCCAAAAGGGCTGGTATCCAATGACTTCACTTGGTGAAATCACGCTGTATATCTTTACCCTCTAAGCTCTGTCCGAAACACATCCAATGGTTCCAATGGAAGATAGGCAAAAGCTCTAGAGCAAGCAACCAACATCAACGATAGAACTTTTGACAAATTCAGTAGCATTTGAAAGATTAAGGAGTACAGAATAATAAGACTTAAAAAATACCGACAGATTCCTAGTTCATATTCAGCAGCACTTGACCAATTCAGAAGTATTTCAAAGTGACCGATTCAGCAATACAGACACTAAAATTCAATAGTAGTACAAAGAGAGCAAGTTCTTGTTTTAGCTCTAAAAACCATGTCGGACGATCAGTTTGCCCTTTTCTCCAAACACACTCGATCACTGAAACACAATCTTTGTCATAATATTTGGTCATATAGGGAACCATCATATAGATACAGATATACCATACCAGTACGTACTACTCATAACTCCAATCTAGCAAAATGGTATCATAGTTTTACCACCCATATATGATCAGTGGAGATAAGACAACCACATAATTAATTACAATAGCATGCAACCAAAGAGCTAGACAGCTAGGAAGTTCATGAACAGCATGCAACATTCATGACAGCCAGATACATCGACCTTGACCATTGTTCCAATGGTAAGTTTGGCTGCTTTCTAGAACTTGATCCACCTAGAAGTAGCTACCAAGCGCCCATCAGTCGAGTTAATGGTGTAGCGTCCCTCGATTTGTAGTCCTTCCACTCTGCATCGTGAAGACTATTGTGCCCTTTTGTCTGGCCTGGAGTTGCTTTGTGGCACTCTTAGGCAATTTCTGAGTCAAAGCAAGAGATAGACGCATAATTACTAAGAGCAATGCACTGAATCATGTGAAACTTGAGAAGACATTCTTTATCTGTCGCCATATACTCACAAACATAATCCAGTGCGACCTTGTGATGACACAAGTGTAGGATATGGTCTGACAAGGCACTGCCCGCGGTGATGAAGGAGCTTGTGTCGGTGCCGGTTCTTGTGCTAGGGCGGGTGCGGTAGCTGGTGCTGGTGCAGGTGATGGTGCCACTAATTGTAGAGGGGCTGGTGCAGGATCCAGAAGTCCTAGAACTGGTGTCGGCACTAGCAGCTTGATGCTAGATTCCTTCTGAGGGTTAGCTAAGCTGACTGCAGGGATGGTAGAGGCAGATGAGATGTGTACAAGAAAAATGGTCTCTTATACAACAGTTACTCACAAGACAGTGATCAGAGGATATGATGAGTATACAAGCAAATTAAGTTACTACCTCCATTCTTTCTCCTTATGTCAACAAGTGCTGTAGCAGGAATTAGGGCCAGTGCTGGTGCGGGTGCTAGCATCTTGATGCTGGTTACCTTCTGCGGGGAAGGTAAGGGGACTGCAAGAGTGGTCAGAGAAGCATATGAGATGTGTACAAGCAAAATGGTTTCTTATACAACCGTTACTCCTAGACAGAGATGAGAGTATACAAGTGAATTAAGTTACTACCTCTATTCTTTCTCCTATTGAGGTCAATAGGTGCCATTGCAGGAACTGTGGCTGGTGCCGGTGTCGATGCCGACAGCTTGATGCTGGCACCCTTCTAGGGGTACATAAGGGGAAGCAGACTGCAAAAGTGGTCAGGGTCATATGATGAGTAAAGATAATGGTGCAGAACAGTTAGTCGCAAGAAAATCATTAGAGGTTGTGATGAGTACAGAAGCAAATTAATTAGTACTACCTCTGTTCTTGGTCCTTAGGTCAACTGGTGTACGATGGCGTGCAAGTATCTACCCAGGCTTGCTAAAATCAAATGTTACATCATCCCCCTGCTTCAGACCATTCTCACGGACATACTTGGACCAACCTCGGCCACCCAAATAGGTGGTGACCATCTTCTTGGAGACCTCCACATCATATAGTTGCCGCATGACTTTAGGGCCCTCACTATACAGAGTTAGAAACTTGTCATTTCCGAACATCTTATTTATAATAGGGCGAGTGACACAAGGGATAGCCTTCATGAGAAAATTGATAGAGAAGTAAGGCGACAACAAAAAAAGTGAGATACAAGATCTTACATCAAGGCGGTCTAAACCACTTGGAATCCATACCTGATACCATGGGTACCCTTTGCGAAGGGTAGCCATGCACCATTTTTCTTCCCTCTGCCTTTCAAAGGGAATACATGGCCCCCTTTCAATCCACAAGCTTGACAAGACGACAGTAGCAGAAAGGGCTAAGCAGCTAGTGCGTGGTACTGATTGCAATTAAGTGGAAAGGTTAAATTATGTAAAGGGAAAGTAAATCTAATAATATAAGACAAACCATTGCATGTAAAGCAAACAAATTTGATTTTTGTGAACTTCCGATGAGCTTAAAGATATAGTACTAGCTGATAACAATAACACGGAAAATCATAAAATGTGAAATTATGGATTTCCACATTATACCCACTTCTTAGAGAGGTCACTGCCCACTTGGGTACTGTGTTGGCGCTTCCTCGTCGTGTAGACGATGTCTGCTTTTGGTGCGGGTATCAGCAATCTACTAGCCTCTATGGTAGCCTCTGCAGCAGCACCTTCAATCTGCATAAATAGCAACAGAGCTCGATAGTTCAATATAGTACATAGTAGTCATATACTGACTGTATGAGACAGTCAGATAGATCCAGATCTGGATTCACATAAACACAGTGTCAGAATTAATAAAATTACACATATATTTCTAAACATCTGATAAGCATGCATGACACCAAGCGGGTAATAATTAAATCAGACTACACCATGGTAATAAGGGTATTAAAAATACCTTTCTCTTTAAGCTGGGCCATCCCAGCTAGTCAGTGTCCTTGTGCTTGTTTGGTGAGTAGTGGTACTGGCCGGATCCTGCGGCATGTGGGGGTACCATCTTGTTTGCCGCACCTGGAGTACCGCATGTTTGCAGGTATGTACCACCGTGCTACAGTAAATAAAGAAAAGATGGTGTCATGGAGGCTTCCACAAAAACAGGATGTAGACAGATACAACTTTTAGCACAAGGATACATCTAGGTTGCAACCAACCACTTTCAGCATTGGAAAGAATGGAAGAACGCAACGAATATACTACTACATTACCTTTTTAAGCAACTTTTAAGGGAACTGACGGGACCATCCATGTACGTAGTGGTTGTGCACGCCACTAACCCATAGTTCTCCATACAAAATCTGACGCAAATCCCACTACACATTACGAGTAGCAACTAAAGGTTACAGAAGTGAAGAACACCTAAATCGAACCTAACCAAATGCCCCAATCAGAATAGCGATGACCATGCCCTGATCCCGAATCCATACGAAATTAGTACCCCTCCCCCCAAACCCCCCCCCCCCCCCACCGCCACCCCCACCCAAATGGCCCAATCAATTAAAGCAGAGGGATAATATCCCGATTAGGTGATTCCGAGGTGAGCAGTAAGCAAGAACCCCACAATCAAAGCATACCGAATACTACTAGTAGTACTAATAGTACCCCCATTGGCCCAATCGGAAGCAAATTAAACAAAGACAAATTTTGAGGTGAGAAAATACACCCACCTATTTTCAGCAAGAACTCCCCGGTCGGAGGTTGCACCAGTTCCAAAAGTTGCTTGCTGGATGGGAGCTAGCTAGTGGTGTCTTGGCATCGGTAGAAAGGCATGGGCAGGAGAGTAGTAGTACTAGTAGTAGTAGGGCTGGGCAGTACACTTTTTCTAAAGTAAGTATTTTTAAGTGGTAATGGAGGGAACATTTTGCCAAGAGAGATTCCCGAATTTTTGATCCCAGCTATCATGTGGTGGCCTATAGCTGTTTCAAGCGGGACCCATGTCAGGGGTGAGTTAAAGCGGGTCCCAGATAAGGGGTGAGATAATTAACCGAGCCAACCTCCTCCTTCCCTTGGTACTCCTTCCAAGGACTAAGAAAATCGCCCCTCTTCGAATGAAATTGATCCCAGCTTATACAATATATCCTTTTGCTAATTCGGCTCACAGAGCATTGAGGGAGGGGAAGGGCTAGAAGCATAGGGCACCAGTGCTAGGGCCTCAAAAACCATTTAGGAACCGATAAAAGCATAAGCTTGGATTTCAGACTAGAAATCCACACAAACACACACATATATATATATATATATACTAATATACATAATAGTTTCTAATTACAGTTCTGCTAACAAAGGCCTAGAAATCATAATGTAGCTCCATATTACATAACTAAGACAGTAGCGAACCAATCATGAGATAACTCTACACCCGAAGAGTTTTGCAGCTGGGCTAGTGGTCATGAGAGTACCCAGACGATACCAAAAGTACACCCTTGACGATCAGCAGCCCTGGATCAAATCCATCCAGAAGAAGTGTACCCGATCCACAACCTCAGGTGCAGGCGCATCAATGAACATGTCATCATCATTACCATCAAAGTCTTCTTTGGTTGTCTGCTTCCGGGGTTAGTAGATTAATAGATACGTTTATAGAGAAACATAAAAGACACACAACCTGAATATTTATCGTTCTACGGATATACCTTGTCATCTGACATAGCGGTAGTACCAGAAATGGAACCCGTTTCATGCAGCTTGTGATTTTCCTCTCCTCCCCTGCTCCAAGTTGATCTAGATGCTCAGGAGCTGCCTCTGTCAGTTGATCTAGTTGATCAACATCTGCTTCCCCTACTTGATCTTGATGATAAAGATGTGATTCCCCCGGTTCATATGGAGGATCATATGGTTCACCATGAAATACCCATCTAACATATGTGCTTAGCATCCCGAATGTAAAAATATGGTCTTCCACAATACTTTGAGGTAGCACCATACGATTCACACACAACCTGTAGAGGCAATGTACTTTTGAGTTGTCACAATGAGCTCTAACAAACCCCATAAATCGTAGAACACCAATGATATGTTTAGCGCTACCTAATGGAGAAATCTCTATCCAAAATCTGCCCATCTATTTAATTATGACATACAAGGTTGGTTATTATTAAAAGAAAAGAAGGAAACATATAGATGGAGTACAAAAAATATATATGCCCATGCATTTCAGCAAACATATTGACAACAAAAATCGCCGAAGGTATTTAGGAACACAGATCAAGCGTAGAATAAACTATGACCATGCAGGTTGAGGACAAATTAAACTACGTATTTGAGAAGGCAGATCGGGTGAAAGGGCAATAAAATGCCAACCAGAGCGAGCTAGAGATAGAAGGACTATCGTGGGATCGACGTGCCCACCGATGCGTCTCAAGAAGACCGACATGTAGGGAAAGCTTCTTCCCGCACGGTGGTGATAAGGAGCGTCCATGAGCGCATCTGTTTTGTGGGCAAGGGGGTGAGGACCTAGGTGGCGGAGGGTGGAAGTTATTACACAGCGCGAAGGGGTGGGGAGGGATAACTTTGGAAATTCTGACCTACCCTGCTTTGGGCACCACCATATACATGGCCCACCTGCTAGTCACCATAGATCAAAATTGATCCAAAAGTTGTCAAAATACAATTTTATGTTTAACTATGGTAACTAATGCACATAGCACTATACTTTGCGAACAAATGGATTTATTTGAACATAGATTTAATTTCGTCCCTAATTTTTATAAAGGGACTAAATTTGGAAATTCAAAAGTAAACTTCAAATTTTGAACCAGACATATTGGTTGATTTGCCAAGATGCATCAATATACCAAATGCGGACACGTCATCATAAATTATGGCCATGACCTTGGTCACCTTTTTTTGGACGATGGTCATCTTCTTGAAAGCCTTGAATTGTTCGATAATATCAGCAAATGCCTAAAAACTCATTTAAATGTTGGAAAGCAACTCTCATTGGCATGTGGGTCTAGAGTGTAATGGCGAATCTGAGCGGCCCCACGTCGGCGCAACGTATGTTTTAAGCTTTGACCTCAAAATTTTGGTACTACGCCCAAAGATCGCACACATCCATTCAAATATCCCACGCATCCATTCAGACATACTTCATCGTTTTTTAGAATGCATAACTCCTCTTCTATCCCTTCTCCTCTTGTTTGAAAGCCTTGAATTAATGTTCATTAATTTCGGCAGATGTCTATAAACACATTAAATGCTAGAAAGCATAGATGCATGTGGGACTATCTATCAGGGACAACATCCCAAGTGGGAGTAGTGTACCTTAGAAGCTTCACCTTAAAAATTTCGGCAGAGCGCCAAAATATCCCGCCCATCCATTCAAACATCCAGCCCTAAAAATTATTTTATTGCACAAATTTAGCCAAGAAGCTAGAAAGGGCGTTAAACATTGTGTGAAAAAGGGGCGGTGGCACTTTGAGCCATCATCTTTGTAGTTCCTCCACAACAAAACACATTGTTATTACTTAGAAATTCAAAAACAAACTTCAAATTTGGAACCAGACATATTGGTTGATTTGCCAAGATACAGCGATCTAGCAAATGCGGACACGTCATCATAAACTATTTCCATGACCTCGGTCACCTTTTTTTGGATGATGGTCATCTTCTTGAAAGCCTTAAATTGTTCGAAAAGTTTAGCAAATGCGTAGAAAAAATTTTAAATGCTGGAAAGCACAATCGCTGGCCTGTGGGTCTAGACGGTGATAGCGCATCTAAGAGGCCCCACGCCGGAGTAGCGTATGCTAGAAGCTTCGACCTCAAAATTTTGGTACGGCACCCAAACATCGCACCCATCCATTAAAATATCCCGCGCATCCATTCAAACATGCTTCACCTCCTTCTAGAATGCAAAATTCCTCTTCTATCCCTGCTCCAGAAACAAGAATCCGAGGAGCACTGCAATAACAGAGGGATATAGGTGGTCAATTTGCGTTCTCCCAAGTGCACCACCACATCGACGTTTTCTAGCCCTTCTACAATATTTACCTGCCCGCCCACCCCGACCTACACTAACTTTTTGGACCCACCATGCAAGTGACCCTCATGTTAGTGAGCCAGAATTATGGGAAGTAGAGATTCCCATTGGTTGTTGTTCAAAATTTGAATTTTTTTGCTAAACCGATATAAAATCGTTAAATCATCAAACCTGGCTCGAAAGCTTGAAAATTCATGAAACTTGGGCATTATCTGTCAAAAAATTATACTTTGTGTGAAAATTGGTGCGGTGAGATTTTGAACCACATATAGTCTTTGTAGTTGCTTTACAATGGAAGCCATTGTTGTCACTTGGACAATTTAAAATAACTTCGAATTTGGATGCACCTTTTTTGTATTTTTTTTAAATGCCAATATGTAGTTATCCAACGATCTACCAAACATGGACATGTTATCATAAACTATGGCAAACATATTGCTATGACCTTGGTCATCTCGTTTGAAAGCCATGAATGTTCATACATGGTACGCCATATTGTGAAACGGGTTTCTTTGAAAGTTGTCAAATTTTAGCATACTTTTTCATGGAAACTAGGAAGTGCACATAACAAAATACTCTACGAAAGCAAGACATTGCTTCAATTTTTATATTTTTTATTTGGATTTTTCTTTCAAATGGTCCCAAATTAGGCTGCATTATTAGCATTCATATTAAGAAGTTGAGGGGTTGTTTGGTTAAGCTTCTCTATCGCTTTTAGCTTTATTTTATAAGCCACTTTAGATTTTATTATTTTGGCGTATACCATCATTCAACTTTGTCCGAGTAAAATATAAAAAAACAAAACCGAAAACACGTTCCTGGCTTTATAAGCCAAAAATCAAAAGCCAGAATTAGAGCCCAACCAAACAGCGTCTAAATCTCACAGAACTCTTAGTGTTTCTCCCTTGTTAGTACTTGGGTACCTTCAATTGTATTTAACAAAAAATATGACCAAGCAGGGTATCATCGACTTGTAGATCAAATTTTGTGATACTTTCATTAAATTGCGGTAGCACCATTATATTCCACGAATATATATAACCATAAAGTTTGAAGATATTATTGAGAATTCACGGAATCCTAAACCATAAAATCTAAACCCCTAAACCCTTACCAAGTAGGTATCGTGCACTTATAGATCAAAATTTGAGATACTTTCATTAAATTGGGTAACACCATTCTATTCCAAAAATATAAGCATAAAGCTTTAACATTATTGAAAATTCCCGAAACCCTAATCCCTAGATAAACCCCTAAAACCTAAACCCCTATACCCCAAAACCTGACCAAGCACGTAGAATGCACTTATAGATCAAAATTTGAGATACTTTTGTTAAATTGGGTAACGCCATTCTACTTGACGAATATAAGCGTAAATCCTAAGCATTATCAAAAATTCCCTAAACTCTAAACCCTAAACCCTCAAACCAAAAAGCCTAACCAAGCAGGTGTCATAAACTCATAGATCAAAATTTGAGATACTTTCATTAAATCAGGTAACGCCATTCTATTAGATGAATATAAGCATAAATCCTGAGCATTACCAAAAACTCGCTAAACCCTAAACTAGAAACAACCCATAAAACTAAACCGTAAAACCCTGACCCCTCGACCCATAAACCCAAACCAAGTAGGTATCATGCCCTTATAGATCAAAATTTCAGATACTTTCATTAAATTGCGATAACGCCATTCTATTCCACGAATATAAGCATAAAGCTTGAACATTACTGAACATTCCTGAAACCCTAAACCCCTAAAACCCAAACCCTAAACACTAAACCCTTACCAAACACGTAGCATGCACTTATAGATCAAAATTTGATATACTTTCATTCAATTGGTAACGCCATTCTATTCGACGCATATAAGCATAAATATTGAGCATTATCGAAAATTCCCTAAACCCTAAACAACCCCTAAAACCTAAACCCTAATAAACCCTAAAACCCCAAACCCTCACCCCATAAATGCTAACCAAGCAAGTATCATGCACTTATAGATCATAAGTTGAGATACTTTCAATAAATTAGGTAATGCCATTCTATTCGACGAATATAAGCATAAAGGTTGAGCATTATTGAAAATTCGCTAAACCCCCTAAACCCTATACAATCCATAAAACCCAAACCGTAAAACCCTAAAACCCTAAACCCTCGACCCATAAACCCTAACCAAGCAGGTACCATGGACTCAAAATCTGAGATTCTTTCATTAAATTGCGGTAACTCCATTCTATTCCACGAATATAACCATACAGCTTGAACATTATTGAAAATGCCCTAAACCCTAAAACCCTAAACCCTAAACCCTAAAACCCTAAACCCTAAATGACCCCAGCAAATGAGGTATCATGCACTTGTAGATCAAAATTTTAGATATAGTTTCATCAAATTGTGCTAACGCCATCCCATTCCACAAATATAAGCATAAAACAGCTTGAACATTATCGAAAATTCCCCAAAAACCTAAACCCTAAACCCCTAAACCCTAAAAACCATAAACCCTAAACCCTCATCCCCTCAACCCCTTACCAAGTAGGCATCGTGCACTTATAGATCAAAATCCGAGATACTTTCATTAAATTGCGATAAGACCAGTCTATTCCATGAATATAGATAAGCATGTATATATAAAGCTTGATCATTATTATTGAAAATTCCCTAATAAACCCTAAAACCTAGAAAACCCTAAACCCTCAATCCTAAACCGTAAACCCTAAATACCAACCTTAAACTCCTAAACCCTAAAATCCTAAACCATATACCATATACCCTAAACCCCTAAACCCTCAACCCAAAAAACCCGAACCCTAAACCCAGGCTATATATATCTTGTGTAAAAACTAGGGGAGTAGGATTTTGAGCCATACTTATTTGTAGTTTCTTCACGACAAAAGCCATTATCACCGCTTGAAAAATTGAAAATAACTTCAAATTCAGGAGCTTCCTTTGGAAATAATATTTTAAATGCCAATAATATGCACCAATCTACCAAATGCGGACTCGTTGTTATAAACTATAGCAAAGATATGGCCATGACCTTGGTCATCTGGTTTGAAAGCATACATATTCATACATGGTATGCCATATATCACATGAAAAAATTAAAGCCATTATTATCGATTGGTGCTTTCAAAATAACTTCAAATATGGAAGCTCTTTTTTCTAAACAATGTTGAAATGCCAATATGCACCAATCTACCAAACATGGTTACATTACCATAAAGTATGGTAACACATATGGCCTTCACATTGGTCTTCTAGTTTCTGAAAGCAATGCATATTCAAACATGGTATGCCATATTGTGAAACAAGTTTTCAAGAGTTATCAAATTTTATATATTTTTCATGGAAATTAGCTAATGCACACAGTGAGACACCAACAGAGAAACGAATGGTTGTATTTTGTTGCTTTATTTTTTATTTAAAATAGCCCAAATTTGGTGACATTACCATTCATATCAAAAAGTTGAAATCTTCCAAAACTCTTGGTGGTTCTCCAATATTTGACTAATTCGGTACATTTAAATTATTTTTAAAAAGTCAAGAGCAAGCTATATCACACACTTTGTACTTCATAATTAGACATACTTACTTGAAATTGTCAAAAGGTCATTTTATTGCACATCTCAGCTAGGAATCTTGGAAACTCATGAAAGTAGGGCATTATCCATCAAATCTGGAATCTCCTTTTCTAAAAATTGCTTGAAATGCCAAGATGCACCGATCTACCAAATATGGACACGTTTGTAAGCTTGATTGGTGAAGATGCTTCAATGTACAGAGTAGTACAAAACATGAAAAGGTATAGAAACCATGGCTATGACCTTGCTCCTCTTGTTTGAAATCCTTGAATTAATTTTCATTAATTTTGGCATATGTCTATAAACACATTAAATGCTAGAAAGCATACAGGCATGTGGGTCTATCTGATGGGGATGACATCCCAAGTGGGAGTGGCGTACCTTAGAAGATTCAACTTCAAAATTTTGGCAGAGCGCCGAAATACCCCACCCACCCGTTCAAACATCCAGCCCCAAAAATTATTTCATTGCACAAATTTAGCCTGGAAGCTTGAAAGGGCGTTATACATTGTGTGAAAAAAGGGGGTGGGGCGGTGGCATTTTGAGCCATCATCTTTGTAGTTGCTCCACAACAAAACACATTGTTGTTACTTGGAAATTCGAAACAAACTTCAAATTTGGAACCAGACATATTGGTTGATTTGCCAAGATGCACCGATCTAGCAAATGCAGACACGTCATCAAAAACTATTTCCATGACCTTGGTCACCTTTTTTGGATGATGGTCATCTTATTAAAAGCCTTAAATTGTTCAAAAATTTCAGCAAATGGCTAGAAACTCGTTTAGATGCTGGAAAGAAACTCTTGGTAGCGTGTGGGTCTAGACGGTGACAGCGCATCTGAGAGGCCCCATGCCGAATTAGCGTATGCTATAAGATTCGGCCTCAAAATTTTGGTATGACTCCCAAACATCGCACCCATCCATTAAAATATCCCACGCATCCATTCAAACATGCTTCACCTTGTTAGAATATGTGACTGTATCGTGTTTGTATAGGTATACGGTCATATTGTGTATTCCTTTTGTATGTATCCGTGTTGTATGAGACTAGGACTACCCTTGTAATCCTCCTATATAATGAGAAATACAAGGCACCACTACGTGTGGTTTTCCCTATCTTACATGGTATCAGATGCAAAAACCTAGCCAGACCGCGTCACCCCTGCTTCCGCCACCGGCACCGCCGATTTGCAAACCACCCACCTCCCCCCTTCTCGTCGTGCTGCCTCACTTGGAGCCATGGGTGACGATGCTACACGGGCCACGTAGGCCGCCAAGGAGAAGGAAAATCGTGAGGCTCGCGAGGCCGCCGTCGCCAAGGCCAAGATGGCCCTCTCCACCACCCCTCCTCCAGCGTGGGGGCCTTCACGCTCACCTGCCTGCAAGTCCAAGCCGTCGGTCTCCACTCCATCAAGGGGCACGTACCAGTCGAACTGGCCCTCGACACGGGCGTCCATCACCAATGCTACACCTTCTTCCGCGGCGCCCTCTGCAAGTACACCTGCTCGACCATGTCGACGTGCCTGCTCTGATGACCGACTCCAGAGTGATCCTTGTTGGATGCCATGGTAGTCTCGTGGCTCTACAGATCCATCTCCCTCGGCCTCCTCGACGCTGTCATGACGCCGGGTGAAGATCCTCTTGTCGTCAATCTATGGACAAGCATCAACAACCTCTTCAACAACCACTGATACATTGCTAACGTATCCATAATTTTTGATGTTCCATGCTTGGTTTTATCTACTTTCTTATGCTTTGTTCGAACTTTGGAGTACTTTTCATACACTTTCTTGGACTAACCTATTAACAAGATGCCACAGTGCTAGCTGCCAGTTTTCTGCTGTTTTTGGTTCCAGGAAGTTAGAAAATGAATATTCTCGGAATTGGATAGGACAAATGCCAAAGTTGATATTTTACCGGAAGACTCACGGAGCCAGAAGACGAGACGGATAGGGGCCACGGGGTGGCCATACCATCCCTAGGCACGAGTCCCTGGCCACGCTAGGGCATGGTGTGGGCCCCCTGACCGGCCACCGACCTTGTCTCTTTCGCCTATATATCCCCCCCGATGCAAAAACCCTAAGTCATCAATCAGAAATCCATGAAAAGTTTCACAACGCCGCCGCCACCGAAAGGGGGATCTGGGGGACAGAAAGTCTCTGTTCCGGCACCCTACCGGGACGAGGAAGTGCCCCCGGAGCCATCTCCATCGATATCCACCACCATCTCCATCGCCGTTGCTGATTCCCATGATGATGAGGGAGTAGTTCTCTCTCGAGGCTAAGGGTTCTACCGGTAGCTATGTGTTCATATCTCTCTCTATGCATGATCATATTGTGATCATGAGCTTTGTAATCAAGTAGATCAACCTTGCTACTCAAGTGCTTTAATAGATCTCTGCTCTCCCCATGTGTGTGAAAGTGACAGCATGCACACCATGGTGGCACTTAGGATAGAGATTACAAATACTTGTAATGAGTTATATTTGGAGTTGGATGTCTCTATGAAATTGTGGTGTTTGTTGGAACCATCTAATGCTCAAGCTGACAGTGTGGGGTTATCTATGTTGGGTTCGCAGCATAGAAAACAAAAAATTCCTATGATGGGAATTATACGCCAAGATCTATCTACTAGATACAAGCAACGGGTGGATATACATCCATAGAGAACTTACCCTCGAAGAAAACAAAGCTTTGTTAACGAGTTGGAACTCGTGGATGATGTAGTCATACACTTGCCGATATCAAGATCATGATGAAGTCCAGCAGGTCCGCCTCCAGCATGTCGATCAGATCCAGCTCCAGCAAGTCTAGCACAACCAAGTCTAGCACCACAAAGCAGCGGTGCATCCGTGATCGCACACACGTCCGGTACCCCGACAACCTCCGTCCCTCGCTCCAGCAAAGCAGCAGAAGCAGCAACTCCTTTCTAGATAAAGCCACCGGGAACATGTATCTCGCTAATCCGAGACCATGGGTGAATAATACTAGAGGGGGAGAGAGATCCTTCACGAGAAGGTGTGAGGAAGAAGGGGTGTGAGGGGGGCCTTTTATAGGAGGAGGGGGTGCCCCTCCCTATGGCCAGCGCCCAAGGGGTGACCTATCACCTCCTCATTCATGTGGTGGTAACTCCCTCCACATAAATTTGCCCCTTCACATTCTCTTTTAAAGTCCCCACTTTAAATGCATTAGATTTCTCCAAATTTAATGCTCTCTCATTTAATAAAACTCTTTTATTAATTTTATTCAGAATTTTGTTAATTTACTTTAATTATCAGAAATTCACATAAAACCCCTTGCAGTATTTCAATATTACATGCAGAACCACTTTCCGCAATTTCACCCAAAACAATTCCGGTCTCTATCGAAACAATTCCTGCGCTTTGCAATTCTTTCGTCTGAAACATATGTGCTCCAAAATGGTGTCCGGTAACTCTTAAGTGTGTCACCCTACAGTTCGCGAATAATGCAGACATGATTGAGACTCCTCTCAGATCAATAAACAGAAGCGGGACATGGAGATCCATACTGACTCCTGCATATTCAACAATGACTTCCGTGATCGTGAGAACCTTTAACGCTAATAACTTAATACCTTTGTCTCATGATATAATACATGTCCGAGATTCGATCATCGGTATCCAAATACCTAGTTTGATCTCGTTACCTTCATGCACTCTTTTCTCGTTCCCGTGATATAACATTCTAGTGATCACATCACTTGCTTGCAAGCTATCTTAATGTGATATCACCGAGAGGGCCCAGAGTATATCTATCAGTCATCGGGATGGACAAATCCCACTCTTGATCCATGAGCCTCAACATAATACCTTTGTAGCACTGAACCCACCTTTATAGTCACCTTGTTACGGTGTGACGTTCGATGTTATCAAGATACTCTTCCGGTGTTAGCAATTAACATGATCTCATGGTCTAAGGACTAATATTACTTCGTATGATGTGATAGCAATATAAACATAATGACTTTGATCGTAATGCTATACTTTGGATGAATGTTCATCACATCATTCCACCAATGTTGTGACCTCGTTATTAACAACATCCAATGTCCATGATCAGGAAACCTCGATCATCTTGTTAATCAACAAGCTAGTTTATATGAGAGGCATTACTAGGAACTTTGTATTTTGTTTATTAAACACACATGTATTAATGTTTCCAATTAATACAATTATAGCATGCAAAATAAACATTTATCATAAACATGGAATAAGATAATAACCACTTTATTATTGCCTCTCGGGCATATTCCCTTCAGTCTCCCACTTGCACTAGAGTCAATAATCTAGTTTGAAAAACTTTGCGTATCAAACACCTATGGCTTTCTGGTGTTGCATATACGCGATTGCTAGTGGTTAACATAATCTTCGGATCTGACAGTTTCAGGTCCGTGTGTATTTGCATGTCTTTGCATCTCTACGCATCACTCATTCTCAAATGAGATGGCATTGTATAAATTTGGTCCTTTGGTGAGACCTTTTAGTTTGTTCGGGTTAAAATATGTTGATATTATTGTCATACAATATATCTTCATAGTATTAGCCCACTTTTAACCACACCTAGTCTGACAGCAAACTTCTTAACACAAATGCCCTCCTTTGCTGCTACTATAGCAGTCATATACTTAGCCTTTTGTTGTAGTATCCGTCACAATGTTTCAACTTTGGAACTTATCCAAATCCATCATGGAACATCCTTCCCATTACATTGTGCCACCCATAGTCTAAATTGAGATAAATTTAATTTGTATCTTGTGACAAAACTAGTATCAATGTAACACTTTACAATGAACTACCTTTAACTATTTGTCACTTATACATGATATATTCTTAGTTCTTCCAAAGCTCATAAGAATATCTTTACTATCGTCCAATGATCATCTTATGAATCATTCTGGTATGTGCTCATAACATTTAGAGCATAGGACATTCTGGATATATACATATCACGGTATAATCGATCAAAATCTTCATGTGATTTTACCAAGTGTTGAAACACTTGAATTTTGATACAATCCTTTCCATGCAGAAATTTTGATACATTTATCATAAACATGGAATATGATAATAACCACTTTATTATTGCCTCTCGGGCATATTCCCTTCAATCTAGATGCAGAAAGCGAACTTTGAGGTGTGATGTTATAGCCCTACCATGGATTAGAGTGTCCAACCGGAGAGTAGTTAAGAGTAGTATCATAAAGAGAAGATATTTATATGAGAGTGTTCACTAGCGAAAGTATGATCCCTAGGCCTTGTTTCTTAGCATTGAAACACCATTTGCAACTAGATCTGTTACATGTTTGCTTGCTTCCATCTTTATTTCAGTTTGCCTTTAGTCTTTTCCACGCCATCAAGCTATTTTCTATCACCATTACCACTTATAATTATCCATACCACTTGTATTTCACTATCTCTTCGCCGAACTAGTGCACCTATACACCTGACAAGTGTATTGGGTGTGTTGGGGACACAAGAGACTTCTTGTATCTTGATTGCAGGGTTGCTTGAGAGGGGATACCTTTGACCACTTCCTCTCTGAGTTCGATAAACCTTGGGTGATCCACTTAAGGGAAAACTTGCTGCTGTTCTACAAACCTCTGCACTTGGAGGCCCAACAACTGTCTACAAGAATAGAAGTGCGTAGACATCAACCACAAGATCAATCGTCAGCTCCACCTCTCCAGCGAGCTCGGCGAGATCAAGATGGGCGAACTTTCCATGACCGAGTACCTGAAGAAGATCAAGTCCCTCGTCGATGGTCTAGCAGATCTCAGAGCACCGCAAGAAGATGCCAAGCTGGTGATCCACTACCTCAAAGACCTCTCCAAGCAGTACGAGCACACTGCTAACTTGATCTCCCTCATGCCCGATATCAGCTTCTAGAAATGTCGTTCTCTCCTTGCGCTCGAAGATATGAAGCACAAAAATCGCCGAGCCCGTAACTCCGACACGGCTCTCGTTGTCCACGATGCTAACCCTGGCAAAGGAAATGGCAACCGCCGCAAGAAGAAAAAGGTTGTGGCTGAGGCCACCAAGGAGGGGGCTATCGTCCAGCACCAGGCCCCTGCTGCATCACCGGCCGTTGCTTCGCCAACCTGGCCCACACTGTAACTCCCATGGAATGGCGCGATCCAGATGTGGCCCTATGCTCGGGCACACAGCTGCGTGCCACGTCATGCGCCCTCGCCACACGCCTTCTAGGCATAGGGGCCCTATAGCATGCCACACTCCTCCTATGGATATGGCTATGGCTACGCGCCCCTCCCCTGCTTAAGACTACGGTACCGCCCATTCGTCACCGGCACCGTCATCACCAGCTCCGTCAACCACATCGTGGGATCAGTTCACGCTCATGCACCAGTTCCAGACGATGGGCTTACAAGCACCGATTTAATGGGTGGTGGACACTAGCGCCTACTCCCAGTTCGCGGCCAACCCTGTTATGCTCACCTTCGTGTCTCCCTGAAGGGAATATGCCCAAGAGGCAATAATAAAGTGGTTATTATCTTATTCCATGTTTATGATAAATGTTTATTTTGCATGCTATAATTGTATTGATCGGAAACGTCAATACATGTGTGTTTAATAAACAAAAAGGGTTCCTAGTTATGCCTCTCTTATATACTAGCTTGTTGATTAACAAGATGATCAAGGTTTCCTGATCATGGACATTGGATGTTGTTAATAACAAGGTCACAGCATTTGTGAAACGATGTGATGAACATTCATCTGAAGTATAGCATTACGATCAAGTCATTATGTTTATATTGCTATAACATCATACGAAGTAATCTTTATCCTTAGACCATGAGATCATGTTAATTGCTAACACCGGAAGAGCATCTTGATAACATCAAACGTCACACCATAATAGGGTGACTATAAAGATGGGTTCAGTGCTACGAAGGTGTTATGTTGAGGCTCATGGATCAAGAGTGGAATTTGTCAATCCCGATGACGGATAGATATACTCCGGGCCCTCTCGGTGATATCACATTAAGATAGCTTGCAAGCAAGTGATGTGATCACTAGAATGTTATATCACGAGAACGAGAAACGAGTGCATGTCAGTAACGAGATCAAACTAGGTATTTGGATACCGATGATCGAATCTCGGACATGTATTATATCATGAGACAAAGGGATTAAATTACTAGCGTTAAAGGTTCTCACGATCACAGAAGTCATCGTTGAATATGTAGGAGTCAGTATGGATCTCTAGGTCCCGCTTCTGATTATTGATCTGAGAGGAGTCTCAATCATGTCTGCATTATTCGCGAACCATAGGGTGACACACTTAAGAGTTACCGGACACCATTTTGGAGCACATATGTTTCAGACGAAAGAATTGCAAAGCGCAGGAATTGTTTCGATAGAAACCGGAATTGTTTCGGGTGAAATTGCAGAAAGTGGTTCTGCATGTGATATTGAAATACTGCAAGGGGTTATATGTGAATGTCTGTTAATTAAAGTAATTAACAAAATTCTGAATAAATTTAATAAAAGAGTTTTATTAAATGAGAGAGCATTAAACTTAGAGAATTTTAATGCATTTAAAGTGGGGGCTTTAAAAGGGAATGTGAAGAGGCATTTTAATGTGGAGGGGTTACCACCACATGAATGGAGGAGGTGAAGGGGCACCCCCATGAGGCGTCGGCCATGGGGAGGGGCACCCCCCTCCTCCTATAAAAGGCCACCCTCTTCCTCACACCTCCTTGTGAAGGATCTCTCTCCCCCTCTAGAATTATTCCCCCATGTTCTCGGATTAGCGAGATACATGTTCCCGGTGGCATTTCGTCTGGAAGGAGTTGCTGCTTCTGCTGGATAGCTGGAGCGAGGAGGTGGAGGTTGTCCGGTGGCCTCAACGTGTGTGCGAGTACAGATGCGCTGCTGAGTTGCGGCGCTCGGACTTCCACACGATCTTGAGATCGGCAAGTGTACGACTAGATCAACCACGAGTTCCTACTCGTTAACAAAACTCGTTGTCTTCGAGGGTAAGTTCTCGATGGATGTATGTCCACCCGTTGCTCTATACCTAGTAGATAGATCTTGGCGTATAGTTCTCATCATAGGAAAAAAAATTTCTATGCTGCGGACCCAACACTCCCCCTACCTCTTCTCCTCGTGTTGTTATTGTTAGTAACGGCTCCACTCTTCTGATCGTCACTACTAGACATGCACATTTTCCTATTTCCACCTCCGAGCGTCCCCTTAATCTTCATAGTGTTTTAGTTGCTCCTAACATAGTTAAAAATCTTTCGTCGGTTTTTCAGTTCACCATTGATAATCGTGTTTTCGTCAAATTTGACCCTCTTGGTTTTTTGTGAAGGATTTTCAAACCAGGAACGAGATTCTCAGATGCAACAGCCACATGCCTTCCTCGTCATCCTGTCCGTACCTCCTCCACCACCAGTCACCCACCAGTCACCCACCAGTCACCCACATGCAACCAGCTCTCTATCCTGTCCGTACCTCCTCCACCAGTCACCCACATGCCTTCCTCGTCATCGATCCCGCTCTATGGCACCGGCAGCTTGGACACCCTGGACGACCTGTCGTGGAGTCATTAGCTTGCTCTTCGGTTATTCCTAGGGATAAGAATAAATCTAGTTTGTGTCATGCTTGTCAATTAGGTCGTCATGTTCGTCTTACTTTTTCTTCTACCAATCATGTAACACATTCTCCATTCCAAATTATTCACTGTGACTTGTTGACATCACCGGTTCAGAGTATTTTTGGCTTTAAGTATTATCTTGTTTGCCTCGACAATTTCACTCAGTATGGCTCGTCTTATCCTCTACATGCTAAGTCAGAAGTTTTCTCGCACTTATCGTTCCTTCAAGCCTTAGCCCGTACTCAGTTCCGTGCAAACTTGCAAGCTATTCAGTGTGATAATGGTCATGAGTTCGATAATTTCCTCCTCCACTCTTTTGCCCAACGCCATGGAATATCACTCTGCTTCTCATGTCCATATACCTCGCAAGAGGACAGTAAAGCCGAGAGGATTATTTGCACCCTCAATGAAATTACTCGCACGCTTCTAATTCAAGCAAGTATGCCTCCACGCTTTTGGGCTGAGGCTCTTCATGCAGCCGTATTATTGCATAATGGGCTGCCTTCCAAGGAAATCTCGGATCGTGTGTCTTTTAGAGCTCTTCATGGCATCGACCCTAAGTATGTTGGTCTTAGGGTCTTCGGATGTCTTTGATACCCCAACACCACTGCCATTGCACCACACAAGCGTACACCTCGCTCTATGCCCTGCGTGTTTTTACGGTATCCATCCCAACATCATGGCTATCGCTGTCTTGATCGTTCCACCCAAAAGATCATCATCTCTCTCCATGTTGTATTCGGCGAGTCTGTCTTTCCCTTTGCCACCACCGTGTCCGCCACATCTCCCACTCCTTCCCTTCACACTTATGATTTTCTACAAGTTGAGCAGCCGATGTCGTTGATGCCGTTCACCGTGCCAGCCACGGGAAGCTCTGTCATGGGCGTGCGGCAGCCTGCCGCAGGTGCTTGGCAGCCTCCCATGCCGTGAGTTCGGGCGCCTCTCCTGCCGTGGACCCCTCGTTGCCTGTGAATGCCCCGTCTCGTCGCCCGCCTCGTCACCCGCCACGTGCGGCTGCTGCACCGACTCTGCCACCACCACCGCCTCCGGTCTGTCGATCGCAGCCTCTGCCTCTGCCACCATCACACCGCATCCTTACACATGCGAAGACAGGCGTGGTGCAGCCGAAGACCATCTTCGATCTTCATGTTGAGGGGTTATCTCCTCTCCCGAAGACGTACCGTGGAGTGCTCAAGGACCCTAATTGGCATGCAATGATGGTTGATGAGTACAGTGTTCTTCTCTCCAACAACACTTGGGACCTAGTTGATCCACCTCGCAATGCAAATATGGTCACATGCAAGTGGATATTTTGTCACAAGTTAAAGACTGATGGTTCTCTTGATCGGTACAAGGCACAGTGGGTCTTGCAAGAATTCACGCAACGTGAAGGTATTGATTTTGATGAAACTTTCAGTCCGGTTGTTAAACCCGCCACGATACGGACAGTTCTGTCACTTGCTCTTTCTAGTGATTGGCCTATTCATTAGCTGGATGTCAAGAATTCTTTCCTCAATAGCAAACTTGATGCGATGGTTGATGCTCGATAGCCCTCAGGTTTCATTGATCCCAATTCTCCTGAGAAGGTGTGCCACCTAAACAAATCCTTGTACGGGTTGAAGCAGGCTCCACAGGCATGGTTTTAGCGGTTTGCCTCCTATATTGCATCTCTTGGGTTTCTAAGTGCCAAGACTGACAACTCATTGGTCGTCTATCGTCGTGGATCCGATATGGCTTATCTCCTGCTCTATGTGGATGACACAATTTTGACTGTGTCTTCCTCGACACTGGTGGACAGTTTAATTGCTTCACTCCGCTCTGATTTCACCATGACGGACATGGATGATTTACATTACTTTTTGGGCATCTCCGTCAAGAGCAGAAAGGACTGTCTCTTTCTCTCGCGGGAGAAGTATGCTATGGAGCTCCTTTACCGCGCCGGTATGTTATAGTGCAAGTCTATCTCCACACCAGTTGATACAGCTTCTAAGCTTGAAGCTCAGTCTAGTGATCTCGTGGCTGATCCTACAGAGTATCACAGTATTGCAGGAGGTCTCTAGTACCTCACTTTTACTCGGCCTGATATCGCCTATGTAGTACGACAGATATGTCTTCATATGCATGATCCACGGGCTAATAACTTGCTCCTTGTGAAGCGTGTTCTACGCTACATCTGCGGCACCACCGACTATGGTCTCACTTTATATCGACACAGCTTGAACAAACTGATGGCCTACTCTAATGTTGACTGGGCAGGTTGTCCAGACACTCGACGGTCTACTTCTAGCTATTGTGTGTTCCTCGGTGCAAATCTGGTGTCTTGGTCAGCCAAGTAACAACACACCAATTCATGCTGGAGTCCGGAGGCTGAGTATCGGGCAGTAGCAAATGTGGTGGCCAAACTGTGTTGGCTACAACACCTACTTCAGGAGCTTCATCGACCGATGCCTGATGCTTCCGTTGTCTTCTGTGACAATATGAGTTCAGTTTACATGACACAGAATATAGTGCATCATCAGCGCACCAAACATGTGGAGATTGATCTACACTTCGTCAGAGATCGCGTGACAACTAGCAAGGCCAAGGTTCTACACGTTCCTAGTTCATCTCAGTTCGCGAACATCTTCACCAAAGGATTGCCGTCGCCTCTCTTCTTAGATTTTTGGGACAATCTTAATATTCGTCGGACGCCCATTTTCGACTAAGGGAGGGTGTTAGAATATGTGATTGTGTCGTGTTTGTATAGGTATACAGTCATATTGTGTATTCCTTTTGTATGTGTCTGTGTTGTATGAGACTAGGACTTCCCTTGTAATCCTCCTATATAATGAGCAATATAAGGCACCACTACGTGTGGTTTCCCCTATCTTACACACCTCTTTCTAGAATGCAAAATTCAGGTTCTATCCCTGCTCCAGAAACAAGAATCCGAGGACCAGTGCAATAACAAAGGGATATAGGTGGTAAATTTGCGTTCTCCCAAGTGCATCACCCCATCGATGTTTCCAAACCCTTCTTCAATATTACCTGCCTGCCCACTCCGACCTACACTAACGTTTTGGACCCACCATGCAAGTGACCCACATTTCAGTGAGCTAGAATTACGGGAAGTAGAGATTCCCACCGCTTGTTATTCAAAATTCAAACAGTTTTCGCTAAACCGAGATAAAATCGTTAAAATCATCGAACCTGGCTCGGAAGCTTAAAAATTCATGAAACTTGGGTATTATCCATCAAAGAAATTATACTCTATGAGAAAATTGGTGCGGTGAGATTTTGAACCACATATAATCTTTGTAGTTGCTTCACAACGGAAGCCATTGTTGTCACTTGGACAATTAAAAATAACTTCAAATTTGGATGCACCTTTTTTGTAAACATTGTTTGAAATGCCAATATGTAGTTATGACCAGTCTACCAAACATGGACACGTTATCATAAACTATGGCAAACATATTGCCAAGACCTTGGTCATCTCGTTTGAAAGCCATGAATGTTCATACATGGTACGCCATATTGTGAAACAGGATTCTTCGAAAGTTGTCAAATTCTAGCATACTTTTCATGGAAACTAGGCAGTGCACATAACAAAATACTCCACGAAACAAAGACATTGCTTCAATTTATATATTTTTTATTTGGATTTTTCTTTCAAAAGGTCCCAAATTAGGCTGCATTATTAGCATTCATATCAAGAAGTTGAGGGGTTGCTTGGTTATGCTTATCTATCGCTTTTAGCTTTAATTTATAAGCCACTTTAATTTTTTTTGCTTTTGGCTTATACCATCGTTCAACTATGTCAGAGTAAAAGCTAAAAAAAACAAAGCCAAAAACACGTTCCTGGCTTTATAAGCCAAAAATCAAATGCCGGATTAGAGCCCAACCAAATAGTGCCTAAATCTCACGGAACTCTTGGTGTTTCTCCCTTGTTTTTGTACTTGGGTACCTTCAATTGTATTTAACAAGAAATATGACCAAGAAAGGTATCATCGACTTGTAGATCAAATTTTGAGATACTTTCATTAAATTGCAATAACACAATTCTATTCCACGAATATATATAACCATAACGTTTGAACATATTATTGAGAATTCACGGAATCCTAAACCGTAAACTCTAAACCCCTAAATCATGACCAAGAAGGTATCATGCACTTATAGATTAAACTTTGAGATACTTTCTTTAAATTGGGTAACACCATTTTGTTCCACTAATATAAGCATAAAGCTTGAACATTATTGAAAATTCCCAAAACCCTAAACCCCTAAACCCTCACCAAGCATGTAGCATGCACTTATAGATCAAAATTTAAGATAATTTCATTAAATTGGGTAACACCATTAGATTTGACAAATATAAGCATACATCCTGAGCAATATCAAAAATTCCCTAAACCCTAAACAACCCCTAAACCCTCAGCCTTAAACCCTAACCAAGCAGGTCTCATGCACTCATTGATCAAAAATTGAGATACTTTCATTAAATCAGCTAACACCATTCTATTCTACGAATATAAGCATAAATCTTGAGCATTATTGAAAATTCACTAAACCCTAAACCCTAAACAGCCCATAAAACTAAACCGTAAAACCCTAAACCCTCGACCCATAAACCTTAACCAACCAGGTGCCATGAACTTGTAGATCAAAATTTGAGATACTTTCAATAAATTGATGTAACCCTATTCTATTTCACGAATATAAGCATAAAGCAGCTTGAACATTATAGAAAATTCCTGAAACCCTCAACCCTAAACCCCTAAAACCCCAAACCATAAACCCTTACCAAGCACGTAGCATGCACTTATAGATCAAAATTTGATATACTTTCGTTTAATTAGTAACGCCATTCTATTCGACGAATATAAGCATAAATCTTGAGCATTATCAAAAATTCCCCAAACCCTAAACCCTAAACAACCCCTAAAACCTAAACTCTCAAACCCCAAACCCTCAACCCATAAACACTAACCAAGTAGGTATCATGCACTTATAGATCAAAATTTGAGATACTTTCAATAAATTACGTAACGCCATTCTGTTCGATAGAAAAAAGAATGAAGCTTCAGCATTATTGAAAATTAGCTAAACCCTAAACCCTATATAACCATAAAACCTAAACTGTAAAACCCTCGACCCATGACCCCTAACCAAGCAGGTATCATGCACTTATAGATCAAAAATTGAGATACTTTATTAAATTAGGTAACACCATTCTATTCGACAAATATAAGCATAAAGCTTGAACATTATTGAAAATCAAAAACCCTTAACCCTAAACCCTAGCATCCTAATCCTAAAACCCTAAACACTTACCAAGCAGGTATAATGCACTTATAGAGCAAAATTTGAGATACTTTCATTAAATTGTGATAACGCCATTCTATTCCATGAATATAACCATATATATAAAGCTTGAACATTATTATTGAAAATTACCTAAACCCTAAAACCTAAACAATCATAAACCCTAAAACCCTGGACAACCCTAAATACTAAAATCCTAAACCATAAACCATGAACCCCTAAACCCTCAACCCAAAATAAACCCCGAACCCTAAACTTAACCCGACACTGTATATACTTTGTGTGAAAACTAGGGCGGTGGGATTTTGAGCCATATTTTGTAGTTGCTTCATGATAAAATCCATTGTTATGCCTTAGAAAATTGAAATAACTTCAAATTCGGAAGCTTCCTTTGTAAATAATATTTTAAATGCCAATATGCACCAACTACCATATATGGACATGTTATTATAAACTATAGAAAAGATATGGCCATGACCTTGGTCATCTGGTTTGAAAGCCATGCATATTCTTACATGGTACTCCATATATTGTGATACAATTTTTTTTCAAAAGTTATCAAATTTTAAGATTATATTTTTCCATGGAAACTAGCTAGTGCACATAGTGAGACATGAAGAGAGAAAAGAATGGTTGTGTTTCGTTTTATATTTTGTTTCTTTGTATTTTTTTAAAAATGGCGGAAATTTGGTGTCATTATCATTCATATCAAAAAGTTGAATTTTGCGAAACTCTCAGTGGTTCTCCAATATTTGACTACTTTGTATCTTTGAATTACTTTTAAAAAGTCAAGGGCAAGGTATATCACACACTTTGTAGTTCAAAATTAGACATACTTACCTCAGATTGTCAAAAAGTCATTTTATTGCATAGATTTAGCTAGGAAGTTTGGAAATTCATGAAAGTTGGGCATTATCCATCAAATATAGAATATTATTTTGAAATGCCAAGATGCAGCGATCTACCAGATATGGACACACTATCATAAACTATAGCAGAGATATGGCCATGACCTTGGTCATCTTGTCTGAAAGCCTTCAAAATAATGTTTAACAATTTCGGCAAATGTGTGGAAACTCATTTATATGTTGGTAAGCACACTATCACTATCATGTGGGTCTAGATGAGGCCAACACGTGAGAGCGGCCGTGTTGGAGTAGGTGGTGGGAGTACTGGAATAATAGAGGTGTATAGGTGGTAAATGTGCGTCATCCCACCTATACCCCCCATCACCTCTTTCTCGCCCACACCCCTCCAACTTCGACCTTCCTCCAGCTGCTTCACCGCTGACCCTCTTTTCCACACTGGAGCTCCTCCCCTGTCAGTGCTCTTCACTAGAACTATTTCACCGACTCCCTCGCTGCATCGGATCTGCTTTACCAACGTCGTCATCTACCCTACGAGGGCTGCTTCACTAAATCACTCATCACTAACCCCAAAATGCTGAGTCGCCACCCTCTTGCCCGTCCCACCCGTCCTCGTCGTGCAGCGGTAATTTCTCTTGCCCGTTTGTTATATTTTTTTTACACGTGAGCTATGAAATCGTTAGAATGTTTCTCAATATCCTGCATGCTATTGACATTTCGTTTGCACCCCACATCTGGTAAGTCCTATCCACATCATTAGCTTCTCGCTTTTATTCCCTTTCTTACATTCTCATGCTATCGGTTTAATCATCCAACACTAACTCATAGATGCTATTCTTTCTGAGCGCTCGCATGGGTCATGAAAACAGCTCATAGAGGATCGAACACTAACAATCTGACGCCTAGCAAGGCTGAAGTGTGAGGTTTCCTTGTGTTACTTAGGCTGGTTTCTTGTCATGTTAATAAGTTGTATAACATGCATGCCTAATAAGTTAATAAGTCATTCTACCTAAGACCTTCCATGAAATTTGCATTCATATTCTATTGTGTTTCTATCTACGAATGCTTAATCCAAAAAAATTCCATCTAGTTTGAATCATATATCTGGTCATTTTTAATGATATATTTTGGTGTTTTCACCTGCTTTCATCCTTCCAAACCAGCTATCTAGTTTGAATCATACATCTAGTAATTTTTAATGCTATGTTTTTGGTGTTTTTAAAGATTTTCATCGTTCCAAACCAGCTAACTGGGTTTTAAATGGCACGCCTTAATGTAGAGAAATGACAACGGAGTACAAGGACCAGAGTTACAACTGCTCGGCTCAGATTCTTCTAGCAGATTGACCAGGAGTTGCACCCGCTCGAGAAGGAGCTACTGTTATCCTGAACGTGCTACTGTAAGTTCGTACTTACTTTAAATGATCTCTACTTTATATAATACTACTTGTTTCCCTTGTTCTTTGTTTTAACCTCTTTCACCATATTTTAGCAGGCTGTAGTTCAAACCAAGGAGTCCTTGGAAGGCAAGACTGAAAGTTGTGATCCATCTTCCCATTCATCCTCCCATTGCATTTTCAAAGCAAACAACTTACTTAACTGTCCACCTAGAACAACTCCTACAAGTGGTAAATATATAAAGGTTGTATTGCATGTAGAAAGAAAGGGTGTAGCTGCTCTTAGATCTGTAGCTGAAATGTTGAATAAGAGGACAGATGATACATTGAAGTGAATCGCCATGTACTGATCTCTTATTGATGATACCGACACTTTGTAATGTTTCAGAATTTCGATCTTGTTGTATAACCTGTTGTAATAAACTTTTATTGTTGTGTAATAAGTAGTTTTAATTTGTGCATGTTTATTAATTGATGTCTTGACATTCCTCTGTTCTGCCAAAAAGTAGGCGCTAGCAAAAAATGGCCGAAACAGTAACAAACCGGAGCAGTAACATGTCGAACGTTGAAACAATGTGCGCATGGCCGGCCCAAAATAACCAGAATAGTAAAAGGCCAGAAAGGTAAAAGGCCAGAAGGGTAGAAGGCCAGAACAGTAAAAGGCTAGAATAGTAAAAGGCCAGAACAATAAAAGGCTAGAAGTGTAGAAGGCCAGAACAGTGAATGGCCAGAACAGTAAAAGGCCATAACAGAAAAAGGCCAGAATAGTAGAAGACCAGAGTAGAGAAAGGCTAGAGCAGTGAAAGGCCTAAAAAGTAGAAAGGCCAGAATAGAGAAAGTCCTGAATAGTGGAAGACTAGAACCGTGAATGGTCTCAACAGTAAATGGCGGGAACAGTAAACGGCCAGAACAGTAAAAGGCCAGTACGGTGGAAGGCCACTACAATAACATGTCGAATAGTACCAGCCTGAATAGGCAAAAGCCCAAACACTAAAGGGCCTAAATAGTAATGGGGCGAAATTCCTAAAAGGATGGAACAATAACAGGACTGAATAGTAAAAGACTAGATTGGCAACATGCTTGAACAGTACTAGGCCGTCTTGGTGCAGGTCTCAAGTGGTAGCACAGTGTTGGGCTAACTTGGGCCTTATATAGGCCAAAACAGTGTCGGTCCTGAAAGCATACGGGTTGCTGCTGGCTGTAGTACTGAGCCGATTCTAGACAATGCAGGACAAAACAATAAAGGGTCGTATTCCTATTGGGCTCTCCACATGGACCGACCCATTTAATTATTAGCAAGCCTTGGCTAGGCTTAGCTTCTACCACGGTTTCTCTGACCATTAAAGGAGGTAACCGGACGTTAACGGAAGCTGCCATGTGGCAGTTGCGTGACGCCAGTAGTCAGCATGACTGGCGAACAGATCTACGATGGAACAAGTTTTCGTGGTAGAAGGGTGCGATCCGCCACGGTTGGAAAAAAACGTTGTTGATTCATTTGTGACGGGGCTTTTACCACGAAGGCCATCTGTTGCGGAAGACTTTTTAGCCACGGAAAACGATCCTTCAACCACAAAAATCGTCCGTTGTAAAAGCCAACTTTTCTTGTAGTGTGTACAAAGTGCAAAAGAAATGAGCAAAAGAAATTTACTTAGTCTACATGTTCCGAAAAATCGCACAAACTAATAATGCATTTATCAGTCATGCATAGATATTCGAACAACCATTCCAAGTTACTTTCGAAACAACAACATATTTATACAGGTTTATTATGGCTATCTCCCCAACCTACTCCTAAATTAAGACTGTTTGTGTTCTTGATAACTAAATAAGTCTAGAATATGGATTAAATCATAACAGAATAAATCTCTGCATGGACCAGTTTGTACGGTGCATCTTATTAGTACGACTACATTAAGGAGTACATGAATGGATTAAGGAGTACATGAACAGATTAAGGAGTATATCTACAGTCCGAGAAGAAAATATGAACCATAAGCTAGAAACATGGAGAAATAGATGTACCTCTAGGTACACGAGCTAAGCATGCTCATAGAACTCCTCGCCCGCATTGGGGATCCGAAATCATCTGCACCGGCAAGCACATAGTCCTCATAAGGCTCAAAGTGGATGTCCTCCTCGCCCTGGCTGCATATTGCTCCTCCAAATATGTGGTGGGATGCACCGCATCGCCTGTAGCAGGCATAGCCACCCTAGAGGCGACGCCCGCAAACTCACCTCCATGCACTCGCTTCATGGAGTCAGAATGGAGAATGTTGGTAGCACGATAGGCATTTGTTCGACCTCTGTGGTTGTACAATGAGATTTGGGGGGTTTGCTATATTTTAGAGAGCGAGTGGATGAATGCGAGGATACGATGCAGACTATTGGATTTGAAAGGCAGGGACGTTAGGTCTCCTAGAGCAAAAGCATGGACGGTTCATGCGATGGGGCATAGTTGGAAGTGAGATTGAATCCGCATTGGGTAAAAATAGGATATTGCTTATTAAAATCCAGTGAGAATAAATTGCAGCTCCCACTTGGCACTGGGGACGCACGGGTTGGCGACACGACACGCTAGGATGATCGTGGATGACCGCACACTATGAGGATTATTGCCATGTGCATGTTTTGTGGAGTAGTAGGCTTTTCAGATGAGATTAAACATGAGACCATATCACAAATTCTTTAATATACGGGGGCTTGATCGTGTTCCTTCTCGTAGAAGTGGCGTTGGGAGATACGCCTAAAAACATAGTAGATAAATCAGGGGTGGAGTGGCTAGGCTAGACAACAAGTGGACATCTGTGCATTGTCACATTGCAGTATCAAGGGCACGATGCGTGAAATAGATGCATTGTTTGACCCCCACTGACATGACTTTATGGTGTACCGTACTTGTGCCATGGTGAATGCATTGCAACCGGATAGCCGGGCACACCGCCATGTGGATCTGAGCACCGTTGGACGCGCTCCTAGCATGGACTGTCATATGTAGAGCACCCATAGAGAGCTAATAGAGCACGGTCATGCCCTTCTCAAAACATGGCACAAATCCATGGATTGAGCCCAACCCCGACACTTATCTCCCTCTCAACATTCCAAGCAACTTCTCCAACTAGATATTTCTTGGTTATTTGAAGAAATCTTGACTTTCTATTTTTTGAATCCCAAAAACTGGTGTTTTTCCAAAGGAGGTGCAAGATTTGAGCGTGATAAGGGGTGGGAGGCAATTTACACGAATGCTACACCGCATAAAACGACCATAACCTAAAGATGGGTATTTATCACGGCGTGGAGGTATATAATATTTTTTCTTGAGTTACGCCCTAGTAGTAGCAGTTTGTGACTCTATGTACCCTACAAAACACACTCAATTTTCAGGTAAAAATGGTTTTGTGTGCCCCATAGGGTACCTAGGCTAGATACATGCCAAGGTTCAATATTGCACTGACCCCTGCGTGGTTGCGCACGCCGGCGAGTTTGCCTGTTTTCTCAACCCCGACAAAGGAAATTCAGAAAAATATAAAAATATGGAACCAGCTTGTGGAGAAGTTATATGTGACCCACTACCCGCAAAAAATCATAATCAAAGATATACCAAGACTTTTGGAACCCAAGGAACCACCTGAATGGCTATCGAGTATGAGTTAACTTGGCCTTCAACCCTAGATCCCGCTCATTTCCCAAAACATGGCACCACTCCATGGATTAAGCCCAAACCTGGCTCTTAGCTCCCTTATGCATTCCACGCAACATCTCCAACTAGAGATTTCTTGGTTATTTGGACAAATCTTGACTTTCCATTTTTTGAATCCAAAAAACATGTGTTTTTCCAAAGGAGGTGAAAGATTTGAGCACGACAAGGTCCAGCGGGCAATTTACACGCATGCTACACCTCATAAAATGGCCATTTCCTAGTGCTAGGTATTTTTCTTAGCATGGAGGCATATACTATTTTTTCTTAAGTTATGCCCTAGTAATGGCGGTTTCTAACTGTAGGTACTCTAGAAAACACACTCAATTTTCAGGAAAGAATTTTTTGGAGTACCCCATAGGGTACCTAGGCTAGATACATTCCTTGGTTAAAGATTGCACTAACCCTTGCATGGTTGCGCATGCTGGAGAGTTTTCCCATTTTCCAAACCCCGGCAGAGGAAATTTAAAAAAATCATAAAAACATGATACTAGCTCGTGGAGCCCTTATATGTGACCCACTACCTACAAAAAATCATAAACAAGACATACCAAGACTTTTAGCACCCAAGGCACTACCTGGATGGCCATAGAGTAGGAGTTAACTTGGCTTTCAACCCTAGACCTCCCTCACTAACCAAAACATGGCACCACTCCATGGATTGAGCCCAAACCTGACACTTATCTCCCTCTCGGCATTCCAAGAAACTTCTCCAACTAGAGATTTCTTGCTTATTTGAAGAAATCTTGACTTTCCATTTTTTGAATCCAAAACTAGTCTTATTCCAAAGAAGGTGCAAGATTAGCATGACAAGGGTCGGGAGGCAATTTACACGGATGCTACACCGCACAAAATAGCCATAACCTGGAGTTGGGTATTTATCTCGGTGTGGAGGCATATATTATTTTTTCTTGAGTTACGCCTCCATAATGGTTGTTTCTAACTCTATGTACCCTAGAAAACACACTCAATTTTCAGGCAAAAATGGTTTGGGTGACCCATAGGGCACCTTGACCGGATACATGCCTGGGTTCAAGATTGCACTAATCCTTGCACGGTTGCGCATGCCTGCGAGTTTTTCCCATTTTCCGAACCCAACAAAAGAAATTCAGAAAATATGAAACCAGCTCGTGAAACCCTTATGTGTGACCCACTACCCGTAAAAATCATAAACAAGACATACCAAGACTTTTGGCATCCAAGGAACCACCTGAATGGCTATCAAGTAGGAGTTAACTTGGCCTTTAACCCTAGATCCACCCTCACTGCCCAAAACATGGCACCACTCCATGGATTGAGCCCAAACCTGACACTTAGCTCCCTCTCAGCATTCTAAGCAAATTCTCCAACTAGAATTTCTTGGTTATTTGAAAAAATCTTGACTTTCCATTTTTTGAAATCTAAAAAAAATTAGTGTTTTCCAAAGGAGGTGCAAGATTTGGGTGCGACAAGGGCCAGGAGTTAATTTACACGGATGCTACACTACATAAAAACATACCTGGAGCTAGGTATTTATCTCGGCGCGGAGGTATATAATGTCTTTTCTTGAGTTACACCCCTGTAATGGCGATTTCTAACTATAGGTACACTAGAAAACAAACTAATTTTTCTAGGCAAAAATGGTTTCGGGTTCCCCATAGGGTACCTAGGCTAGACACTTGCTTAGGTTCAAGATTGAACTGACCCTTGCATGGTGGCGCACGTCGGCGAGTTTGCCCATTTTCCGAACCCCGGCAAAGGAAATTAAGAAAAAATCATACAAATATGAAACCATCCCATGGAGACTTTATGACATAGGTATGATTACTCGGATGCTTATGATTTTCTACCCTATATTGGGTAAAGGGCTTCCGGTCCATGAAGACTCCAGATGATGGCCCAAGGAAGTAGCCGACAAAGGGTTTGATTGTATTAGGAAAGAGACTATGAACCGACATTGTGTTGGTATTGTAGTTACGCGTATACAAAACCTATCCGCATACAACTTTGAGACCCAGTCTATTATATATAGGACGGGAGAATCCCAAGCGAGGGTACCAAAAACATCCAGGAAACTTGTAATAGTGCGATTTCCAAATATTCAGGCGACTTTGACTCCATTGTTTTCCTGACATCCGACAAAATCCCCAGCGTTCTCTTTTCCGCGAACCCTAAGTCCTTATCCATGAACATTGTCGAGGTTACCCCTCGTCAATTGGCGCCGTCTGTGGGAAACTTGAACGCTGGAACCATGGATTTGGTGGGCCGCTCTCCACCAAGCATCAACCTAACAAAAGCAGATCCACACAAGCCCACCCCTGTATTGGTACCCACCGATTTCAACGGCGGATCTGATCTAATCATCGGAAGCTTCCACTTCCAAGTAGAAGACCCGCAAGAATCGCACCCTTCAGCCCTGATCACATCAGAACCATCGGTGAAAAAACCTATGCCTACGGCGGTACCAGCATCATCGTCTGATCCTCCATCGACGCCACAACACAGATCAAAGCAGGCGAGGAAAACGAGCAAATCGAGACGGGTTCTGGGGACCTTGATGGTCTCTACGACAATCTCTCCTTCGGATCAGATCCACGGTTAATCTCACCATGTGAAGCAAGCTTGACGAATATCGTACCTGAAGAAAACGGCGAAAGCATCGACTTCGGAATTAGGATGGCAGAAATCTACCCAGAACAAAAATTGATGGACTTCACTGGTTCACCCGATAGTGTCTCCCTCGGTTTAGACGATGATGTCACTAGTCCATATATCACTCAGCACCAAGTATGCGTGATCATCGGAGATGCCTCTACCCAGGAAGACTCCAATGGTAACCCAATTTTTAACCCCGATGATATTCTTTCAAGCCACAATGCAGGAGATCACGGCAACAAAGGAAGCCAAGGAAACGGGGGAGACCCAATAGTTAACCGCATAAATCGAGAAGAAGAACCACGCGGAAGCGAGAGGCAAACTCTCTAGCTACCATCAGTGGCATGGCAAAAAGCAAGGGAAGCAATTTTGGGAGCAGTTCCGATGATAGCGGATGATTCACACGAGGCTCTATTAGCATACCAATATCTGCTTCATCGCAAGAAGAGAGACCTACTCAGGATGAAGAGGGAACTCGACGAAAGGAAAATATTAGCCGACGAATCTAGCCTACGACGAGCGCAGTTAAGATCCACTCGAGCGTAACAGGAGGAGCAATGATACGTCCATTTTGCATCACTATTCTATGTCATAATTCACTATTATTCATTGATATATTTCGTATTGAGAGGTGATACTTATGTTATTTCATCTATTTTTGCATGGTTGATGACTTTTGGAGCATGGACCGCTGCAATCAGGATTCTGATGGAAAAGGTGTTGTTTGGAGGCAAAATTCGCGAAGATCAGAAAATCCAGGAAAATATACGGAAAATCCTATTTTTCCAGAAGACGAAGGAAGCCAGAAGGGGCTGGAGATGGGCCACAGGGGGCCCACACCACCCCCTGGCGCGGGCAGCCCTAGGTCGTGCCAGCAGGTGGTGTGGCCGTCCTGGCCCACTCCAGGCTCTCCCCTCTGGCGTATATCATACTCCCAAAACCCTAAGACTCGGAGAGCAACCACAGAAAGATTCCGCTGCCTCTGCGGGGCGGAAAACACTGAGAGAGAAAGATCTCTCCGGTAGACAGATTTCTGCCGGGGGAATTCCTTCCCGGAGAGGGAAGATCGTCGCCATCAACACCACCATCAAGCTGGACTTCATCGGGATCATCATCATCATCCCCACCATCATCACCATCTCCACCCTCATCACCATCTCCATATTGTTGTAACAATTTAGTTGAATCTTGCATTAGTTCATAGGGGAAACTTTCCGGTGTTGATTACTCTTTGTAGTTGATGCTATTGAGTGAATCGTTGAATTATTGTTTATATTCAGATTGTTATACATCATTATTCCATCTCTGATCATGATCCATATGATGTCTTGTGAGTAGTTCATTTTGTTCTTGAGGACATGGGAGAAGTCATGTTGTTAGTAGTGGAGTTGTGTTGAGAAAGATTCAATAGTTTGATATTTAAGTTGTGGTGTACTTCTTCTAGTGGGGTCATGTGAACGTCGACTACATGACACTTCACCTATATGGGCCTAGGGGAATGCATTGTGTATTTGGCTACTAATCGTAGGGGTTGCCGGAGTGATAGAAACCTAAACCCCCGTTAGGAAACCATTGCACAAGGGACGTAAGGGTCTTAGAGTTTAAAGCTGTGGTTAAGTTTCTACCTTAATTACTTTCTTGTACTTACGGATGTTTGCAAGGGGTATAATCACAAGTATGTATTAGTCCTAGGAAGGTCGGTACATTAGCACAGGTTCACCCACACAACACTTAGCAAGCTAAAGAAGATTAATCGACTATATGAAGCGAAAGCACTTCACAGTCTTCCCATGTGTCCTCGAGAACGTTTGGTCATCTTAAGTAATACAACCGGCTTGTCATTTGCTGCATAAAGGATTGGGCCACTTGCCGCATCTATTCGTACTGTCTTTTATTTACTCGTACTTCGTTTACTTGCTATATCAAAAACCCCTAAAAATCCGTTTGCTAAGTATTTGCAGAGAATTCCTGATCCATACCACTAGCCAGCACCTTCTGCTCCTCGTTGGGTTCGACACTCTTACTTATCGAAAATACTGCGATACACCCCCTATACTTGTGGGTCATCAAGACTATTTTCTGGCGCCGTTTCCGGGGAGTGAAGCGCTATTGGAGAGTGGAACTGGTAAAGGAAACTTCTACCATGAGTATTGTTTACTTCTGCTAGTTGCTTTATTTTTGTTATGGATAATTTGCTGAGTTTCTTATTTGGTAATGCTACTACCACTGCTAAGGTAGTAGATAAGCCACCACCTGATGAGAATGATGTTTTCAAAATACCTACAAGAATTATTGATCATGTTATGGATAACTATTATGTTGGGGATGGAACTGTACATCCCGGTGACCATTTACTCTTTATACATGAATTATGCAGGTTGTTCAAGTGTGTAGGTATTACTACAGATCAAGTTAAGAAGAAGTTATTCTCATTATCACTGAAAGGAAGAGCTGAGGAATGGTATATGCTGTTGAAGAATGGTCAAGCTCTGGAATGGGAGGAAATAGTGCATCTCTTTTATTCAAAGTTTTATCCTCCTAGTGAGATTCATAAAGATCGGAATCAAATATACAACTTTTGGCCTCTTGATGGAGAGAGTACAACTCAAGCTTGGGGGAGATTGGAGTTACTAATGCTCAAATGTCCCATTCATGAGCTCCCAAACAATTTATTATCAATAACTTTTATGCAAGGCTCCCTCCACATGACAAAGATTTATTGGATGCTTCTTGTGCTAGATCATTCACTCGCATGGAAGAAGAAACTAAATGGGATCTCCTGGACCGTATTCAAGATAATGTTGAAGCTTGGGAGAATGACAAAGGTAGAAAGTCAGGTATAAATTATGATTATGAATGCATTGAATCTTTTATGGGAACTGATGACTTTCAAAATATTAAAAATGCTTATGGTCTAGACTCTCAAGCTATTGCTTCTTATTTTAAGGCTTTTGCTTCCTACATGGAAGTGCCTAAAAAGAAGTGGAATGTATCATGAACCTTATAAATATATTGCTAAGAGTGTTCCTGCAAGAAATACTGAAGTTTATATTTCTAATCATGTCTTACCTGAACCTTATATTGAGAAAATGCCCGTCCCAGTTAAGATTGAGGAACATTCTATGATAGCTAGTATGGTTAATGAAAGTGCAAATAAAGCTGTTGAACCTGATAAACAAATGGTTGATGAACCTATAGTAGCAAATGTGAAAGACTTTGTCATTTAGTATGAAGAAGAGGGACACACTATCCTTTGTAAGGATACCTCTAATTTTGTTTCACATAGTAGTGTTATGAGAGCTAGTATTCCTGTGTTTTCTGTTAGAATAAGTGATCATTGTTATGATGGACCTTGTGATAGCTATATTGTTAAGTTTATGCATGATATTGAAAGTTACTATGAGAGAGGGAAAAGTGTTCTTATGTATCTCAATAATATCAAGTTTCCTCATTTTATGCTGAAAGTTTTTGTGTTGCACTTCTTTTGCCTTCTTATGTAAGTAGCCTCTGGTTTCAACAACTTGTTTGTTTATAAAATTCTCTTGCATAGTAAGTGGGTTAGACTTAAACTTGTGTATTTTTGCTTCTTAATGCTCTCTTTCGCTTCAATTCATATTCCTATGTGAGCATCTCGAAAATTATCATGCCCATCTTAATGGCTAAAAAGAAAGAGCTTTTTGGGAGACAACCCAATTTGTTTTTCCTTTCAGTTTGTTTTTGCTTTCAGTTTGTTTTTGCTTCTTTGAGTCTTGGAAGTTATTACTTCGGTAATGACCACTCCTTATCCTTTTTGTTTGGTTTCTGTGTCAAGATCAATCTCTAATGAGAGAGAAGTAAGATTTGGGGAAGTTACTGTCCCGAAACAGATTTTTGTGCTTCACCGTAAAAATTCGTGAGAGATCTCTGTATATCGGTTTGAGCTGTAATGTTTTGTGCTTCTTCCCCAGGTTGTTATTAAAATTTCGTTAGTTTTGCACTTTTTGATTTGAGCAACAAAAGATTTTCGAAAAAATTGATCTTTACCTGCTGGTCTGTTTTGACAGATTTTACCAATCTTGCATTTGCTTCTTTAATCGATTTCCTTTTTGAATTCTTTTTGGGTTTTCGGAAGGAGTTGCCACAGTAGCTTATGTTTGATGGTTTTCAGTTGAAGTTGGACTCAAAAGGTTTTATCACTTCTTATATACTAATCTTGCTAATGAGAACTGTGTGGAGCTTTGTGTGAAAGAAATTTCCAGGAAGTGGAGATAATGGTGTAATAAGGAAGAGAAAGGTCTTATGACTCAAGTAATAAGTGTATGAAGATGAAGATACTATTGATTATTCAAGTGGTGACTCCGGAAGAACCTACTAAGTACCAAATTTAGAGACCTGCAGAGTCTGTTTTCAAATAGGTAACAGTTCTGGTAAGGAAAGTTCCGCGAAAATACAATCCAACTATATATTTGCAGTTTTTAGACAATAAGGAAAGCTACGAAGCGAAAGAGGGACAGAGACAGAGCCAGGGTGGCTCACACCACCGTGTGGCGTGGGCCCTCCCCAAGTCGTGCCACCAGGTGGTGAGTCCACCCCGGATTCCGCCTCCGACTCGTTCTCTCCCAGTACCTTCCTTTTGATATGAAACTTCGTAATATATAATCCCCCGGATCTCCCAAGGTTCGTATATCGTGTTTTCGTCGTGTTTTTGTTTCGATCTGTTTCTGCCAGGACATACCCTTTGAAGGTTTAGAAGCACAGTGGTGTCCGCCAAGGATAAAGGGAAGGAGCCTATGGAGGAGGATTCTCAAGACCCCAAGCAGGGGTTGGTACCTTTAGTCTCTTGCCCCACATCAACGGAAGCTCTACGAGTCACTAATGAGTTCTGCGATAAGTACCGAGACTTGAGAAGGAAGGTGAACCTGCTTCAATGGGAGAATAATAGGCTTTGCAAGATGCTGGAAGATTTCCTCGCGTCAACGAAGAAAATATTACCACCACCACCAAAACAGTAATTCGTCATCAGGTTTGGCATCCCCTTGGTTTGTTCCAAGCTTGGGGGAGTGTCACGGTATCATATCACTATCTTCTATCTTTTTATCTTATTAGTAGAGTCATATCACGAATAGAGAAGTTATTATGTAGTATGGTTTCCATTATGGAAGTGTCCCCTCTCTTGTTAGATATGTACCCCTTGGTGTGAGTTGCCGTTATGGAATATTAATGAGAAGTTCTATCATTCACTCTTTTGCATAGCTTATATTAGTTTTCAATTCGTGGTTATATGATTGATCTTGATGTTAGTATTGGTATCACTTTGGGATCATTGAGTTAATTTAGTTGGTTTTGGCAAACCTGGCTCGGTCAGTAGCAACACTATTTTTGAGAGTTGATTGAAAAAGATAGAAGTACTCTAAAGAAAAATAATTTCATCATCTTTCTTTCTTGATTTTCTCATAAGTTTTTTATTCTCTAGTTAAGATCTTTTGTGCTTCCAAGGAAGATTGCATGTTTGTCTTTATCGCTTGTATGTTTGTTTGTTTCCTTCAACTCTTATACTTGCTACCTAGCCTTGCTAGCCAAAAACCTGTACTGAGAGGGAATTCTTCTCGTGCATCCACTCCTTTAAACTAAAGCCTATGCCATTTGTGTCCACCATACCTACCTAGTAGCATTATTGCTATTCCAAGTAAATTCTTGTTTTGTCTACCTCCCAAATTAAACTTGTTATGTGAAAATTAGTGATTAAAGCTCTCACGAACTTGATGGCACACTTTAATTTACTTTCTTGTATTTAATAAACTTGAACCATTGTGCTCATCTATGTTGCGTATATGCTTGCGCTTTGTGAGTTGTGAATTAGCAGAACCATGATGTCATGGGGAACGCTTTCAACATTGCACTGGTACTTTGTACCAAGTTGATATCATGTTCTTTTGTCTTTGGATGTCCTCGGTGTGAAATGAAAGGGGAGATTGTAAGTCCATGGAGTTATGCATATGTGTTATAGAAACGCCTGGGCCGCTGGTCTAATCCATGCTGACATGGTGGAAACCTACAGCGTAACCATACCGAGTATCTATGAAGCATTCTTCTTATAAAAAAGAGATAGAGATTGAGAAAAAGAGAAAAGAAAAACAAGATATTATGAAAAGAGGAAAGAGAGAAAAAAGCACCATATTCCCATGGTAAATAAGAAGATTGTTGAGATACTTGTTGTCTGCT
Organism: Avena eriantha; assembly: GCA_910589775.1. Taxonomy (NCBI): domain Eukaryota; kingdom Viridiplantae; phylum Streptophyta; class Magnoliopsida; order Poales; family Poaceae; genus Avena; species Avena eriantha. The sequence continues at coordinate 142,936,354 of OU342744.1, read as the reverse complement.
TGCCTTGTCATTTTTATATGGGGATTCTTCCGTATCATCGGGCAAGGGGTACCCCGTTGGCGGTCCTCTATGATACACATATGCTTACGATGACAAGAACTTACTGGTGACTAAACTTGAGTAGCATGAGGAGCGGCCCTCGTATTCAAGGGACATGAGATTCTCAATTTACAACTTGTCAATGCATATCCTCATATTTGATCACTTTAACCTTAATCACCTAAGGATGCCTATGATAGGGACAATGAGAGCTGAAAGCTAGTAAGTATCATAATTTTTGGGAGCTCTTTATGAGACTTGAAATCTCTGCTTCCCTCTGCGAAGGGCCTTTCTTTTACTTTGTAGTCGAGTTAGTAAACCTACTTCCTTTCTATCTCAGCAAGTACTTTGAGTTGTTGTGTTTCATTCATTCATATGATGATTTATTCAATCATGTCTTATGTTCCTTGTTTTGCACATTGCTCTTATCTTGATGTTTACTACTTTGAAAGCTATCATTGAAAACCAGCTATTTGTGAACTCTAGCAAATTATCAACTATTCTTCGACCAAGAGCTAAGTTTGCCATTACCAATTATGATTTACTTCATGTATCTTTATTGTGTTTCCTTTACTCATTACAAGTTGAGTTATATAATAGTGAGTTGTCTTCTATTATGATCTATGTATTTGATGAATGTGATGCTTCTTGTCCGTATTCTTTTATCAACTCTTCACTCCATAAACTTGACGCCATGTTTATTGAGCTCAGTTTCGCTTGGGGACAAGCGAAGTCTAAGCTTGGGGGGAGTTGATACGTCCATTTTGCATCACTATTCTATGTCATAATTCACTATTATTCATTGATATATTTCGTATTGAGACGTGATACTTTTGTTATTTCATCTGTTTTTGCATGGTTGATGACTTTTGGAGCATGGACCGCTGCAGTTAGGATTCTGATGGAAAAGGTGCTGTTTGGAGGCAAAATTCGCGAAGATCAGAAAATCCAGGAAAATATACGGAAAATCCTATTTTTCCAGAAGACGAAGGAAGCCAAAAGGGGGGCTGGAGATGGGCCACAGGGGGCCCACACCACCCCCTGGCGCGGGCAGCCCTAGGCCGCGCCAGCAGGTGGTGTGGCCGCCCTGGCCCACTCCAGGCTCTCCCCTCTGGCGCCAGTATTCCCCCCGAAACCCCAAGACTCGGAGAGCGACCAAAAAAAGATTCCGCCGCCTCTACGGGGCGGAAAACACCGAGAGAGAAAGATCTCTCTAGGAGACAGATTTCTACCAGGGAATGCCTTCCCGGAGAGGGAAGATCGTCGCCATCAACACCACCATCAAGCTGGACTTCATCGGGATCATCATCATCATCCCCACCATCATCACCATCTCCACCCTCATCACCATCTCCATATTGTTGTAACAATTTAGTTGAATCTTGCATTAGTTCATAGGGGAAACTTTCCGGTGTTGATTACTCTTTGTAGTTGATGCTATTGAGTGAACCGTTGAATTATTGTTTATGTTCAGATTGTTATACATCATTATTCCATCTCTGATCATGATCCATATGATGTCTTGTGAGTAGTTCGTTTTATTCTTGAGGACATGGGAGAAGTCATGTTGTTAGTAGTGGAGTTGTGTTGAGAAAGATTCAATAGTTTGATATTTAAGTTGTGGTGTACTTCTTCTAGTGGTGTCATGTGAACGTCGACTACATGACACTTCACCGATATGGGCCTAGGGGAATGCATTGTGTATTTGGCTACTAATCGTAGGGGTTGCCGGAGTGACAGAAACCTGAACCCCCGTTAGGAAACCATTGCACAAGGGACGTAAGGGTCTTAGAGTTTAAAGTTGTGGTTAGGTTTCTACCTTAATTACTTTCTTGTACTTACGGATGTTTGCAGGGGGTATAATCACAAGTATGTATGAGTCCTAGGAAGGTCGGTACATTAGCACAGGTTCACCCACACAACACTTAGCAAGCTAAAGAAGATTAATCGACTATATGAAGCGAAAGCACTTGACAGTCTTCCCATGTGTCCTCGAGAACGTTTGGTCATCTTAAGTAATACAACCGGCTTGTCCTTTGCTGCATAAAGGATTGGGCCACTTGCTGCATCTATTCTTACTGTCTTTTATTTACTCGTACTTCGTTTACTTGCTATATCAAAAACCCCTAAAAATCCGTTTGCTAAGTATTTGCAGAGAATTCCTGATCCATACCACTAGCCAACACCTTCTGCTCCTTGTTGGGTTCGACACTCTTACTTATCGAAAATACTGCGATACACCCCTATACTTGTGGGTCATCAAGCAACACCAGGGAGAGGTACATCTCAGTTGGAGAATATCCCCAAAGCAGAGAGGAGGGGACCAATCCGAGACCTTGATTTATCATTCATGTCAATAGACCAGGCTGGAAACATCAAGGCAAAGACAGCCCAAGCAGCCCTTGTGGACGCACAAACATATCTAATTACAACACAGCTCGCACCCGACGATCCTCGCACGGCCCCCCACCTCTCCGCCCTGATGAATCTCGGCATGGTAGGAGCATCTCTCGCACAAGCAGAGCAAGGACCACGTGACAGCTTGATAGATCCCCACACTGTCGCAGTAGCCCTCGGCAAGTGGGACACACCCGACGATCTCGATCGCCACAACAGGTCCACTTTTCAGAGTCAGAGCCGTGAAACGATGCAAGAAACGACATCACTCAGCGAAGGATCGACTGGTCCAGAGAAGAGCGTAGCACCCGAAGATATCATGACGGTGAAAGGGAGGAAGAGCAAGAACTATACGGAGCCAGTTGCTTTACCCGACGGTTTTGCAAGACTCCGGTACCAAGAGACTTTTAATTACCTCAAGATCATCAAAAGTACGATGGTCTCGAAGAACCCGAAGCTTGGCTGACATATTATCTAGCAACCATCAAGATACAAGGCGGATCCAAAGCTATAGCAATGCAAAGCTTGCAGCTGCACCTAACCAGCGCATCACGCTCCTGGCTAAGACAACTACCCGAAGATTCTATCAGTAGTTGGAACGATCTTGAGGACAAATTTATCAAGAATTTCTAGTCCACATTCAAGCGACCCGCGTCTTTGGAGAAATTGCGGGCCTGCAAGCAAAAGCTAGGAGAAACAATACGGGATTTCGTCCAACGGTGGAACATCATAAAAAATTCGGCTGAAGCCATATCCGATGAAAGAGCAATCGATGCCTTCAACGATGGACTTCGTCGGTAGGAATTTATTGAAGAACTAGGACAAACCAAGCTAAAGACAATTTCGCAGCTAATGGACATAGCCAATCGTTGGGCCGATGGAGAGGACACAGTACACAACAAAAGAGCTCGTTCACCCGAAGAAGATAGTGACAGACGCAATAACGATCGAAGATGATGAACCAACAATGGGTACAATACACAAAGTTATGTTGCAGCCAGTTTCTCTAGAGGGGAAAACCGACGAAGTGATTATTACAACAATGGATACCGTGGTAACAGGGACATCATCGGTGGAGGCTAGCCACAACAACGATACCAGCCGACGAATCGAGACCCACCTATGTCAATAGGACAAATGTTGGAAGGACCGTGCAATATGCACTTCTACATCGACTCGGCAGGAAAAAGACGATCAAATCACCTCCTAAAGGACTGCTGAACATTCCTCAAAATGCAAGAGTTATGCAACGCAAGGGCAACCGAAGAAGCAAACCAAGGCTACGCTACCGCGCCTGGCGCTTTGGCTATCGGCATGCCACCGCCACCGCAGGGGCACCCGCCACCAGGACAACTGCAAACACAACATATCAAGACGACGAATATCACAGGTCAAAAGGAGCAATGTCAATTATCCAGAAGGGACGACCCTCCAACAGAACACAGAAGTTGATCACTAGACAAGTCAACATGGCAGTAACAAAGCCACCTCCTACACCTGACTATCTCCATTGGTCAGAACAAGAAATTACCTTCAGCAGAGCTAATCATCCACTACAGGTCCCTCGGCTAGGCCAGTCATCACTAATAGTATAAGCACAAATTGGCGGGTTCGACATGAGCAAGGTTTTCTTGGATGCAAGGAGAAGCATCAACCTGATCTACGCCAAAACTCTACGGGCTATGAATTGGTCCATGACAAACCTAGTATCTACAGACACAACTTTCCACGGGATAGTTCCAGGAAAAGCCGAAATTCCATTGGGTAAAGTCCAACTCGACGTAGTCTTCAGATCAAAGAATTACTTCATACGCGAAAAGCTAGAGTTCGAAGTCATGGACTGGCTATCTCAGTACCACGCGATCCTGGGATGACTAGCTTTAGCTAGGTTCATGGCAGTGCCTCACTACGCATATCTGGTGCTAAAAAGGTCAGCCCCCAACAGGGTCATAACAGTAAAACGAAGCTTCAGTCGCTCCGATAGCTGCGAGCGGGAATTCAACAAAATATCAGAATCCTTCAGGATGGAGACAGAACTTGGACAGCTGGAAATAGCGTATGAGGACTCACTGCACGAAGGGCGCATCCACAAGAAGCAAACATCAGAAGAGCAACCACACAACGGTGCCGCAAAAGAAACCTATGCATCCTCCATTATAGGTCCCGCGTAGGAACACCCACTCGTCGAAAAGACGAGAGCACCCCACATACCAACATGGAGCAAAATGAAGAACCCCAAGAGCAGAAGCTGAAGTTCCTAAAGAAAATCTTGACTTTGACGCATTTTATATTCAATAAAGGCCAACGGCCAGGAGATCACATCCTCGCAATGTATCCATTTATGTTTATCAATGAATAAAGAAAGTACTTCTCAAGCATACAAATTCCTATAGCACATGAAGGAAGACATCAGTTTGTTGGATCCTCGACAAAAAAAATATACAATCAAAACTCGTATAAAACATACTACCTTTTTGACAAGTATAAAGTAGCTCTATACAATATTTTTCCTACAAATTACAAGGCTGCACAAACAAGCAGTTAGACAGCAAAATTAATAAAAAGTATGTGTCTGCCTCCAAGCATCTTCGAACAATCCTAATGGCCGGTCTATGAGCAGCGTTGTAATGAGGCGCCATCTCAACAAGGCCACCATCGAAAGGGGGAGGTAGCCCCAAATATACAACATCCAAGTCTAGTGTTGGATTATGCGCATGTACCCAAGAAAGCGCGAGCTTGGCACCCCCACAAGTTGAAGCTTCATGAAATGATGAATCCTTTCACCTTGTCAAAACTTCGCAATTAAATCCGCCAAGGTCTAAGGCTGAGGATCCCGAGGAAACATGGCATTATAAACAAGGGCCAGTGATCTACGGTAGCACTCGGCAAACTGCTCCACCTCTGATAGGCAATCCTGAAGCAACGCCACAATATAAGCATGGCGATGATCGGTCCATCTGTCTCGGAAGTTCGGGAGGCAAACGCAAGAGCCTGCATTCGGTTGCGTAGACGTTGGGTTTCCTCCCTCTCGCACAATCAAGTGCCTACAAATCGGGGAAAAACATTGACTTCCCACAAGTTAGAAGGAGCAACAGAAGAAAAATGAAGAAGACTTACACAACAGCTTCTCACTTGCCCTAGCAATTTCTTCCAAGAAAAAAGCTTCGCGATCAAGGGCCTGGCATGTTTTAGATTGGGAAACATCCACCATTGACTGAACAACCCGAAGTTTTCCTTCAAGTTTTTTCACCTGTTCAAATTTTTTAGCGTACAATGGCGGGTCCACCGTACGCACAATGGCAGTATTGGTTGTGCCCACTACAGATGACGATGGAATTGCATCCGATAGTTGCGTGGACCCTGAAGGAGCCGGAGATTCATTCAAAATCTGGCAAGACACGAAAGATATGAAGCGTTCAGCCTACAAAAACAAACTCATACGCCTATATTCAAAAGTTGTTTTCTTGTAAAAAGGAAGCAAGAGGCAGCTGGATAAGTTAAAGGTTCATTACAGTGACGGCAAGGGAGACACAATAAAACTACAAAACAAAGTCTATGAAGCCGTTTTCTTCAAAGACAAAGTAGCACTAGTAGAAGGAACACTACCTACAGGAACGGCAGGAGCAGCCAGAGAAGGATCGACCATTGAAGAAGGGGCATCCAGCTTCTCCGAGCCTAAGACTGGGCCCAAAAGCAGTCGGGAATACTTTTTGGCCCTCCTAACATGAGGCTTCAAGTCAACTTCTTGGCCATTGGAGGTGACTGGGACAGAGGAGCTAACCTTCTCGCCATGCGCCATCGCTAGAGCCATTGAAGTTTCGGCACCACTCTTTGACTGCATCAGGCTATAACCAACAAGGGGGTCGGGGTCAGCACCGAAGACAGTGACAAGATCATTCAAGTTATTCAGCACCTCCTTGGTTGGAAAAACTTTGGCATGAAGGCTCTTGAAGGCACGGCGGGAGCGGACAAGGAGGTTGCGCCCATGAACGCTATTGGCCTCCAAGGTGCTAACAGCATCCGACAAAGGATCAACCTTCTTGCCTTCATGCAACATCAGGTTCTGGCCAGTTAATTCTAAAAATAAAAAAGAGGGAAAAGATTGATGACCGAAGAAAAGAAATAAAATAAAGCCACACAAGACAAAAAAAACTTACGGGTCAAAGAATCATTAAGGGCCTCCAAGCGCTCCCGAAGATTTTCATCTCGAATAGCGGCTTGCTTGGCCACTTCTTCGGCGTCAGTTTTCGCCTTCTGCTTGGCATCCTCCAAAGCAACCTCAGCAACCCGTAGTTTGTCCTCCAGATCATCTACACGCTTCATCGCCTGGTCCGGAATAACTCCGGATTCCTTGGCAGCAGCTGCACAAATAAATCATGAAAACTGGAGAAGAAAAAAACACAAATAAATTCCGAAGATGAACAGGATATACCCTTCAGTTTTTTGGCTTCATCACGGATCTTTATAAAACGAGAGGCCATGTCGACCATCTCGCACATCAAAGGGTGAAGAAGAACATCATAGCAAGGAATATCAAGAAAAATAAAAAAGAAGCTATGGGCAGAAAGATTCTAAGATAGAGAGTGACTTACATCGTTCATATCCACATCGACAGGATTTTCAGATGTCGCCACACCTTTACTAGCCGTTTTCTTCCTTTTTTGCAGTGGCGGACTTGACGAAGTGGCAACATCTTTCTGGATAATCTTCTCTACAGAAGACACAGGCATTTCCTTCAGCTCCATCGATGGCGGAAGAGATTTCTTTGCAGAGCAGGCAACAGACGCACGAAGAGGAGACACGGGAGGATCTTCATCATCGTCATCACTTCAAAAGAAAAAGAACCAAACAAATGAGAAAAGAATTAGCAACGTAACTACCCGATAAAACAGTAAAGAAGCAGTAAAAAACTTACGAAGATACATCATGCGCAAAGCGGAACAAATTCATCTGGAGGAGCAGCCAAAACTGGAGCAGCATCAAGGGGTTTGGAAGCAGTTGAGGCATCCAAGTACTTACCTTTTTCTATAGTATCAGGGCGTTTCCTCTTATCACCAGCACGCTCCATGCGAAAATCCCCAGAGCGAGCTGACTGAAGGGATTGCGTTTTTGATGAAGAATCAAAAGTAGAAAAATCCATCTCCTCATCTGCAGCACTCCCAGTCATAGGGAGATCGTCGGATGCGGACAGATGGACAGGGGGCTCACAACTTCCATGGAGAGGAGGAAGTGAGCATAAATGATCAAAATCCTACACAAACAAAAGACATGGAAAAGCATCAGTTATTGATGGAGCAAAAATTCATCTGCAAATAAAAGGGAGGAAAGATGGATGCAAAGAGAATTTACCTTGGGAAGATGGTTCTTCTTGCCATAGGGCTCCACAATGTAGCTGGAAGGAACCATGCTTTTCTTTGTGAGGGTGGTGAAGCTTCGAACCCTTTTTTCATACTTAGGTAAGGTCTTCCAATGAAATCCTCATCAGATTCTTCTTCCCTGTGTACGCCCACATACCAGAAAGCCAGGCTTGAAGTGGTAGGATGCGGATCCGCAAAAAATATGCAAGAATCTGGAGACCCGACAATTCCTTACCAACTTCGTGCCGCAGTTTCGAAATGCGATCAAGATAGGGCTAGATTTCCACCATTTCTTTGGTAGAAGGACGTTGATCCCAGGAGTCAAGTTTGCGGCAAGTTTTCTTAGGATCAAAGGGGGTAAACCGAAAGACTGGCCTTCAACTGGTTGATCCTTGATATAAAACCACTTGGACTTCCAGTCTTGGACAGGATCAGTGATCTTAAAATCAAAATAATCTACGTCGGAGCAAACAGAGAAAATGGCGCCGCCAACGTCATGGATAATGGTGTCAGTGGCGTTACGGTGAACATAAAAAATGCTTCAACATGCCCCAATGGGGATGAATCCCGAGAAAGCACTCACAGAGAGTGACGAAACAAGCAACATGGAGGATAGAGTTAGGCGTGAGCTGATACAGCAGCACACCATAGACAAAAAGAAGACCACGAAGTAATTCATGGAAAGGAAGAGAAAGGCCAAGCTCGGGGATGGGAGCAGCTTCGTCTCCAGGGAGCTTGAAAGTACCCTCTGCTAGATGGCCGGAGTTCCGCGCCTCACGCAGATCTTGCACTGAACACATGGAAGGAGCCTATCCGACGGCCCTCTTCCTGGTGGCCTTCGCGGCCATAGTGGAAGTCCCACCTTAATTTTGCCCATGGCGGTGCAACAGAGACATGAGCATAGAGCAGGAGTTCGCAAGGGGGCAAGAGCGCAAGGAATAAGAAGGAGCCAAGGAAGGTGAGGTAAAAAACAGTAAAACAAATCTCCTTCCCTTTATAAGAGCAAAGGTATGAAGTTCGTACCGTTCGATGCAAAATCGAACCGACAGAGGAACACACGGTGGTGACACGTGTTAAAGAGATTCCATAAAGGAAAAAATCTAAAGAAGTTATTGCGGCGATAAAAACAGGAGGACAGTGTGTGACGCCTCGATCTTCGCACGGAGAGGGGACGTGCATTCAAAAAACTCTACTAAATAGGCGTCATCATTACTGCCGCATGGCCCCACGTTCGAAACGTTCCATTAGGACATGTCTTCTAAAAATCAACAGCATGAAATACATCATTACTGATGTCACAGCAAAGAAGATGCAGAAACTGTGGCTCGCTATAAGAGATATGACCCGAAAAATTCAAATTGGAGCCAAAGTAAATTCCTCCATCAGAAAACTTGAGACTACAATCGAATATACAATATTGCGAATATAGCCTCGGGGGCTACTCCTATCGGGAGCACTAGTTGTGCACCTGACAAAATCTACAGAAACACTGACACCATAATTCCAAGTTTTCGAGCCTATGTTCTGATGCATACATCCGAACATAGCCTCGGGGCATACTCCTATCAGGAGCATTGGCGCGCACCTGATAAATAAAGACAAATGAAAAATTCTTCAATGGATACTCCTATTAGGAGCAGTTACAAAATACAAAAAACTCGGATCGCACTCAACGCGACAAAAATCAGAATGCCATGTTCAAAAACATGAAGGTAAGACCACAGGATTTGTCCTGTGTGGCCTGGTAATCGCACAAGAATGTACTCTGCCAGTAAAATATCCGTATCAACAATACAATGAAAAATCCCAACGGACATGTTGGGTACCCGATAAATTAGAAACTAGAATTTAGTATTCGATAAGACCTCAGCGGCCCGAACTGAATTACGCCAGTAGTAAATTCCGAGTTTAGGCCTAGGGACTTAAATTTGATGTAGGACAACCTTGTTTTTGCCCAGGAGCAATTAACTAATTCCCAAACTGTCAGAAGCATCAGACTCGTTGTACCAAATCCCTATGAAAATAAAAATAAAGAAATAAAAGAAAGGAAGGGAAAAAAGAAACTTTGAGACTCAACCTGAAACTGCGGTTCAAGTAGAGTCCCGGGGGCTACTGACATAGGTATGATTACTCGGATGCTTATGATTTGCTACCCTATATTGCATAAAAGGCTTCTAGCCCATGAAGACTTCAGATGATGGCCCAGGGAAGCAGCCTACAAAGGCTTTGATTGTATTAGGAAAGAGACTATGAACCGACATTGTGTTGGTATTGTAATTACGCGTATACAAAACCTATCCGCATACAGCTTTGAGACCCGGCCTATTATATATAGGACGGGAGAAGCCCAAGTGAGGGTACCAAAAACTCCCAGGCAACATGTAATAGTGCGATTTCCAAATATTCAGGCGACTTTGACTCTATTGTTTTCCTGACATCCATCGAAATCCCCAGTGTTCTCTTTTCCGTGAAACCCTAAGTCCTTCTCCATGGAAATTGTTGAGGTTACCCTCGTCACCTTATATGTCACCCACTACCCACAAAAAATCATAAACAAGACATACAAGACTTTTGGCACCACACGGATGGCTATCGAGTAGGAGTTAACTGGCCTTCAACCCTAGATCCCCCCTCACTGCCCAAAACATGGCACCACTCCATGTATTGAGCCCAAACATGGCACTTAGCTCCCTCTCGGCATTCCAAGCAACTTCTCCAACTAGAGATTTCTTGGTTATTTGAAGAAACCTTGACTTTTCAATTTTTGAATCCAAAAAATAGTGTTTTTCCAAAGGAGGAGCAAGATCTGAGCTTGACAAGGGCTAGGAGGCAATTTACATGGATGCTAAACCGCATAAAATAGCCATAACTTGGAGCCGGGTATTTATCTCGGCATGCAGACATATACTATTTTTTATTGAGTTACGCTCCAGTAATATCGGTTTCTAACTATAGGTACCCTAGAAAACACACTCAATTTTTAGGGAAAAATGGTTTCAGGTACCCCATAGGGTATCTTGGCTGGATACATGTCTAGTATCAAGATTTCACTGACCCTTGCATGGTTGTGCACGCTGGCCAGTTTGCGCATTTTCCGAACCCTAGCAAAGGAAATTCCCAAAAAATCATAAAAATATGAAACTAGCTCGTGAAGCCCTTATAAGTGACCCACTACCCAAAAGAAATCATAAACAAGACATACCAACACTTTTGGCATCCAAGGAACCACCCGGATGGTTATCGAGTAGGAGTTAATTTGGCATTCAACCCTAGGTCCCCGTCTCACTTCCCCAAACATGGCACCACTCCATGGGTTGAGCCCAAACCCGGCAATTAGCTTCGCCTCAGCATTCCAAGCCACTTATCCAACAATAGATTACTTGGTTATTTGAAGAAATCTTGACTTTCCATTTTTTGAATCCAAAAAACTTGTGTGTTTTTTGCAAATGAGGTGCAAGATTTGAGCACGACAAGGGTCGAGAGGCAATTTACACGGATGCTACACTACATAAAATGTCCATAACCTAGAGCTGGGTATTTATCTCGGCGTGGAGGCATATATTGTTTCTTCTTTAGTTACGCCCTGGTAATGGCAGTTTCTAACTGTAGGTAACCTAAAAACACACTCAATTTTTAGGAAAAAATGGTTTTGGGTGCCTCATAGGGTACCTAGTCTAGATACATGCCTAGGTTCAAGATTGCACGTACCCTTGCATGGTTGCGCACACCGATGAGTTCGCCCATTTTTGAACCCCGACAAAGGAAATTCAAAAAAATCTTTAAAATATGAAACTAGCTCATGGAGCCCTTATATGTGACCCACTACCTGCAAAAAATCATAAGACATACCAATACTTTTTGCACCCATGGTACCACCCGGATGTCTATCGTTTGGGAGTTAACTTGGACTTCAACCCTAGATCCCCCTCATTGCCCAAAACATGGCACCACTCCATGGATTCAGCCCAAAGCCGACACTTAGCCCCATCTCTGCATTCCAAGCAACTTCTCCAACTAGATATTTCTTGGTTATTTGAAGAAATCTTGACTTTCCATTTTTTTGAATCCAAAAAACTAGTGTTTTTCCAAAGGAGGTGCAAGATTTGAGCGTGACCAAGGGTCGGGAGGCAATTTACACGGATGTTACACCACATAAAACGGCCATGCCTGAACTTTTTGAAAAAATGTTTTTTGAATGACTTATGATTATTTGAAATCTGGTCAAACACAGGATAACCCCATTGACTGGCTCAAAACCTTATAGAAAATTGCATAACCCTAACAACCAATAGCAACCATTGTATCATAACCCTAGTGCCAATGGTGGTCATCAGATCGTGTCTTCTAGAAGCCTCGCATGAGGATGTTGATTCTACATCTCGATTGTTACAGACCGTTCGATCGGGGAACGTTGACGATTAGGATGGTTCTTTGTAAGGTTGATCGATGAGTAGGTTGTTCTGTGACATGATTGGTTGTGCTAACTACTCACTTGTATTATTATTTCCACTCCCTACTACCCTACTATCTATAGAGCTTGTGACTAAGCACGTCTCTTTTTTGTATCAAGGATTGAACTGCACGAGAACAAAGTCCACGGGGCTACAAGTACCAGCCTGGAGAGGTTAATGAGGATTAAGGCTGAGAAAATTTTGAAAAAGTACAAGGAGGATGCTAAATAATGGTACCTTGATCTTGCAGAAAGAAGGGCCTAAACTAGTGGCGCTGAAGATTAGGAAGATAAAGTATATATGTGATAACTAGTTTTATTTAGATAGAGCTCTATAATTTTAATTGTAATAGTAGTATTTGTTGACCAAGTGGTCTAAACTAGTAGGAGCCCAAGTCAAAGCATGGTTGTGGCTTTAGTTGTGTTTAGGAGTCATGGGAGAAAAAATTGGTCGTCTGTTCCTCTATCTTAGTCCTTCCTTTCATCCATTTGTCTGATGGTTGTAATCTAAGTTTTGTGGTTTGTTTAAACAAAATCTTCCTAGGTAGGAGACCAATCGTCCTTTGTGTTGCTCAGCTCGTCCGGTGGCGGAGGCGGCTAGATCCTTGCAAAAGCGGGCATGACATTCGGCACTTGAGATTAGGATCAACGAGCGGGTGCAACAACTTGGCACCAAAAGACAAATGTCCCAAGGGATCATTATGGGTGGAGGGTGGATTTCGCAAGGTCGCCACCGCTAGGCCAGGGTTTATGCAAAGGAGGGAGTGAATTTGTGAATTTGGTAAACGCAGTAAGGCATTTAGTTCCTCGTTTTTCCTACGTGGTTGCCACATTGGCACTCGCATCACGGACAGAGTACTAACATGGGGGTCCTGACTGTCTCCTTCACGGGAAAATTGACGGAATTTTTAAATTTGGTAGGGGTAGGATGAGTTTGCCTCGAAATGGGCCCTATCAGTATTTGACAGCCCAAATTTGCAAAACTCGGCAATTAGAAGCAACTCGGACCCCTGCGATGCCTTCGCACGACATCTTTGGGGCCGAAAAGTGACAATCCCCCTTGAGAGTCGCCTTGACCATCGTGCCTACTACCATTTGGGCGGCATCCGCCTTGGTCCTTGTGCTACTCATAGTTGTCATGTCATATGCCTTCATCATTATGATTCTCTTGGCTGTGTCATTCGCTATGGTCCTTGTGTGCCCTGCTCCTGTGTTATTCTCCCATATCGTGGATTTTGATGACAGGATGTGGCAGGTCGTAACTCTACCTCTTAGGAGGTGGCATGTCATAACACAGGTGTGGCCGTGGTTCCTCATGACTATGACTTTTGTGGCAGGGTTGCGCTTTATCTTTGCTGTAACAGGGCGTAGGAAAAGTCGGATGCTGATAGTGTTTCCCTTTGGAGGATCTAGAAGATACTAGGATTGCATCTGTATGTTTCCGTGCTTCCCACCTTCGGAGCTCGATTGAGCCTGTGCGAGACTTTTTATCTGAGGGCCTCCATGTACCTCCTCTATTGGGGGATCTTCCTTGGCCCATTGCGAGCACTAGCCCTGCAAAGCATCCGCCTTGGAGACTAATCTACCAGAAGTGGTAGCCTTATCTTCCTATTGCAGGGTCTTGGTGACAAAGTCATAGACTTGAGCAATAGCCTCTGTGGACTGGTCTCGCTCCAACGGAGTATTTGCTGATGCCATATACTATATGGGAGTTGCCATGACTTGATGATCATCCTTGTTGTAATACATCACATCATTGAGTTGGATTGGCTTGCATGCAGTATTTTTAGCCGAGGTGAAGTCCAAAACCTTCCGCATACTCATATCATCAGTATCATGGTGAGGCTACTTCTTTTTTATCTGAGTAAGCATATGCTTGTACTCAGACACCATCTTCTCGGTTCGTTTGAGGGATTTCTTCGCCCTTTCCATGTACCTTTTGGCAGATTCCTTAGCCTCCAAGACGCATCTGGCCTCCTCTAGAATCTTTTTGCGCTTCTCGTCAAGCTCAGTGAAATTCTTGATATGATCTAGTGTAATCGACTCTATGAGTGAATCACCAAAGATCATCATTCCCATCGGTGTAACGAACGGATTTCCTGCCTTGGAGGATGACGGTGGAGGTGGAGGAAGATCTTCCATACATTGATTAGTTCTACCATTGCACCGGTTTGAAGATCCTAGGGTTGTTGATATAGTGTTGGGATCGTTGCCGGAGGTGGAATGGCCTTGGCGGCATCGTTAGAGACAAGAGTGTCATTACCTATTGCCACCGCTTTTGTCGCTTGATTCGATGTTGGTCTCATAGCTTCGACTTCATTGATGACTTGGTCATTGGCCACATTGTCCAGGTTTATCATGTAGACGTGTTGGACTGTTGGAGGTTGGTCTATGATCTTCTCGCAAGTGTGTTCAGCCTTGTATTCCTTCATCCTAGCATCATATTCCTCTAAATTTCCTGATTCACAATCAAAGTCATAGACCTCGGAGTTGAGTGCCTCCATAATGGATTCAGAATCACCCTGGCCCTCCTTGGAGGAAGAGCTTGGATATGTTTCCATATAAACAATGAAGTGACTCTTTGTCTTTCTGGAGAGCTGAGTGGTTACGGCACGATAGTCATTAATCATGTCGGTGTACCACCTATCAATCTCGATCATATCGCTGAGGTCAAGGTGGTGCTTGTCCATCCAACGTACAAGCTTATGCCTTAGCAGCGAGCCCTGATCTAGTATGTTAATGAAGCATTAGATGGCTATCTCATCCGTGATTCCCTCGCATGAACTCTTCATCTCAAGCCACCTGGTGTGGAAGGTATCCAGGGTTTTGTCTAGCTTCTGGACACACCGAGCTAGATCCACAGCACTAACATAGCCAACAAAGTGATACCTTTGCTTCTCTAACACCCAGGAGACCCAGGAGGATTTGCTTTGGTCTTCCACCATTATCTCCTGCCCTAGGGTGGTTTGGAGATGCAAGAACCTAGGGTTACAAGGAGTAATCCCAGCCACGCAGGTTACAAAGTTCTACACCTACTCGTACTATGCATCACATACTCCAAGGCTTTGGCTTCGTCCTTAGTTTGTGCATGTAGCCTTTCTAGATCCATCTTGGCCTCCCTCTTGGAATCCCCTAACTGGGTGGCCTAGCAGGACATAGGCCCTACTACCATCTGTGGGTCACCTGGGTTAGCCGGATTAAGGTCATCCTATAGTTATACCCATTATGCATATCGTCAACAAACGCTGCCCCTGATGTTGACAGGGATCAGCCATTCTGGCACCGCACTGGCATGAAGTTGTGCAGAGTATTTTGATTGCTACTCCCGGTTGTCCGGGTGCTAGTGGAGTGGTGTGTCTAGCTTCACAGAATTATTTGATGCGGTGACCCACGCCTAAGAAAGTTCCATAGATTTTTTCCCGTGTTAGTGTGTCTTCCTGATCCGACTCAAGTGGCAGTTTCCTTTTGGGGCCGAGTTGCTCCACAGACATGAGTTGCCCTAGAGCAGAGCAACCCTAACACCATGGCAAACTAAATTACGGGGTGCATCCTATTCATGCTCTCTCCCTATGCCTGGACCAGGTCAATCTGCTCCTCTGTGGTGTGGGTTCTGGACTCGTCGATGAGGCAGCAACAATTTGTGTCAGTGTTGGCATGTGGCAATCAGTTAACCACAATATAATGGATCATCTCCTTTCTTCCAAGTGGTCCTCTAGCTGACCCCGGTGCTTCCCCTTCGCAGTCTGCAGTTGTGTAAATGAGCTTGGTTTTCTACGCGATTGACCGAGACAATCTCCCGATCCTCGGTTACCTAGTTTTTTTACAAAAATTCCACCGATCCATTAATAATCATCAACAGTAGTACAAAGAGGCCTAAAAGTAATAAAAATTACAAATAGGTCGATAGACCACCTAGCGAAGACTACAAACATTAGTCATTTCAAGGTTATCTCGGTCAATCAAGGATCGGGAGATTGTCTTGGTCAATCGCGTAGAAAACCAAGCCCGTTTACATAACCGCAGATTGCGAAGGGGAAGCATCGGGCTCAGCTGGAGGACTACTTGGAAGAAAGGAGATGATCCATTCTATTGTGATTAACCGATTGCCACATGCCAACACTGGTGCAAATTTTTGCTGCCTCATCGACGAGTCTAGAACCCACACCACGGAGGAGGAGGATGACCTGGTCCAGGCATAGGGAGAGAGCATGAATAGGATGCACACAGTAATTTAGTTCGCTCTGGTGTTAGGGTTGCCCGGCTCTATGGCAACTCACGTCTGTGGAGCAACTCAGCCCCAAAAGGAAACCGCCACTTGAGTCGGATCAGGCAGTCACACAAACGCGGAAAAAAAATCTATGAAACTTTCTTAGGCATGGGTCACCCCATCAAACAATTCTGTGAAGCTAGACAAACCACTCCACTAGCACCCGGACAACCGGGAGTAGCAATCAAAATACTCTGCACAACTTCATGCCAGTGCGGTGCCAGAATGGCTAAGCCCTGACAACAACAGGGGCAACATTTTTTGACGATATGCATAATGGGTATAACTATAGCATGACCTTAATTCGGCTAACTCGAGTGGCCCACAGATGGTAGTAGGGCCTATGTCCTGTTGGGCCACCCAGTTAGGGGATTCCAAAAGGGAGGCCAAGCTAGATCTAGAAAGGCTACATGCACAAACTAAGGACGAAGCCGAAGCCTTGGAGTACATGATGCATAGTCCGAGTAGGTGTAGAACTTTGTAACCTGGGTGATGCTAGCATTCCCGTCCTTAGTCATTTCAAGGTTGTGTTGACACACTTCCGAGACTAATTTGTAAGTCCGATGATGTCAAGATTCCACCTGACATAGGCATGGAGATGCCATGCGACTAACATTGGGTACGCAAAAGAGCTATGCTAGCCATACTGACCAACGGTCTAGTCAGCATGAGTAAAACTCATATAATCCAGCTAGATGCAATGGCTTTCTTAGACATGAGGAGTTCGTATGGTACGAGTTATGGAACAACCAGATTTGACCCCACCTAACGTTGACCATAACCGGTAGCTATAAGGGCTTAGTTTGGTCCGACTAAGAAGTAAGTTGCGTGACGTGGTTTGACCAAGATTTAATTTTCCCCTCTGCCATGGAGAGATATTCTCTAGGTCTGCTCGTGTGATGTGATTCTGAAATCATGGTCATGCACTACTTGATCAAGCATTGATCGAGTAAGTCTAACTAGGCTAGTCAGATTGAGGTATGACTAGCGCTAAGAGGAAATGAATCACGCACGAATAGCAACAAGAGACCTAGGTGTGTATAGTTACAACCGGCCAGAATAGTGATGGAGTCAGTTGTGATAGGCGCAGGTGGCGAGAAGATGGCAGAGAATGAGATGTGAATCAGGCAGAAAATTCTATGGGACTAGCCTCCCATAGAATTTTCTCATGAATTAGGGGTGTTTGTGGGAAGCTGGGCTTGTCAGCATCTAGCTGATGAGAGAGCCCGAGTAGAAGGGGACGCACAAGGGGACTCGGAAGGGAACACATAACAGACCCCGACATTGCCCGCTGGACTACAAAACCAGGTTAAATTTGGAATGTGAGGGCAACTCCAATGAGCCCCCACAAAGGGACCGGGTGGGTCCGAACAACGTCCACCCGCAAACGGAGCTGGACCCGCGGATCGGTCCGTTACAGCGCATCTGCGTTCCAAACTTCGGTCGCATTTGCGCCCGGGGAGGAAGGACAGATCCCACGTTTGACCAATGTCCTTCCCTGGCCCATCCCGCAGTTGTAGAACATCCCACTCGCACTCCGCTACTGCCAACCCCTAGCTGCACCATGGCCGACTCCCTTCCGTGCCCTCCATCGTTGCCCCTAGCCGAGCCCTGTTCTTGATGCTCGGATTAGCTCCGTCGGCTGCAGCAGATCCTACATCCTCGATAGAACCTGAAGCCAGCACCCATGTTGCCGCCACAGCAAGGGAAAAAAGGGAGGAGTCAAGGAAGCGGCGAGTGCGCCGAGAAAAGGAAAGGGCGCGTATAGCAGTGGCTTCCCTCACCAAAGAAAGGGCTAGAGCGGTAGAGGCCGCCGCGTCCATGCAGGCCAAGGCCAATGCGGAGGCCCTCATGTAACACCCTCGAATCGGCTCTATGCAGATTTTAGCAATTCCCGCCAAACCCGCATAGAAAAAATTCAATGATGTCCACCAAACACTTGCGTGCGGGTGGGAAAACTAAGTAATACCATTACACAATAGTTCACGATGGAAACCACGAGAACATATATATATATATATACAACAATGACTCATCGAGTCAAGAATACAGATATACATCACAAAAATCCAAACTATCTTAAAAGATACAACATCCGAGTACGGGCAAGATACAAATGGGACTAAAGAGTCCTGAAGAATAACCAATGGCGTCCATAACCCTGCCCAGGCCAAATCGGAAGGATAACCTTGCTAACATCGTCAAACTCATACCTATCAAAGCAAAAGGGTGCCGACAAAGGGAAAAAGGGAGCGGTCAGTACTAAGGCCAGTACACGACGAGTCTTAGAATTCAGCGGCTCTCACCTACATGTGTGTTGGGGGGATACCCCCGGGTAGGGTCACGCCGGGGTATAAAGGCCGAGTTAGCCAAGCTACGGCAAGGTCAAAGCAAGTGCTGGCCGAGTCACCTCAAGGCAGGCCGAATCACGGAGTAACCCGGGCTAGGGATGTCCACCTAACTGAGTCTCAGCCGACCTATATCATATGTCGGCAGGATATATCTAACTTGTATGCAGGTACAGGTGTGGCCGGATTAACCAGGCAGGATCCGGGTTATATCTGGCTTGCAAGAGAAGGAAGGTATCTCGTTGGTCAAAAGGTGGCCACTGTATGCAGAGCGTGAGCGAAGCGGACAGAGGCTAGGACCACCGAGGCGTGGCCGACAAGGGTGACGATGCCTATGTCCGGTGACGCAGGCGCCGCAGAGGCTCACGTAGCCTCTGCATGGCTTACGTTGGGGAAAAGTGACCCGGTCGGTTTACTATTTTGGGAAGAGGCATATTCCTTGGAATATGCCGCCACGTATGCCCTAATTGGAGACCTAACCACCCCTATATAAGGAGGGCTAGGGCCTCTATAGAAGGGGTTGATCGCTAGTGGGTTGGTCTTTACTGGTTGAGGACTAGTTTTCTAGAGAGCTAGCTAGTGGTGAGAGTAAGAGAGTTCCTTCTTCCTCCTCTCCCCAAT
This sequence comes from Avena eriantha, assembly GCA_910589775.1. Lineage (NCBI taxonomy): Eukaryota > Viridiplantae > Streptophyta > Magnoliopsida > Poales > Poaceae > Avena > Avena eriantha. The sequence goes on along the minus strand of OU342744.1, from coordinate 142,916,875 downwards.
ACAGCTCGAGGAGCACTTGTAACCTTGGAATCTCATTGAACAATACAAAGCTTCTATGTGTAGAATCACTACACTATCCCTCCCTGGATTCCTCTAGTGCATTTAGTCCCCACCTTTAGCCTATCCATGGCATCTGCCGTGACACCACCACGACAGTTGGCGCCTACCGTGGGGCTAGCGGCGCTAGCAGGAGTGAAGATCCGGACAGGAAACCTCATCGACACCGGCGAACGCATCGTCTCCGGGCTCGTTTAGCGCTTTGGAGTGCTGGACTTTGTCAGCGACAATGCTGGCTGCTTCGGCAAGCGACCTCTCCCGTGCAACGGCCTCTTTGTCAAGCTTGGTGCGCACAAGATCTACGTTGTTGTCGATGTGTCGTGCTTTCATCCACGGCACGTCGTCGAAGGAGGCGAGCCACCCCTTAGTGCGGCTCGCGGGGCGCGTATCACTCGCTCCCCGGATCACGCTGAGGTGATGATGACCGCGCTTGGCGCTAGTGCAAGCAAGGATCTGGCACCAGATCCGAAGGTAACGCCTAAGGCACCGAGGAAAAGTAGAGGTCCTCCACTAGAAAGGCCAGAGAATGTGCTGCAGCAAGCAATAGATAGCTTGGCAAGCCCCGTAGCAGCAGTGGCAGATCCGGCTCAAGCACAGGCTGAGTTAGAGGAGACTAGGCAGAAAATCCTAGAGGGTGCAAAAAAGATAGCCATGGCTCAGCAGTCGTTGAACATGACGTTGCGTGAGTACGCAAAGGCAAATAAGGTAGATGTTGTAAAAGTGAAGGGGAGAAACCTCATGAGTGAAATGAACAAAGAGGGTGATACTAGAATTGAGGAATCAAAGAACTGTTTGTCCGTGGGGCTGCCGAAGTACAGTACCCCGACAAAGAACCTCAAGGCAGCAGATGCAGCTGCATCCGAGCTAGAGGGTTTGACGGGTGAAGCCCGGTAGAGACAGCAGGAAAGGGTCAATGAGTTAGTTCGGATCGCAAATAGACAAAATGAGGAGTTGCTCAGGGCAAACCCGGATAGAAGCAGATAGTCCCATATGATGGTCCTAGGAGAGAAGAGGTAATAACCTCGGCTAGGAGAAACAAACAGATAGTCCCATATGACCCGGCAAGGGCAGGGAAAGGAAAAGCAGTGCAAGGAAATGAGGATCGACGAAGTGTGAGCCGAGGTGAAGCTGGCCGAGGTCACCGCGACAAAGGCAATGTCGGTCAGGGGAACGCTGTGAATGGCAATGCCGGACAGCGTAACCCGGCAGATGCAGGACAACCGCAGCAGCGGAATATACCACGGCAAGAGCACAGTGCCGACCAAGGTATGCAATAGAGAGCGGCTCGGCAGGAGCAAGATAGATACAATGATGGTGATTCGGAAATGGTGAATGCTGGGTATCCCAGGCCGGACTATCACGTGATAGGGTCAAGATTGGGAAGCAGGAACTTGATGCCTGACGATGCCAGGTTAAAACTGGATCGGCTGTATAGGTCGGAGCAGATTGAGTGTCAAGGTCCTCCGGGTCCAGCATGTTTCGGGCCCCGGATTATGAAGGAACCTCCAGTACCTAACTTCCGGTTACCTAGAGGCACTAAGATATATGACAGCAGCACAAAGCCGGAGGATTGGTTGATTAATTATGCAACCGCAGTGAAAATCGCTACAGGCAACTTGAGATGGGCTGTGAGATATGTACCTCAGATGTTGGAGGGGCCAGCAAGGGTGTGGCTAAACAATTTGCCACACAGAAGTATTAACTGTTGGATCGATTTTGAGGAAATGTTCGTTAGCAATTTCTCAAGCACATATGAGAGGCCCAACAGACCGCAGACCCTAGCAATGTGCAAGCAGAGACCGAATGAGACAGACCGGGAATTCTTGACCCGCTGGTGCACCGTGCGAAACTCATGTGAGGGTGTGATTGAGTCATAGGCCATAGCTTGGTTTACGCAAGGGTGCAGATATGCAAGCATGCTATGGCAAAGGTTGCAAAGAGATATGCCAACTACAATGGCAGAAACAATCCGGATTGCTGATTCATATGCCTTGGGTGATCCGACGCAGCCTAAGCTCATGTCAAACGAGTCAAGCGAGGAGTACTATCAGCGAGATGGGGCCGGATCATCCCGGAGAAATGATTACCGGGGTAAGAGAAGAGATGACAGACTGGATTACCGGTACAGTTCGCAACAAGTTGCGGCTGTGAATCAAGATCAGCCCGGAGAAGGAAGCAACCAATGTCAGAAAACTGGAGGGCAACAATGGACTCCAAGGAATGATGGCAAGAAAACTTGGATGCTAGAGCATAAGAAACAGTGGCAGGAAAAGAAGGACTGTCCAAGGTATACTTATGAGGCAATGCTGGATCAGCCGTGTAAATTCCACACGCCGAATCCGAGTAACCCAGCGGGCCACACAACATGTCAGTGTGAATGGATGAGGAAAATAGAACAAAGTGGTTCGGGGAATGCTCAGGCACCTCGGAATGATCAACCTCGGCAGGACTTACCCCGGCAGAAATTGCTCTCCGGAGCGAACATGCAACAGTTAATGTTGCCTCCCCTCCGCCGAGGTATGACAACCATGAGAGAAGGGATGCAGTGCATCAAGTGGAGAACCAGAATCAGCCGGATCAAAGGTACCCCGGAAATGAGGGGAGGAACGAGTACAGAGAGCATCATCAGAGTTACTGCATGTTCACCACAGAAGAAACAGACAGAAAAAGCTTGTAGCGCCGACACATGGAAGTTAATGCGGTAATGCCAGCGGTGACGAGGTATATGCCTTGGTCGGACTAGGAAATTACCTGGAGCATCAAAGATCATCCCAAGCTTATGCCAAGTCCTAGTTCATATGCGCTAGTGTGTTGGACCCAACATTCATTGGGCTAAACATCAATGTGAGGTTCTCAAAGGTGCTGATTGATAATGGCAGTAGCATCAACATCATGTACTTGGACACGATGCGCAAGTTTGAAGTTGTAAATTTGGAGAGTGCATATCACGCGTTGCTCGGTAGGCCAGCCCTGAACAAGTTCATGGCAAGTTGCCACATCAGTTACTTGAAGATGAAGCTACCCGGGCCAAATGGTGTGATTACCATAACTGGTGATTTCCGATGTTCCATTGAGTGTGCGTCTGCAGGGTCTAACCTGGCGGAGTCACTCGTGATCGCGCAAGAGAAGAGAAAAATTCAGGAGGTGGCGGCATTGGCTCAGTCCGCGCAGCAGTATATGCCGGCACTGAGTAACCCGCATGGTAGTGTTTCGTTTCAAGCGACAAAAGATACCAAGAAAGTGCCTGTTGATGATATGTTCCCAGAGCGCACCGTAACAATTCGTGTCGGGTTAAATGACAAATAGGAAAGCGAGCTCTTCAACTTCCTCCGTGAGAATCGGGATATTTTTGCTTGGTCCACACAGGACTTGCAAGGTGTTCTGAGGGAGTTGGCCGAGCACTCTTTGAATGTGAGACCCGGAGCAAAGCCGGTGAAGCAACCTCTTCGCCGCTTTGCCGAAGACAGGAGAAAGGTCATAGGAGATGACATAGCTCAGTTGTTGGCTACTGGATTTATCATGGAAGTGCTCTACCCGGATTGGTTGTCTAATCCGGTGCTGGTGGAGAAGAAGGATGATCCGAACGTGGCAGTGGTTTGGCGTATGTGTATCGATTACACGAACCTGAATAAGGCGTGTCCAAAAGATCCATTCCCACTGCCAAGGATAGACCAGGTCATAGATTCTACTGCTGGGTGTGAACTGTTGTCATTCATTGATGCATATTCTGGTTTCCACCAGATACCTCTGAACCCAAGTGATCAAATAAAGACTGCGTTTATCACCCCGTATGGGGCTTATTGCTATCGCACCATGCCCTTTGGTTTACGTAATGCAGGGGCAACCTACCAAAGATGTATGCAGAAATGTTTACATGACCAAATTGGTCAAAATGTGCAGGTATATGTGGATGATGTTGTTATCAAGACCAAGTAAAGCAAAACGCTCCTTGACGATATCAGGCAGACATTTGCAAACCTAAGGAGGTTTCGAATGAAGCTTAATCCAGAGAAATGTACCTTCGGTGTCCCGGCTGGAAAATTACTTGGATTTCTTGTCTCCAGCCGAGGTATCGAAGTTAATCCAACTAAAATCCGGGCCATAGAGCGAATGGAACTGCCGAAGTGCCTTAACAATGTCCAGAAGTTCACTGCTTGCCTGGCATCCCTAAGTCGGTTTGTATGTCGGTTGGGAGAAAAGGCACTGCCTCTCTATCAACTCATGAAAAAGTCGGACAAGTTCATTTGGACGCCGCAAGCCAATGAAGCCTTTATCCAATTAAAGAAAATGTTAGCCACTGCACCAGTGTTAGCCTCTCCACTATCAAAAGAGCCAATGTTGCTCTATATAGCCGCAACCAACCGAGTTGCAAGTGCAGTAATTGTGGTTGAGCGCGATGAAGAGGGTAAGTCAGTGCAAAGGCATGTGTATTATTTGAGCGAGGTACTATCAGCCTCGAAACAAAACTATCAGAAGATGGCATATCGTGTGTACATGGCAGCTAAGAAGCTAAAGCACTATTTTGAAGAACACCCCATCAAAGTAATATGCGAATCCCCTATATCCGAGATAATGAGCAACAAGGGTGCAAGTGGAAGGATTGCAAAATGGGCAATTGATCTAGCCCCTTATGCGCCACAATATGACAGAAGAGAAGCAATCAAGTCTCAGGCTGTGGCTGACTTTTTTGTGGATTGGGCCGAGGTACAATACGAGCCACCATTGCCAGATCCGAACTACTGGAGAATGCACTTTCACAGATCAAAAACAAAAACTGGGTTAGGCGTCGGAGTTGTGCTTACCTCGCCCAAGAAGGACCAGCTGAAATACGTGTTGCAGATCCACTTCACAGCATCAAATAATGTTGCGGAATATGAGGCACTTGTGCATGCGCTCAAAGTAGCAAAAGAAATTGGGATACGTCGGATCCAATGCTTCAGTGACACAGATATTGTAGTCCAACAAGTCTCCGGACACTGGGATGCTTTGGATGCAAATATGGCACTGTACAGATTTCATGTGCAGAAGATATCAGGGTACTTTGAGGGATGCAAATTTCATCATATACCTCGGGTGGAAAATGAAGCTGCCGACGTATTGTCGAAGCTCGGGTCAACCCGGCAAGCAATCCCGCCAGGTGTAGCACTAGAGCACCTCAGAAAACCCTCTATCAGGCCATCCCCAGAGTTCGAGTCAATTTATATCCTGGCAAATCCGGAATCGGAGGCTGTGCCCATGCACATTGACGTGGGAAGTGCTTCGCGAAACCCGGGGACTGTCTCGGCAAACCCGAGGACTGCTTCGCAGGACCCGGGGATTGCGCAGCGTGATCTGGTTGAAGTTATGCCGGTGGATCAGATGGAAATTGATGAGGACGTGTTCCCTGTACGAGGTATACCAGCTTGGGCACTGCCCATATTTCAATTCCTGAAAGATGGTACTTTGCCCAGTGAAGATGTGCTTTCCAGGCAAACTCAGAGGAGGGAAAAAGCATATACGATCATCAATTCCGAGCTATACAAGAGAAGTGTGACAAATGTCCTCCAACGATGTGTTGACCCGGAAGTAGGGCTTGACATCCTCCGGGATATACATCAAGGGGAATGTGAGCATCACGCCTCATCCAGAGCCCTAGTAGCAAAAGCTTTCCGTCATGGGTTTTACTGGCAAAGTGCCTTGGAACAAGCAGAGGATCTGGTAAGAAAGTACAATGGTTGTCAAAGATATGCTACCAAGACACATATGCCAATGTCGGAACTCAAGACCATACCAATTACCTGACCATTTGTTGTATGGTGTTTGGATATGGTTGGCCCGTTTAAACCAGCAAGAGGGAACATGACCCACATCTTGGTCATGGTTGACAAATTTACGAAATGGATTGAGGTGAAGCCAATAAGAAAATGTGATGGAGCTACTGCCGTGACATTCCTCAAAGATATCATCTTGAGATACGGTTATCCTCACAGTATCATAACAGATAATGGCACAAATTTTGCTGAAGGAGCATTTGCATGTTTCTGCCGAGATAAGAAGATCCGTCTAGATGTTGCCTCGGTAGCCCACCCCACATCGAACGGGCAAGTGGAGAGATCCAACGGATTAGTGTTATCCGGAATAAAACCCCGGCTCATTGAGCCGCTACAAAGATCAGCTGGGTGCTGGATAGAAGAACTACCAGCGGTACTGTGGAGTTTAAGAACAACTCCGAATCAATCAACAGGCTATACGCCATTCTTTCTGGTATATGGGGCAGAAGCTGTATTACCAGCCGACATAGAGCATGATTCGCCTAGAGTCACCCAATACACAGAAGCCGAAGTGCAAGAAGCCCGGCAAAATGATGTTGATCTGCTGGAAGAAGTGAGAGAATTGACATTGTCCAGATCCGCCATATATCAGCAAAATCTCCGACTCTATCATAGCTGGAAAGTAAACCCTTGAATTTTCTGGGAAGGTGATCTGGTACTCCGGTTGGTACAACGTACTGCTTGCATGCACAAGTTGTCTCCCCCATGGGAAGGGCCTTTCATTGTGAGCAAAGCATTGCACAATGACTCTTATTATCTTATCAATGCAAAGCCACAGGAGAAGAACAAGGCGGACAGGTCCGGCGAGGAATCTAAGCGGCCATGGAATGTAGCTCTACTTCGTCCTTTCTACACTTAGCAGAGAAGTGTATGTATCCGAGTCTCTCATATGTTGGTATGTGTGCCGGCAATGAGCTTATCAATGAAATGGTGGCACCTCGAGCAGTAACTCGGGGACTGCCTTAATAATATTTGTTACCTTCTGTACTTGTTATAATTTTGGTGTCGGCTGGTTTAAGTTGCCTCTGCCTCAGCCGGATTAGTAGTGTGTGAGCACCAAAAAGTAACTCTTCGACTTGCTGCTGTCCAACAAGATTTGGCTTCATGGCAAGCAAGAGAACAAGTTTGGAATTGCGTAGCACATGAAAAACGACTAAGGAGAAGAACGTAATCGAGCCAACATTTGTTATTTGGACTAATTTTGTGTTTACCTAGTTTTTGCTATGTTGAATTATTTTGAGCTAGTCTTAAAGTTTCTAAGTATTGTTAAATCAATTTTTGAAACTCGGACTCGTAAGTCATAAAACCGAACCAAGGTAGACACGAGCCGATCCAAGAAATTGGGGGAACAAGAAAATGAAACTCGGGGACTACGCCCAAGTTAATCCGGCACAAGCAACTTAGTAGCAAAATATAACTTATGTGATTAATACATTTGCACCCGGCATACCGGGGATCTGATAAACTCCAAAGTGTTTTTAATCAAGGAGCAGTAGGGGGAGGTAACTCGGCGCCATCAGGTGGAACTCTAGCCTCAGCTTCAGTGTTATCTTTGTCCTCTTCGGCGTCCGAGGCTTCGCTCTCATCTTCTTCGCCCGAACCATCTTCGACGTATTCGTCGTCAACGGCATTGAGAAAGCTTGGTCCCTCGTTCCATTTATGGATGGGGGCATATTGAATAAGGTTATGGGAGCAAGCCTTGCACCGAGCTACCCAATCCGGATCAGTAGACCACCTTGACCCGGTGCGCATGCGCTCGAGAAGATCGAGATTAATTTTCTCGTACCATGTGAGCACGTAATGGAGAACAGTTTCAGCTCCGGCACGTTCGGCGAATTCCCTCCAGAGATCAAGCTGAGTCTCGCACTCCATTAATTTGCTGATTAGAGGAGCAAAACCCTCCGGAGTATCTTCACCAGGCCAAAGGGCATTGAAGACCCGGATTGCTGTGCTTAGAATATCCTTGCCATGGTTCTTCATGATTTCAACGCGAGAAGACAAGCTGACCAGCAGGTCCTCCAGATCAAGAGGAATGGTGCCAGGACCAGATGGAGTACCTCTCTGCTGGCGAAACTTGGTAACAGCATTGGATGCAATGGCATCACCCTCCAGAAATTTGTCTTGAAAAACAAGACAAGTGAAATAAGGTCGGAGGTTGACCCGGAGAGATTTATGCCGGCTAAAGAAAAAGAATTTATGAGAGATATGGCTGTGGATCCGAGTCAGCTCCATGGTGCAGTTGTCGCTCCTCTTCCGAAGTTGCTCAAGTTCAGTATTTGTCGACTCAAGCTTAATGTCGGCCTCCTTAAGAAATTCTTGGTCCTTGGCAATTTGGAGGTTGAGGCATTCTCGCTCTTTAGTGAAATCTTGGCCAGCTTTGTCAAGTTCGGATTTGTGGAGCGCCTTGAGTTTTTTCATGTCTTCCTTAAGCTTGGCAATTTCTTCATCCTTGGTCCGGAGGAGGGCAAGCTCATCACCTTTCTTTTTGAGTTCGGTCTGATGCTGTTCTGCTTGTTCGAGAAAATGCAGCATCATATCAGGCACAGGCACACTATCTTCAAGAGATGCTGAAATAGTTTGTTGACCCGGCAAAGCTGAGGTATGAATATTTGTCGAGCCAAGGAGAAAAGGAGATAGAGCACGGAGGAAGATTAAGCAAAAATGACTTACCCTTTATCTACTCCAAGTTCTTCCTCATAATGATGTTCTCGGCCTCCACTTCAGCTGCAAAATCCGAATGATGGATTAGTTCGGTGAAAAAAGACGAAGAGAAATGGAAAAATGCCAAGGACAAAACTTACCCCTTTTCTTGTATTTGGCAAGAAGCATAGTATGTTTCGCACGCAGCATCTTGTGAGTATCCAAGAGACGCTGAAACTCAGCGCTCCGGCGATTGGTGGTCACCTGAAAAGAGTGCAAAAAGATAGCTTAGTCAGGTGCATATTCGAAGTGTACAAAATCCGGGCCAAGTGGAACTTAACCCGGCTCTAGGTGTGTGCATATTCGAAGTGTACAAAATCCGGGCCAAGTGGAACTTAACCCGGCTCTAGGTGTGTGCATATTCGAAGTGTACAAAATTCAGGCCAAGTGGAACTTAACCCGGCTCTAGGTGTGTGCATATTCGAAGTGTACAAAATCCGGGCCAAGTGGAACTTAACCCGGCTCTAGGTGTGTGCATATTCGGAGTGTACAGAATCCGGGCCAAGTGGAACTTAACCCGGCTCTAGGTGTGTGCATATTCGAAGTGTACAAACTCCGGGCCAAGTGGAACTTAACCCAGCTCTAGGTGTGTGCATATTCGAAGTTACTAAGGAGCTACACTAATTCTCTAAGGAGCATCCGACCGAGTATCAAGTTACTCAACCGGAGGCTTGGGGACTAATGTCTATATCACTAATATCTAGTACATGCTAAGTAAAAGGCGAAGTAACGTACCTCCATCATCCGACCTGCAAGGTTGATTGCCTTAGCAGCGGTGTTCATTTGTGTAGCAAATTCGGCGGGACCGAACTTCTCCGGGAGATCGTCATTGTGGACGAACTTCGCCTTGTTCAAGTTGTTAACGAATTCGATCAAGGTCGGAGGATATCGTTCGCCGCTAAGCATGTGGGGCACCACCTTTCAACCTAGGCAACGACAGGGCTAGTGTGCAAGACGAGTTGCACATCAGCTGACCCGGCAGAGGTGTCCGTTGTCGGTGGGGTCTTCTTCGAAAGCATGGACGCAAGTGTACGCTATCCAGCCTCGATAGACGTCGCCTTGGTAGTGTCAGGAGCCTTTTTGCCCTTGGGCTGCTGCTGAGAGGTTGAAATTGCTGTGGTGGATTTGCCCTTGGGAGCTGCCTTAGTGCTAGCCTTGGTGCTGCGGGTGCCTTCTCGCCGAGGCTTGGAAGACTCGGATGAGGCGGAGGCGCTTGGTGCTGCTGCTGGTACTTGTGTGGTTGCTGCTGGCACTGGAGCCGATGTTGGTGCTGGTGTTGGTTTTAGCGGAGGCGTGGTAGATACCTCAGCGGTGCCTAGAGCAACCGCTGCCTCGGCAGAGCTGCTTCCCCCTGTTCCGAGGTTACCCTCCTCTTGGCGAGGTGGGCTAGAACCCGGAGCAGCCGCTGAGCCCTCCTGAATGGGGCTCAACGGGCGTGAATCGTCGCCACGAGGGGGAGAAGGGCTATGGCGGAGCGGTGAGGCAATGCCGGATCCACTCTAACGAACCTCCACCGCAGCCCTACCGAATCAGATCATGAATGATGAGAAACTATAACAAAGGAAGAACAAATGAATAGCAAAGGGGAGAAGTGGCTTACTCATTCGAGGTCAAAGGCTCCTTGGGCTTCCGAGCCCTCCGGGTTATGGCCTTGGTTGTAGGCTTGGTGGCAGCTTTGTCCGTAGACTTTCGCCTTTTAGCTGGCTGAGAAGATCTGGAGGAAGAAGCAGATGCAGCCCCCCTCTTCTTCGGTGCAACCGGGACAGGCTCACCAATGGAAAGGGGAGGATCTTCATGGATCTACCCACCGGGGTTAGCTGATGCCGGAAAAGCGTAAGAAAGGGGGACAGCGTCAAATGCCTCCATCACCTCAACGTCCGAATCATCTTCATCGTCAGGTCAATTTCTAATGGAAGAGAGTTTACTGGTGTGTCGCTTGGTCGCATCCAGGAACGGCAGGAACATCTCCTGATCTGGTTCCTCCTCGTCCGGAGTATCTCGATCAGGCGCCCACTTAAGAGAAGGCTCGGTGCCATCCTCAAGAGTTTGCTGAAGAAACATCTAAGAAAGAGAAAGTGCAAAGGAATCAAGCATACAACCAAATCCGACATATGATCTAACTCGGAAAAGAATGGGGCATGAAACTTACCGCGGGAGGAAGCCTATCTCGGCAGAAGTGCTCGATCCCCCTCACCCACTCAACAAAGAAGTTCTTGTTGGTGGTAAAGAGGGCCTTGACCTGGCGGTAAATTTCGGTGTTGCTCAACTCGAATGAGGAGGTTCGGTTGGGGTCACGGCCCTAGCTCATGTGGCAAAGTTTATGCGTGCGTTTCTGGAGGGGGGAGATCCGGTTGCGGACGAATGTGATCATTGCGTCCTCGTTGCGCAATCCCTGATCCTTCAACTCCTGGAACCGTTTGTGGACTTGGTTCGCCAGGACAGTGGGTTTCTTGGGGACCTTGTCCCACAGATCCGGGTTAGGAGGACCCAGAGCATAGGGGCGCAGCCGAATCAGATCTTCATCCGTGCCATTTCTGACATAGAAGAAGGTTCGGGCCCAGCCCTTGCAGGGTTCAAGCCCTGTGACTCGGGGGAAGATGGACTGTTTCCGAGGAGAGATAGAAGCTGCGCCGAACTGCGTGAGTTGCTTGTCCTCCGGGTCAAGCTCTCTGTTCGGAATTACATTCCGGTGGAGACCAAAGAACCGGATCCAGAGCTCCTTTGTGGGCCAAAATCCGGCATAACCCTCGATGGTGGAAGCAAAGGAGGAAATAGAGGTAATGGCGTTAGCCGGAAGATGATGCGGCTGAAGCTCGTAGGTGTTGAGCCAGTCGTGCAAAAAGTCGCTGACAGGGAGACTGAACCCACGTTGGAAGTGGGAGAGGAATACCACAAACTCACCCGGATTGGGTGAAGGAGCAAGTTCCTCGGCAGCGAGGCGGGCGATGACGCCCTCCGGGATACGCCGGGTGCGGTACAACCAATCGAGGTCGTCCTGGCACACCCAAGACCCAGCCCAAGCGCCGCGGTCAGCGTTCCCCGCTTCCTCCTCCATTTCCTGCTCCGCGACGGCAAGTTCCTCCTCTGTCATCTCTAAATCGATGTCCTCACTGGCCCTAACGGCGGTGGGGGGCAGTGGCCTAGACTGACGCGGACCCGTGGAGGAGGAGATGCACGAGAGGGGCGGCAACTTTGGAGCGCGAGGGACGGTGCAGCGGCGGCACGGCTAAGCAAGTGCTGCGGCGGCGGCGGTGCTGTCACTGAAGAGGAAGAGGAAGAAGAAGAGGCAGAGGGGCGCTAAGGTGGGGAAAAGTCCCAAGGGGCGCGCCCCTCCCCTATTTAACTACGCCCCAGAGGGGTAGTGGGATCGCGCTGTGCGGACAGGCCACACGGTGTGGCCGTGTATGACCCGGATCAACCAATCATAAACGAGCCACATGAAGGGCCACAGGGCGCAGGAGATCCCACGACGTGACGTGGTGATACAGTTAACAAGGAGACAGACACGATGTGACATGCGCAACAGTAATTTCTGACAATAACTGCGGCGGTTACTGACATAGGCCCTTATAATGAGGCAAAGTAATGATTACCCTCCACGTGGGGAAGCGTACGAGAGAAGGAAGAATAACTCGGATGAGTATGAGATAACCCGGCCAGCGAGTAAAAACTCGGAAGGTGCCTAGGGAAAAGAAAGTAAAAGAAATCTGAGATAGGAGGTAACTCGGAAAAGGAGCAAGAGGCTCAGAAAAATTGAACCTGCTGTGGCCTTAGCGGCTAAGGCAGCTAAGACCGCACCAGCTTCGGGGACTAATGTTGGGGGGATACCCCCGGGTAGGGTCACGCCGGGGTATAAAGGCCGAGTTAGCCAAGCTACGGCAAGGTCAAAGCAAGTGCTGGCCGAGTCACCTCAAGGCAGGCCGAATCACGGAGTAACCCGGGCTAGGGATGTCCACCTAACTGAGTCTCAGCCGACCTATATCATATGTCGGCAGGATATATCTAACTTGTATGCAGGTACAGGTGTGGCCGGATTAACCAGGCAGGATCCGGGTTATATCTGGCTTGCAAGAGAAGGAAGGTATCTCGTTGGTCAAAAGGTGGCCACTGTATGCAGAGCGTGAGCGAAGCGGACAGAGGCTAGGACCACCGAGGCGTGGCCGACAAGGGTGACGATGCCTATGTCAGGTGACGCAGGCGCCGCAGAGGCTCACGTAGCCTCTGCATGGCTTACGTTGGGGAAAAGTGACCCGGTCGGTTTACTATTTTGGGAAGAGGCATATTCCTTGGAATATGCTGCCACGTATGCCCTAATTGGAGACCTAGCCACCCCTATATAAGGAGGGCTAGGGCCTCTGTAGAAGGGGTTGATCGCTAGTGGGTTGGTCTTTACTAGTTGATGACTAGTTTTCCAGAGAGCTAGCTAGTGGTGAGAGTAAGAGGTTCCTTCTTCCTCCTCTCCCCAATACAGCTCGAGGAGCACTTGTAACCTTGGAATCTCATTGAACAATACAAAGCTTCTGTGTGTAGAATCACTACACTATCCCTCCCTGGATTCCTCTAGTGCATTTAGTCCCCACCTTTAGCCTATCCATGGCATCTGTCGTGACACCACCACGACAATGTGTATGGTGGACTGGAGAGACATCAAAGCATGCACTAAACAACCTATAGAGACTCGATACAACTGTCGGCTATTAGAAAGGGATAAGAGAGACCTATTCGGAACCAACCTGATACTAACACCAAACATAACCCATCCCAGAGTTTTCCCCTAGAGACCAAACAAAGAAGTCCTTCTGAGAAACTCACACAGTTGGTAGTTTTATTAATCATTTGTTGGCACTTTTAATTAACCATTCTGTTGAAGTGGAGTTGATTACTAGTCATTCCAAAGTAGTCTGTAATCACGGACACGGCATTTCAAAAAGATTTATCCTGTAAGGGTGCACAAATAGCAACATACGCACGATCAACCATGGGAAAAACCAAATGAAAGTAAAGAAGCATCATGACAAAGCATTCATAAGATTCAAAAATGAATCTAGGGGGCCACCCCACTATGCTACCCGCAACAAAATCGGTCAGGCTTCGAGACGAACCCATGGTTTGTGTCGACGGCTGTAAGCGAATGGAACCCAAAAGCGTGACTTGGCTTGTCGATACCGTGGAAACGTGGCACAAGTCCTAAACGGTACAGTAGTAAACCGCTCCTCGATTAATAATCTATATCTATACCTAAAAATAAAGGACGGATTGTTTCTCCCGGTCCAACACTTTTCTGAATGGTTTTGCCCCTGCCAGTTCGAGATATCTACCCACCATGCCACCCATAAGTCATAATTCCTTTTTTGTCTAATTAGTTTAATAATTAATCACCGGCGGCGACCGCATCCATCTCCTCCCTCCTTGCCAAGGCGGCTGCTGTTCCGCTCACCGCGCTCAACAACAACCGCAGCGTGCGCGACACGGGCAAGGTTGCCCCTGTTCCTCCCGCGCTTGCGGTGGGTTGCACCGCCCGTGCATCCTCTCTCCGGCGGATCCCCATCAATTCTTGTCGGCGCCGATGACTATAGCGGAGAGGGGCGGTGGAGGATGGGGTTGATCCGGGCTGTTGATTGTCGATGCTGGCGCAAGATGGGGCGCGCGTGGCGGCGCCCGATTGGTGGCATCTCGCACCCCGCACGCAGGCGTACAAGAGGAGGGTCGAGGTCCCGCAGCCAGTCACCTCCTCTCCTCCATAGCGACAAAGTATGCGCGGATTTGGTGGTCGAGGAATCCCTATGGCCGGCGAACCTGACGGCCGACGGATGGATGCGTTGGGCAGTGGTCCGTGCTTCGCTTTGCTCTCCATCTCTTCATGCTCAATTTTTGCCCACTTGAGGCAGGGTTAGGTACTAGATAAAAATCATTTGCAAGATTCCCATTCATTTCGTATCACTGTTATTTGAGTTGGGTATCTAGCAATATCACAAGCTGTTAGGACTAAAGAATTTGTCTGAATTCCTTTCCAAACAGTGCTCTATTAACTGAAGAATCTGCACAGTGTGCACTTCTAATCTAACTCAAGTTAAAAGCTTAGAGAGTTTAGATCTTGTTTGGACCTGACTCGATTTAGTGAATATGAGACTATATACGAGTCTCTGAAGGACTCGATCCTCTGGACAAATGCATTTGGACTTGCAAAGTATAATGGGTTGCATGTAGTCAAGACTTAAATGTGGAGTTGTGGCAGGAACAATAGGCCGGACCGTGGCATACTCCTCTTGATGTTGACAGGAGAAGAATGGGTATTGGAATCATGTTGCTTCTATTCTTTTTGTACAAGGCAAAGAGGCACTCCAGTATAATAGTATGATTGATGCATTGAGGAGAACTATTCACCACAGAAGGTTTTGGTATTCATTAGTGAGCTCATGTGGAGGAGCTAGCGGTGAGGCCGCGCAGCAAGGGGTGGGCGAGAAATAGCATGGTCAATATGGAGCATATATACATAGGTGACCCAAATCTTTTATTTGAGCTTGCTGAACTTCGTGTAAGTTTGGACTATTTCTCCCTCTTTTTCAATGAATTAAGGCAAATATTTTGCCTTTCTTTCGAAAGAAAAATATACATAGGCACGTATGTATATAGGTTATCAGGTGGTGGATGGCATGCCGTGTTGAGGATGTTCCTCCATGGAGCCCTCCTAGATCAGTTGCCTCTGGCTGGGCGACACACCTGCGAGCAGCAAAATACTAGACTTCAGTTCGTGGTCAGGCTCTTCGATCTCTCACTCTAACCTCAATGGATTTCCAGTATCTGTTGTACCCTGAAAATATTGCAACATGCGTGACAGGGACATAGCACTGCCTCAGTTCTGAAGTTGCTAGGTTCCTGCACTGCCTCACTTATGATGTTGTTCTTTCTTTGTTCAAAATTCTGTGTAGTATTCTGTTAATTACTGCCTCATGCTAATTACTGTGGGACATATCAATACTGATATTTTCAATCTTCTTCATACCAATGTCTCCTTGGCTCGCTTATGGTTCACTAATATTCTCTTAACTTGAGCATTTCTCTTAGTATAATTTATGCATGACATGAGCCAAAGTTGGTATAAAAGATTTAGTTATTTGTTCCTATGGGTATTGCACTTCGACAATTTGCTTTGTACTCCTTCTCCTCGAAACAGGCTATTCGCCCAGCTATACTAATATAGCAACCAACCATGAAACCGCTGATGGACCAGACAGCACAACGCCCAAAAGCAAAACGAAAAAGAAAAAGAAGAGAAGACGAAAAAGAAAAGAAAAGAAAACAAGGCCGATAACAATGGCTCGACGAAAACAAGGTTGGCCCACCACTGTTGCACCCTCTGGAGAATGTCCACCACTAGCCTAGCGCTCCAAAGTGACGTGTATCAAGCAACACCTTCAAGAAGGAAAGTGACGACACCGACGCTGCTGCCCGGACAGATCCTAGGGTTTCCCCTGATACACGGCGGGAGGTGGGGAAGAGGTACACCCGACACCCTTCAGGAAGGACAGCAACACCCGCAGGCGTTACCGTGTCGGTGTCTAAACGACAAGGATTTCTCCTGACCCCTCAAAAAACCACATTCCTGGACGCTTCGGATTGCTCCACCACTCTCGTCGCCCACCAGCACACGCCACCATGGTCGTGCAGCCACCCCCGTCATCTCACCGTGACCCACGATGCGAGACCGGACAGACAGAAAGGAGAGGACTTCAGTGAGGGTCGACGCTATAGAAGCATGCGGGAGGGAACTGCCTCCACCATCGGAAGATGGTAACCGACCGAATGCAGGAACATGGGCAAACCAGGCCCTCATTGGCCTGGCCGAGCCCAAATGGACCCGTGAAGCCCTGCCGCCGCACTGTAGTAAGGGTGCCGCTGACAACACCAACCTTAGCTCTAGCACCTGCTCCCCTGTCCACTGGAGGATCCACCACCACTTCAGATCCCCACCTCCAAGTAGTAGTATCGTAGCCATCGTGCTCACCCGGACCGGCCGGACCGCCACCGGACCGAGACACACCATCACAAACCACCTCCCGGAGCCACCTCCGTCAGCAGGTCGTTCGCGCCGAGCACCTTCTGGGGCCGCCGCCCTGGCATCCACGCTCTCGTACCCGTAACAAGTAGAGAACATGTAGCATCCCGCTAAAACCACTACTAGAAAATCGCTGTGTTTTTGTGCATTGCATCGTCATGACCGCATGCTCATGTCATCATGCCACATTGCATTTGAGCATCGTCATCATCTTGCATGGTTTGTTTAAAAACTATTTTCGAAAAGTTTGGTTTTGTTTTCTAAACGCCCCGTCTTTATTCAAATACAAAACCCCGGGCCTCCGGATTATTTTGTTTCATCTACAAACTATTTTCAAACGCCCCGTTTTAAACAAATAAAATTTTATTTTATTTTTAGGGGGCAGCCGAACCGGGCCGATCCGACCCAGCCGGCCGCCCCCAAAATAGCCTATCTGAACCCAGCCACCAACCTCCCCACACGTACACAGCCGCAGCAAATCCCGCCTGACCCCGCTTTGCCTGGTACTACCCACGCAAGAGCAGCCTGCCTTGGCTCCTTCGCCGCACGCAGCCGCACCCCGCCAGCCCGTGCTGCACGCGCCCCTCACCCTGGTCCCCGGGTCCCACCCGCGGGAGAACCGCACGCTATCGGCAGCTAGGCCCCACCCGGCCACGTCGCACCCACCCCGGTCCTTTTTGGTTTCCGCGCACTCCCGCGACCGCGCGACCCAGAGCCGTGTCTCCCGTCGCCTTCACGTGGCTCCCGGCCCCACATCGTTCCCACCCACGCGAGTAACGCATTGAGACCGCGTCCTTCACCCCTTGCATGTCTCCTCTCTCCCTGCCTCGTTCCATCGCTCCGCCCGGGTTCGATCCCGCCGCTAGAGCCCCCCGGCCGCAAGAGCCCGCAGCCATGCTCTTCCCCGGCCACGGCCGTGCCCCCCAGGCCGCCTCTCGAGCTCGTCTCGTTTTCTCCGCCTGGTCCCCGCCTTGCAGTGTCACTAGCCGCCCCGGCCCCGCCGCCGAGGCACTCCGCCGCAGCTTCCCCCGAGTTCGCTGCCCGCGAGTCCGCCCGCCTCCGGCCCGCTCATCCTCGCCGCGCTCTTCCCCGCCGCCTCGCTCCGGACGCCCTCTCCTCCGGCCATCCCTGGCACCTCCGGTCAACGCCGCCGCCGTCTATGCGGGCTCGACCTCGCCGGCCCTTGAGCGCCTCCACCCCGTCGAGCTCCGCCCCTAGCGCCCTGCTCCTCCCCGCCAGTGATGTGGCCCTGGGCCCCTGGCCGACATCGACGGCGATCGCGGCCCCCACCTCCAGCGCCGGCCTCCGGGCTGTGCCTCATCAGCGATGCCCTCCGGCCTCGTCTCGCCTCCCAGTAGGCTCGCGTCCTCACCCCCGCTCCTCGCCGCTGCGCCTCGACCTCACCCTGGCTACGCGCACGTCCGCCGGTTCATCCCGTCACGCTACTACTGTGCCATGTCCACGCGGTCTTCCTCTGCCTCGGGTCCATCCAGCTCAAGAGAAGCCGGCCCAAGGTTGTACTATGTCCGTGGTTGTTAGTTGTTTTCATCAGGTGCTCTGCTGATGTGTTGTTGTGGAATGGTATCTGTGGTGTTGCTAATGATCCCCATGCCTGTTGTTCCTGCCTCGCAGCACCACCTCATGCTTGTTGCGTGCATCCTTGTGCTACCCGACCCAAGACAATGGAAGTTCCACCCCGAGAATCTACACAAGACCCTCGAATCGCAAGGCCGAACGACTACTTCGACTTGGAACCCTAAGGCCATTGACTGGAAACCAAAGAACCATGAACCCGAAGGTCATCTACACGAAACACCGAGTCCTCGATCACGGACACGAAGCACCACCAAGTACCACAGAAACATCGACAAGTTCTACATGGACACCGAACATCCCCGTCACGGAAAAAAAAACCAAGGACTTCGATGTGGAACCGACAAGGTCTCCTTCACGGACCGCAAGACCGTTCCCGGAGCCGATGACCCGAAGATCCCCCTCGTCGAAACGCCAAGTCCTTCTTCCCGGTTTCCGGACCCGATCCCCGTCGAACCCTGAGACCCGAACCCAGAACCCCTGGAACCCAAGATCTTCCGAACCCAGATGTGTGCCCCTAAGCCCCTATTTTTATAATATGACATTATCAACTGTTGCATATTAAATTGTTCATGCATGCATACCTGTCTGTGGTTTGGGGGCATTATGCCGATTCACCTCATAATTAAATATGGAGTGTTTATGCGGGATACTTTTGTTTTATTCCGGACTCCATTTAAATTTGTGTAGCGAACCGATGCCCTGTTTTGCCTTGTTAATACAACATTTAAATTGCGGGGGTTCTAAATGACTTGAACCGTGTAATTAATGGTCGGGACCCCGGTTCCGCTTAATACTGCCTAATTGCACCGCATCTACATCATATCATAATCATGCCGGATCTTCTGCCGTAATATTAAATAGTGCATCCGGTGTTTCTTCTAGTGTTTGCTTCTTCGCGGATTAGACCGATGAGTTGATGCGAGTATCGACAAGTTCTCCGGATATGAACCTTCGTCAGTGTTTTCCCAGGCGAGCACCTCTCCCCCTTCTACCTATTTTGCATTTATAGTCTTTATTTCCTCCTGTTGATCTATTGCTATCCATGTCGCGATGCTTTAGTTTCTATATCCCAGTTATATCCCGTGCAGACTCTATATTGCCTTGGACACCTCCTATTACCTGTGTTTGGTAGATAGCTGGCCTTGCGAGTCGTAGTCGCTTGCTCAGGTGTGATCTCGTGTTATCAAGTACCACAGTTGTTAGAATGCTGGCAGATGTTAATGGTGGAGATGCTTACCGGTGGAGATGATCATGACTTTAAATACCACTAATAAAATGCTAGATATAACTAATGCGGAGGCATCGGTGGGCAATAGATGTTATTTGGTTCTTCCACGCTCACTTGTGTCTCGTAGGACCCCGAGTACTTGACACCTGTTCCTTGATTTTTCGCACAATCCACATCCGGGAGGCCTTATGGACCCCCCTGAGCCAGAGCTTGATTCATTTCTATTTCTTGGGGCCACAAAGTAGTTTGGGGCTTTATTACTATCCTGTACCTATGCCATGCTTTACTTCTTTATTTAAGATTGTGCGTGGAGCACCTGTACTGTTTTGGATCGCGCCACGTTTTCGCGGTATCGACAAGCCCAGTCACATTTTCGGGTTCCCAGTCGTTTACAGCTGTCGTCGCAAACCCTGGGTCCGTTCAGGAGCTGGCCAACTTCGTTGCGGGTAGCTTAGTGGGGTGGCCCCCTGAAATATTTCTGAATCCTATGATCGCTTTGTCGTAAATGCCTCGTTGGATTTTGAGATGGTTTTTCCGAGGTTGATCGAGTGTGTGTTGCTATTTGTGCACCCCTGCAGGGTAAAACTTTCTGAAAGCCGTGTCCGCGGTTATGGACGACTTGGAGCACAGTATCTCGATCATAGACAAGCATAACTAAAGTAGTGCTATAAATTTGACTTAATATGTGACTAGTAATCAGATGCAACTATAACGGAATGGATATTAAAAATGCCAACAACTAGTGGATATGTGTTGTTCCGTGACATGCTATACCTGCCAAGTAAGTATTGCAACTCCAATGGAATGTGATAAAAGTGCCAACAATTGCTGGGTTTTGGGATCCCTCAGGACAATTATATCTGACTAGTAAATGTTCCAACTATAACGGAATGTTAATTAAAACTGCCACTACTTATGCTTCAAGATGACTCATGCTATCTATATCTGATTAGTAATTGCTACAACTATAACGGAATGAGTAAAACTGCCAACTGTGTGAGTTCCTTGGTCCGACTTCCTCGTTTGGTCTCGAGGGGGAAATACCAGGATGGGTTTGTTTGGTGTTAGCTTCAGGTTGGATCCGAGTAGGTCTTTCTTATCCCTCTCTGATAACCGCCAGTTGTATCGAGTCTCTATAGGTTGTTTAGTGCCGATGCGCTGCCGCTTCAGCCCACCATACCTATGTAGGCGAGAGCCGCCGAATTCTAGCCTCGCCGTGTACTGGCCTCAGTACTGACGCTCCTCTTTTCCTTTGCCCTTTGTCGGCACCCCTTTTGTTTTAGCAGGTTTGAGATCGCCGTCGTTAGGAGGGTTACCCTTCTGGCTTGGCTTGGGCAGGGTTATGGATGCCATTGGTTATTCTTCAGGGATCTTAGCCCCATTTGCCTCTTGTTCGTAGTCGGACGCTCTATCGATTTCAAGGTGATTTGGATCTTTGTATTATATATCTGTATTCTTGACTCATGGAGTCGATGATGTATATATCTGTTCTGTGGGTCCCATCGAGGACTGTTGTGTAATGTTATTACTTCGTTTTCCACCCGCACGAAAGTGCCTGGTGGGCGTCCTTGAATCGTTTCTATGCGGGTTTGGCGGGAAGCGCTAAAACTTGCATAGGGCCGATTCGAGGGTGTTACAGAACGGCTCACCGATGCCGGGGGACGCCGCGCCACCGACATCGCACCATTGTCGGGCAGAGACGTCTCTACCATAGCAACCAACAGTGGGCACGCAACGATCCGGACCGGGACAGCAAAGGCAACGCCATAGCTTGCTGCCAAGGCCGCCGGATCTAGGCCCACCTGGCCCAGATCGACGACCACGACGGTGCGACCTGGCAAGCTCCGGGCCATAGCCGCCTATAGGGGTTCACCGGTGTTGACCTTCCCAGAGCCCGCCTGGCCCAGGACGAAGCCCGCAGACTCAGATCGGGGCCCGCCTGGCCCCAAGTTCTGGTTGCGGGGCTGGCAACCACCCCCCGCCGCCGCCCAGGACGCAGAGCCTCGCCACGCCGTTCGTCGCCCACGTCGGGAGTCGCTACAGCCGTGCCGGCATTGCCGGGCCAAGCACCACACCGTCTATGCCGCACCGCCGCAAGTCGTAGCTGCCCGGCGAGGCCGCCCTGCACACGCGAAGAGAAGATCGCACCGCCGCTAGCCCCGCGCGGGCTTCGCCCGGTGGAGCTCTCCGGCGGCGGCGGGGGAGGGGGGCTAGGGGAGGGGTGTGGCGGCTCTAGGGTTGGGCTCGGGAGCGACGCGAGACGCGAAGCAGTTTTTTGGGGGAAATCCAGACCGCTTTGTACTCAATAGACAGCTTGGCCTCAAAGTGTTTTTTTTGGCTTCCTAGGGCCTCCTAGCATAGTTTTTATGCCATATAAGTTATTTGTCCTTCTTTTCGAATTTTCTCTCCCTTTTGCTGATACACTTGTGTAGACAGTGTGTGTTGATTTATCGTACACATGTGAAAAATGGCAGTTTACTGTAATATAAGTTTTATACTTCACTCAATTGCCTAAGAAATTCGAGCTTTTTGGTCCGAAAAATATTATTTCTTTTCGTATGGTCTGTTTTGAACAACACGGATATCAAATTTTTGTGTTCTAAAGAATATGCAATTCAATATCTCGATTCTGATCAAACAATCTTACTCTTGATGCAGCAATGCGCGGGCATTGTGCTAGTAGTAAATAAAGTAGTAAAGCATGGAATAAATACAAGATAGTAGTAAAACCCTAAACGAGTTTGTGGCTCCCAAAAATAATATATGAATCAAGCTCAGACGAAAGGAGATCCATAAAATCTCCCACATATGGATAATGCGATAGTCAAGGAACAGACATCAAGTACTCAGTACCTAGGTAGACACAAGTGGGCAGGATAAAAGCAAAATCTCAACTATTGCCCACCGGTGCCTATTTATTAGTTATATCTACCACCAGTATTTTAATTATAAAGTTGTAAGTAGAACCATGTTTATCTCTACCATTAAGCATGTGTCAGCCTCCCAACAGTTATGGAACTCAACGACTCGAACCAACACCTGAGCAAGCAACTACGACTCACAAGGTCACTATCTACCAAAACAACGGGCAATAGGAAGTGACCAAGAAAATATAGGTTGCAAAGAGTATAAATGGTATAGAAACTAAAACATCGTGACATGGATAGCAATATTGAGAAGTAAATCCATAAAGCAAAAATAGGTAGCAGGGGAAAGGATGCTCGTCTGGGAACCATTGTCGAAGATACATATCCGAAGAACTTGTCGAAGCTCACACCATCTTATCGTCGTATCCGGGAAGAAGCAAAACACTAGAAAAAAACACCAGATACAATATTTAATACTACGACAGAAGATCCAGCATGATTATGATATGATGCATGATACAAACAAATGTATGGATGGCATATTCAGGTTCCATGCAACTTCCCGATAAAGTTTCAAATAAAATACTTTGTATTTTGAATTATAGTTTTAAAGATATGAATTATACAAGATTAATTACTTGTAAGAACATTTAAATGAATTTGCAATTTTAACTATCCAAAAAAGAAATTCTGAGAGTGTAGTTGTATTCCTCTTAATTTTGTGAACCATTTTCATATATATAAAGAACTGACTAGTTAACAGCTAGCTGTTTCTCAATTGAGAAACAGACATATTTTTTAAACCAATGAGGAAATGACAACTGGAAAACTGAGAACCAGCGAAAACTGTCTGTTTTCGGTCCTATAAACAGACACATTTCTCAGTCTGGCGTTGAGTAATCTTTTGGAGTTCCCAAACGGCTCATTTTTTAGTACTTATTTTGTGTACGTACCATGCTAGGAAAAGGCTGAACGACAATAAAATTCACCACGTAAAAGGCCTAACGCGCCCATAACACAAACGGTGAAAAAGGTCTAGCAACTTAACACCAAACTCCAAACTGAGGCTGGTCAGGTCATCTTCTTCAGCAAGAAAGGAGCATCAAAGTGTTTCTGCACCAAAGTGCAACACACAAGTTGAAGATTTAACCGGCACATACACTCTGGTTCTCACATATTAATAGAATAAACACAAGTATCTATACCCAACTTCAGAACATTAAGAGAGAGACAGAAAAAATTATAATGAAAAGCTGAGAGGTTGACAAACTGAACAAGGTCGTCTAGCTCAAATCGGCGAATTGAATGTAGGAAACCGCAAACTGAAAAATGGCCAAGTCTGCACTAACTTAATTTTCCAACAGTAGCTAACTGATTATTTCAATAGACTCAGCAAAAAAATAAGAACTCAAGCAGAAAAAACAAGCACTCAACTGTGAGTGCCCACATCACTAGTCCTACCACTCACGGCATGCTAACTCATTCGAGCCCAGCGACAAAAGGAAGCTCTATCTGGCTCCCACATTTCTACTGGCTACTCTACCACCTCACATGAAGGGAACCTGACAGACGAAGCCCTTTCGAAGGCCCCTATCTGTCCCATTACTAGAATGTAGCTGTCAACATATAAGGGTTTAGCAAGAACAGATGTTCAGTTTCAGTTCGATGCTGCATAAAACCACACAAACAGTTTAAAAACATACCTTTCTTTGATCAGTCCGTTCGGGAACCCCTACGATTAGTCAGAACCTAGGCCTCCGTCATGTGCAGCATAGCGTGCGGACAGCTTATGACAAATATGACCTTGTCGTGTGGCTCTGCTCTAGTCAAAAAAATATCATGAACTAAACACTATTGTTCAATACAGAAGATATGAAAGAATTGAAGGAAATAGTTTAATAAAAAACTGAAGAAATTAATAAATAAAAAATAAAGAAATGATTAACAAAAATAACTTAAGAAAATGAAGAAATATAACTGAAGAAAGAGGGAATGCAATAATAAACGAAGGAGGCAAGGAAGAAAGATGAATGTAGAAAGTGCAAAAGGCCCCAATCCGAGAATGACAAGAGAGAGTAGAACTGAGGAAGAAAACTGAGAGGCTGAACAAAATAAATGATGGCCAAGAAAACTCCTCACGTTTTCCTAATATAAAAATGGAGATACTCAAGACTGACAAAAAATGAGAAAATGAATCAAATAAGATGATATACTGGAAAGCTAAAGAAATTAAAATAACATGAAGAGTAATGAAGAAAATGAAAAGGAAACAAAAATGAGATTATGATAAAATGAAAAGATAAGAGATAAAATAACAAGAAAAACTAAAATTTTATGACAATGAAAAGCTAAGAGAAAAAAAGAGAGATAACATGAAGACAGAGCAAAGAAACTAATAATATGAAATACAACATAAATAAGATGATAGAATGAAATGCTAAAAGAATGAAAAATTAGAGAAAGAAAAAAATATGAACTACCACCAAAACCTTTTTTGTGAGTAGTTGTACAACAGTAAAAAATATGAACTATCATGTCACAAGGGACTAAACCTCGTGCAAACAATCAAAAAGAGCCAAACATAAATCACAAAAGCCTACAGAACCAGGATCAAGATGATTTTGAAATAAACTAAACAATATAAACACAAAGACCTACCTCGCTCAAAAAACTCATCGGTGTCGAAAAGTATTACAAGGGAAACAGAAATCAAATAAAAACACTAAAAAAATGCGGGACACATAAGCTAGAAAATCGAACATGTGAGCACGCCGTCATCTCTCCAACCTGAAAAATCAGCTAAAAATCCTAATATAACCAATGAGCTTACTTCCTGAAAAAATGAAAAGAACATGAGTACATGAAGTTAGGTGATTGTATGAGTGATTGTGTGGTTTTCATCATTCCTGCACAAACGAACACGAGTTCCAACCTCGAATCAACCAAATATATGCCTTGGTTATTCAGGTAACAATCATCCAGACAAGAAAAAATATTGGGTAGCCAGGTGCTGAAAAAACCAATCGAGAATTCGAGATGACAACATGAGGAAACCAAATCAGTGGAAATATCCATCATCACCGGATACAAAATCTGCTTTACAATTGCAGCAGGCAGGGAGACCTCCCCGACAGTTCACACAACAAAACACCACATAACTGACCAACAGGGGAAACTGAACCTCAGAAGCTTGTTAAGTTAGTATCCGTGCACACGAGAGATATTGTATATGCTCCTATGGGGAGTAATGTTAACTGCTCCATATCTGCATGAATCAGTTCCGAGTTTAAATTACCCCTTCTCTTCTCTTTCTTTTTTTTCCATCAAATTACCCCTTATTCTCTCGTTGCAATGCTATGACATGCTTCTACTACCGTTTCATCCTAAGTGCATGGGAAATTAATACAGGTTGCAAACTGAGACCTTAATTTTCCGCAGGGGTTTGCACATCAAACAATTTGTATTATTTACAACGGCAAACACATGAAATACGATGCCTGCCTGAGGACATACAGGTACAAGCACGTCAACAACATACTAATGTACACATGATCTTGACAAGTTAGATACAAGTAGAGCACTCCTTATAACTTCAAAGTGGCGCCTCACACATTGATTGACTGAGTGGCTAACAGTAGATGGAAATAACAAGCAAGCTACAGCTACAAACTGTGTTATCTATGAGATGGACAACTTGCTTGGTTAGCTGGAAGCCAAGTACAAGCACTGCATAACAGAGAAAGCACAGCAGGTTTCAGGCTACTCCCTACTGTCCCTAATGCCACATCCAAGCTCTCCTCCTACACCTCGTCGTGCTGCATCCAAAAAATACGAGCTACCATTCACCAATCCATGTCACAAGCGGGGGTGCCTGATTCCTTGGATCTTGCGGCAAATGGAACGAATACAACATCAAAATCGAACGAAACAAGAGAAAGAAATTGAACCGAGTAACAAGCTCAGGTAAATACCCATATCCCCGACGACGCACCTGCTTTCCTTGGTGTCGAATCGCCGCTCTTGTTACAGTAGGTCGAGGAGGAACGCAAGCCTCAGCTGTCCGTTGCCGCTACCTCCGGTTGGAGGGTTGTCGGTCTCTCCGTCGGCTGTATCCCTCGCTCGCGAACACCCGCTCCCTCCGGTGCCGGCATAGTAGGCTGCAGCGTCGCCGCAGACCTGCGGCATGGCCACCCCACCTCTTCCCAAGCAAGCCGAAAAAGACAAAGAGTACCGACTGATTTAAAAAAAAACTATATTTGACTCAGACCACGCGTCGGACAGAAACGAGGGGAAAAGAGACGCGCTGAGATTCTGAAACGGAAAAGAGACGCGCTGAGATTCTGAAACGAGACAGATATTGACCGTAGGAAAGTATCTGTTTTCCAATTAGAAAACAGCTAGCTGTTTTTTAGGAAAAGTGTATATAAAACATTTAAATTGGAGCTATAGTTTAGGAGATAAGATTTATATATCAGATTGCCTATATCAATTTGCAAAAAGATTAAAAACAGGGAATAGGGCCGGATCAAAGCTGGGCGCACGCCAGCGCGGAATAGAACTTGAGCCCATCTGGTGTCAAATCCGAATAAAATTCAGAGAACAAAAGGAGATAATTCAGATCACCAAAAAGGGCCTCTTCGGAGCGGTCAGGATTTGATCTTGTGATCTACTGAGCTAGCTTGAGGTTTGTGTTAGAATTGAAGAACGCCATTTATAAACAAGATCCGACGGGATTTAACTGGTTACTGTCGAAACAGACGAGTTGACTGAATCCTCTCCGTTTTGGCTTCAGAGTTTGTGCACGCATAGATTCAGATAATTTAAAAAATAAGAGGTTCATTTGTTTTGAGCCGGAGGGATTTAATCTCACGATCTGTTCCGTGGATTCCGTAGGAGATAGACACTGGGCTAGCGATTTGTTGATGACAGCCAGTGTGCGGAAATAATTTAAGGAAACCGGCGCAGTATTTGCAGAACGAATCAGCAGGTAACCTGGCGCTTTCGGCTGTGGCGGCCCTGGCCAACGACGACAACCCTGGCCTCGAACTAGCAGCGCAGGCGTGGTTACAGAGAGTCTGAGACGGAGTTTGATGGGGGAGGACGGAGGCGGTGCTCACCAGACGATGTCGACGTGGAGGTGCGAGCGAGCCAGAGACAGACATGGTCGCCTCCAGAAAGTATACGTGCGCAGCACCCGGACATCGAGATGAAGGATCAGCGGCCATGGCGGCGTCTCGGACAGCGCCAGATCCTAGGCTTCAGCGTAGAGCTCGGTCTGAACGCGGTGGTACCATTCCCGCCGTCTCCTCAGCGATCTGCGACGATCATGGCACCCACTTGGTCGACTGGAGGCTGCGTGGTGCTCTGGGATACTCATATCGATGTGGAGCAGAAAAGGGGAAACAGAGGAAGTAGCTAGGGTTTTTCTAGACCGTGTTCGGTTGCCTGCATACACCCGGGCAGGCCCGCTGGCGATGGAAACGGGCCGATTAGTTGCCTGCAGCCCCCTCACGTTGTGGCCTGCGCGCATCTTAAAGCAAGCCAGCCAGGCCAGTGACAACGCTCGAATCGGCCGTTTTTCTAGGGCCTGATTCGGGCCAGCGAAAAAGAGCCGAAGCCGTGCACTGGTGTGAGACGGGGAAGGAGACGCCACGTCGCTTCTAGTCCAACCATCATAAATTCCCTCACCGCCCACCCTTCTCGCTCACTCTCCTCTGTGCGCTGCGGTCACTCTCTCCACACTCGACGGTGTCATTTCCGGCGACAAATCGGTCACACACCATCATCGCCAACGGTCAAGGGCTTAGAGGGAGGCTCCGTCGTCTAGTCTCTCGCTCACCATCGGCGCCCACTGTCTTAGTACCAGACTTCGGCGACGAATCTAAACCATGGCGGTAAGCTCTTCCCCTTTTTCCCTGAGCCATCTAGACGATAGATCTGCATGTAGAAGGTCATGGTTAGGGTTCTAGATGCCATGCGTTGTAGATCTGCACGGATATCCCCTGGTCTAGGTTTTTTCGATTTGGGAGTTTACTGTTGCACCATTATCAAGACGACATCGTGTGATTTGTGATTCCTTTCTTTGGTAGTATGCACCATTGATATGTGTATCAAGTAAGATAGATCTGACAACGGTTCGTGGATCAACATCTTTCGATGATTAGACTGACCAACTGCACTTTCGGGATGGAGTTATCGAACCAAGTGGTGTGTTCATTGCTTGAGCATTCGACTAGGTTCACTCCCTCCATCTCTGAAAATGCAGTGTGTCAAGTGCCACATGTAGTAAGAATATGAATCTACAAAAAGGTGATATATGAGGCAATGTTTTCACCTTTATGAACTACCAATTTAATGATAGTTCCACATGCATCAACTTTCTATAGATGGGCTTTAGTGCCTAGTATATTTGCCCAAACAGGAAATTTGTGCAGGATCATTGGTACTAAGGGATCATCTATGGATACATATTTGATTGTTGTGATCTTATGTCCCCGCTATGTTTGATAGGCCGATGATTACAATTGTCACACAATGTAATTTTAGGGATGTCTGATCGAACAATATTGTATGTACAAACCCTATATTTGTCATCTGATTTGGTTTGCTCACGCCATCCCTGAAGATGACATGCATTTGCCACATTGTGTGTGCAACATTGGCAAATATGAGGCAACAAATTTCTAACTCATTGGTTTGCTTTGTGTTCATTTTTTTGCCTTGTGTTGATTGCTTTGCTTTGTGTAGATTGCTTTGCATTCTGTTCATTGCTTACCTTTGTGAGTCATTGCAGGTTGTCAAGATCGGTGGCTGGGAAAAGGAGCCTGACGATGGCTCGAACAAGAGGGCCAAAAAATTAGGGATGCCTCCCAATGGTGGCACCTGGGATGAGGTAGTCACCCCTACCCAGTTCTTCAAGGTGTTGACAGTACCTGCACTGGGATTTCTTCCTATTAAGACGCATTCATTCCATATTTGGATAGTGTCCCTAACACGGTCACTCTAAAGCTGACGACTGGATGCCAATGGGACATCATTATCTCATATGTCAATGGTAAAGCTTGCTTCGATCAAGGTTGGGAACCTTTTGCAGTAGCTCATGACCTGAATATTGGTTACTTGCTGACCTTTAAGAAGATCTACCCAAAGGTTTACAAGGTGCTCATCCATGAGTACACTCAAGCCGAGGTTGTCAAGAGGTGCCCTGAGCACCCTGAAGTTTTTAGGAGGATCGTGGAGCAACGGTTACTTCTGTCTAGATGAAGTAGTTCTGATTTGTGTGTGTGGCCGATGAACTAGACCTTTTTCAAGCGTTGTTATGAACTACCGTTGATCAACATTTGTGTTTGTGTTTGTGATTGTTTTTAGTGGTATCCTCACCTCTCTCCAAAATAGGTGACCCTATTAGTACCTCTGTAGGCAACCAAATGCATGCAACTAAACAGCACATTTCTGTGTTTCGTGGATGCAAAAAAAGGTATGCAGACTACCAAACGGGCTGCCATTCATGTCCCAACGCCTGTATGAGGATAACAGTACCAGCTGCAGTATGATGGCTCTAAAATATAGCCATCTACGTCCATATTTAAACTAGATATGACTCATATTCTTGCTGAAATATCTCTTTAAACTCTGCCACTAATGCTAATATTCAGAGAGGTATGCAATCCTTTTTTTTATATTTTTCCTGCATAGATAATGTCGTTTAAAGGAGAGAATCACTATACTAAAGTCAAAGATACGCGATTTCCAACAACCAGAAGAAACCAGGAGCTGTACAATAGAGGCAGACGATTTAACGACCAACTATATGACCGGAGCAAAAAATTTGGCCATATAGCTCCGGTCGTATAGTTGGCACTACCACCGTTAGGTCAAACAGAACAACTTCCGTGAAGGGACCTCTATATAAAGAAGCCTCGGGCGACGAGAAAACAAGCCAGACCTCGCTAAAAAGTCTCTGCCACAGATCACCAGCCGCCGCCAGATCTCCAAACCCTTCTCCATCTCCATAGCCATATTCCACCACTTGTAATAGTAGATCTCTTCTCCGATTGGCGATATTGTAAGACTATTGCTATCAATCGTATGATTTTCATTACAATGTTTGTGATTGTTGCTATCATCTCTATGCGTGAGTAATTCTCCTTGGGCTAAGGGACTTCGGCCTAGCCATGTAGCAATTGTGCATGTTATTTATCATAGATGAGATCGTGTATTAGTTTGTATGACATGATGATTATTGTATCCTCTCTTGCCTCAATCCAAGGACTTGTCAGGTACCCAAGACCCCGAGGGTTGAGCCAGGTATAGGGAATATGAGTGATGACTGATCTGCAGGTTGGGAACCCTAGTGATAGAAGGGGTAGTACTGCTGTATGTGAGAGATTTGCTTGGGATTAACAGTGACATCACTATGCATATCATTAGTTCTCTTTCTTCTATGGATGTGACTATTAGGTTATTGCTATGAGTGGTTGCGGAGGCAATAGCAATTATGGATGCACTGCCCATATATGATTTATCTTGCTCTAACAAGTACACGCATACTTTATTTCTATCTTTTATTCCCATCAGATGTTTTGCACAGCTACATGTGAAACCGAATGCCCTAGGCCCTCTCTCTCTCCATCATCGACAACAACAAAAAGACGCAAGCTATTGGTCTGGTAAAAACACAAAAGGAATTCTAAAACTCACGAAAGTCCGTTAAAGTAACTTCACTACGCATTCGCTTCCCGAGGATTTGATAACCTGGGTCTACTAGGGAAAAAGAAGCTACACTACATCTGTAATCTGGATCGAAGGTATCAACCCTTTTTTTGGCGCCGTTGCTAGGGAAGCAATAGCTACCCTGGTGAGTTTATTAGGAACCTTGCTAGTTTTAATCCTTGTTTTTTTTAATTTTATTAGTTTATTTTCAGCCTTTATTTGATAAACCAAAAAAATTAGTTAGACTTTAAATTCTTGCTTTTACTATTATAATTCTTTGTTTAAGAAAACCCAAAAACATAGAAAATATGGCTAAAAAGAAGCTTGGGGAGTTTGCTACTCCCAACAATGATTATTTTATACTCCTATTACTCAGCCAGCAATCGTTGCTGATGACTATTAAATTAAGCCCCATTACTTAAGTTTGGTTCAATAGAATCAATTTGGAGGCTCTGCTGTTGAAGACACAGGTATGCACTTGAATACTTTCACTGAAATATGTGATATGATGCGTATAAAAGACATTGTTGCGTTTATTTCCTTTCTCTCTAAGAGGGAGAGCAAAAGAATGGTTGCTATCTTTTCCTAAAAATACTATTACATCATGGGTGGGATGTACTTCTTTATTATGACTAAATTTTTCCCACCTGCAAAGACTACGCAATTCCGATCTAATATTACTAGCTTTAGACAGGAAGAGCGAGAGCCACTAGCGCTTGCATGGGAGAGGATGAAAGAATGCTTAAGAAACTATCCTAGTCATGGGATGGAAGATTGGTTAATCCTCCATTTATTTTATAATGCTCTTAATCATGTGTCTAAGTCTATGCTTGATACTACAGCTGGAGGAACATTTATGGGTAAACATATTACCGAAGAAAAGCAGCTGCTAGACAATATGCAAGACAACCATGCCCAATGGCATGTGGAAAGATCAAACACGAAGAAGGTGAACTCTATCTCACCACAAGAGAACGAATAACTGAATGCCAAGATGGATGAGCTCATACTAGCCGTGAAAGGTAAGGAAACCTAGGTAAGAGCCATCCCTAAAACAAATATAGAAGAAATAGACTTCGTAGCTCGTAATGATTATAACCCTGCTTGGAAGAAGAGTTACAATCCTAACTTTCAGAAATATTATACTAGCCCTGCAGGTAACTCTAATAATAATATGGGAACTAGTAATGGTAGTCTCCAAGAAACACTTAAATCTTTCATAGACTCACAAAATGAACAAAATAATATTCTTGTTAAAATTACGGAGAACCATGATGCCATGCTTGGTAAATTATCTAACCAAGCTATTAGTTTGAGAAATGATTTGCAGGCCCTCCAAAAAAGAATGAGGATCGTTGAGGCACAGTTAGGTAAGATAACCGAGAGTTAAACTCTCATTCTAGCTAAATTTGCAGGTAAAACTGAGCCCAATCCTATTGAAGAACTCAAAATGATGAGGATCCAAAGGGAGGAGCCTGAAGAACTTGACTATAGTAATGCTCCTTCACCAAGCTACACTGTTGAAGATCTCGTAAAAAGGATCAACGTCAAGATTCTAGTAAGTGAAGGTAGTGAGAAAGCTATGTACCAACACTTTGTCAATCAAGTAGCAATAAAGGTACATGAGCTTGAGGAAGAATACAAGCAAATCGCTGAAAAATTACCTGTTAAACTAGATGACATATTTCAGCCTACTATTAAGATTAAAATTGGAGCCCATGAGATAGCTGCACTTTGTGATCTAGGTGCAAGCGTCTCAACAATTCCAAAGAGTCTTTTTAACAAGATAAATCTTGGCTCCTTTGAAATTACTGAGTTAAAATTGCATCTAGCAGATTCTACCTACAAACAAGCTATAGGAATTATAGAGAACACTTTAGTATACATTAAAGGTTGTCCCGCTCTCATTGATTTTATAATTCTTGACATGCCTGAAGATTCTAGTGCTTCTATTATATTAGGACGTCCTTTCTTAAGAACTATTAAGGCTTTGATTAATCTGCACAAAGAGAATGTGAAGCTGCAATTGCCTTCACGGGATCCTTTTGTTATTCATTTCCCCAAGAAGAAGAAAGCCAAGCATGATGAAAAGGAGGCTATCACTTTGAAGGCCAATTACTTTGGAGTGGGTGTTCCACTCATCTAGTCCAAGTTAGTATCATTAAGGTCAAGATATTGACCATAAAAGAGCGCTCCATGGGAGGCAACCTATGTGAAATAAAGGTTTGAGTTAAGTTTTTAGTTTTAATTTAAGTTTATGTTTAATAAAGAGTGCTAGGAAACTCCATTTGAGGAGAAGAAGTTCGCTAGCACTTGAAATTCTATATTATTCATGCTATTGTTGGTCGACAATATTTACTATCAATTTTCTATCAAAAAAAGTATATCAGTATGTTACAGGAAAAGAAATAGTTTTCGAAGAAACAGAAAAAATTATGCACACAGAGAGTTTAACGACTAACTATATAGCGGGAATAAAAAAAATTCCGGCCGTATAGTCCCGGTCATATAGATATCTTTGCAATCGAAAAAAATTCTGTAATATGTACTAAGAGTTTAACGACCAACTATATGGCGGGAATAAAAATTCCGGCCGTATAGCTCCGGTCGTATAGATATCAGTGCCTCCGTACAATTTCTTTTCTAATGTACTAAGAGTTTAACGACCAACTATATGGCGAGAATAAAATTTTTGGCCATATAGTTCCAGTCGTATATATATCGATGCCTTTGTATATTTTCTTTCACAGGGATAGACAGTTAACGACCAACTATACGACGGGAATATTTTGTTCCGCCTGTATAGTTGCATCCGTATAGCTGTACCGCCAGGAGGAAACCCTAATATTTTGACAAAAGGCCAACTATACGGCTGGAACACCTTGTTCTGATCGTATAGTTCCACCCGTATAGTTGCGTCCGACCACAAAATCGCACGAGAAGGTACTCCCAACTCCAAAACTTCAATCATTTTTCTTTCTTCTACCTCCAAACTCTCTCAAAACCTCAAGAGATCTTCACCTCCGCTCAATTTCATTCGATTTCCTCGCACATGAGTGATCTACGGTATGTTTCTCCTTCGATCCTCCAATTACCTTTTGCAAATTCATCTTCGATCTATTGTCATTATCAATCTAGAGTGAGACCTATTATGAACCAATTGCCATGATTTTCTTGCCTAGATTATTATATTGAGGAGAATTCTTTAGTGTGCTTTGATGAGGAATATGATGCACTTACTATTGTTGGATCAGAAAGTTTTATTTTTTCCTTTCTTCAATGTTTTAGATGATGAACACAAGGAGCCAAACTCGTGCTTGTGCCACCGCTAGCGCCTCTCGGGCTGCCGCTCAGGAAGGCATGGGGATACAGTTCATGGATGAGGCCCATCGTGATCGCTTCAACAGGATCAAGAACTGCGAAGTGAAGGCCACCAAGTGGGCTTGCCCCATTATATTGAACCAACCCGATATTTCTGATGAATTTAATTTACTTTGCAATAGAGTTGGCCTGCAAAACTTTGTGTACAATGATGTACCTACTTATCGCCGCTTAACCATTGAATTCCTACGTTCGTTGCAAAGCACCGTTAAACAATGGCAAGGAGAGGACACTATTTCTTTCCGTCTGATGAAGAACAACTACACTTTAACTTTAGATGAATGGTGCGCATGTTTTAATTTGCCAAACAATGATATTCATGCTTTACACGCATCCTTTACTGGCTTAGAACCTACCCCCAAACGATACTATAATGGAATGAGTTTCACTAGTAGAGTGAACAAGGGGAAGAATATTCAACATCCTGCAATTCACTATTTGTTCTATGTTATTGCTAACACCTTGCAGGCACATAATGAGTTCACGAGACTCAATGAGGACATCCTAGTCCTTGCAAAGGCTGCTTACATCAACTGTGGCTTGTCACTTAACTTGGGCACCATCCTGGTGTGCTACTTGGAGCACCAAGCCTCCCAAAGCCATGGACCAATCACAGGTGGAGGCGTCATGACCGTACTTGCCACATCCCTAGACCTCGATCTAGGTGAGTTGCAACACATACTAGGTGAGACACGTGTTGGTTTCTCCACTTTGAGAGCCTGTGGAATTCTCACTAGGAGAGGTGGTGCTTATTACATGCATATTGCTGGAGCTGGGCGTATCTACCCTGCTCCTATGCCTAATGGTCTTTTCTCTATCGAGGAAGGACGTTTGCTATATGATCCGCAGGTTGAGCAACACCAACCCGAGGAACAGATTCCGGAGGAGGATGAGGACCAAGAGGAGGAGCAAGAAGTTCCTTATCAAGATGAGCAACCACAAACCCGGTTCGCCACATACCAAGATTTTCAAGGACTTGGAGGGACTATGGAGAGGATGCATAGCCTCTCTTTGAACCTCTGAGAATCAACAAGTAACCTCTCAACTCAATTTTCCAACTAAAGTAATGACTTTTTCCCACCACCACAAAGATTTGAAGGGCTTGCAAAAGCCTAAGCTTGGGGAAGTTTCCTCATGTATCTTTATTTGGCGTTTATTTGCTTTTATTTATTTAGAGGTTGTGTTTTTATTTGAGTTTATAAGCACTAGTGTTGGTTTCCCCAACACATTATTTTTAGTTCTTTCTATTTGCTTTCGAAATTTTCTAGCCGAGCTTGGCCGTCAATTTTCTATTCTTTAAAATTCCTCTCTTAAAAACCACAAAAAGATTTCTCCATTTTTCCTTATTTTCCCTCTTTCTTTTCTTTCCGCCTCGAGGTCTTCATATATTTGCAGGAGAGTGATCGACTTCGAGTTTCCAATGAACAAATAAAAAAAGGAAGAGAGAAGTGGAACCAAACATGAGAGGTATGCCTTCTGACTCCCCACTTCTTGAAGTTTGAGAAACCCATGCTAGTTAGTAGTAAATGTTGAGATATTATATTGGTGGAGTGAGTCTTTGTATCGTAGTAAGATTTTCGTTTGCATGGGTATTTAATTGGGTATGTTTTGTTCTAGCTCTCGTAATTAACCAAGTCTTGCCTAAAAATTGCTAAACAATTGTAATAAGAAAAAGTCTCACAATTGAAGGCTTGGGTGTTGTAGTGCTTAGTCTTGAAGGCTTATTTCTAGAGACACTCAACACCACTGAAAATGTTGATTGACTTAATAGCTCTCTTTGTAAGGATTTGTTCGATTGAATTAATGTTTAGCGGTTTTTTTGAGCATGCCAAAGTTTGACTTGTTAATCATAAGAATGATATAGCTTTACGAGTGTCAAACTTCATGGGATGCCAACAACTCCACTGGCCTACGAACAATCTTCATGGAGGAAACTCCTAGATTTCGGCTATGAGTTGATTAAACACGTGTAGCAGCAATGCTATAGTGGATAAGATTCTTGGCACTCCCGGGTAGCTATAATCATGATGGAATCACTCCTCAGGCTGTTATGATAAATCATTATGCAAAAGGAACAAAACCTTAGTGATGCCATGAGTGTCCATCAGAGCCTGATAAACTAATAAAAAAATTGGCATGCTCTCAATTACTTAAAAAGTAAAATTCTTGAAGGACAATGAATAGAAAAGTAGTGCTTGAAAAGTCTTGATTTATGATGTGGGAGAATTGATATACTCTAGTGTATATGCTTTTCATGACAACTCTCACACTCTTAATTTACATGATTATACTTTATCATTCAAAGGCAAGCCTACGAGTTGATTACTTGACATGGAATAAAGTTTACTCATTTGAATCATCCATGTCTACAATAATTTTGCTGCATTATAAGGATGCATGAAACCTGTATGATATGCTTGCTATTACTCTATCTATGCTGAAATTTTTCAGAATTATTAAGTGGAGAAAACATGAGACTACTAATCATGAGTAAGATCACCATCTCGTTATTTCAGTTTAAATGCTGAGTTCCTTTTTGATTTGGGTTTTCTTGCTCGGGACGATCAAGTTTAAGCTTCAGGAGGTTGATGGCTGTGAAATATAGCCATCTACATCCATATTTAAACTGGATATTACTCATATTCTTGATGAAATGTTTCTCTAAACCCTGCCACTAATGCTAATATTCAGAGGGGTATGCAATCCTTTCTTTTATATTTTTCCTGCGCAGATAATGTCATTTAAAGGAGGGAATCACTACATTAAAGTCAAAGATACGCGATTTCCAACAACCAGAAAAAACCAGGAGCTGTACAACAGAGGTAGATGCTTTAACGACCAAGTGTACGACCGGAGCAAAAAATTTGGCCATATAGCTCCGGTCATATAGTTGGCGCGGCCACTGTTAGGTCAAACAGAACAACTTTCGTGAAGGGACCCCTATATAAAGAAGCCTGAGGCGACAAGAAAACAAGCTACGCCAAAAAGTCTCTGCCACATATCACCAGCCGCCGCTAGATCTCCAAACCCTTCTCCATCTCCATAGCCATATTCCACCACTTGTAATAGTAGATCTCGTCTCCGATTAGCGATATTGTAAGACTATTGCTATCAATCTTATGATTTTCATTAAAATGTTTGTGATTGTTGATCTCATCTCTATGTGTGAGTAATTCTCCTTGAGCTAAAGGGCTTTGGCCTAGCCATGTAGCAATTGTGCATGTTATTTATCATAGATGGGATCGTTTTATTAGTTTGTATGACATGATGATTATTGTATCCTCTCTTTCCTCAATCCAAGGACTTGTCAGGTACCCAAGACCCGAGGGTTGAGACAGGTATAGGGAGTATGAGTGATGACTCTCCTGCAGGTTGGGAACCCTAGTGATAGAAGGGGTTGTACGACTGTATGTGAGGGATTTGCTTGGGATTAACGGTGACATCACTATGCATATCATTAGTTTTCTTTCTTCTATGGATGAGACTAGTAGGTTATTGCTATAAGCGGTTGCAGAGGCAATAGCAATTATGGATGCACTGCCCACATATAATTTATCTTGCTCTAATAAGTACACGCATACTTTATTTCTATATTTTATTCCCATCAGATGTTTTGCACAGCTACAGGTGAAACCGAACACCCTAGGCCCTCTCTCTCCATCATCGACAACAACAAAAAGACGCAAGCTATTGGTCCGGTAAAAACACAAAAGGAATTCTAAAACTCCTGAAGGTCTGTTAAAGTAACTTCACTACGCATTCGCTTCCCGAGGATTCGATAACCTAGGTCTACTAGGGAAAAGAAGCTACACTACATCTGTAATCCGGATGAAAGGTATCACAGTACTGCTGGGCTGGACCAAAAAATATATGCAGGATACCAAACAGGCCCCTTAGGGATCTCGATCTTGATCTAGATAGAGGGGAAAAGAGTGCAGCTAGTATATGGAGGGGAAGGAACGAGTGGCAGAGGATGTTTTCAGAAGGCAGCATGCTGAGCTCATGCGTTGTTCACTCTCTGTCTTCAAAGAGAAGACAAACATGGTGTTTTTGGGCTTGGCGGGCTGAACTGGACAGGGAGGAAGAAAGGCTCTGGTTGATGGAAGAAAAAGATGTATTGTTGGGTCTTCTCTCTCTACTCTTTATTTTCTTAACCCTCCTCCCCCTTTTTTCCATTTTCTGATTTATTTCGTCAGCAAAAGTTTGAATTCAAAATTGGGTGTTGCATGAATGTTTAGAGAGAGAGAGAGGGATCGGGCGTATTTTTTAGGTCATGTGAGAGGAAGAAGTGGAGCTTAGGGTTTTAGAGACAAGATCCCATAGCTAGGAATTTAGCTACGATTTATGAAGATTTAAAAGAGAGTTCAGAGATGAATAAAAGAGAGAGGTTAGGTGGAACATGGACATGCATGCATATGTGCAATAGCACATGCACACACATGGCTACGTTATATTAGAGGAGAGAGGAAGGTTTGGGAATAGATACCAAAAATATAGAATAGAATATGAGAAAATAGATAATAGCATATGAGGCTATAAAATAGAAGATCGCGAGATGGAAAATAAGGAGATCCATAAGAAGACAAATAGAAATAAGGGTTATGAATAGAGATTGAATTGAATTAGGGATAGATATAGAACCACACATGGTCATATGGAAGAATTAAATCCAACAAAATAAAAGAACCATATCGTACCATGTAAGATGGATAAATAGAGGTAGTTCCAAAAAGAAGATGTAGTAGCAAGTTAGTGTTGGAAAGAGTTTAATACATATGCCCCAAATTAGTTTGGGCATTTATACAATTAGAATAGCAAGGCTCGAAATAAAATAATTGGACATTATGGTTACATCTCAATGGCATAAACTAGAGAGGAAGAATAAGATCAAGTACAACTATCAAGAAACAAATACAAGTGAGGCAATTCAAATGCATCAATTTAATTATGTGTTCCATGCAAGGTGGTATGATGAACATGATGTTGATGCATGATCATGTCATGATGATTCAAGAAAAATAAAGTAACAAGTGATTTTCTAGTTGGGGATTTCCCGAGGTTCTACACCTCGCCACGCAAGCGGCCACCCTTCAGCTCATGAAGGGGCAGCAGTAGCAGGCCACAGCGTACGCTGCGGCAGCGAGTTCCCACTCGTCAACCAACAATCCATTGATGCCTGGCGCGATCCTGTCCCTGTTCTACAACATGCGGGAGCCCTCACCGGAGATGGGCAACTCCTTCCCTACGCCACCGTGCATTGATCTCAACGTGACACCGGTGGGTGATGGCGGGTCCTCGACAAGCAGCCAAACCCCAAGCACTATTCCTGCCAGCAGCATGCCTGCTCCCTGCACACTGTTCGATGAAACACCAACCTCAACTCCCGTGCAGGTATGACTCTAGTCCCTTATATGATGCGGTCCTTGCACCTATAGTTTTCAAATGCCGGTGATTTTTGTGTCCCTATAGGAAACCCAAAACACCCAACAAGATACACAACCTCCTGGTATTTCAATCAATACCGAGCCCTTGTATGAGGACAAACTATCGTGACAAGCTCGGGTTGACGGTAGCATGAGGACTGCATCCTACACAGTCCTCAAGGATGAGATGCTATGTGATGCATGGCTAGAAATTGGCCAAGATGTAATAACCGGTGTCGAGCAAAATGGAGTTGCCATTTGTTACCGGATATGGAAGTACTTCCACGAGCATCTCATTTCGGTGACAACCAGTTTGAGAGTGATCGGAATGAGAACTCTCTCACAAAACCGTGGGCAACAATCAACGAACAAAGCTCCAAGTTTTGTGCTTCATGTCAAGGAGAGGCCCGTGAGTGGCGTTGGAGTCCAATACTTGGTACGCTCATTAACCCTATTTTACTTTATTGTTCATATATGAATGCACATTTCGAAGCCCCGATCAAGTTATATATTTTGTAGGTGTTCCAAGCTTTGGAACAGTTCAAGGCCATCCAAGACAACATGTCCTTCACATTTCCCCATTTGTTGGACGAAGCTCAAAGATTGCGAGAAATTGAAGGAGTTGTATTGTGGTGAGGGGGAAGGGAGCAAGCTCCGTGGTCACCGACATTGATGAGTGATGTCTGCAAGTGCACAGATCATTTGTAGCTAGTTTCGAAGTATAGATATCGATCCCAGAGGGAGCCCAAAGGTAAGTGTTTATGGGTGAAGTCTCTATCACACCCGAAGTTGTCACAGGTCTTCGAGTGAATTGACTGCAAGTGTTGAAATAAGAATGGGGTTTTGATCAAATGAGATGTATTTAAATAGAACTAAAATGTAAACTTTAGAAATATAAAGCATAAAAGTAAAGAACGTCTTGGTTATTTGTTGTTTCCTGCAGATGGCAAAAGAAGGCATGGGGAGATTCAGTTCATGGTGATAGTGACTGTGCCATGTAGACGAATGATAAATGTAACAATTATAGTCTTATAAATATTAGGCAAGCAACCCATAATTAGCCGGAACTCCTCTTGGTAGATTTCATCCCAACTTCAATAATCCTACTAGCCTGTTACCAAAACCATGGTCAGACATTAGACGATTAAGACCCTTCAGGTCGCTTAGCGATTAAGCTCCTTGGATCGGACTAATGCAATAAGCACAGTGGTTCCTTGTTATCCTCGAGTCTACTAATTTTCCATTGATATCCCCGTGTCACCCGGGGGTCGCCGGTCTGCTAGCGAACAAGATCCTATATATGTAGAACAAAACATCATGTTGTTTGGGCCCTTAATTGGACAACAAGCATTAGGCATCCCACAGATAGTCAAGCACACATAATATAGTAATTAGAACTAATCACAAACTAATGGAAAATATATGAAGGCACATCACATCTCACCAATCCCCTACATCTCCCACGCCCAAGGGAATTAATCACACATGAGAGAAGAACGGATCATCAATATAATCAAATAAAGGGAATTCGTCTTTATATTACCGTGGAGATCCACAATAAGAATAGAA
The DNA here is from genome assembly GCA_910589775.1 of Avena eriantha. Taxonomy (NCBI): domain Eukaryota; kingdom Viridiplantae; phylum Streptophyta; class Magnoliopsida; order Poales; family Poaceae; genus Avena; species Avena eriantha. The sequence continues at coordinate 142,875,476 of OU342744.1, read as the reverse complement.
AAATATCCAACACAATTCAATATTGGAAGAAACAATCTCAAACCCTAGTCTTGCAAGGTGGAGATCCATCTCTCTCTCAAGTACAAGTAGTGCCTATGGGGGTGTATTGGCTAGGAGGTCGAATATCGTGGAGCGAGATGAAGAACGTCTTCCCCTTCTTCTCCCGATCTATTCTTTCTCCCTTCTGGATGGTATGGTGGCTTATGTGTTCTGTTTTCGTCCTCACTCCCTTCATGGAAGACGTCCCTTTTGACAAGACAGAGGCGGCAACAACTATACGGCAGGAACTATATGGCCAGAAAAATATTCCCGCCATATAGTTGCTCGTTAAAGCTTCTGTATGCTCCCCTCGAGTGCTTCCAAAGAGAGACTTCCTTGTTTTCTCCAGAATATTGTGTTTCCCTAGTTAAAACCTTCTGTTGACATTCAGAACCTGAAACACACATTAAAAACCAAGTTTTCTTTGTTACCGAAGTATTAGCGTTAGGTAAAGCTAGAAAACGATCAAATCCGGTAGAAATCCATCAATAAAAGCCATAAAAATGTGTCGAATCTCACAGCTATCAATGAGCCAACCCCAAGTGGATGTAAAACGAAAAGGCTAAGAGGAAGGACCAACACAAAGCTCGATGCCAAGCGCGAGGCTTCGTCAATTGCCATCCAAGAGACGTTGAAGGAGATGATGACCGAGAAGGAGGTGCCTTTGGAGACGAGGGGAAAAAGGAAGCACAGAGAGAGGGAGGATGTCGCCAAGAGCTACTACGAGATTCAATCTAAAAACCTAGAGATAGAAGAGTTAAATGTCCGCTGAAAAGCTAGAAATTTGGATCTCAATCAAAAGGAAGTGGAGCTCTCCATACTTTCCCAAGAAAGTAGGATCATGACCGCCGACATCAAAGCCATGGATCCAACGCGACGAGCTTGTGAAAGAACATTTCATGGATCCCTATGTTTTGTGTGTTAAATAACAATACCGTGGAGTTTCTAATGTGCACTAAGTGTTGCAGGAAATTTGTTGGATGTTTGGGGACCGGATTATCCGCCCCCGTCATGGGCTGGATAATCCGGCCTAACCATCTTGGCCAGGGCTGGCCATGCCCGTGCTTCTGTCTAGGGGCGGATTTTCCACCGGACAGTCCGGTGCTAGGGCGGATTTTCTCCCTGGACCGGATAATCCAGCCTTCCTCTAGGGCCAGATAATCCGGCCCCAGGGAATTTGCCCAAGAGAGCGTCTGTGCGTGCATCTATCTGGGGGCGGATTTCCCCCGAACAATCCGTAGCTAGGGCAGATTTTTTCCCAGCCGGATAATCCGGCCCTCCTCTAGGGTCGGATAATCCGGTCCCCAGGAGAAGATGCCAAGGGCCTCTGTGCGTGTGCTTCTGTTCGAGGGAAGATTATTTGCCAGATAATCCGAGTCTGGGGCGGATATTCCTCAGGCTGGATTATCCGTCCCGAGTGAGGGTCGGATGCCCCCAAAGGTTCCAACGGCTCAGTTGGGACAGGGGGTATAAAAGCCCCTTCATCCCCTTCTGTCAGAACTCTTGATTCATTCAAAAAAGATCAAATCTATTGCAAGAGCTCTCTCGCGAGTTCTCCCACTTCATCCACCCGAAGGCTTCGATCTTTGGGGGAATTGAAGGAGGAGACATTACGAATCGTCATCACGAATCAAGCGCATCAACTCCTCTCCATTGACTTGGAGAAATCCCCAATCTAGTATTCTCGTTAATATCTAGATCTTGTGTTTTGTTATTGATAACTTGTTCTTGTGAACGCTTGTTGTCATTATGGGAGCCTCCAATTCGGTTGTGGAGTTGCTCCCCGCTAGTTGTGTAAAGGCGCCGGTTCCCGCCTCGAAGGGTTCCTATAGTGGAAAGGTGGATCAGGCCTTTGGTGGCGGGATCCATCGGAGAACAGGGTGAGGCCTATTGTGGCATGGTGGTCTTAGTACCGCCCACCCCTCCAACACAGATGTACTTCCTTAACAAGGAAGGAGCTGCGGTAAAACAAATCTTGTGTCTCCGCGTGCTTCATCATGGTTTCCTCATTCCTCACTTTACTCGCATTTACTCGCTAGTAATTAGGTTTGCATATAGGGAAATTCTACATAGTAGTATATCTAGAGAATTTACCTTTTGTGTCAATCCTAAAATTGAAAAAGCATTAAAATTTGAAGTATCACCTATTCAACCCTCCCCCCCTCTAGGTGCCCATACGATCCATTTCAATTGGTATCAGAGCCCCGGCTCTTAATTTGGGCTTAACCGCCTAAGAGAAGTATGGGTACTAAGGAAAATGGGAATGAGGTTGTGGACAAGGTCACAATGGATGACCTCAAGACGTTGGAAACAACCTTGTTGAAATCCTTTGAGACCAATATGGAAGAGATGCAGCAAATGATTGCTCGCCTCACATCATCTATAACCCCATCCCCATCTTCCTCTAAGGATACCACTCCTCTATCTAAGGATAAGGCTCACGCCGGATCTAAGGAAGATGAAGTGGTAGGTGAAAAACATAATGGTTCCGCATTCAAGAAGGGAAGTGGTAAGGAGGACTATAGTGAGGTTCCTCATCTATATTATCCAGACCCACCTATCCCCGTCCTCATATAAACAATAGGGGTGATCCACCCAAGCTTACTGCATCTTCATTTAATCAATGGCAATTCTTAATGAAATCTCATGTATGCAGTTTGTCTATTGAGCTTTGGAGGATTATCGAAGATGGTCTTCATATTGGAGATCCCACCAACTTGACTAGGAGAGAAGTTGTGGATAGCCAACTGAATGCAACGGCTCTCCACATGATTCAGCTCGGAGTGGGTCCCAAGGACATGCCCCACATTGAGCACTTCAACACCGCCAAAGAAGCTTGGGATGCACTCACCGACCTATTTATTGGAAATGAAAGCATGAGAGGAAATAGGTATGATGCCCTTAGCAATGAAGCTGAAGGATTTTACATGTTGGATGGTGAAAACCATGAAGATATGTATAGAAGGATCAAGGGCTTTGCAACAACATTTAGAAAGCATGGAGCCACTCACATTGATGATGCTTGGATAAAAAGGAAATATGTGTGTGCTCTAATGCCATTTGAGCCAACGAACTTGAAGAGTTTGCAAGGTAGACACAACTACCATCAAATGACTTCCAATGAAGTCATGCGAGAAATGGCATCATTCAAGGTTGCAGTTAAGAACGCTGAAGATGCCCGTGCCCGGGCTATTGGAATGCAAAAGGGGATCAATGTTGCTCTAAAGGAAAATGTTGTTGAACAAGATGAGGATGAAAGAGGATACGAGGGTGTCTCCATGGGCTGTCTTGAGGAAGTCAAGCGTGCTCATAGTGAGTACATGACTTTCTATGCAAGGAACTTTTGGAAGGATCTAGCCAAGGCCAAGTCAGAACTCGAGCGCAAGAATGGGTCAAGTGGAAGAAGAGAGAATGGCCCAAAACTGAGAACATGCTACAATTGTGGAGATAGGCTACACTTTGTGGCTGAATGTCCATATCAAAGTAGAGAAGACAATGGTGGCAGGCTCATCCTTAAAGAAAAGTCCAAGGCACCTCAAAAGAAGCCATTTATCAAAAATAATGGTCCTTACAAGAAGCAACCCAAGATTGTCTTGGTGGCACAAGAAGAATATTCCTCTGCAAGTGAAGACGAAGAGGATTGATACGTTGCAAATGTATCCATAATTTTTGATGTTCCATGCTTGGTTTTATATACTTTCTTATGTTTGGTCCACACTTTGGAGTACTTTTCTTATGATTTCTTGGACTAACCTATTAACAAGAGCCACAGTGCCAGTTGCCTGTTTTTTGCTGATTTTGGTTCCAGGAAAGTCAAAAAATGAATATTCTCGGAATTGGATGGGACAAAAGCCAAAGTCAGTTTTTCACCGAGGGACACCAGGAGCCAGAATACGAGACGGAGAGGGGCTGGGGCCCAGCCACACCACCTGGTCGCGCGGGCTAGGCCTGGCCGCGCCAGGGGGTGGTCTAGCCGCCCTAGACACCCCCCGGTCTCCCTCTTCGCCTATAAGATGCCTTCTGACCTAAAAACTCAGGGGGATTCGACGTTTTTCCAGAAAGAGTTCTGCTCCGCCGCCACCACCAGATTTCGTGATTCGGGACTAGAAGCTTCGTTCTGGCACCCTGCCGGGACGGGGAATTGGAGGAGATCATCGCCATCATCATCACCATCGCTTCTCCATCGACCATCCATGTTTCCCCCATCTATGAGTGAGTAATCCCCGCTGTAGGCTATGGGGATGGTAGGGATTGGATGAGATCGTTCATGTAATGGCATCAGATTGTTAGGGCATGGTGCCTAGTATCTTCTATTAGTGCTTTTTGACTTTGTTGCGACTTGTTATGCTTAATGCTTGTCAGTAGAGCCCGAGTGCCATGATTTCAGATCTGAACATGTTATTGATTCATTATGATAGTATTGTTTATAGTCTTACCTGCAAGTTGTATACACACGTTGTTGTCCGGAACCAATGGCCCCGAAGTGACAAAAATCGGGATAACCGGAGGGAATGGCTTTGATGTGAGGATCACATGAGTTCAGGGAGTGTTAATGCTTTGCTCCGGTGCTCTATTAAAAGGAGCACCTTAATTGCTAGTAGTTCCCTTGAGGCCACGCTGCAAACGGGCTGCCAGGACAAAAGATGTTATGCAAGTTCTCATTGCGAGCACGTATGACTATATATGAAACACATGCCTAGGATTATCTAGTACTTGGATGCTTTATCTTATTTATCTGCAATTGCCCTATGTTCTAATTGCTATGTGAATTGTCTTCTCCATGCAACGTCCGTCCATTCATCCCTATGCCTACCGCACTCGAATCCTACTGTTTACTGCTATTGTTACTAATGTCTTTACTTTACTAATGCCGTTGCTTTACTATTTCTACTACAAAACTATTGCTACTGATAAACTGCAGTGAGCAAGATTGTTTCCAGGTGCAGCTGAATTGACAACTCAGTTGTTAAGGCTTATAAATATTCTTTGGCTCCCCTTGTGTCTAATCAATAAATTGGGTTTCACTTCCCTCGAAAATACTGTGATACACCCCCTATACTTGTGGGTCATCAAGACTATTTTCTGGCGCCGTTGCCGAGGAGCATAGCTTTATTTATCAAGTTCACTTGGAATCACTATTATTCAATCTTAGTTTATTTCTGTCTTGTTTGCTTGTTTCTTTATCAAAAATACAAAAAAATAGTTCCTACTCTAGTTGTTATTTTCGTTGGTTTGTCATTGTCTTGCTTTATCATGCTTTCTATCAATGGTTGGTTTCTTTGAATCTGAATCTTATTGGCAAGGTGGGTTCATGGAAGAACAAAAATATTATTATAAGGAACACCGCTTGTCAAAAAAAGGGAAACACTTATGGGAACAAATTGATAAATTGTATACCATTGCTATAAACGTGTGCTCTACTTATAATCTTACTTATTGCTTTGATAAATCTTGTTGCTATAGGAGGTACAAACACCTCCCTTTTCAATGTGAGTATAATGCTGATGTTACCATATCTTCTTATGTTAAAGAAAATTATGACTTTTATGATGTGGAACAAATTGAGGAATTTATTGCTTGGAAGGGTGCATTTGAACTTGCTAGTTTGCTTGAAAATATATATGATTCACCTTATAAATATGAGGTTTATGATATACTTAAATTTTGCTTTGATAATTACAACGAAGAAAATGGCTATATTCTTGAATATATTAATAGATGCTTTCCACAAATGGAAGAGACTAATGCCTTGCAAGATCTTATGAAAGAAGAAATTGATGAACCTGAAAGCTCATTAGATGAAAAGGAGGAGGAGAGTAATAACAAAAGGAGGAAGAATGGATTAGCTACCCATGCCTACCTTCTAATGAGAGTAACTCTTTATCCCTTACATTATTTGATTGTCCCCCATGCTTACCAAAGGAGGATGAATGTTATGCTCATGTTATCTGTGATAATCCTTTATTTGTGCCTAACTTCGAGATGCATGGTACTAAAGAGTTTTGCTTAGAAATTGTTTATGATAAGGCTCTAGACGATGGTCCAATATTGAACGATCAGTCATCTTTTTATAGAATTGTTAAAAGTGGGTTTGAAGGTTTTAATCCCACTATTTTTGAGCTTGATAAAAATTATGTTTTTGTAGAACATGAAAAGCATGCTTTATGTGATATTTATATTGTTGAGTTTATTCATGAGGCTACTGAAAATTATTATGAGAGAGGAAAATATGGTTGTAGAAGTTTTCATGCTATTGAAACACCTCTCTATGTGCTGAAAGTTTTGAAGTTACTCTTGATTTATCTTCCTATGCCTGTCACTTTGTTCTTTGCGAATTTATTTGTATACAGGATTCCTAAGCATAGGAAGTGGGTTAGACTTAAATGTGTTTTGAATTTGCTTCTTGATGCTCTCTTTTACTTCAATTCATATTTCTTATGTGAGCATCCTCCCAAACTATCATGCCTAACTTAAACGCGTTAAAGAAAAGTACTTATTGAGAGATAACCCAAAAGTTTTAGATGAGTCTTGGAAGTTACTGCCTCAGTAATAACCGCTCCTTGTCCTTTTTATTTGCTTTTTGTGCCAAGAGTAACCTCTAATGAGAGAGGGGTAATGATTGAGAAAGTTGCTACTCCGAAACAGATTTATGTGCTTCACCGTAAAAATTCGTGTAAAATATCTGTACGTCCTTTTGAGGCGTGAAATTTTGTGATTCTGCCCCAGGTTGTTATCTAACTTTCGTTAGTTTAACACTTTTCGATTTGAGCAACAGAAGGTCTTCAAAAAAATTCGTATTTACCTGCTGGTCTGTTTTGACAGATTTCTGCCATTATTTGCATTTGCTTCTTGTTAGTTCCTTTTTGAGTTCTTTTGGGGAATTGAGATTGTCAAGGGAAGTGCTACAGTAGCTAGTGTTTTAATGTAAGTTTTATTGGTGTTAGAACTCAACCTAAAGACTTATTATCTTGAGTGCACTAATGTTGCTAATAAAGATTGTGTAAAGTTTTGTATGAAGGAAAAATTTCAGGTGTATGGAAGGAATGAGTAATGAGATGAAGGATGGACTAAAGCTCATGCTTGGGGATGCCACGCATGTAACCCCAAGAAATATTCAATAAGTACAAGCGTCAAAGCTTGGGGATGCCCAAGGCATCCCCTTCTTCATCAATAAAAATCCCAGGTTTCTTCCAAACACTTTATTTTTATTGTTTCATACACAGTTGTGTTGTTCTTGGAGCGTCTTCTTTTTCGTTTTTGGTTTGGTTTTTCGTTTGCTTTGTTTTCTTAGTTTGCTGAATAAATTGGTTGGACCCCCTCTTTCATGCATTGGTTTTCAAATAGTTTGGTTTGGATTGGAAAAGAGTAGGAAAGTCCATGCTTAAGTGGTAAAGAGAGCTTGATTTTGACTCTGGCCTATGCTTTGTCATGCCATGCTTGATATTTTTTTGACTTTATGCTTAGAATTATTTGCTGTAGCATTACTTGTTATAAACAATTGAGATTTCTTAATGTTCCTTTGAAGAATCATGTGTTGTTTTAGCACATTAAAGCATAGTATTGTGGTATTCTCCTTTGATGTTTTATTTGAGTTGACTTGGCACATGCTCACACCATGTTATTACTATCCCAATTCACCATAAGCCTTTATGATCCTTTAGTTTTCAACTTGTAGTATCACTTTATGCTTTGATCAATGATGTTTTGTTGCTCTGCATGATTATGGCCATTATTGCTCTCTTAGTTGGTCGCTCCCAATATTTTGCTAGCCTCCATAACCAAGTATGAGTTCCACTCATGCATACAACTCCTAAAACCAAGTTATTCCAAATAGTCCACCATACCTACCTATTAGCATATGCTATTCCAAGTATATTCATGTTTTTATCTACCTTCTGAATTAAACTTCCTATGAGAAAACTAGTGATTAAAGCTCTCACGAACTTGATGGTCAACTTTACTTTTCTTGCCCTTAATAAACTTGAACCATTGTGGCGTCTATGTTGTATATGCTTGCACTTATTTGTTGGGGATTATCAGAACCATGTTGTCATGGGGAACACTTTCAACATTGCACTTGTACTTTGTACCTAGTTGATATCATGATCTTTTGTCTATGGATGTTGTCGGTGTGAAATGAAAGGGGAGCTTGTAAGTTCATGGATTTATGTATGTGTGTTAGAGAAACGCCTGGGCCACTGGTCTAATCCATGCCGTCGTGGTGGAAACCTGCAGCGTAACCATAATGAGTTGTCTATGAAGCATTCTTCTTATAAAAAAAGAGTCAGACATTGAGAAAAAGAGAAAAGGAAAAAAAGAGATATGAGAAAGAGAAAAGAGAGAAAAAGCACCATATTCCTATGGTAAATAAGAAGATTGCTGAGATGCCCGTTGTCTGCTTGCCTTGTCATTTTGATATGGGGATTCTTCCGTATCATCGGGCAAGGGGTACCCCGTTGGCGATTCTCTATGATACACATGTACTTACGATGACAAGAACTTCCCGGTAACTAAACTTGAGTAGCATGAGGAGCGGCCCTTGTATTTAAGGGACATGAGATTTCCAACTTATACTTCGTCAAGCATATACTTCATAGTTTGTTCACTTTAACCTTAACCACTTCAAGATGCTTATGATAGGGGCAATGAGAGCTGAAACCTATTAAGTACCATAATTTTTGGAAGCTCTTTATGAAACTTGAGTCTCTACTTCCTTCTTTGAAGGCCTTTCTTCCACTTATATATTGAGTCTCCACCTTCTATCTTTATGCACCTACTTTGAGAGCATAGTGACCATTCTTAGTTCTATGTGCATTGTCCCAAGACTTGTTGATTGATGCATAACTTGATATTGCTTGTTTTAAACTATTTGTATCTAGTCACTCTTATGAACTTTGAAGGTGTCCTATGCATTTATGTTTGCTACTCTATGAGGGACAAGCTGAATGCCACTATGCTATGTTTTCTTTATGTGAAACAAACAAATGTCTTGCAAAGCATTGTTATTCATGAATCATTTGTTTGTGCCTTTTCATGTTGCAACATAGTTGCTTTGCCTTATTGTTAGAACTTTGTCTTTCATGATATGATTGAAGTACTATGATCCTAGCTATCATTGTTTTACAAATACTTTGATCAAGTTTATGATGGTGCATGTCACCTCAAAAATTATTCTTTCTTTTTATCACTTACCTACTCGAGGACGAGCAGGAGTTAAGCTTGGGGATGTTGATACGTTGCAAACGTATCCATAATTTTAGATGTTCCATGCTTGGTTTTATCTACTTTCTTATGTTTTGTCTACACTTTGTAGTACTTTTCTTATGATTTCTTGGACTAACCTATTAACAAGAGGCACAGTGCCAGCTGCCTGTTTTCTGCTGATTTTGGTTCTAGGAAAGTCAGAAAATGAATATTCTTGGAATTGGACAGGACAAAAGCCAAAGTCAGATTTTCACCGAGGGACACCAGGAGCCAGAATACGAGACGGAGAGGGGCTGGGGCCCAGCCACACCACCTGGCCACGCCAGGGGGTGGTCTGGCCGCCCTAGACACCCCCTCGGTCTCCCTCTTCACCTATAAGATGCCTTCTGACCTAAAAACTCAGGGGGGGTTCGATGTTTTTCCAGAAAGAGTTCCACTCCGCCGCCACCACCAGATTTCGTGATTCGGAACCAGAAACTCCGTTCTGGCACCCTGCCGGGACAGGGAATTGGAGGAGATCATCGCCATCATCATAACCATCGCTTCTCCATTGACCATCCATGTTTTCCCCATCTATGAGTGAGTAATCCCCCGCTGTAGGCTATGGGGATGGTAGGGATTGGATGAGATCGTTCATGTAGTGGCATCAGATTGTTAGGGCATGGTGCCTAGTATCTTCTATTAGTGCTTTTTGACTTTGTTGCGACTTGTTATGCTTCATGCTTGTCACTAGGGCCCGAGTGCCATGATTATAGATCTGAACATGTTATTGATTCATTATGATAGTATTGTTTATGGTCTTACCTACAAGTTGTATACACACGTTGTTGTCCGGAACCAATGGCCCTGAAGTGACAGAAATCGAGATAACCGAAGGGAATGGCTTTGATGTGAGGATCACATGAGTTCATGGAGTGTTAATACTTTTCTCCGGTGCTCTATTAAAAGGAGCACCTTAATTGCCAGTAGTTCCCTTGAGGCCCCGCCGCAAACGGGTTGGCAGGACAAAAGATGCTGTGCAAGTTCTCATTGCGAGCACGTATGACTATATATGGAACACATGCCTAGGATTATCTAGTACTTTGATGCTTTATCTTATTTATCTGCAATTGCCCTATGTTTTGATTGCTATGTGAATTGTCGTGTCCATGCAACGCCCGTCCATCCATCCCTATGCCTACCGCACTCGAATCCTACTGTTTACTGCTATTGTTACTATTGTCTTTACTTTACTACTGCCGTTACTTTATTATTTCTACTACAAAACTATTGCTACTGATAAACTGCTGTGAGCAAGATTGTTTCCAGGTGCAGCTAAATTGACAACTCAGTTGTTAAGGCTTATAAATATTCTTTGGCTCCCCTTGTGTCGAATCAATAAATTGGGTTTCACTTCCCTCGAAAATACTGCAATACACCCCCTATACTTGTGGGTCATCAAGGATGAAGATAGTTCTCGTGAGGTGGCTGCTATAGCCACCACATCTACCCCGTCATCACTCTTCGACTCTCCAAATAAAAACGTCATCAACAACAACGTCACTTGCGTTATGACAAGAGGGTCCAAGGTATCATCTTCTATTTCTTTATTTCCTAAGACTAACATAAATATGGATATGGATGATCATACTAGTCTTAAGATAAAACAAGAAGTTATTGCTTTGGACAATTTTTTCACTAACTTGCAAGGTGGGCACAAACTTTACTTTGATGCTCTTATGAGTCAACTTGCTCATTCTGAAGCTCTTCTCGAAGAAAAGGGTAGAACTGAAAGCGAAGACACCTTGGAGATAGCCTCCTTGAAGAATGCCCTAGAAGAAGAAGAGGAAGCTCGAGTATCAATGGAGGAGAAACTCGAGTCAATTGAGGAATCTCATGAAGAGGTTGTTGCCCAGCTCATGAAAGAACGTGACAATGCTCTTGCTAAGGTAAAGAAACTAAAGAAAGAAAAGGTTGAATTTGGGGCTGCTCATTCTAGACTCTCAGAGAAGTTTGAGAAACTTGACATTGCTCACAAGGCATTGGAGAGTGAACATTCTACTTTGAATGAGTCTCGTGATCAGCTCCAAACTCAATTGAACAAGTATGATATGCCAGCACCTCCACTCTATCTTGTGGACATGAAGACATTGTTGAGGAAAATGCAAGCCTAAAAGAAGAACTTGTAAAGGGATCTCAATATAAAGGTAAAGAAGTCCTAGATGAGGTGCTTAGCAAGCAAAGGACAAACAATGGGAAAGAAGGTCTTGGTTATGTCCCCAAGACAAAGAAGAAGAAGAACAACAATAAGAAGAAGATCAAAACTACTCAACCAAAGACAAGCACCACCTCAAATGACAAGACTAAATATGATGGTTTTGCAGGGACTAATAATCCTAATTATGAGTTATTTTGTGATTATTATGGTGATGTATATGCAAGCTATGTAGGTCTGATGGCTCTGTAATGGCGCCAGGAAAATGCTGGTGCGGTGTTGATGTAGAGCTCGTTGGGAACCCCAAGAGGAAGGTATGATGAGCACAACAACAAGTTTTCCTCAGTTATGAAACCAAGGTTTAATCGAACCAGTAGGAGCAAGGAAACACCCCGAAGGTGTTGCTACCTGAGCCTTGGCAGGGCGCACTACCGGTGCTAGTAGCAACGTGGAGACCTGCACAACACAACCACAGAACTTTGTCCCCAACTTGTGATGAGGTTGTCAATCTCACCGTGTTTTGTGGAAAACAAAGGATTAAACGCATCGAATGGAAAGAAGTAAAAGTTTGCAGAAAGTAAACACAAAGCAGTAACAGATTATAGATTGTATGTAAAAGACAAGGACCGGGATCCATAGTTCACTAGAGGTGGCTCGCCTTAGATAGATAACATGCTGGGTGAACAAATTACAGCGGGGCAATTGACAAACATCGAAAAAGCAATACATGCATATAATAATCATCTTGACTCCTTTGAGACTTGATTGGGCATACAACATTATACATAGACTGCCATCCAACTGCATCTATGACTAATAATCCACCTTCAGGTTATCATCTGAACCCCCTCCAGTATTAAGTTGTAAGCAATAGATTATTGCTTTATGAACAGCGTGTAAAGTAAACAATACGATTGTTCTATGAACAAAGGATTGTTGTTTTCTCCCTAGTAGCAACAGGACATCTAGTACCTTAGAGATTTCTGTCACTTCCCCAGATTACCAGAGGCATGAACCCACTATCGAGCATAAATACTAACTCTTGGAGTTGCTAGCATCTACTTGGCCAAGATAGCTACTAACAACGAAAAGCATGCAAGATCACAAATAACAAAGACATGATAGAATCAATAATCAATCTGAAATAGCATCTCAATATCCATCGGATCCCTGCAAACACAACATGTAGAATTACAAATAGATGATCTTGATCATGAACGGAGCGCACAAGATCTAAACATGAAAGCACAGAGGAGGAGAACTAGCCATCTAGCTACTACATGAATCTGTAGTACAAGGATGAACTACTCACGCATCACACCGGAGGCTTGCATGGTGATGAAGAAGGCCTCCAGGGTGAATTCCCCTCTCCAGCAGGGTGCCGGGAAGAGCTTTAGATCCCACCCGATCTAGGGATGGAGATGACGGCGGCTACAGACTCTTTCGTGGATTTTTGATTGGGTACTTAGGGTTTTCGTCCCAAGGGTAATATATAGGCGGAAGGGGAGGCCGAGGGGGTGCCGGAGGTGGCCACACCACCCCCTGGCGCGGGCTAGGCTGGGCTGCGCGGCCAGGTGGTGTGGTGGCCCCCTGGCCCCTCTCCGTCTCATATTCTAGCATCTGATGACTTTCGGAAAAATAGGCACTTTGGCTTTTGTCCCGTCCAATTCCGAGAATATTCATTTTCTGACTTTCCTGGAACCAAAAACAGCAGAAAACAGGCAGCTGGCACTATGGCTCTTGTTAATAGGTTAGTCCAAGAAATCATATGAAAAGTACTCCAAAGTGTGGACAAAACACAAGAAAGTGGATAAAACCAAGCATGGAACATCAAAAATTATAGATACATTTGCAATGTATCAACATCCCCAAGCTTAACTCCTGCTCATCCTCGAGTAGGTAAGTGATAAAAGGAAAGGATATTTTTTTGAGGTGACATGCACCATCAAAGACTTGATCAAAGTATTTGTAAAACATTCAAAGCTGGGATCATAGTACTTCAATCATAACATGAAAGACAAAGTTCTAGCAATAAGACAAAGAAACTATGATGTAACATGAAAAGGCACAAACAAAAGATTCATGAATAACAATGATTTGCAAGACGTTTGTTTGTTTCACATAAAGAAAACATAGCATAATAGTATTCATCTTGTCCCTCAATAGAGTAGCAAATATAAATGCATAGGACACCTTCAAAGTTCATAAGAGTGACTAGATACAAATAGTTTAAAACAAGCAATATCAAGTTATGCATCAATCAACTAGTCTTGGGACAATGCACATAGAACTAAGAATGGTCACTATGCTCTCAAAGTAGGTGCATAAAGATAGAAGGTGGAGACACAATATAATGGTGGAATGAAGGCCTTTTTATAAAAGGAAGTAGGGATTAAAGTCTCATAAACAGCTTCCAAAAATTATGGTACTTATAGCTTTCATCATAAGCATCTTGAAGTGATTAAGGTTAAAGTGAACAAACTATGGTGTACATGCTTGACGAAGTATAAGTTAGAAATATCATGTCCCTTGTATACGAGGGCCGCTCCTCACGCTACTCAAGTTTAGTCACCGGTAAGTTCTTGTCATCGTAAGTACATGTGTATCATAGAGAACCGCCAACGGGGTACCCCTTGCCCGATGATACGGAAGAATCCCAATATCAAAATGACAAGGCAAGCAGACAACAAGCATCTCAGCATTCTTCTTATTTACCATGGGAATATGGTGCTTTTTTCTCTCTTTCCTCTTTTCTCATATCTTTTTTTTCTTTTTCTCTTTTTTCTCAATATAGGACTCTTTTTTTATAAGAAGAATGCTTCATAGACAGCTCATTATGGTTACGCTGCAGGTTTCTACCGTGTCAGCATGGATTAGACCAGCGGCCTAGGAGTTTCTCTAACACATATACATAACTCCATGGACTTACAAGCTCCCCTTTCATTTCACACCGACGACATCCATATACAAAAGAGCATGATATCAACTAGGTACAAGTACCAAGTGCAATGTTGAAAGCGTTCCCCATGAAAGAATGGTTCTGCTAATTCCCAACAAATAGGTGCAAGCATATACAACATAGACGACACAATGGTTCAAGTTTATTAAAAGCAAGAAAAGTAAAGTGTGCCATCAAGTTCGTGAGAGCTTTAATCACTAGTTTTCTCATAACAAATTTAATTTGGAAGGTAAACAAAAGCATGAATATATTTGGAATAGCATAAGCTGGTAGGTAGGTATGGTGGACTCTTTGGAATAACTTGGTTTAGGGAGTTGGATGCATGAGTGGAACTCATACTTGGTTGTGGAGGCTAGCAAAAGACTGGGAGCGACAAACTAAGAGAGCAATAATGGCCATAATCATGCAGATCGACAAAACATCATTGATCAAAGCATAAAGTGATACTACAAGTTGAAAACTAAAGGATCATAAAGGCTATGGTGACTTGAGATAGTCATAACATGGTGTGAGCATGCGCCAAGTCAACCCAAATAAAGCATCGAAGGAGAATACCACTATACTATGCTTTAATATGTTAAAACAACGCATGATTCATCCAAGGCACATTAAGCAATCTCAATTGTTTATAACAAGTCATGCTACAGTAAAGAATACTAAGCATAAAGCCAAAACAATATCAAGCATGGCATGAAAAAGCATAGGCCACAGTAAAAAACGAGCTCTTTTTACCACATAAGCATGAACTTTCCTACTCTTTCCCAAACCAAACCAAACTATTTGCAAACCAATGTATGAAAGAGGGGGTCTAACCAATTTATTCAGAAAACTAAGCAAACCAAAGCAAATGAAAAACCAAAACGAAAAAGAAGACGCTCCAAGAACAACACAACTGTGCATGAAACAATAAAAATGAAGCGTTTGGAAGAAACCTGGGATTTTTATTGATGAAGAAGGGGATGCCTGGGGCATCCCCAAGCTTTGACGCTTGTACTTCTTGGATATTTATTGGGGTGACACGCGTGGCATCCCCAAGATTGAGCTTTAGTCCATCCTTCATCTCATTACTCATTCCTTCCATACACCTGAAATTTTTCCTTAATTCAAAACTTCACATAATCTTTATTAGCAACATTAGTGCACTTAGGATAAATAAGTCTTAAGGTTCAGTTATAACACCAAATAAACTTCCATTAGAACACTAGCTACTGTACCACTTCCCTCAAAAAGCTCAATTCCCCAAAAGAACTCAAAAAGGAACCAACAAGAAGCAAATGAAGAAATCTATCAAAACAGACCAGCAGGTAAAGACGGATTTTTTCAAATACCTTATGTTGCTCAAATCAAAAAGTGTTTAACTAACGAAAGTTAGATAACAACCTTGGGTAGAAGAACAAAAATTCACGCCTCAAAAATACATTCAGAGATTTTACACGAATTTTTACGGTGAAGCACAGAAATCTATTTCGGGACAGCAACTTTCCCAATCATTACTTCTCTCTCATTAGAGGTTACTCTTGGCACAAAAAGAAAAATAAAAAGGATAAGGAGAGGTTATTACAGAGGTAATAACTTCAAGACTCATCTAAAACTTTTGGGTTATCTCCCAATAAGTACTTTTCTTTAACGCCTTTAAGTTAGGCATAAGAAGCAAGAAAAAGAACCAAGTGTTCTCAAATGAAGAAGCATTAAGACCAAATTTCTTGCCCTTACCTCTCTTACTTTTATTCTTAACCTTGGGGAAAATATGATTGTTTGGTGGATAAGAAAGGTGCATGGTCCCCTTTCCCACATCTATTATTGCTCCAAGGAGTTCTAATAGGGATCTTCCAAGTGTAATGTGTCCTTTCCTACACATTCAATAACAAGATAATCAGTAGAAATCATTTTCCCAAGGATCTTTGTAAACACTCATTCAGCTATTCCAAGAGGTAATATGGTAGCATTATTAGCAAGAGATATTTCTTTTCCTCCTTCAGTAATCCCCCAAGTATTCAGAGATTCATAAATATCTTTGGGCATAAGACAAAATTCAGACATGATATCACAGCGAGCTTGAAAAGTTTCAGTGTTTATCTCAATCTTTACTGTAGGGAGCCACTTTGATGGTTCAGAATTTATTGGAACATAATTGTGATGCTCCCTAAGCGTATTATAGCAATCTTTTAAGCTAGTAGTGCTAGTCTCAAGAGTGTTCAATCTAGCAAATATTTTTGCGAAAGAAATATCAGTTTGGCTAGGCAAGTTGTAAGTGAGGATCAATTTTTTTATAGCATTAATAGCATCATCCTGATTACATTGGAGGAAATCTCCTCCCACAACAGCATCTAAAGCACATCTATAGCAAAGAGCAATTTCAAGGTAAAAACTACTAAGGAACAAGCCTTGAGTCATTTTAGGCTCAGTTTTTTCATGTAGATCAGAGATTCTAGACCAAGCATTGTTAAAACTTTCCTCAATTCCTTGTTTAAAAGTGAAAATCATTTCCTCGGGTGACATAGTGACTGGAGCAAGGCTAGACATAGTGGCAACTCAAGATAGGAACTAATTCTTTTGTGTTTTCAAATAAGAAAGCAAACTAGTAAAACTAATTTTGTGTGTGTTTTTGAATAAAGAAAACAAGCAAACAAAGCAAAAAGAAACTAAGCAAAACAAAAATAACAAAGTAAAGAGATTGGTTATGAGGGACTCCCCTTGTGAAGATGTCCTTGACACCCCGACAATGGCGCCAGAAAAATGCTTGATGTCTCTGTAATGGCGCCAGGAAAATGCTGGTGCGGTGTTGATGTACAGCTCATTCGGAACCCCAAGAGGAAGGTATGATGAGCACAGTAGCAAGTTTCCCTCAGTTATGAAACCAAGGTTTAATCGAACTAGTAATAGCAAGGAAACACCCCAAAGGTGTTGCTAGCTGAGCCTTGGCAGGGCGCACTACCGGTGCTAGTAGCAACGTGGAGACCTGCACAAGACAACCACAGAACTTTGTCCCCAATTTGCGATGAGGTTGTCAATCTCACCGTGTTTTGCGGAAAACAAAGGATTAAACGTATCGAATGGAAAGAAGTAAAAGTTTGCAGAAAGTAAACACAAAGCAGTAACAGATTGTAGATTGTATGTAAAAGACAAGGACCGGGATCCATAGTTCACTAGAGGTGGCTCGCCTTAGATAGATAACATGCTGGGTGAACAAATTATAGCGAGGCAATTGACAAACATCAAGAAAGAAATACATGCATATACTAATCATCTTGACTCCTTTGAGACTTGATTGGGCATTACAACATTATACATAGACCGCCATCCAACTGCATCTATGACTAATAATCCACCTTCAGGTTATCATCCGAACCCCCTCTAGTATTAAGTTGCAAGCAACAGATTATTGCTTTACGAACTGCGTGTAAAGTAAGCAATACAATTGTTCTATGAACAAAGGATTGTTGTTTTCTCCCTAGTAGCAACATCACATCTAGTACCTTAGAGATTTCTGTCACTTCCCTAGATTACCAGAGGCAAGAACCCACTATCGAGCATAAATACTAACTCTTGGAGTTGCTAGCATCTACTTGGCCAAGATAGCTACTAACAACGGAAAGCATGCAAGATCACAAATAACAAAGACATGATAGAATCAATAATCAATCTGAAATAGCATCTCAATATCCATCGGATCCCCGCAAACACAACATGCAGAATTACAAATAGATGATCTTGATCATGAACGGAGCTCACAAAATCTAAACATGAAAGCACAAAGGAGGAGAACTAGCCATCTAGCTACTACATGGATCCGTAGGCCAAGGATGAACTACTCACGCATCACACCGGTGGCTTGCATGGTGATGAAGAAGGCCTCCAGGGTGAATTCCCCTCTCTGGCAGGGTGCCGGGAAGAGCTTCAGATCCCTCCCGATCTAGGGATGGAGATGACGGCGGCTAGAGACTCTTTTGTGGATTTTTGATCGGGTACTTAGGGTTTTCGTCCCGAGGGCAATATATAGGCGGAAGGGGAGGCCGAGGGGGTGCCGGAGGCGGCCACACCACCCCCTGGTGCGGGCCAGGCTAGGCCGCGCGGCTAGGTGGTGTGGTGGCCCCCTGGCCCCTCTCCGTCTCGTATTCTGGCATCTGATGACTTCCGGAAAAATAGGCACTTTGGCTTTGGTCCCGTCCAATTCCGAGAATATTCATTTTCTGACTTTCCTGGAACCAAAAACAGCAGAAAACGGGCAGCTAGCACTGTGTCTCTTGTTAATAGGTTAGTCCAAGAAATCGTATGAAAAGTACTCCAAAGTGTGGACAAAACACAAGATAGTGGATAAAACCAAGCATGGAACATCAAAAATTATAGATACATTTGCAATGTATCAAGGTCCTTATGATAGTTACATTTCTTGGTCTATTTGGGTTCCCAAGACCCTTGTCACTAACATGAGAGGAACCATTGAAAAATGGGTACCTAAAACCAAGAAGTAACTTTCTTGCAGGGCTATGCTTCCGGTGGTTCTAAATGGATACTCGATAGGGGGTGCACTAGTCATATGATCGGAAGCAAGGAGATCATCTCGGAGATGCGACCAAACCATGATCACATAATCGTCTCCTATGGTGACAAGTCAAAATCTGAGGTATTGGGTCTTGGCAAAGTTGTGGTTGCTCACAATATCTCTCTCATGGACGTCATGCTTGTTGAGACCCTCGGTTACAATTTACTTTCAGTTCATGCCCTTGGTAAGATGGGCTTTGCAGTTTTTATTAATGCTGATTTGGTGGTACTCTTGTGGAGCAAGTCTCTAAAGGACACTTTCATGGGATATATCGAAAATGACCTGTACGTGGTGGAATTTTCGGGGAAAACCACTACAGGCCTGATGTGTCTTTTCGGAAAGGCCGACGCGGGTTGGCTATGGCATCGCCGACTAGCCCACGTCAATATGAGAACTTTGCAAAGTCTCCACAAGGGTGGCCACATCCTTGGACTAAAAGAAAATGTTTTCTTTGCCAAAGATCGTGTTTGCAGGGCATGTGTTGAAGGAAAAATGCATGATTCTCCCCATCGAAGGAAGACCATTATTTCATCAAAGAGGATTTTGGAGCTCCTCCATGTGGATCTCTTTGGTCCTCCATCTCATGCAAGTCTCGGTGGGAATAAATATTGCCTTGTGATTGTTGACGATTACTCACGATACACATGGGTCTATTTCTTCAAGTTGAAGAGCGAGAATCAACAAACGGTCATCGACTTCACCAACGAGGTTCAACGTCAACACAATGTCCCTATATTGGCAATAAGAAGTGATAACGACTCCGAGTTCAAGAACTACACCTTACATGAATTCCTAAGTGAAGAGGGGATAAGGCATCAATATTCTGCTACGTACACCCCTCAACAAAATGGTGTTGCCGAGAGGAAGAACCGGACCTTAATGGATATGGAAAGATCTATGCTAGCTTAATTTAAGTCTCCTTATAACTTCTGGGCTAAAGCAATCTCTACCGCATTCCATTCATCCAACCGGCTCTATCTCCACAAAATCTTGGACAAGACTTTGTATGAAATACTTACTGGTAACAAGCCAAACATCTCCTACTTCCGGATATTTGGTTGTAAGTGTTTCTTTCTCATTAAAGGATTTCGTTTATCTAAATTTGAGTCTAGGGCTTTATAAGGCATTTTTGTTGGTTATGGTGTCAAATCCTATACTTATAGAGTCTACAATAAGCTCTCCAAAACTGTTGTAGAATCTTGTAGTGTGGTGTTCGAGGAAAATGATGGCTCTCATGCGGGGCAAGTTGATGTTTGTGATGCAAATGTTGAAATACCCCAAGATGCCATAAGAAGAATGGGCGTGGGATTTTTTCGCCCCATTGAGGAACCCCTTGTGGTGGATCGGGAAGGATAATGCTCTACTCATGTAGAGCCCTCATCGACACAAGCACAACATGCTCCAACCATTGGAGAAACTTCTACACCATTTCCACAAACTGCTGAAGATCATCAAGAAAATGTTCCAGAAAGATCCAGGCCGGATTATCTGGTGGACACCGGATTATCCGGCCAACCCACCTCAACTGGCAGAAATGATCAACCTGTTAAAGAAATTGCTGCAAGTCCTAGGCCGGATTATCCGGCCACTCTCCAGTTCGAGCAAGATCCAGTCTAGTATGCGAAGATGTTTCAGGTTCTCCCAGGCCGGATTATCCGGCCTCACCCTCGGCCGGATTATCTGGCCCTGAAATTCCTGAAGAACAACAGCCTCCTGTTATGGCTGTTGTCCAACATCAAGGGCAATATTCAACATCTCCTATTCCTGCTAATCAAGCTGAAGATCTAGGTCAAGCCAATGATTCCAACAAAGACTTAAATGATGAAGTTATTCCACCAAGAGAAAACAAGCTAATTGAACTTCGTCGCAAAGCTCGTGCGGATAGGAACCTCGAATTAAGGGGTCACACTCTTGACAAAGTTGTAGGTGATCTTCGGCGAAGGGTGTCCATGAGAAGGGAGTTAGCAAGTTTTGGTGAGCACCAAGCTCACATATCCATGGTGGAACCCAAGAAAATGTTTGAAGCTCTTGAAAGTCCGGACTGGGTTGTTGCTATGCATGAAGAGTTGAATAACTTTGAGCGCAACAAGATCTAGAAATTAGTAGAGAAGCCCAAGGATTGCCGCAATGTTATCGGCACAAAATGGATATTTAAGAATAAGCAAGATGAAAATGGCATTGTTGTAAGGAACAAGGCAAGACTCGTGGCACAAGGCTATTCACAAGTGGAGGGCATCGACTTCGAAGAGCCTTATGCTCATGTGGCTCGCCTTGAGTCCATTTGTATCCTTCTTGCTTATGCTGCTCATAACAATTTTAAATTACAACAAATGGATGTTAAGAGTGCTTTTCTTAATGGTCCTCTACATGAGTTGGTATATGTAAAGCAACCTCTGGGATTTGAGGATCCTAACTTTCCGAACCATGTCTACAAACTCGATAAGGCACTCTATGGCCTTAAACAAGCCCCACGTGCGTCGTATGAGCACCTTAAAGAGCTTTTGTTATACCGTGGCTTCGAAGTTGGGCAAATCGATCCCACTCTTTTTACTAAGAAGGTTAAGGGGGAGCTCTTCGTATGCCAACTATATGTAGACGACATTATCTTTGGCTCTACTAATAAAACTTTTAATGATGAATTTTCAAAGCTTATGACTGACAGGTTTGAGATGTCTATGATGGGGGAATTACGGTTCTTTCTTGGATTTGAAATCAAACAACTTAGAGAAGGAACCTTCATAAATCAAGAAAAATACATCCAAGACATGCTCAAGAGATTCAAGATGATGGATCTTAATGGCGTCGCCACTCCGATGCAAACAAAATGTCACCTTGAACTTAATCCCCATGGTAAAGATGTGGACCAAAAGGTATACTAGTCCATGATCGGCTCTCTTCTTTACCTCTACGCATCTAGACCCGATATTGTGTTGAGTGTAGGGGTGTGTGCAAGGTATCAAGTGGCTGCTAAAGAAATCCACTTAGTGGCGGTCAAGAGGATCTTTCGATATTTGGTTCATTCCCCTAATTTCGGTGTATGGTATCCCAAGGGCTCCAATTTCTCTCTATGTGGCTATACTGACTCAGATTGGGCTGGTGATAAGGATGATCGGAAATCAACTTCTGGAGCTTGTCAATTCTTGGGAAGGTCTCTAGTATGTTGGTCTTCTAAAAAGCAGAATTGTATATCTCTCTCCATCGCCGAAGTTGAATTTGTTGACGCTGCTAGTGCATGTACTCAGTTATTATGGATGAGGCAAACTTTAAAGGAATATGGTGTCAATTGTGACAAAGTACCTCTTTTATGCGATAATGGAAGTGCAATCAAAATTGCGTATAATCCGGTATAGCACACAAGGACAAAGCATATTGAGATTCGAAATCATTTTATTCGGGACCATGTTGCTCGAGGCGATATTGATCTATCTTTTGTGAGCACGAAGAACCAACTTGCTGAGATTTTCACGAAGCCACTTGATGAAGCAAGGTTTTGTTACTTGAGGAATGAGCTAAATATCGTTGATTCAAGGAGCTTGTCTTGATTACTCATGCACTCATCCTTACATCTCATCCTTATTTAGTCTAGGTGTGGGCATGGATATAGGGGAGTGTGGTCCTAATTTATTGGGCTAACCCTCCCCCCATAATGCCGAAATCAAGTCAAATCATTTCTCTTAATATCATTTTGTGATATGTGAGCTTATTGATGAGTATTGGTCATGAACCCAAGATATAACTTCGCGGTGTCATACCATGCACTCCAACAAGGTGGCCTCGGCCACCGCCCTCTTCCATGAGAAGAGTTGGATTTATGTGGATATTTTTTGGTTGTTTTTGCTTATCTCATGTTCTTATGGGAATCACACTCACTTTTGGCCTTTAGTTGATCTGATTCTTGCAATTTTGAGTGTGTAGTACCATATCAGTCTGATTCTCCTTTTTGGTGTCTCAATGCCAAAGGGGGAGAAGTAGTTCTATTAGGTCTCCGAGGATTTGCATGGGTAGGGCGCAAGCTTTTGCACTTTATCTATTCGTCGTTTTCTCGCTTGTGCCCATTTAGCGTTGAACTTTCTTTTGTGATTTGCTTTGTATGAGACTATGTGTTTGTGTGGCTCTGGATTTATCTCTTGGATTACTATTGATCTCTTGGATTACTCCTATGGATTCATCTATCATATTCTATCACATTGGATATCTATCTCAAGGAAGGCGTTTATAATGGTTATCACATTGGTTATACTGGCTATCTTGAGGACACCTCTCTCTCTGTGGTATGATTATGTTGTTTACATTCCAATGAAATAGACCTGTACCTATTTGTGTGCATTTGTATTCAAATGAAAAAATTTAGTATGCACACATTGAGGGGAGTCTCTTTCATGTATTTATTGTTGGTGGTCATGTGAGCTTCCTTGGAAATCCTAGTATTGTCATCTAACACCAAAAGGAGGAGATTGAAAGAATATTTCATGGATCCCTATGTTTTGTGTGTTAGATAACAATACAATGGAGTTTCTAATATGCACTAAGTGTTGCAGGAAAGTTTTTGGATGTTTGGGGGCCGGATTATCCGCCCCCATCATGGGCTAGATAATCCGGCCTGACCATCTTGGCCAGGGCTGGCCGTGCGCGTGCTTCTGTCTAGGGGCGGATTTTCCCCTGGACAGTCCGGTTCTAGGGCGTATTTTCTCCCTGGACCGGATAATCCGACCTTCCTTTAGGGCCGGATAATCCGGCCCTAGGAAATTTGCCTAAGAGAGCGTCTGCGCGTGCTTCTGTCTGGGGGCGGATTTCCCCCTAGACAATCCGTAGCTGGGGCGGATTTTCCCCAGCCGGATAATCCGGCCCTCCTCTAGGGCTGAATAATCCGATCCCTAGGAGAAGATGCTAAGGACCTCTGTGCGCGTGCTTCTATTCGAGGGCGGATTATTTGCCGGATAATCCGAGTCTGGGGCGGATATTCCTCATGCCGGATAATCCAGCCCCCAAAGGTTCCAACGGCTCAGTTGGGACAGGGGGTATAAAAGCCCCTTCATCCCCTTCGGTCAGAACTCTTAATTCATTCGAAAAAGATCAGATCTGTTGCAAGAGCTCTCCCCCGAGTTCTCCCACTTCATCCACCCAAAGGCTTCGATCTTTGGGGGCATTGAAGGAGGAGACATTACGGATCATCATCATGAATCAAGTGCATCAACTCCTCTCCATTCACTTGGAGAAATCCCCGATCTAGTATTCTCGTTAATATCTAGATCTTGTGTTTTGTTATTGATAACTTGTTCTTGTGGCAGCTTGTTGTCATTATGGGAACCCCTAATTCGGTTGTGGAGTTGTGCCCCGCTAGTTGTGTAAAGGCGTCGGTTCCCACCTCGAAGGGTTCCTATAGTGGAAAGGTGGATCAGGCTTTTGGTGGCGGGATCCATTGGAGAACAGGGTGAGGCCTATTGTGGCGTGGTGGTCTTAGTACCGCCCATCCCTCCAACGCAGATGTACTTCCCTTAACAAGGAATGAACTGCGGTAAAACAAAGCATGTGTCTCCCGCGTGCTTCATCACGGTTTCCTCGTTCCTCACTTTACTCGCCTTTACTCGCTAGTAATTAGGTTTGTATATAGGGAAATTCTACATAGTAGTATATCTAGAGAATTTACCTTCTGTGTCAAGCCTAAAATTGAAAAATAATTAAAATTGGAAGTAGCACCTATTCACCCCCCTCCCCCTCTAGGTGCCCATACGATCCATTTCAGCTTGGTTCGGAAGGAAGAGGAAGTTCATCCTTGATCGACATGCATGAGTTTGATATTTTATCTTTATTTTCGTCCATGTATGAATTATGTATGTCTTCCTTTTGCGTTTGTGGGACAGAGGACAAAGAGTGGTAACATGTGACCCTTAATTTACAGTGGGTATTTGTGTCCTAGTATTTTTAAACATGTTAGAAGAAAAAAAAGACCAATAGGCCAGACCGATGCGGTTGGGGGGCAGCGACACGACCATCGTGGACCTGGGCCGGGCTCCTGTGCTCCCTGCCCCGCAAACGGACCAAAACGGTCAAAAGGGTTATCCGATTTGCAGTGGATCGTTGGAGTTGCCCTGAATGCTCCGAAACGGACTGATCCCTGTTGTGGGATATATTCGGACATCCTTGATTTATTTGCGGGTCTACATTGGAGTTTCCTGGGTCTCCATTGGAGTTGTCTAAGTTCGAGTAACAGAGCCTTAGAGATAAGGCCTGATCAGTTGACTATAAGGATTAAAATACTATTCTTTTGTTTAGTTGGATGCGTGATAAGATGAGAAAAAAGAGATGGACTCTTAATTAACAGCCAGCTACAGCACGTGCTACTAGGCACCTTGTGTAAGGATGGCAATGGGCAGGGTATGGGCATGGTAGAGCAATACCACACCCATACCCGTGTAGTCAATGGTTACAAAAGTTTACCCATACTCGTACCCGTGGGTATAAAACTTTACTCATACCCATACCCATTGGGTACCCGGTGGGTAGATCCAATAGTACACAAGTTATGCAAAATTTTATATTCAACAATAACATATATTTGAAAAAAAACGAATTATATCTACTTAATAATAGGTAGACGAGTACATGAAAGTATCGAAGTTTAGAATTCACAATCGTATGTCCCTATGCTTCTTGGCAGCATAGGTCGACACTCCACGTGTAAGTTTGACATGTCAGTTTAAACGGGCAGGGTATGGGTATACCCATGGGTACAAGTCTATACCCATGCCCATACCCGTAACTTAACGGGTATAGTATAGGTATTACCCGTGGGTATAAAAGTGTGCCCATACCCTACCCATGCGGGTACGGTACCCGCGGGTACCCGTATCCATGGATAAAATTGCCATCCTTAACCTTGTGAGTACGTGAAGTGGGCCATGTATTAATAAAATTGCACCATCTTATATCTATTTATTGTATGTGTTGCTATTAAGTTGACTCTAAGGCTGGTCATAGTGGGGAGTAACTTAGAGTTGTAACATGCATATATTTATTAGCTCCATAGTGAAAAATAACATAGGTATGGTATCATGCAAAGTCTCATTTATTGCAATGTACACTCATTTTGTCTTGAAATGTGTGATTTATGGTAACGTAGCTAATTACCATAAGGCTCTCTCTTATCATTTAATTGGATGTCATATCATCTAAATGCTTAGTTGGCAATACATGCACATGTTACTACTCAAGTTACTCCCACTATGACTAACTTAAGAGCAAGGACAATAGTATAGCCAGCTGTTGGCTATAAGCCAAGTGCCATGTCATCTATAGTCAATTTAGAGCTAGCATGTACAATAATAAGCTACAAAAATTTATACTTTAGCACTACCTGATCCACCTTTCACCCTCTCAAAGTGCCTAGGAGCATGTGCTCGAGCTGGCTCTTGCATAAGAGTCTATTTTTCTTCTCTCTCCTCTTCTTTCTCTTCCAACTAGCCAAGAAAATAGTATTTTAATCTTTATAGCCAGCTGACTATGACTTATTGTACTTGCTCAGTGATGTGACAACCCCATATAGCTAGCAGTGGAATTTA
Source organism: Avena eriantha (assembly GCA_910589775.1). Classification (NCBI taxonomy): domain Eukaryota; kingdom Viridiplantae; phylum Streptophyta; class Magnoliopsida; order Poales; family Poaceae; genus Avena; species Avena eriantha. The sequence continues at coordinate 142,848,978 of OU342744.1, read as the reverse complement.
CTATTGAACTTCTCTTATGACAGGGGTCGAGGACATTACGTAGGGCTGCAGAAGCGGGGCCCGCTTTGGCCCGCAAAACCACCATGCCAGTACAAATCGTACTACAGCACTCCATCCCACTTTTAATCAAAATGTAGTAATGTCATTACGGTGATCAACGGCCTGAACGTACGGTTTGCGGCGAACTAGCGCTCGATCTGGCAAAAGCTGAGCTACAGATTTCCTTCGCGTGAAAGAGAGGGTCGTCATCTTCCCACGGGCTCGCGTGCGCGACAGAGCAACACACCCAACACATTTAAGCACGTCACACAATTATTCAGCCATCCAGTTTCCTTCGCGTGGAGTAGAATCAAAGATCGAACGAAGATTTCCTCCAAACGGTCTACGTGCACAAGGCTTTACTTATGAGAACCAGTGGCAGTTCCTTTACATCAGAGGCGCCTTACGATCATCGATGATCATCGACACGTGCTGGCGTAGCTACATAATGGCCGTACAACAAACAACCCAACAAAACCCAGAGCCTTGCTGACAATGGTCGAACACACCACAAGTGTCTGTCGCTGAATTACCGTGACAGCCTAGAGCAGAGCCATGATTCTTGGAGCCTAAACTTGAGCTTACCACTGCGATGCTATATGATTCTTGCTTCCACAAGCAAGAAAGTATTATAGGACTCGCAGATGGAGGCTGGGATATCCAGCCTTGCTCTTGTATTTCTCAAACAGTTCTTGCAAGGCACCCACGAATTGTCCGTGTACTTCGTTGATCTGTCGACAGCCGGAAACTTGCTTTTAGTAAACTCCTCGACAAATAAAGCAATATGCAAGGATGCTTTTCTGGGTAATGAGATGGTAACACAAGTAATACTTCTGTGCCAGTGTTAGGGAAGTCATTTCGTTTAACGCTTCCGATGGAAGAAGTGCGGGTTTTCTGTCCAAGGTGAGGTGTATATGCAGATGTGAACTACTACCTCCGTTCCACAATATAACCCTTTTTAGGAAGCTAAAACAGTTTGCCGAAAAGGCTTTTATTGCGGAACAGAGAGAGTATTTGGTAGTCCTATAACATATATTTTCTCTACTAGTTATTCTATTGATTGGAAAAAAATTCATCATGGGTATTCACCTCATCAATGGTAGGCAGAGGATTTTTCTTCAGCTCGATGGGTCTACCAACAACCACATGCAAAGATGTCGACAAAGGGATTGGTGTCCTGCATTCAGATGTGCCAGTAGGCGATGAGAACCATTTAACCAATACTATAACAAATATTTAAAAATAAACATATCAATGTGTAAGTTAATTATCTTGTCGAATAGAAAGGATATGCAGGAGATTACCCGTATCTTCCCCAGAAGATAATAGGGGTAAATTTAAGCAATCGAGCAATGTGGACAAACAATTTGCCTCCTGGTCTCCACCACCTGTAGGCCTTGCTCTGACCAGAGACAATAGATAATCAGAAATCGTAATCCATAGCTTCCTTGTGCTTGTGGCATATGCTTTAAGTTCGGAAACTCGACTCCCTTTAGTGTGCTTTCAACATTTACAGTTGAAGCAATCAAATGTCACATATCACAAACAAAAACAATCTCTCTACCTGTCCGAAGCAGAAGACAGGGACTAAAGGGCAGCCAGATTGCATAGCTATCTTGACAAACCCTTTTCTTGATTTAAGGAAAGCGACCTGCAAAACACGGAAGGATTGGATCTCCAGGTATAACTTAGTAAGAGTGATAAATAAGATAATATGACTCGAAAGTCAATGCTGCTCGTGTAAGAATGATACACGGCAGAAAGTCATTGATAAGCACAAACCTCTGAGTCATGGTCCATGTGAAGAATCTCCTGTATGCCTCCGGGCACTACGACGCAGCTATAACCAGCTGCAAGGTAGGAGTAGAAATTCTTCCTTGTTGCAGCGATCAGCCCTAGCCATGTCCAAATTTGCCTCAGGAATGGGGTGTAGAACACCTAACACAAACGAGCCATGGACATATTTAAGAAACTGAAGAACTGTTCTGCAGGGAAAATTCAGTGGCCTTACCGCGCTGCTCGCGAGGACTTTGAGTTTGGGCAGAGGCATGAACCCGACATGATCAGCAAGAGCTGCACAGCCTATGGGTAGCACAGAATGTGGCTCGTAGCCGAACACTGCAAAAATATCGCATACCAATAATCAGTAGAGCACAGACTCTGTTATTTCCTAACTCTGTTTTGCCCCCTTTAGATATGTCAGCGAGAAAAAGGCGGTCGGATCGTCACGTACATGCACACCCAATTAGCCCAGGGAATCTAGTCGAGAGCTAGATATGATGACCAAAGCATCCGTAAACGGAAACAGAATTAGGGGGAACTCACCGTAAGCCCTGGTGGGATCGAAGGCCTTGTAGTCCTCCACATGCAGGCTAATCGGGAAATACACCATCGCGTACCTGCATATGAACCTGCACGCCGGCAACCCTACAATTCATCATCCAGGAAGTATACTGAAGAAGGAAGAGGGGGGAAGAGGGGAGCGAACCTGCCAATTTTGCGGCCCCATTTGTCCTCGTCGTTGAGGGGGATGACCATGAAGATGAGCTGCAATGCCACCACCCTGCATCAAGACGAGGATGACGCAAATCAGACATAACTCGGCCGTGTGCATCTCTGGGTGAGAGGGACATGCGCAGAAGAGGGAAATAACTACTCTAGAAGAAATGCGGTTTTGCTTCGTGGGAAGAAAAGGTACGCTTTGAGCAATTGAAAAGGTAAGCAATGGGGGGAAAAGATAGGATTCGGATGGGGACGGGACGCACAGTGCGGCAACGCGGAGCGGGAAGAGGAAGAGGGAGGCGAGGATGAGGAGGACGTTGAAGTGGATGCCCCCCAGCCAGAGCGCCATGGCCGCTATGGTCCGCGGCAGCGAGTAGTTGGTGCCCCGGAACATCATCGCCTCGCCGTCGGCGGGCCTCTCCTCCTCCCCCGCCAGCGCCGCGTCGCTCAGCGTGCCATTCGCGCCCATGTCGCGGAGGCTGGAGGAGGGGAATCAGCGGGAGGAGGCCCGGGGGATGGGGTAGGGAGGAAGATGAAGGTCCCGGTCGGGTTCGGGTCTCCGCCGCTTCCCGCGCCGTGGGCGGGTAGGTGTTTGTGTTTCTTCCTCGCTCACGCTGGCTCCGCGGCAGAAGCGGGCGGATCCGTCCCGCAAGATGCCAAGGTGCTTCCCGACTGTTTTTTTGTTGGTGGCGCGTCGGCCGTGGGCCGTCGGATGTGCGGTGCTTCGGACGGGCCACACCGCCTTTTAAAGGCGATTCTAGTTCTCGTTGCTGCTGCCTTGTGTCGTGTTGTTCGTCTGTCGTGTGCGCGTCGCATGCACGCGCCGACGTGGCTGCTCGCGTCCAGCCGCGCGGCGCCGCGCTACAGCGCTCGTGCCTTCTAGCAATTTTTTCGCAGAGGTCGTCTTTGCTCGTCACAGGAAGTCGGACGTCGAGCCCTGACGACATCCGGCATCATCTTCTCACCGGCTTTTAAAATAAATGACTAAATTTATATGTATCAACTTAAAACTTGTCTAGATAGATGCGAATCTAAATAGACTCAAGTTAGTATATATTGGTGGAAGTGAGTGAGTTGTTCTAAAATTTAGCCTAATTACAAGTTGGTCTCAGGTTTGGTTGAATTATAGATCCGCCACCGATTATATTACCTAAACGCATGGCGTTTGACGCCGGCTCTCTTGTCGCAAGTGCGGTGATATTTGCGTCGCAAGGCGCGTCTACTGAGCACATAGAACGCAAAGGAGCTGATCCATCAGTAGATCACGTAGGAAACAAAGGCTTTGATAGATCAATGGAGCACAAGACACAAAGACGTTGATTCGATCGTTGATGCTCTGGGAAAAGAGGTCGAGACGTTTGGGTTGAAACCGCTAAGGTCGCTCTCTCCGAACTCGGGATAGAACCCAGTCCTCGAGAGCGGTGTCGCACCTCTGTGGAAGTAGCTCGACGTCAATGGCGAACCATGTTGGGTTCGCAGCATAGAAAACAAAAATATTCCTGCGATATGAACAACTAAGCACCAAGATCTATCTACCTAGTACAATCAACGGGTCGACATACATTCATAGAGAACTTACCCTCGAAGATCGACAAAGTGTTACGAGATTTGTTCTCGTGGATAGTGTAGTTGTTCACTTGCCGATCTCAAGATCGTGTTGGAGTCCAGACCACAAAGCAGCAGTGCATCCGTTATCGCACACACGTCTGGTACCCGACAACCTCCGACTCCTCGCTAGCAAAGCAACGGAAGCATCAAATTCTTTCAGAGAAACCACCGAGAAGATGTACTCTGTTAGTCCGAAATCAAGGGGATAATCTAGAGGGGAGAGAGATCCTTCACGAGGAGGTACATGAATGGAGGAGGAGGAGGCCTTTTATAAGGGTAGTGGACAGCCCTCTCCCTGTAGGGGTTCACGCATGAAAACCATAAATTTCTCTACGCTAATAACCCTAATGTTAGGACATATCTATTAGTAATGCAGTAACGGGAGGGGCTTTTCTCGAACATATCCTTGAAGATCGAAAAATGTTGTCAACGCTCGAGAGAGCATGGTTGATGTAGACGAACCGAAGCCGACCTTGGGGTTGTGTTGAAGTCTTGGTGGCTCCTGCGGATCCAACGACTTCTAGTGCCCCAAGTGTTGCTCCTCGCAGGGAGTTACACACGTCCGATGCCTAACGACGACTCCTGCTCCTCTAATCCAGCAGCAGTTGTGAAAGTAGAGCTTCTGGATCCGAATCCCGCAGCGCGATGGCGCTCCGCGGTGATGAAGACTCCTGCTCGTACGATCCAGATTTGGGACCACGGTCACGGGAGAGAGAGAGAGAGAATCAACAGGAGGTCTCCCCAAAAGAGAGGAAACCTTTTATTGATTATTGTGTATTTAATTTGTCAAAATACCTCTCTTTATATAGGGGAAACCCCCATATAGGCAATTGCCTTAGCCATGTGGGACTAAACAAAGTAGAGGGAAAAGGGGGGCTTGGCCGCCGCCGGCCAAGGCCCAAGTGGGCCCCATGTGGAGTTCCTTGGCCCAGCCAGCCACCCCCTCCTCCTTCCTCCCTTTAGTCTTTCCCTCGTGGGCCTTTTCCCTCTGGATTTTAGCCCAATTAGATATTTGACCTTTTTTAATTCTTTTTTTTATTGAATAAATATAAATGAATGATTAAATCAATATTCAACCTTCACTTATATATTATTCAATTCCCATGGCTATGGAACTCTTTCCACCCCACTCCGGACATCCTCCGAACTTACCGAAACCCTTCCGGTTTTCTCTCTCTTTTCTTCGGTGATTCTATCGATACCAAAACACTCTCTGAGAATCATCAAGCCCTTAAGCGTGATACCCCACGGTTCGGGAACACTTTAGACATGGTCGGGACCTTCCCACACCAATGATCATCAGAGGGACCTGGATGGCCATGTTGATCCATGTGCATTCCATGAATCTTTCGTCGTTGAACCATGAACGTCGTGTCATATTCCTTTTGTCTCTCAATACTTGCATTGCCTGAGATCTAATCATTGACATCATTATGTCGCGTTCAATCTTGTTACCAACAAATGTTATTTGACTCGTTCTAACAAGTGATATCCCCGTGATCAAATCACAGGATGCGCAGCTATTGATATAGCTTCTTCGAGTGGGCCCTCGAGTATCTTTTCCGTCACGCGGATGAACAAATCTCGCTCTTGACGCATAATGCCTCTACATATTCCTCTGAATACCTGAACACATCTTTATGATCACCGTATCACCAGATGACATTTGATGCTATCAAAGTATCCTCGGGTGACAGTGATTGATATGGTCTCACGGTCTAAGAAATAGGACACTAGGTCTTTTCTAATCATCATAACTTGAACTTCGTGACATGATCGGGTCGTGATGCTTAGGTTGGGTATAGCTCATCAGCTCATTCTCGCAATGAGGTGACTCCATTATCAACTGGCATAAATACCACATGATCAGGAAACCTTGATCATCCATTGACCAATGAACCAGTGACTAGAGCTTCACCGGGAACTCTTGGTTGTTTATATATCACACGTGTATTGATGTTTCCTTTCAATACAGTTATAGCATGATATAAAATTTAATCATAAACTTCATGAAATATGATAATAATCCATATTATTATTTGTCTCTAGGGCATATTTCCAACACTCCCATGGACGGCGGCCAAGATGGGTTCCCCACCTCTCCCACATTGATGTGGGTGGATGCTCCACTGACATAAACAAACCTCCACTCAAAAAACCACTCACATGCATTAATTTTTCACCAAAATTAATGTATCTCTTATTTAATAAAACTATTTTATTTATTTTATTTAGAATTTTGTTAATTACTTTAATTAACAAACATTTGAATAAACCCCCTTACAATACTTCGATATTACATCTGAAACCATTTTTAGCAATTTGACCCGAAACAATTTTGGCGTCCATCAAAAAATTCTAGTGTTTTCCAATTCTTTCTCTAGTATTATATTTGCTCTACTTGGTGTCGGTAAACCTTAAGTGTGTCACCCTACGGTTCGTGAATAATGTAGACATGATCGAGACCCCTCTCTGATCAATAATCAGTAGCGGGACCTAGAGATCCGTACTGACTCCCACACATTCAACGATGACTTCTATGATCGTGAGAATCTTTAATATCATAACTAAATCCCTTTGTCTCGCGATATATTACATGTCCGAGATTCGATCATTGGTATCCCCATACCTAGTTTGATCTCGTTACCGACAAGTACTCTTTTCTCGTTCCCGTGATATAATATTCTTAGTGATCTTATCACTTGCTTGCAAGCTATATCAATGCGATATCACTGAGAGGGCTCTGAGTATATATATCCATCATCGGGATGGACAAATCCCACTCTTGATCCATTAGCCTCAACATAACACTTTCAGAGTACCCAAACCCAACTTTATAGTCATCTTATTATGGTGTGACGTTTGATGTTATCAAAGTACTTTTCCGATGTTAGAAATTAACATGATCTCATGGTCTAAGGATTAGGGTTACTTCGCATGATGTTATAGTAATATAAATATAATGACTTTGATCGTATTACTATACTTTGGGTGAATGTTCATCAAATTATTACACCAATGTTGTGACCTCATTATTAAAAACACACAATGTCCATGATCAGCAAACCTTGACCATCTTGTTAATCAACAAGCTAGTTTATATGAGAGGCATAACTAGGAACTCTATGTGACGAGGGTTAAACTCATCAATGCCCTTGGGTTTTGGAGAAGGAGGAAGCGCTGGAGGCATCAATCGGCTAGCAAATAAGCACATAGGGACACAATGTTTACCCAGGTTCAAGACTCGTAGAGGTCCCTACTCCTGCTTGTTTGCTCTTGGAATTATCGAGGGAGTCGAAAGTTACAGGGGGTGCGCAGATGCAATCTGGCGAGGTTGTGGAAACTAGTGTTGTAATTGTCCTCCTTGCCGCCCCTCCTAGCCTTTATATAGATAGGCTAGGTCTCAGGTAGCAGATCGAGTCGGTTACAAGTTAGGGTTCACCCATTTAAACTTTCTATCTTAAGCTTTGCCTTGTGCCGCAAGCATTCGGAGTCTCCATAGGTCACCTGAATCCTAGATTGGGCCCTGGTAACGCCGTGGGCTTCTGCCAGATCAGGTCGTATGTACCAAACTCGAGTACCTGTAAGGTATGCCCATGTTAGTAGCCCCCGAGTGTCCAGTGAAATCGCAGATTTGAGTGGAGACTTTATGAAGTCTTTCGAGTGCGTATCTGAGCATATTTTTGAGTGCTTTGTTTTGCATCATAGGGATTGTTGATATACGTACCTGATTTATCCGATGTATCAGGATCAGTTAACTGCCTTAGGGCAAAACAACGCAATCTACTCAAACTCGAGTCTCTGGACTCGAATTCAGAAAAGTGCTGGTGTAATTCGACTCAGGCCGCGAAGGTCTTACAGGAGTCGAATCCCAGTGTGTAAGTGTGAGCACTCGACGCGTCCATCAAGGCTTATTCATCATACCTGCAGGTACAAATTATTTCTGGTGGAGCGCAGCAGATGCGTTGCTAGGCCTTATCCAGGTCTTATCTTCATGCTGTAAGCGCGGCATCTGAATTTTGTCATCGCGGAGATGATTCGGGTGACCCAGGAGACGCAGTCTCTTTGAAGGGAAAATATGAGGCGGAGTCGCCATAGCATTCGAGTGTGGATGTTACAAACACACGGTGTAACGTATAAGAAAAAAATCATAGGGTGTGCGGCCAGCCCTCCCTATGGGAGTAGCCCCCGAGTGCCTATTCGAGTCGTAGACTCGAGTAGGGACTATAAGTATTTTGCGACTACTGTCGTCTTTTGCTTGTTTCAGTCGAATGTGCTTTCAGCGCTCCCTGTAGGAGTAATCCGAAGTCCACAATCGAATTCTAAATTCGAGTGAAGGGTTTTTCATGATGCTTGGATGTCTTCACAAATTTCTTCGGGTGCGCGGCCAGCGCTCCTGTTAGGAGTAGCCCACGAGTGCTAGGTTGAGTCGAAGACTCGAGTAAGGACAAAATTAGTCAAAATGTGCTCCTGCTGGAGTTGATGACATCCGTGCTGACGATGAGATGACCTCAATTGCCCGCATGAGCGGCTTTGGGGGGCATGATGACTCCCATTTTCTAACTTGGACTTGACCAGGCGTTGCTGGCACGTGGTTGACATGGGAGCTTCTTCTTCTTCAGTTCCCCGGCAATGGCGCCAGAAAATAGCTTGATGTCTACGCACTTCTATTCTTGTAGACAGTTGTTGGGCCTCCAAGTGCAGAGGTTTGTAGAAGAGCAACAAGTTTTCCCTTAAGTGGATCACCCAAGGATTATCGAACTGAGGGAGGAAATGGTCAAAGGTATCCCCTCTCAAGCAACCTTGCAATCAAGATACAAGAAGTCTCTTGTGTCCCCAACACACCCAATACACTTGTCAGGTGTATAGGTGCACTAGTTCGGCGAAGAGATAGTGAAATACAAGTGGTATGGATAATTATAAGTGGTAACGATGCCAGAAAATAGCTTGATGGCGTGGAAGAGACTAAAGGAAAACTGAAATAAAGATGGAAGCAAACAAACATGTAACAGATCAAATTGCAAATGGTGTTTCAATGCTTAGAAAGAAAGCCTAGGGATCATACTTTTACTAGTGAACACTCTCATATAAATATCTTGTCTTTATGATACTACTCTAAACTACTCTCCGGTTGGACACTCTAATCCATGGTAGGCTATAACAGCACTCCTCAAAGTTCGCTTTTCCCATCTAGGTAACCCCACCCTGTCACCTTGAGGTCTAGATGGTTCCAACAAACACCACAATTTCATAGAGACATCCAACTCCAACTATAACTCATAACAAGTATTTGTAATCTCTAGCCTAAGTGCCACCATGGTGTGCACACTGTCACTTTCACACACATGGGGAGAGCAGAGATCTATTAAAGCACTTGAGTAGCAAAGTAGATCTACTTGATTACAAAGCTCATGATCAGAATGATCATGCATACAGAGAGAGATGAACACATAGCTACATGTAGAACCCTTAGCCTCGAGAGAGAACTACTCCCTCCTTATCATGGGAGTTAGCAACAGCGATGGAGATGGTGGTGGAGATGGTGAAGATGGTGAAGAGGTGGCGGCGGCGGCGCCGGCGGAGGCGCGGAGGACTCCTTCCCCTTCGCCGGTATAACAGGGGAGCACCGCCCCTTAGCACCCTTCCTTCATGGCTTCTTGGGAGCCCTTCCCCATGGAGATGGGATCCATGGGGGAGGCAAAAACGTGGCTTTGGTGGCTACAAATTCGTGGGTGGAGGTGTCTCCCACGAATTAGGTTTCCTCCTTTTATATAGCTTCTCGGAATCCCGTCACCCCATCTTGGGCTGCAGTAAATTGGCTCTATCGGGCCCGTCCAGATTCGGAATCAGGTAAATTTTATGTGCAGAATGTTTGTCACGAAATGTCCAACAACTTTTTAGTGAAGAGTTTTCCGTTTGATGCCGTCTTCAACCTGAAACGTGACCATCTTTAAAAAGAGTTCCAAGACAGATTTCTGGAAAATCCCAATTTGACTCCAACAAGGTTTCCACTTGTATTCTTGGTAATTCCTACACATCAAAGTGTAAAACAAGAACATCGTGCACTTTTGCAACTATTAGTAGGTTAGTCCAAATAAATCATAAACTTTATATAAAGAGGAGTATCAAAAGCATATTATTAGCATAAAACCATCAAAAATTATAGATACGTTACGGACGTATCAGGCGTGCGTAATCTTCTAGTTTAACTATGTCTCCTCGATTTTCGCGCGTAATGGGCGGAGTGGCACGACGGTTCGTGGGTTATCCTTGCCATGCGTCGATCTCGATGTGTGCCACGCGTCGGGTTAGTTTTCTCCTTACCATTGGATTACATCTGCTATGAGGTTAAGTATGGTTTCACCGTGCGGTAAATTCCCCTCATCTTCTTCTCGCTCGCGTACTTCTACCATTGCTGCTCCATTACTCACATATCCTTCGTGGCACTGGACCAACTTCGTACCTTCCCCAGCTACTTCCTGCGCTCACATCGCCAGCGCAAGATGGGCAAGAAAAAGGGAGGTTTCGCTGCTAGATCTGCGGTTGTTGCCGTTGCAGCTAAAAAGAAGGGTGCCGCCACTATGGGCATCAGCGCCACCAGAGCTGGGAAGAAGAAGGGCACAGGGACTCGCGTCACCAATGGGTCATGGTGCCCCTCCATCATCAAGCCGTCGGAGTTGTTCACCCAGCGCTAGGACGGGGCGCTCTCTACCGCAGAGGATGACTCGCGTGTTCCCGGCGTCAAGGTAATCCCTAGTCCTCCTGCGGGTTTTCGAGTGATGTTCCTTGCATTCGTCATTTGCGGTCTTTCTCTCCCCCTGCATCCGTTTGTTAGGGGTCTCCTTTGCTTCTATGGGCTCCAGCTTCACCAGTTGACCCCAAATTCTATCCTCCACATCACCTGCTTCATTACACTTTGCGAGTGCTGGCTCGGAATCGAGCCACACTTCGGCCTCTTCAAGAAGCTCAACGTCAATCGGTGTCGGGTTCTATAGTCTACGACATAGGAGACTGCGGGATCCATGTCAATTCCAACGTCACCTACTTCGCCATCAAGCTCACTGCGACTCTCCAAGGATGGAGGGAGAAGTGGTTCTACATCCACGACTAGAAAGCTGATGGAGAGCACTTCGGACTCACACCCTTCGATCCAGCGGCGCCCTGAAAGCGGAGGAAGTCCTGGAAGAACGTTGTGATGCCCGCCGAAGTGGAGGAAACGGAGAATCTGTATCAGCGTGTCTGCGACCTTGAAAACCGCATAGGCAAATAAGTAGGTGGCACAGAGCTCATTCGCACTTGGATGCGTCGCCGTGTGCAACCTCTGCAGGCCAGGGTACACCCAATGTTCCGCTGGACTAGTACTTGTGATGTCACTTGTATCTCTGCAGAGGGCATATCTACTGGCGAGGTAGATAGGAGGTTTCGACTGCTGACTAAGTACACCACCAAGGAGGATCTCCCGCGTGACTCAGTCGTGCCTCCATTCTATCCTAGCAATCCTCCACCTGAGGTGGATTTCTCTTTGAAGTTTCTTCATTTTTCAATTGCTTGTAGGTACTTTGTTTGATATACTGATGTTTCTTCTGTTGTTAGGACTGGGCCATGGCCGCCAACTTGCCTCCTTGACCGGAAGGAATTATTCCTTGCGAGGTGGAAGAAGAGGACGAGTCGGGCTCCACCGTCCCGGTTGAGGAGGAGCAGGAAGCCCCCGAGTCCAGTGATCACATGACTCGCAAGTGTTCCCATAGTGAGGAATCGGATGCCTCCTCGCCGTCGATGCCGGAGGGTCCTCCTGCTGATCCAGAGGAGCCAATCCCCGCCATACCTGTACGCGTCGTGGCTCCTCCCTCTCGGAAGAAGTTGTGGTTACCGAAGGAGTTGTCGGGAGATTCCTTTGACCTCGACAAATTTGACGGGTAAGTTTTATATCCTTGGGGGTTCGTCTGATATTTCCCAAAGTCTTCTCCTTCTAATTTAGTGTTGATTTGGATATTCAAACGGTGTCGTTGTCCTCCGATGACTGCCAGTTTGTTAAGGAGTATGGAGTCGCAGACTCTAGAGATGAAGAAGTTGCGGCAAAATCTCCTTCTCCTCCGGTGGCGGCCCACTCCGGCGCCAATTCTTTGAGTTCCCCCCATACTGGGGGCACCAGATGGTTGCACGGATGCCCACTCGACAGGAACCTTCGGAGTCCCTAGAGGAGCATGTAAGTGTCTTTTTGCCGCTGGCATTCGATTTTTGATTGATGTTCATGCTGATCCTTCTTTTATTTTGGTGTGGCCTATTTTGAAGAATTCTGCTCGCCTCGCCGAACATATTATGTCCTTGGGTCGGACGCATGCCATGCTAGACAATCTCCACCGTGCAGTCGAAGGTTTGTGTTAAACTTGTCTCTTCGCTCTTCTTGTGTAGAGGCTTGTACTCATGTGTTGTCGTGTTTTGCCCTTTGTAGGTGAGCATAATGAGCTTCCCCGTCGCATCACTTCCCTTGATAAGGGACTTGCCACAGCGGAGAAGAAATGCACTTAGGCAGTCATGGTTCTAGAGGAGTCGCAAAAGCGCGAGGAAGATCTGCATTCTTCCACCTCTGAGAGGGAAAAGTTGTTCGCATAACAACTTTTCTCTATCGCGAAAGCGCTCTCAAGTATTATGCTGCTTTGCTTTGCATTTTCCCCTATTTTCATATTCATGCTGTTGTGCTGATACGTGCGTTTTTAGATGTTGCCGGTGTGAGCTTCGACACCCAAGCCTTGATCCGCGCGGATGCCTTGGCTGGCGTCATGGCTGCAGTCGAAGACCGCAACGCCTCCCTCAAGGATAGGCTTGGGAAAGCCAAGGGTGTGCTGAGCCGCCTCCGAGAGGATATGGTTCCCAAGTCCAGCTTAATCGACAATCTTGATGGCTTGGTGGAATCGTTCGCTAAAGGCACCCCAATGGACTTCAAGAATGCGCAGCGGTCTGTCGGCGCCACAATGGAACTCGCGATGGCGCAAGCCCATGGTGTGGAGCTGGACCCCAGCGCAATCTCGGAGGCGATGCCTGTCGACGCAGATGGCCAGCAGGTTGTATTTGCTCCCTTCACCGGTAGTTGCAATAAGTATGGGCACCAACTCATTGATAGAGTCGCAAAATATTCTGTGGAGCTGTGGCGAGCGAAGGCTGCAGCAAGCAAAGGCTGCGGCGTCTGGGGCTACCATTGGAAAGTCTGTGGCATCAGAGATTGCCACGGATTCGAGGAAGCCCCCGAAGTTGAAGAAGCAGATCGTGCCTTAGCTGCCATTTGTAATAGTTTAGCTTTCCTTTTGTTGAACAATGTTTTGTGGGGGTACCCCTGTTGATACTTTGCTGAATTTCAATGCACTTCGCCCTTTTTATGAATGTGTAATTGGTCTTTTTTGCCTCTTGTTTGGATGTAATAGGGTCCTTCGAGTGGTCCTCCTGACTCTCCTCCCACTGATGAAACTGCGGCGCGACCGTGTTCAAAGGTGGAGGAGTTGTCGCTGCTTGCGTGACTGCGTGATCGTATAAAGCAGTTGGAGCAAGAGCTGCCCATTATCCGCGGTAACGCGGATGTGTGGAAGTAGAAGGCTGAGAAGACCACTACTCGCGAGAAGTATCTCCTAGATGAAGTTACGCAATTGAACGAGCAATTCAAATGTTAGCTCTCTGTCTTCTTATCCTTTTCATTAGCCATTCACGACGATGCCCTATCTTATGCTTTGGTCTTGCTTTTGTAGTTGTTAGTGATCGTCACCCGTAGGATGAGAGGGACCGGGTTGCCATTTGCATGAATGACTTAACCCAGGAGCAGCTGCAGGCTAGTGGGTACTTCTGGGTGGACCACGATCGTGTTGTCGCGTTGGTGACATTGCAGGATCGTGCGTCGCGGGTGCTTCAGTGTTTGAAGAAGGCGCAATCGTGCCTGAGGTATATTTTCCAGACGATGTTTTCGCTGGACGTGGTGCCTTCAAGCATGTTTGCTCTTCTGGCGAAGTTTCAGGATATCAGCGCGGTCCGCGGGTGCGTGCGCCAACAGCTGGTCGCGGGTGCCAAGGCTGTGTTGTCGCTTGTTCGACTGCATCGGCCAGATGTGGACGTCGCAACTATTGCCGCTGGGCCACCGCCACTGCCAAAAGGGATGACTTGCAATATGGTGCCGCACTCTTAGGCGGTTGACCGGTCGGCTGAGGATATTGTTGATTTCTTTGAAGAGCAAACAAATATGCTCCTTTTGCGGCAGTAGTGTAAGATAGTCATGCACATAGATGTATAAGTGTTGTAAAATTCATACAATTGTGCCGGGTGTGTTTGATACCCGTTAATGTAGAGAGCTTACAGCTTGTATATATATTTTCGAGTGTATTGTACTCTGTAGTTCCTTTTTGTTAGCCTGACATGTATTTATCTCAGCACCTTGTCAACCTGTCAGGTGCGTTGCAGTTGGGTTGGTGTTATCAAGGGTTCGATTGGTAGTGTGTCAACTACTCATGATACTGCGTTTGTTCGTAGAACGAAAATGTAAAGGGTGGTGCAGCCCCCCGAGTGATATAATTGCAAGTAAAACAGAAAAACACAAGGTTTGGGGCACTTAGCTTTATTCATTCATAGAATATCATGAGGTACAATGTGTGGCTAAGTAGCCTGGCTGAATAGCCTTATTTGTAAAGTAGAACATCTAAGGGTAGAAACGGCGCAGCTGCGTGACGTTCCAGGGATTGGAGTATGCGACTCTGCTTTCTAAGTCTTTGAGGCGATAGGCACCACCTAGGATTACTTTAGTAATCACGTAAGGTCCTTCCCAAGGGGACTCGAGTTTGAGGTGCCCTTGCTGCTTCAGTCGCAGGACCAGGCCTCCTTCGATGAAGGATCTGGGGCGTAGCCGTCTGCTATGGTAGTTGTGAAGGTTCTGTTGGTAGATCGTGGATCTCTCCATTGCAATCTCGTGTGCCTCATCTAGGAGGTCGATGGAGTTTTTGAGTGCGAGAGTTGATTATGTCTCATTGTATTCTACCACCCGTGGGGCTTTGTAGCGTACTTCTATGGGTAGCACCGCTTCAGCTCCGTGCACCATGAAGAACGGAGTGTAGCCCGTGGCGCTGTTTGGAGTTGTGCGCAGGCTCCATAGCACTGATTGCAGCTCGTCGGGCCAGCACCCTGCCTCTCTTTCAAGTGGCCGAAGGAGCCTTTTCTTGATTCCGCTACAGACGAGGCTGTTGGCCTTTTCGACTTGACCATTGGTCTAAGGGTGTGCGATAGAGGCGTAGCTGTTGTTGATCCCCAGTTTTTCACAGAAATCCTGGAATTCCTTCGAGGTGAAGTTTTTTCCGTTGTCCGTGATGATGTTGTGTGGCACCCCGAACCAGAAGACGATGGACTCGAAGAATTTGATGGTGTTAGCCCCTGATTGGTTTGTCACCGGCATGGCCTCAATACACTTGTTGAACTTGTCGATTGCGACGAGGAGGTAGACGTATCCTCCAGGTGAGGACTACTGGAGCTTGCCGACCATGTCGAGTCCCCATTGCGCAAATGGCCAGGCCATAGGTATTGGCCTGAGCTCCATGCCAGGCGCGTGCGGTTTATCCACGAATCGTCGGCAGGCATTGCAACGATGGACAATGTCCTTGGCGTCGTGCATGGCCGTTGTCCAGTAGAATCCAGCTCGTAGTGCTTTGGCGACGAGGGCGCGACTGCCGGCGTGGTGCCCACAAGTGCCTTCTGTGT
The DNA here is from genome assembly GCA_910589775.1 of Avena eriantha. Classification (NCBI taxonomy): domain Eukaryota; kingdom Viridiplantae; phylum Streptophyta; class Magnoliopsida; order Poales; family Poaceae; genus Avena; species Avena eriantha. The sequence continues at coordinate 142,833,105 of OU342744.1, read as the reverse complement.
GTCGAGGAGGATGGCTCTTCCGTCCCCGTTGGAGAAGCATCGCTGAAGGACTCCTGTGATGATGCGCTTGTACAGTTCATCGTTGATGAGGGTGAATGCCTTGGATCGTCGCGCTATGTGATGTGCATCAGTCGGAACATCTGGCAGCGTTTTGCTGAGAAGGTATGTAATGTATGGATGTGTCCAGGATGGCTCGATCATAATGACCTCCATGGGGCCTTCGAGTCCTGTGTCTGGCTCCATGTTGTCGAGTGCCATGGTCTCGCTCGGTGGCATAGCCCCTGAGTCCTTTGTCATGCTAGCTTTAGGCTATGTAGCCTTTGGTTTGATGGAGCGCTCATAGATGTGCTCTAGAAATACGCCAAGTGGCACTTGGGCGTAGGTGGAACCAATGTTGATGAGTATGTACGCCTCCTCATTGCTCTTGCGGCCGACGTGTCGCGGCTCGCACCCGTTGAAGTCCCCTTTGAGTGTGTCATAGAGGTCACGGTAGGCGATCATGTTGTCACTGAGAGCGTCACACTCGTTCATTGTTTGGTTGACCACCAATTTGGAATCGCCGTAGATGACGAGTCGCTTGGCACCGCAGGCTTTTTCCACTCGCATCTCGTGGAGCAAGGCTTCATATTCCGCTTCATTGTTGGAGGCTATGAATTGCATTCGCAGAACATACCTCATCTTGTCACCTTGGGGTGATGTCATTATGACACCTACGCCAACTCCTTCCTTATGCTTGGACCCGTCAAAGTGCATTGTCCATAGGTGGGACATGTCTGGCTTGTCGGGGAGCTGGTTCTCCATCAAGTGCACGAGGAAGTCCGGGAGAACTTGCGATTTGATCACGTCGCGCTTCTCGTATGTGATGTCTCGTGGAGACAGTTCTATGCCCCAGAGCGCGACTCGTCCAGTGGCATTGGGATTATTGAGTATGTTCCCAAGTAGGGCGTCGTTCACCACTACGATTGGGTGCTCCTGGAAGTAGTGACGCAGTCGCCTGGTGGTCATGAAGATGCCGTAGGACAGCTTCTGGTAGTGCGGGTACCGCTATTTTGTTGGCGTGAGCACCACGCTGAGGTAGTAGATTGGGCGTTGTACCCCATGGACTTTATTTTCTTCAGCTCGCTCCACCACGAGCACAGTGCTGACCACCTGGTTGGTGGCGGAGATTTATAGCTACAGCGGCTCCTTTTCGCGAGGCATCACCAATACTGGTGAGGTGGGTAGTAGACGCTTGAGGTCTTCGAATGCTTCTTGTGCTTTGTCCGTCCACTCGAACTTTTCAGTTTTACGGAGAGGTTGGTAGAAGGGTAGGGCCTTTTCACCCATTCGACTGATGAATCGACTGAGCGCCGCGATTCGCCCAGCCAGCTGCTGGACGCCTTTTACGTTCTTCGGCTTCTCCATGGCTAGTATGGCCTTTTTTTTCTTCGGGTTTGCCTCGATCCCTCTCGCGGAGATGAGATACCCAAGCAGTTGCCCAGATGGTACGCCGAAGGCGGATTTGTCAGGATTGAGCTTGATCTGGTAGCGATCGAGGTTATCGAAGATCTCGTAGAGATCGTCGAGTAACGCGGCTTCCTCTTTGGTTTTGACGACGATGTCATCAACGTAGACTTGGATATTGTGACCAAGTTGGTTCTTGAGGCAGGCCTGCATACACCGTTGATAGGTGTCTCCTGCGTTTTTCAGCCCGAAGGGCATCGTCGTGTAGCAGAACACACCAAAGGGTGTTGTGAACGTTGTTTTCTCCTGGTCTTCCTCCTTCATTCGAATCTGATTGTAGCCTGAGTACGCGTCGAGGAAGCAGAGGCACTCGCATCCTGCAGTGGATTCGATTATTTGATCGATCCGTGGCAACGGGAAGTGGTCTTTTGGGCAGTACTTGTTCAAGGAAGTGAAGTCCTTGCACATCCACAGGATATCTGTGTCTTTTTTAGGCTCAAGCACTGCATTTGTGAGCCAGGTGCTTTCCTTGATCTCGCGTATAAATTTTGCGTCGAGGAGTCTATTGAATTCCATACCGACTACTTTTTCTCTTGGTTCATACAGTCGTCATATTGTTTGCTTGACTGACCTTGCGTCTGGATTCATGTTGAGTGAGTGCTCGGCGAATTCCCTGGGAACTCCTGGCATGTCCGCTGGACACCACGCGAAGATTTCCCAACGCTCATGGAGGAATTCGACGAGCGCGAGTTCCTATGCAGGACTCAAGTTGTTGGTGATGAGGGTCGTCTTTGTCGGGTCCGTTGGGTGGACCTAGACTTTCTTGGTGTGCACTCATGTGTCGAAGGATTGGTCGGGTGAGCTTGGCTTGCTTAGGGGAGGCAGACTGTTGTTTGTCGACTCCTTCAACCTTGAGAGTTCCTCTTGCATGCCGAAGGACTAGGAGATTATGTTGAATTCCCTATGGCAGCTGTTAGAACTCTTGAAGCTTCCTTTTATTGTGATAATGCCGTTTGGGCCCAGTATCTTCATCTGCAGGTAGGCGTAGTGTGGCACCGCCATGAATCTTGCGAACGCGAAACGTCCGAGGATGCAGTGGTATTGAGAGGGCTAGTCGACAACTTCAAAGTCGATGCGCTCTCGTCGAAAGTTTTGCGGCGTGCCGAAGATGGCGTCAAGGTTGCTCTTGCCTAGAGGTACACACCCTTCCCTGGAACGGTGTCGTGGAACATCGTGTCTGAAACTTTCAGACATGTCAGGGGTATCCTCATTGCGTGCAAGGTACTCGCGAACATGAGGTTGATGCCGCTTCCGCCGTCCATGAAGATGCAACTCATCTCGAAGCCTCCAATATGTGCCTCGAGCACCAGGGAACAGTGGCCTGGGCGAGGGACTTGTTGCGGGTGATTGCTCTTGTCAAAGGTGACGCAGGACTCGCTTCCACGGAGGTACTCAGGGGTGGAGGGCGGAGAATTCATCGCCAGATTGACTTGGTGAGTGATCGATTTCTGCACTCGATTTGAGGGGCGACCCTTCTGGATCATTCCCATGTTCCCCAATGGTCGGGGGTATGGTTGTCGTCCATGATTCTAGACTGGTGCAACCGCAGGTGGTGCCGGACCTGGTGGTGGAGGAGCTCCATGTGCCACAGCGCCCGGGGCAGCTCCATAGCCTTGGTTAATCGCGTCGTGATTCTCCTTCATGGAGTGATGACCCACAAGTATAGGGGGTGTATCGCAGTATTTTTGATAAGTAAGAGTGTCGAACCCAATGAGGAGCAGAAGGTACTGGCTAGTGATATGGATCAGGAATTCTCTACAAATACTTAGCAAACGGATTTTTAGGGTTTTTTGATAATGCGGGTAAATAAAGTACGAGTAAATAAAAGACAATAAGAATAAATGCAGCAAGTGGCCCAATCCTTTATTCAGCAAAGGAAAAGCCGGTTGTATTACTTAAGATGACCAAATGTTCTCGAGGACACACGGGAATATCGTCAAGTGCTTTCGCTTCATATAGTTCATTAATATTCTTTAGTTTGCTAAGTATTGTGTGGGTGAACCTATGCTAATGTACCGACCTTCCTAGGACTAATACATACTTGTGATTATACCCCTTGCAAACATCCGTAAGTACAATAAAGTAATTAAGGTAGAAACCTAACCACAACTTTAAACTCTAAGAATCTGACGTCCCTTGTGCATGGTTTCCTAACGGGGGTTCAGGTTTCTGTCACTCCGGCAACTCCTACGATTAGTAGCCAAATACACAATGCATTCCCCTAGGCACATATAGGTGAAGTGTCATGTAGTCGACGTTCACATGACACCACTAGAAGAAGTACATCACAACTTAAATATCAAACCATTGAATCTTTCTCAACACAATTCCACTACTAACAACATGACTTCTCCCATGTCCTCAAGAACAAAACAAACTACTCACAAGACATCATATGGATCATGATCAGAGATGGAATAATGATGTATAACAATCTAAACATAAACAATAATTCAATGGTTCCACTCAATAGCATCAACTACAAAGAGTAATCAACACCGGGAAAATTTCCCCTAAGAACTATGCAAGATTCAACCCAATTGTTACAGCAATATGGAGATGGTGATGAGGGTGATGGTGGAGATGATGGTGGTGGTGATGATGATGATCCCGATGAAGTCCAGCTTGATGGTGGTGTTGATGGCGACAATCTCCCCTCTCCGGGAAGGAATTCCCCTGGCAGAATTCTGTCTGCCAGAGAGATCTTTCTCTCTCGGTGTTTTCTTCCCCGCAGAGGCGGCGAAATCTTTCTGTGGTCGCTCCCCGAGTCTTAGGGTTTCGGGAGGATAATATACGCTAGAGGGGAGAGCCAGGGGTGGACCAGGGCGGCCACACCACCTAGTGGTGTGGCCTAGGCTGGCCCGCGCCAGGGGGTGGTGTGGGCCCTGTGTGGCCCATTTTCGCTTCCCCTTCTGGCTTTCTTCGTCTTCTGTAAAAATAAGATTTTCCATGTATTTTCCTGGATTTTCTGATCTTCGCGAATTTTGCCTCGAAACAGCACCTTTTCCATCAGAATCCTAACTGCAGCGGTCCATGCTCCAAAAGTCATCAACCATGTAAAGACAGATGAAATAACATAAGTATCATCTCTTAATATGAAATATATCAATGAATAACAGTAAATTATGATATAGAATAGTGATGCAAAATGGACGTATCAACTCCCCCCAAGCTTAGACTTTGCTTGTCCCCAAGCAAAACTGAGCTCAATAAACATGGCCTCAGGTTTATGGAGTGAAGAGTCGATAAAAGAATACGGACAGGAAGCATCACATTCATCAATACATAGATCATATTAGAAGACAACTCATTATTATATAACTTAACTTGCAATAATTAAATGAAACACAATAAAGATACATAAAGCGAAACATAATTGGTGATGGCAAACTTAGCTCTTGGTCGAAGAATAGTTGATAATTTGCTGGAGTTCACAAATAATTGATTTTCAATGATAGCTTTGAAAGTAGTAAACACCAAGATAAAAGCAATGTGCAAAACAAGGAACATAGGAAACATGATTGAATAAATCATCATATGAATGAATGAAACACAACAACTCAAAATGCTTGCTGAGGTAGAGGGGAATAGGTTTACTGACTCAACTAAAAGGTAAAAGAAGGGCCCTTTGCAGAGGGAAGCAAGGATTTCAAGTTTCATAAAGAGCTCCCAAAAAAATTATGGTACTTACTAGCTTTCAGCTCTCATTGCCCCTATCATAGGCATCTTTAGGTGATTAAGGTTAAAGTGACACAACTAAGAGGATATGCTTGACAAGTTATAAGTTGAAATCTCATGCCCCTTGCTTACGAGTACCGAACCTCATGCTACACAACTTAAGTCACAAGTAAGCTCTTTTCATTGTAAATACATATGTATCATAGAGAACCGCCAACGCGGTACCCCTTGCACATGATACAAGAGCTATCCCATAATCAAAATGACAAGGCAAGCAGACAATGAGCATCTCAACGATCTTTTTATTTGCTATTTGCATAGGTTTTTATTGAGGATGCTTCATAGAGTGCTCATTATGGTTATGCTGCAAGTTTCCACCATGATTAGGCATGGCTTAGGCTAGCGACCCAGGCGTTTCTCTAACACACATATAAACTCCATGATCTTACAAATTCCCCTTTTATTTCACACCGCCGGGATCCATACGCAAAACAATCATGATATCAACGAGGTACAAAGTACCAGTGCAATGTTGAAAGCATTCCCCATGATACATGGTTCTGCTAACTTCAACACATAAAGCGCAAGCATATACGCAACAAAGAAGGACCCAATGGTTCAAGTTTATTAAATGCAAGAAAGTAAGGTGTGCCATCAAGTTCGTGAGAGCTTTAATCACTAATTTTCTCATAACAAGTTTAATTTGGAAGGTAGATAAAAACAAGAATTTACTTGGAATAGCAATAGTGTTAATAGGTAGGTATGGTGGACACGAATGGGATAGGTTTTGGTTTAAGGATTGGATGCACGAGAAGTATTCCCTCTCAGTACAGGTTTTTGGCTAGCGAGGCTGGGTAGCAAGCATAAGAGTTGAAGGAAACAAACAATCATACAAGTGATAAAAACAAACATGCAATCTTCCATGGAAGCACAAAAGATCTTAACCAAAGAATACTAAACTTATGAGCAGATCAAGAAAGAAAGATGATGAAATTATATTTCTTTAGAGTACTTTTATCTTTTTCATTCAACTCTCAAAAATAGTGTTGCTACTGACCGAGCCAGGTTTGCCAAAACCAACTAAATTAACTCAATGATCCCAAAGTGATACCAATACTAACAACAAGATCAATCATATAACCATGAATTGAAAACTAATATAAGATATGCAAAAGAGTAAATGATAGAACTTCTCATTAATATTCCATAACGGCAACTCACACCAAGAGATACATATCTAACGAGAGAGGGGACACTTCCATAATGCAAACCATCCTACATGATAACTTCTCTATTCATGATATGGCTCTACTAAAAAGGTAAAAAGATAGAAGATAGTGATGTGATACCGCGACACTCCCCCAAGCTTGGATCAAACCAAGGGGATGCCAAACCTGATGACGAATTACTCCTTCGGTGGTGGTGGTATCCTCTCGATGAGCTCTCTGATCAGTTTCCCCAAGTCCTCGATCTCGAAGGTGAGATTACGAATTAGCTGTGAGTTTTTCTCAATGTGGCTCATGATCATGTCGGGTTGAGAATCCCGGCTCTTGAGATTCTTTCCCCACTATTCCTCCTTGAAGTCTTATTTTCCTGCATGGCTAGAACGAGGCAAATCCCAATTGGAGGGTAGTTTCCCCGTGGGCATATTCTGGTATTGATGCTCATGGATAAGGGTATGGAAAGGATTCTTGGTGCGTGGAGGAAGTGACCGTGGATCCAAGTAGTGACGAGGATTTTTCCCTCCAGTCTGCATCCGTGCAGTCCTTCTAACCCTGGCAGGTTTTGTCAACACTCCAATGCTTGCAATGGTAGTGCCAGTGCGCGGATGTTGCCCTTGCTTTGTCTCCTCTTCCCCTTCACTCTTGATCTTCTTCTCCTGCCCGGGGTCTTGGAGATCATCCTCCATAGGCTCCTTTCCCTTATCCTTGGCGGACACCATCGTGCTTCTAACTTTCAAGAATAACTCCTGGCAGAAACAGATCGAAACGGAAACATGACGAGAACACGATATACAAACCTCGGGGGATCCAGGGGATTATATATTAGGAAGTTTCACAACAAAAGGAAGGTACTGGGAGAAAACGGGTCGGAGACGGAGTTCGAGGTGGCCACACCACCTGCTGGTGCGACCAGGGGGGGCGCGCCAGGGGGTGGTGTGAGCCACCCTGGATCCGTTTTCGTCCCTCTTTCGCTTCGTAGCTTTCCTTGCTAGCTAAAAACTGCAAAAATATAACTGGACAGATCTTTCGTGGAACTTTCCTTACCATAACTGTTACCTAGTTGAAAACGGACTCTGCAGGTCTCTGAATTTGGTATTTAGTAGATTCTTCCGAAGTCACCACTTGAATAACATCAATATCTTCATCTTCATACACTTATTTCTTGAGTCATGAAACCTTTCACTTTCTTATTACACCATTTTCTCCACCTACCTGGAAATTTCTTTCACACAAAACTTCACACAATTCTCATTAGCAACATTAGTGTAAGTGAAGTGATAAAACCTTTTGAGTCCAACTTCAACTGAAAACCATCAAAACATAAGATACTATAGCAACTCCTTCCGAAAACCCAAAAATAATTCAAAAAGGAAATCGATTAAAGAAGCAAATGCAAGAGTGGCAAAATCTGTCAAAACAGACCAGCAGGTAAAGATTAATTTTTTTGAAAATATTCTGTTGCTCAAATCAAAAAGTGAAAAACTAACCAAAGTTAAATAACAACCTGGGGCATAAGCACAAAAAATCACAGCTCAATCCGACATACAGAGATCTCTCACGAATTTTTACGGTGAAGCACAAAAATCTGTTTCGGGGAAGCAACTTCCCCAAATATTACTTCTCACTCATTAGAGGTTTTTATTGACACAAAGACCAAAAAAAAATGATAAGGAGAGGTCATTACCGAAGTAATAACTTCCAAGACTCAAAGAAACAAAAACAAACTGAAAGCAAAAATATATTGGGTTGTCTCCCAAAAAGCTCTTTCTTTATAGCCATTAAGATGGGCATGATAATTTCAATGCTACTCACACATAATAATATGAATTAAAGAGAACGAGAGCATTAAGAAGCAAAAATACACATGTTTAAGTCTAACCCACTTCCTATGCAAGGGAATTTTGTAAACAAACAAGTTGTTGAAACTAGAAACTATGAGCATAGGAAGGCAAAAGAAGTGCAAAAAACTTTCAGCATAACACGAGGAAACTTGATATTATTGAGAGACATCAGAACACTTTTCCCTCTCTCATAGTAACTTTCAGTATCATGCATAAACTTAACAATATAACTATCACAAGGGCCATCATAACAATGATCACTTATCCTAATAGGAAACACAGGAATACTAGTTCTTATAATACTACTTTGTGAAACAATATTAGAGGTATCCTTACCAAGGATAGTGTGTCCCTCTTCTACATATTTAGCGACAACATCTTCCACATTTGCTATTATAGGTCCATCATTTTGTTCATCAGGTTCAACAGCTTTATTTGTACTTTCATTAACCATACTAGTTATCATCGAATGTTCCTTTATCTTAACTGGGAAAGGTATTTTCTCAATGTAAGGTTCGGGTAAAGCATGATTAGCAGTATAAACATCAGTATTTCTTGCAGGAACACTCTTAACAATATCTTTATAAGGTTCATGATACTTATTCCACTTCTTTTTAGGCACTTCAATGTAGGAAGCAAAAGCCTTAAAATAAGTTGTAATAGCTTGAGAGTCTAGACCATAAGCATTTTTAATATTTTGAAAGTCGTCAGTTCCCATAAAAGATTCAATGCATTCATAATCATAATTTATACCTGACTTTTTTCCTTTGTCATTCTCCCATACTTCAGCATTGTCTTGAATACGGTCTAGAAGATCCCATTTAGCTTCTTCTTTCATGCGAGTGAATGATCCAACACAAGAAGCATCCAATAAATCCTTATCATGAAGAGAAAGCCTTGCATAAAAGTTATTGATAATAATATTCTTAGGGAGCTCATGAATGGGACATTTGAGCATTAGTAACTTCAATCTCCCCCAAGCTTGAGCTGTACTCTCTCCATCAAGAGGCCAAAAGTTGTATATTTGATTCCGATCTTTATGAATCTCACTAGGAGGATAAAACTTTGAATAAAAGAGAGGTACTATTTCCTCCCATTCAAGAGCTTGACCATTCTTCAGCAGCTTATACCATTCCTCAGCTCTTCCTTTCAGTGATAATGAGAATAACTTCTTCTTAACTTGATCTGTAGTAATACCTGCACACTTGAACAACCCGCATAATTCGTGTATAAAGAGCAAATGATCACTAGGATGGACAGTTCCATCCCCAACATAGTAGTTATCCATAACACGATCAATAATTCTTGTAGGTATTTTAAAAGTATCATTCTCAGCAGGTGGTGGTTCATCTACTACCTTAGCAGTGGTAGTAGCATTACGAAATAAGTAACTCAGCGAATTATCCATATTGAAAATAAAGCAACTAACAAAAGTAAACAATACTCATAATAGAAGTTTCCTTTACCAGTTCCACTCTCCAATAGCGCTTCACTCCCCGGCAACGGCGCCAGAAAATAGTCTTGATGACCCACAAGTATAGGGGGTGTATCGCAGTATTTTCGATAAGTAAGAGTGTCGAACCCAACGAGGAGCAGAAGGTGCTGGCTAGTGGTATGGATCAGGAATTCTCTCCAAATACTTAGCAAATGGATTTTTAGGAGTTTTTGATAATGTAGGTAAATAAAGTACGAGCAAATAAAAGACAATAAGAATAAATGCAGCAAGTGGCCCAATCCTTTATTCAGCAAAGGACAAGCCGGTTGTATTACTTAAGATGACCAAACGTTCTCGAGGACACACGGGAATATCGTCAAGTGCTTTTGCTTCATATAGTTGATTAATCTTCTTTAGTTTGCTAAGTGTTGTGTGGGTGAACCTATGCTAATGTACCGAACTTCCTAGGACTAATACATACTTGTGATTATACCCCTTGCAAACATCCGTAAGTACAATAAAGTAATTAAGGTAGAAACCTAACCACAGCTTTAAACTCTAAGACCCTGACGTCCCTTGTGTAATGGTTTCCTAACGGGGGTTCAGGTTTCTATCACTCCGAAAACTCCTACGATTAGTAGACAAATACACAATGCATTCCCCTAGGACCATATAGGTGAAGTGTCATGTAGTCGACGTTCCCATGACACCACTAGAAGAAGTACACCACAACTTAAATATCAAACCATTGAAACTTTCTCAACACAATTCCACTTCTAACAACATGACTTCTCCCATGTCCTCAAGAACAAAACGAACTACTCACAAGACATCATATGGATCATGATCAGAGATGGAATAATGATGTATAACAATCTGAACATAAACAATAATTCAATGGTTCCACTCAATAGCATCAACTACAAAGAGTAATCAACTCCGGGAAAGTTTCCCCTAAGAACTATGCAAGATTCAACCCAATTGTTACAGCAATATGGAGATGGTGATGAGGGTGCTGGTGGAGCTGATGGTGGTGATGATGATGATGATCCCGATGAAGTCCAGCTTGATGGTGGTGTTGATGGCGACGATCTCCCCTCTCCGGGAAGGAATTCCCCTGGCAGAATTCTGTCTACTGGAGAGATATTTCTCTCTCGGTGTTTTTTGCCCCGCAGAGGCGGCGGAATCTTTCTGTGGTCGCTCCCCGAGTCTTAGGGTTTCGGGAGGATAATATACGCCAGAGGGGAGAGCTAGGGGTGGACCAGGGCGGCCACACCACCTGGTGGCGCAGCCTAGGCTGGCCCGCGCCATGGGAGGTGTGGGCCCCCTGTGGCCCACCCCCGCTTCCCCTTCTGGCTTTCTTCGTCTTCTGGAAAAATAGGATTTCCATGTATTTTCTCGGATTTTCTGATCTTCGTGAATTTTGCCTCCAAACAACACCTTTTCCATCAGAATCCTGACTGCAGCGGTCCATGCTCCAAAAGTCATCAACCATGCAAAAACAGATGAAATAACATAAGTAGCATCTCTTAATATGTAATATATCAATGTATAACAGTAAATTATGATATAGAATAGTGATGCAAAATGGACGTATCATGGAGCTTGAGGAATTCGCGGTAGTCCTTTAGGAGGTGGTTGGACTTTTTCTTTTCGTCGTGCTTGTCGATGTAGAAGTGCACGTTGCATGGTCCGGACAATTTTTCCTGGATGGATGTTGCGGGTGCGTCGTCACGAGTGTAGCGTTGCCACACTTGCGTGGTTTTCCCTTTGTCGCGGTATCCACCGCTGTGATATCCGCTGTTGCGGTTGTCGTCGCGTTTGTCAACGTAGCCAGCCGCGACCATGTCGACCTCTTTGTGGTCCTCGTAACCGCGCATTCGACGTTTCCCTCCGCGATCGCGTCTGCGCTCGAGGTCGTCGTCATCATCAGAGTAGGCACGATTTTTCACTGAGTCCTCTCCATCGGCCCACCTATTTGCGATCTCCATCAGGTGGTCGATTGTCTTGGGCTTTGAGCGGCCCAACTCCTCCCTAAGCTCTTTGCGGCGCACGCCGCCGTTGAACGCATCGATTGTGCGATCCTCGGAGATGTCTTCTACGGAATTCTTGATGATGGACCATCTCTGGATGTATGAGTGCAGCGACTCACCAGACCTTTGGTGGCAGCCTCTTAATTCCTCGATTGATGCAGGCCTTTGGTAAGTGCCCTTGAAGTTTCACGTGAAGTTGTAAACCAGCTCTTCCCAGCTGTGAATGGATCCGCGCGGGAGGTTATTAAGTCATGCACGAGCGGCGCCTTGCAGCTGTAGCTGGAGGCATTGCATCGTCGTGCTCGAGCTTCTGCCATGCAGCCTGACGGAGGAGATGTGATCTTCTAGCCAGATTTTCGGGTCCTGCAGGCCGTCGAATTTAGGGTTCTTTGATGGGAGTTTGAACCCCTTAGGCATTCGCTTCTGCCTGATGGCTCTGTTGAAGCATCTGGTGCCATAGAACTCTATTTCTTCGTCCTCTAAGTCAGTCGAACGGGCACGCCTTGCACGCATCTTGTCGACCTTGCGCTGTGTGATGTCATCACACACGTTGTAGTCGTGGTCGTGTCGCCATGAGCAGCAACGTCAAGACAAGTCGTGGCTATCATCGCTGGATTAGGGCGAGGAGTAGCGTTTGCCCAGAGCCTTGCTCTTTTTTGCCTTTGGTGTTGGATCCTTGATGAGGGCAGCTTCGACTAGCCCCAGTCCCGCGATCGTAGATCGGTGCATGGCAGCTAACGGATCCCTAGCCAGAGGCTGCTTGTTGACGAGGTACATGCTGGCTGCCATTACCGCCGCCTGCGGTGTCTTCGGGAGCACGTTGCCCCGTGTATCCACCGTCATGGATGAGAAGTCGATGACTCGCACGGCCTCTTCTCACTCCTTGTCGGTGAGGTGGGCCAGTCGAGAGCGCCTTTTGGTGGCCACATGGTCATTGCCCTTGGAGGAGGATCCTCCCATGGAAGAGAGATGAGCTCGCCAAAGGCTCGAGTCGTCCGCCGCCTTCCTGCGCGCCTCGAGCTGTGCGATTACTTGTTGTTGGCGCTTGTATTCTTCCTTGAGCAGCCAATGGTAACCCATCAGCATGTCTTGCGATGTGTTTGGGGGTAGGGGGTTACCCCGCAGAGCTTCTCGACAGTGGGCCCACTCGTTGTCATTGAGGTGGATTTGCACGCGCTCTCCGATGTGCTCATTTTCCGTGAGGTGCGGGTCTCCTCCCGTCCCATTGTTGGTGGGTGCGCCATTGGCGGGACCGCCGTTTTCGACTGGGATGCCGCCATTGGTCGGACCAGTACCGGCGTTTTCGCGACTGGCGCCGGTCTCACCTACGTTGATCATGGCGCACATGTAGTGATTGAGGAAGTTGTTGCTTCCGCAGCTTTCAGACCCAGAGCCGTAGGCTCCGTCTTCAGTGGCTAGATCGCCCAGATTGGATCCGCAATTGCTGTCGCTGATCGAGTTCCTGACTGTTGTCGGGGCGTTGAGTTCGCCTAGGATGCCGACCGGAGGTGGAAACCACGATGCTAGAGCAATCGCGGAAACCGTGGGCTGGCCAGGGAGGCGAAGTGTTCCCAACTAACCAACTTGGAAGCGTAAGCTCCCGATCGCCAAGCCGATCCCTTCGCCCACGGACTCGAAAGCCGGACGAGTGGCCGGCGTATGGACGGTGAAGTCGAAGGCGACGAAGAGGAGGCGAGTCTCTGCTGTTGTAGAGTTGTAGATCGCGGTTGACAGGGTCGAAGAAGCCGCGACATCAGCACTCCCAGTCTCCACGGACGGCGCCAATTGACGAGGGTTAAACTCATCAATGCCCATTGTTATGGACTTGGGTTTTGGAGAAGGAGGGAGCGCTGGAGGCATCAATCGGCTAGCAAACAAGCACACAGGGACGCAAGGTTTACCTAGGTTCAAGCCTCGTAGAGGTCCCTACTCCTGCTTGTCTGCTCATGGAATTATTAAACACACATATATTAATGTTTTAATTAACACAATTATAGCATGCACAATAAACATCTATCATATACATGGAATAAGATAATAACAATTTTATTATTGCCTCTCGAGCATATTCCCTTCAGTCTGCCGCTTGTACTAGAGATAATAATCTAGATTAAATAGTGATAAATCTAACACCCATGGAGTTCTGGTGTTGATTATGTTTTGCCCTATGGAGAGTTTTAGTCAATGGATCTGCTACATTCATATATGTATGTATTTTACAAATATTTATATCTCCATCCTTGACATGCTCGCGGATGGACTGAAACTGACACTTGATATGGTTGGAATTCTTGTGAGACCTCGGTTCCTTGGCATTAGCTATTGCTCCATTGTTGCCACAATAGATCACCATTGGGTCCAACCCACTAGGAACCACACATAGTTCTATTATGAACTCCTTCATCCAAACCGCTTCCTGTGCCACTTTTGAAGAAGCAACATATTCCGCCTCCGTTGTTGATCCCACCACTACAGGTTGTTTGGAACTCCTCCAACTATCTGTTGCTCCATTCATGAGAAACAGTACCAAAATTGTGACTTAGAGTCATCCAAATCGGTGTCGAAGCTAGCATCGATGTAACACTTAGCAACGAGATCTTCTTTACCTCTACGAGAAACATGTCATTAGTCCTTGTCAAGTACTTTTGCTAGTTGTTCAACTGTCTCTATTCTCCATTGTTGACCTTCAAGAGCTTGTCCTCTACCCATCTCCCTCCTATTATTATTGTATCTTTTGGAGGGATTTGAGAGAGGAGATCTAGATCTACAACCCTATCAAACCAAATCTCTTCTTTGTGAAGGACATCTTGGGATCAAGATGAAGGGAATATGCCCTGAGAGGCAATAATAAAGTTGTTATTATCGTATTCCAAGTATATGATAAATATTTATTTTGCATGCTATAATTGTATTGGAAACGTTAATACATGTGTGTTTAATAAACAATAGGGTTCCTAGTTATGCCTCTCTTATAAACTAGCTCGTTGATTAACAAGATGATCAAGGTTTCCTGATCATAGACATTGGATGTTGTTAATAACGAGGTCACAGCATTGGTGGAATGATGTGATGAACATTCATCCGAAGTATAGCATTACGATCAAAGTCATTGTGTTTGAATTGATATAACATCATACGAAGTAATTTTAGTCCTTCGGCCATGAGATCATGTCAATCACTAACACTAGAAGAGTAACTTGATAACATCAAACGTCACACTGTAACATGGTGACTATAAAGGTGGGTTTAGATACTCTGAAGGTGTTATGTAAAGGCTCATGGATCAAGAGTGGTATTTGTCCATTCCGATGACGGATAGATATACTTTGGATCCTCTCGGTGATATCACATTGAGATAGCTTGCAAGCAAGTGATGTGATCACTAGAATGTTATATCACAGGAACGAGAAAAGAGTGCATGTCGGTAACGAGATCAAACTAGATATTCAGATACCGATGATCGAATCTCGGACATGTAATATGTCACGAGATAAAGGGATTTAGTAATTAATGTTAAAAGTTCTCACGATCACAGAAGTCATCGTTGAATGTCTAGGAGTCAGTATGGATCTCCAGGTCCCGCTACTGATTGATGATCGGAGAAGGGTCTCGATCATTTCTGCATTATTCGCGAACCATAGGGTGACACACTTAAGGGATACCAACACCATTTGGAGCAAATGTGTTCTAGAGAAAGGATTGCAAAGCGCTAGAATTATTTCAATGGACACCGGAATTGTTTCGGATAAAATTGCTGAAATTGGTTCTGCATGTGATATTGAAATATTGCATGGATTTTATGTGAATGTTTGTTAATTAAAGTAATTAACAAAATTTTGAATAAAATAAATAAAAGAGTCTTATTAAATAAGAGTCGCATTAAATTTGGTGGAAATTTAATGCATGTGAATGGACTTTTGAGTGGACGCATTTTTATGTGAGTGGAGCTTCCACCACATGAATGAGGAAGAGGTCGGGGTACCTCCCCTTGGCCACCGGCCATGGAGAGGGGCTGCCCTCCTCTCCCTATAAAAGGTCACCCTCTCCTCCTCACAAAGCACACCTTCTCGTGAAAGATCTCTCTTCACCTCTAGAATTATTTCCCCATGGTCTCGGATTACCGAGGTACATGTTCCCGGTGGCTTTTCGTCTGGAAGGAGTTGCTGCTTCCACTACATTGCTGGAGCAAGGAGGTGGAGGTTTCGGTGGACCGGACGTGTGTGCGAGCACGGATGCGCTGCTAATTTGTGGTGCTAGGGCTTCCTCTCGATCTTGAGATCGACAAGCGATCGACTACATCATCCACGAGTCCAATCTCGTTATACTTTGACGGTCTTCAAGGATATGTTCTCTATGGATGTATATCTACCCGTTGATTGTATCTAGGTAGATAGATCTTGGTGCTTAGTAGTTTCCATCGTAGGAATTTTTTTGTTTTCTATGCTGCGAACCCAACACATTATATTGGAAAATTTGATATTCTCTTATTATGTTGTTCCTCTTTTATTCCCCTAATTGTTTTTGTAGCTTTGGTAAATTTTGGGAGTGAAGTACTTGCCATTGCATTAAGTGCATCGATTTGAGTTCTCTATGGTAAATCGGTTGGTGAAAGTTTGTGAGCTTGTTACTCGTGTGTTCTTAGAACCCTAGTGGGTTGGCGGTCTTTATGGTGATTTTTGGGAGCTCCAATTGAGTTGTAGAGATTGCCCAAGTTTGTACAAGTTCGGTGATCGCCTCAAGTGTCCCATAGTAGATCGTGTGCCCGTTGTTTGTGATACGTATATAGCAGAATAAGGTGAGACATTTGTGCTGCCTGTGCGTAGTGTGCCTCCGCATCTTAGGGTGAGGCCATGTGCGGTGTTGCGTGTGCATCGAGTCACCACATCTCAAGGTGAGCCATACGCTTGGAGCCCATTACCTGCCGAACCTCTCTGATGGAGAGGCAACTTCTTTGAAAATGAACTTCGGGATAAAATCATCATCTCCGCGTGTCTCGATTATTGTTATACCCGATCTCTTTACTTATGCGCTTTACATTACGATGGTCTTTGTATTTGAAGTACTATATCTTGCTATCACCTTGTCTTACTTGTCTTACTTAGAACAGGTTGTTGGCCCATGGGACGCCAAGCAGCGTCGCCAGAACGACGGCGAGGATAGTCCCTCCGAGAGGGACGGCGACGCTTATTAGTTAGATTTCGTTTTCGTTTATTGTTTAGTTAAATTTCTCTCAATTTGTAATGTTTCATCGTAATTCTATTTTGTTTGGGACGGTAGTAAGGGCGCTCGTGATTGGAAACCGGCGTGCTTCAAACACCGCACGGCTTGGTGACGTGGCACAAACGACCGATCCTACACTTTCGTGGGACACTGTTTGGAGGATGCTTCCTTCGTCCCGTCCGGTCGTGCGCGCTGCTGCTATCTCTGAACACGAAAAAAAAAAGTCCAGACGGTCGAGGGATGCACGGAGGCGAGGTTGAGTAGAAAACTGCGTTACTCCCCTGAGACTCTTTCTTTGCGCAGCGACCTCCCGGTTCGACCAAAGTTGGGCGAGCTCACTTTTGCTCCCGTAGGTATAGGACGATATGGTCTCTTCTTTGCTCCCCGTCCGCGCGTGCGTCGAGCTGCACGCAAGCGGTGGTGCAAGTGGAACGCGAGGAATTCCAGACGAGCATAAACCTAATGCTAAACACACACAAAAAAATATTGTACTCCAACACTGCGCCTTCCTGCACGCAACACGGCAGCAGCCTCGGAGTTCAACCCGAATTTGGGGATACGATTCGAACGTGTAGAGTAGTGAAATCCAAGGAGACGAAATCCGCAAAAAAGACTGGCTAAAAATGGTGTGTCGACACTCAATCTCGACAAAGCTATCTGGCAAGCAAAGCTCCAGAGGTCGAGTTCAAACAAGAACAATTGGTTGATGCTCTTCCACAATCCTGTCACTGCTTACCTTTTTTTTTTTTTGACATCTGGATCCTTTGCCTTCGAAAAGAATCCATTGACAAGGAAACACAGTACTAGTTGCTTTTCACTTGATTCTGCCTTTGCTTTTACGCTGCTTGTCTTGTGTTTTTTCTCACAATCCTGTTATAGGTTTATGGTCGTATTATCATTTGGCCTAAAATATAAGAGTATTTCCATGACAAACTCTCTCCTCGAAACAGGCTTTACGTCCGGCTATAATAACATACCAACCGACCGATACAACGTTCTGAACACTGCTGGGTAGAACAACATAGGCCAAGCCCAAGACGAAAATCAAGAAGAAAGAAAAGAAAATAAAGCCATCATAGACAGTGCGATGAAAACAGAGATAACTCGCAACCGTTGCGCCCTCCAAAGAAGTATCACCACAGGTCCAGAAGTCCAAAGTGTCGCGTACCAAACAACACCTCCAAGAAGGGGAGTGAAGACGACGACACTGCTACCCGGACTGGTCCTAGGGTTTCCCCCGGTACGCAACGGGAGGTGGGGAAGGGATACACCCGATACCCTTCAAGAAGGACGGCGATACCTGCAGGCGTCACCGCGTCGGTGTCAAACCGATAAGGATTTCTCCCGACCCCTCAAAAGAACCACACTCTCGAACACTTTGTAAAGCTCCACCAAGCTCGCCGCCCCGAGCACGCGCCACCCCGGTCTTGAAGTCGCCACTGCCGTCACACCGTGAGCCATGGAACGAGGCCGGTAATCCGAGAGAGTGGAGACTTCCGTGAGGGTCGGCAAGCCATCAGCACGCAGGGGGAACTACCTCCACCGCTTGAAGGCGGTAGCCGACCAGATGCAGCAGCAAGACAAACCATGCCCTCTTGGCCCGGTCGATCCTCAGTAGGCTTGTGAAGTCCCGCTGCCGCACTGCAGCAAGGGTGTCACCGTACACGCCAACCCCAGCACCATGCCCTAATCCTCCATCCACTAGAGGATCCGCCACAACGACATATCCTTGCCGCCAAGCAACAGCTACGTCGCCACCTAGCTCACCCGGGCATGTCGGACCGCCGTCGATCTGAGGATCGCACGTCACCTCCCGGAGCCACCTCCGTCAAAGGGACGCCCTTGCAGTCCGCATTCCGAGGCTGCCGTCCCGGCGTCCACGAGCTCGAGTCCATACCACCGCCAACATCACACCCAAAAGGCCGCCAGATTGGGTAGAATGTTCAGGCACTATCTGCTAGCTGTTAGGCCGCGTAGCCACCAGGGTACGGGGCACTACCCACATTCACCCGAAGTGGCTGCTGTACGGATGCAGCGGTAGGGTCGATCAGATGGGATCAGGCCCAGATCGGCCTACATGCCCCATAGGCCCAGATAAGGCCTAGATGAGTCGCGCTACTACGCCTTGGTCGCGCTGTCGTCCAAGCACCGGAGAGCGTCGTCCTCTCCACCACCGCGCGCCACCTGTTGTCATGCTCCACCACCGCCGGAACAGACGTTGATGCCATAGGCACGAAGCCCCGAGCCGACCCTGGGGCACCGTCGAGGGTTGCACCCCACAGCGTCGCCCGGTAGCAGAGGAGGCCGTCGCCGTTGCAAGACCACCACTGACGCTACCACTCCATTGCCGTCCGAGCTTGCCCGAGCTCCCGAGAGCACCACCCCCGCCCAGATCTCCCGCCAAAGCGGGACGCCGCTGGGGAAAGGAAGGCCCGCTATCACCGGCCACTGCAGGGGCTTTGCCCTACGGCCTCCACCGGCGGCGGCAGGGGAAGGGAGAGGGAGGGGCGGCCAGCGGCGGCTAGGGTTTGGGGTCCGCTGGGTCGCTCGCGCCGGGGGCGACCACGGGGCGGAGGTTTTTTTTTCTCTCTCCCCTCGACTCAACCTTGAGAATATCTTTCAGCACAAACTATCCAAGTGTTCAATATGCGGCAAGTGGTTTTTATTTGGCAGAGAACTTAAATAGCGTTTCAGCTGAGAATTTAATGGTGGACTTACAAGATGTCTTGGACCTCCTCCCAAAAGACTGGCATGATAAGAATGGACATAATCTTAATTTTTTCTAGGACAATGACACAATCTTGACCACTCTCGTACATCCGGTGTGGGACTAAACTGAACATGTATGTCCACACAATTGTGTTTTATTTACTCCCTCCAATACATATTAATGTTTCCAGAATTGTCTATTCGAATACAATAGTTAAATTTTAGGATTAGATACATCTGAATCTAAACAAATGTGAAAATATTATTTTGGACTAGAGGGAATACTAGCTTTTGATACTTTTCTAAAAATATGATAAAGACAACCGTCCAAGTGTTTTTTATATGCAGCGGTCGTTACGCCAAACAGTATTTCCCCCTTTTTGCAGTGACACTAACGGTGCTTTGACTTGAGATTTTTGTGATCGCGCCGTACTTCCGGTTTGGATAGAAAACATTGTTTCTGTTTTGTTCCGGCAAAGGATAATGCTTCGTCCTTTTTCTTTTTCCAACATCCGTGTACTGCGATCCATCCTCATGTGAAAGAAACCTCTGAAATGATACGTGAGATCAAGCTGACGTGGTGGGGCTTTGCATCACTAAACAATGCACGCACGAGATGTAGAGAATAGACTTGAAAGAAAGTGTGGCTGAGTTGATTTAGATTTGTCTAGATTTAATCGTATCTAAACATGATTTAGTATTTAATACATCGGTATGTTGATAAATTTGAGTCAACTAATTTGGATTAGAGGGAGTATGAGAAATGTGATTCTGACATGCATGCTATATCAAGTGAGTTTTATTGAGTATATATTGGATATAGAGTATATATTGGATATAGATCTCCGACACATACTGAAACTTGATTAAACATGCAGCACGAATCGTAAAACAACAAACGACGACACAAATATACACTTGATATAGCATGCACGCTAGAATCGCCATGTTCTATTATATAGTCCCTTTGGTCGTGTGGATAGAAAAGGGAAGGCGGCGGGGTCGGCAAAGGCAACGCTCAAAGCATGAGCTGTACGCTTGGCTTGGGATATTGGACGATCGCAGCTACTGGGCTAGGGCCCAAGCTTTTCCCGACCGAAAGCTCTACGCTCCGGTGACAGAGATGACAATGCATGCAGATGTCGTAACACTCTTGAGGACATCAATGGGTACCTTCTACGCGTTACAGTGTTGGATGATTTTTTTGAGTCTAGGTTTCCATGGCGGCAGCATATTGTGTCTTTAGACATCGTTATGAAGCTCCTGTATCACTTGGTTTTGCTCCGGTCTTCTCGGTGCCAAGTTCGGGTCTCCATGGTCTCTTTTGTTTATCTTTGTTCTGTTTTGTAAAAAGGTCTTCTCATTATTTTTTATCAGTTTGGCCGTTCAACTTTATTTATAAATTAGGACGAAAGCTTGTTTTGCGGGATTATATATTTATTGTGTTTCGAATTAGATATTCTAGATTTTTATAATTTTATAAATTCACATGTATCTATACACTAATGGGAAGAGGTAAATAGTAAAAACTCACACCTCTTTCACGTGATCCCGGCAAATTGAACAAACCGATTACTCAACCATCCAGTGTTTCCACATCCTCCGTACTAGCTTCTCCGTGCCTTTTTCTTTCCATGGCGGATCCGTACTTGTAAGCAAAGCAATTGCACAACAATTACCCAGTTGCTTGCTAACCATTGACTTGTACTCCCTTCGTTCAAAATATAAGATGTTTTAGCTTTGTCAAAGGAGCGTATCTAAACTACTATTAATGCGTAGGTTAACTTCAAATCTAAATGAATCTATATACACTAAAAGAGTCTAGATACATTTTTTTCACAAAGCTAAAACATTTTATATTATAGAACGGAGGGGAGTAGTACTAGTACCAATTTGAAGGAGGCGTGATCTAACAACGCAGATAAGGGCTGCCACACGTTTTATACGCATCGTCATTAGTAGAGTATATTCTTATTCGTTCCTCAGTGACAGGATGTCCTAGGCACCTTATCCTTATCTAATAACGCTTTGTCATCGATGAAATCTGAAAGATAAGGACGAGTTGATGTCACTGAGTCAAATGAATCTTAACCACGGGATTAAGCTCATATTACTCTAGTTTTTTCTGGATTTTCTTAACAATTAGAACTTTCAGCAAAAAAAGTGACGCAAGTACATAATGTTCAGCTAACTTTTTTGATGAAATGAGCTGAAACTCAAACCATAGACTCTGGTAACTAATTTGATTTTCTGTAAATATTTGGCATTGGGGTTGATATGGATTTAGCGACAAGACTATGACCACAGTTACTTTCTTCCTTTCATCTTTCAAAACTAAACATGGAATGACAAGATTACTTAATTACTAGCAGTCCTTGCACAGGGTTCGTTTCCTGCCGTGGACGAATTTCTGGTATCTCAGCCAGGAGGCTTTTCTACCTAAATAAAATTTGAGCGGGGCTCCACTCCCGCTGGACTTGCTTTCATACCTGGAAAAATATCTTTGTGAATTACCATGTTCCCAAGTACTCCCTCCGTACGGAAATATAAGACGTTTTAGCTTTGTGAATCGAATGTATCTAAACCTCTTTTAGAGTATAGGTTCGTAGAGATTCGGAGTGAACCTATACAGTAAAGGTTGTATAGATACATTCGTTTTATAAAGCTAGAATATCTTATATTTCTGAACGGAGGAAGTATCTTCCATAGGCCAGCAAATATCTTCGAGGGGCCAATTTTCTGGTACCCTCTGCTATAAAAAGGATTTCTATTTTTCCATGCACTCTAAGCCTTCAAAGTACAATAAACATCTTCTCAGCCTTGCTACTTCAGCTACAATGAGCTCCCCCAGCCGCACGTTATGCACATTGCATGCTTGCAAAGTCGCAAGAATCACCGATATTGCTTACTGAGTACTTCCTCCGCAGAAAATTGACCAAGGAGGACCCTCAGCTCTGTGAGCTCCTACTAGAGCACAAGCAGAGGGGCAAGTGTCCACGGAATTTTTGTGCGTCTACAACTCCGATCACACCTGAAGCATCAAAACTCTAGGAATTGCTTGCATTTGATGTAAAACCAATTACAATTTCTGAAGTTCCCGGTTCTTCAGTTACCACCGTCTCATAGTCAGCTTAAACAACAGGATATCCCAAGGTCACAAAGGAGCAATCAACCAACAACTACTTGGTTGCTTCAGGAGTGGATGCAAACTTGTAACTTTTTATCTAAAGGACACAATGTGAATCAATATATTATTGTTGCTACGGTTGCTTCTCCAAGATTAATTGTAAAGATGTCTACATGAAGTTATCTCATAATGTATGATCAAGATTCACAGCAAGTTATTCATTTAATGACCACAGGCAGTTATATCACAAATCATTCCCTTCATGGTTCCGTAAGCTGAATAAGGTCACTTACTAGTACTTCTAAAGAAGTAGCGAACTAGCAATATCCTCACGACTGAGAACACGTTAAACTGAATGGTCATACCTCAATGGATCACAGGATAAATAGCAAAAACAAAATGCTGAAACTTCTCTACAGCTAGCAGGTCCTGCAACATGTAAAGCCAGCTTGGCATTCGCCAAAAAAGACTGGGTGTGCCAGAAATCATTGCACAATTATGATCGACAAGTTCGACACGGAGTAGTGTTCTTTCTGTTAAGACAGAATGAAGGGAAGTGGCACTCAGTTCCCAATGAACTCTCTCATGTTCTTCAACCAAACCACGTACTCCTTCTCATCCTTGCCCATCATGTAATCATTCAACCAGTCATGCAGTGAGTGCTTGATACCCCTCGCCTCAAGATACCTGTGCAAGGACTTCTGCAAGCTCTCGTCTAGAATCCTGCAAGGAAAGCAAGAAACTAAGGTCAGATGACAATTGCAAGAGCAATTAAGTTTAGTAGTCATATAGGTACTTAAGAAAACAGAACATAGGGAAAATAATCAGCAATTAGCGAAAGATCCGGAAACTGTACGAGCAATTAAGTTCAGTAGTCATACAGGTACTTAACAGAACATACAGAAAATAATCAGCAATTAGAGAAACACACAAAAACATGAGCTATTTAGTGGAAAAGAACAAAAAAATTGTGCCCAATGATCCTCAAAGGTATATTTTCGTTTCTCATTATTCAGTAGCACTAGCCTGGAGCTTATTAAGATGCCTGAAATTAAACTGTTGAAAGTAACAATAGAAGGTAGATAAGAATAACTGCAACTTACGAAAATGGCGGTCCCTCATATAAATTCTCCTTATCATTACTGTCACGATTCAGCATCCTCATATTTTCAATTGCAAGTTCATCATCATTAAAGTTGCACTCAAATTCCAGGATAGAGCCTTCTGGTTTCTCGACAGTGACAACCATCTGAATTGCTGGCTTATATGGATCATCATTGTTCTCAGCGTCAGAGTCATCATTGTTATCTTCTAAAGCATCAAAATTTGTATAGACAGTAGCTTTAATAGTCTCTCCTGCAAACTCTCTTTTGAGAACTATGGATTGATCACCAGGGTTATCGATGATCTCAAAAGGGAAGTCTTCTGGTAGATCAATTTGCTGATAAAAATGATTCAAAACAAGTCAATTCATTTATCAGAAGTTTAAGAAGTAAAACAAAAGCATATCTTTAGATTAACAAGACAAAACAATCAAAGCACAAAGAACCAGTTAAGTAAATTTTTACATCATTGTAGTGATTAGATTTAACCCCACTGCGATCTAGCTTAGACTAAAGTATACGGAGCTCAGGGCACAGCTAATACAGCATAAGATAAAAAATACCTTTTGTAAAAACAACATACTCCCTCTGTCCTGAATTAGATGTGGAAGATTTGTCTAGATTTGCTTGTATCTATATACTAAAACGAGTCTAGATACATACGAATCTAGACAAATCTGTGACATCTAATTCAGGACAGGGGGAGTACATCAAAATGTTCACAAACGACATCAACTAA
Organism: Avena eriantha; assembly: GCA_910589775.1. NCBI lineage: Eukaryota > Viridiplantae > Streptophyta > Magnoliopsida > Poales > Poaceae > Avena > Avena eriantha. The sequence continues at coordinate 142,808,494 of OU342744.1, read as the reverse complement.
TGTCCAAGGACTCAGAAACAATTCAGAAAAGCTGAGTACATGAATATCTGAAGGGCCAGCTTTTCATATTGAGCTATTAAAGTCAAGTGTGTGCACCTCTTAGACCGAGATGGAGCATTCGACACAGGTCAGTATCTCAAATCTGGTTTTTGCAATAATAACAAAAACTACTAGTACCACTTGCACCACTACTATCTTAATTTTTTAGTGTTTCATGATTTCCTTGATCTCAGATCCACTAGTACTGACCGATGGCATGCCAGCAATGTACTCCCTCCGTTCCAGACAAGAATTATGGAACTGAGGAAGTAGAACATAGTCCCTGGCAGCATATTGCCGAGCAGGGATGAGAGAATCCCTGAGTTTAGCTGTCTACTGATGGAGGAACAATTGCAGGCATAGCAAGTACGAAATACTACTTTACCTAACACACTTAAAATCGGTACCCAGCTAAAGCAGCTTACTAACGTTATTGCTCTGACTTTAAACTGTGATCAGCAAGAAAGACCCTCAATTTCGTTATGTTCCCACCAGTTGCTAAACATACAGCCACGAGTAATCGTCAGTAAGTGGACTCGAACTAATATCGCGAAGAAACGAAAGGAAATGCAGGTGCGCGGTTAAGAAAGCCAAGAAACCTGCGCGGGGCTCTCCCCCGGTTGGACGACGCATTCGATCTCGGAGTCGATGACCCTCCTCAGGTTCTCGTCGGCTGAGATCTTGGAGGAGGACACCGAGGACTGCGACGCCAAGAAGCGGCGGGCGGGGATCCCTGAAGGGGAGGAAGCGGCGGCGGCGGCGGCGTGGAGACGATGGAGCGGAACGGGTGGGCGAGACGTCGCTGAGGAGTGGGCGCAGCGGCGGGATAGGGTGGAGAGCCGCGGGGACTTGGCGGCGCGGCGGAGGAGCCTGGCGGCGAGAGACGCCGACGACATAGTTCGGGCTTAGCTCTTTTTCCCCGGGGGATTCGAGGACGGCTTCTCACGAAATCTAGGGTTTTTCTGGGTTTAAAGGCCAGGACATGAAGGGAGACTTGGGGAGAAGGTAAGAAAGAATGGAGCTCAATGAAGAAGCCTTACGGCCCAGCCCAGTGCATTTGACAACCGCCCTCCAGCCCACAGGCTCGCTATTTTCCAATGGGTAGGATATGTACAGGGTACCCCTATCAGTATTGTCCATGGGTACAACAATTTAGCCATATCCGTCGGTGTAAAACTTTTCTATACCTACACCTGAGAGGTATATCTTTATATTAAATGAGAGTTGGTGATCGTAGGTCTTCACTCGACACCAAACATTGGAACGATCTGGTCCGTGGAATCGCCATCCCACCACAATGCAAGAATCTACGCCGTCGAATGTCGTGGGCGTCAAATTTACTGCATAGTGCCACCGGGGAGAGCCCTCGACCTGTCCCAATCCTTTCTCTCCTCCCGCGGTGAAAGGTTAGGCGGCGCTAGGGTTCCTCCCCTCGTTCAGCGTGGCCGCTCTTACCCGCGCTGGCTCCATCGGCCGCCACCTCTCGCCGCCTCGTTTGAAGGTCGCTGCCGATGTCTCCCTTAATCCTACCGTCTGCGGTAACGCACGTTGCCTCCCCCTCCATAGCCGCGTTATACCTCGTACATGTTGTTGCAGCTCTATCCCCATTTCAGGACCGCCGCACCAACCCCCCAAGGCACATGCCGCACCAGGCGAGATGATGATGAACTGGCTCATCCGCAGCTACCACCTCTCGGCGTCTATGTTCTGGTGAATCGGCACTACTCCTCCTTCCAATGGCCGTTGTTTCCGGTCGCCTTCTCTCTAATCTATCCCTTCCACATCTCAACTCGGTTAGTGCTACATATTTTGGCCGGTTAATTCAGATATGTCTTGTCTATTCATTTTGTAGGCGATGAGGTGAGCCTGGCATTTGCTTCCTGCCGCTCTTCCATACATGATTAGTGTGTATACTGAAATATTGGACACTAGCACTTTGAGAACACGTTCCTTATGACTTCTGATGATGTTTATGTCTGCGACTGTGAAGGCCCTATAAGAAATTTGTCTGCTGATCTATTTGAAGATCTAATCAATCGCAAATGGACCAGTTCGTACGTACTTTACCTTGTCTTATTTAATTTTTCTATAAGAGAGCGTATTGCTCTAGAATTTTCATTTTATCTCATTAATGGTGGTGTTCTTTCAGCGATATTAGGCCCTCTAAGCATGACAGAGAGCTGTCTATCAGAATTATGTAAAGTATGCCCTACCTTGAAGGTTATCATGTATGTCGGTGATAAGGTGTCTCCCTCCCAGGATAATATTGCATGAAGATGCCCAAAAATCTTCAGCATCATCTGATTCATATGTATGTTTGCATATTTTATTTCTGAATCTCTCTCAGTATGGGTTACCTTACATGTCCCAGAATATCTTGCAGATAGGAATTACCAAACGATGTGATGCACAAGCTATGACATAGCCTTAATATATCGATACTTTCCTCTTAGGAATTCCCTGGCTCTATGGTGATTGATGAGAGGCCCAGCGTCTTAAAGATCCATCATGTGTATGTGAACTGCTGCTTGGTTTCTAAAAAATACCCACTTACTACCATTGTTGGAATTGCATAGCTCTGATTATAACACTTATTCTGCATTATTTTCAGGTAATTTTTGTGTCCTTAAATAATATTTTATAATGCCAAGGCGTCTACTACTAACAGGAAGGCACTCCTATCAAGAACAACCTTTCTAAAGTATGTGTGTTGATGCATTTTGCATGCCTTCAATTGTTGGGCTCCTGATGAGCTTCTTTCTACTTTCAAAGAAGAAGGGATGTGCTAGCAAGTATGTACCTTATAATAATATGATAGAGGGATTCATGTTAGCTCTAATATTATTAGTGTTCTATACATTTGCTTGTATTTCCTTGCTGAACCAATAATTTTATATATTGAACGAAGCCAACTCAACTTCCATCCTCCATGGATATTTTCTTGGTGAAAGGTCTCCAATTTTCCATTACTTATTTTTTACCAGTAGGCTAAATATATTATCGGGAATTACCCACTGCTGTATTAAAATTTATTAGAAAGAAGCCTTTGGTGTTACAAAAGTTTGTGCGTATCAAACTCTAGCTTCATAGGTGACCCTTCTGCTTTACATGATGTAGTCAGGATGGGTGACCCTTCCACTGTCTACAACATGTTAATTTTTTAATGTTCATATTATTTATGTGAACTCTAAACTAATTGTTGGTCAACTCGGATTAACAAGGCCAAAGAATTCCATATGCTTGGTACTTGTGTTCTATATGCCACCCTCCTGTTAAATCTGCACTCAGTTTTTTGCTCCGATGGTGTGCTTATTGGTGCCTGATGTCCTTAGTATTGACTGGTCATCCAAATGAGTTCAAAGTAAGCAGTTTACTTTTTCTAGAGTTTGCAACTTCTTTTTTTGTATTGTTGAGGATGTAGTCATAGGTTAGCAATGATATTGTGTGTAATTTAAAGCTGCACCTAGGGAGTTTTTCCCCAAAGTCGACTTTCCGTTAGTGTTAAAATTCTCTGATGTGTGTAAATTTCTAGGGAAAAAGGCACAGGGTAGAAGACATTTTTCTCCCTTTGCCCCCTATGTGCAACTGCTCATGTGTGATAGTTGGTTAATCAACATCAAAACAAAAGAGTCTAATTTTTTTGATTTGCTTAATCAACATCTCATCCCAATGAGGAGAGAGCAGTGCCGGAGGAGGGACAGGTCCAATCTCGTGGATCCACGCCCGTGGCGGGATGTCGTGCACTCCTGACGGCGCTCGACCTCGGCCTAGAATCAGCCTTCGAGTGCATCAGCGCCGACACCGCCAGGTGGAGGTCATGTTCCAATGCATCGTGTAGTAGATTGGGCACCAATGACCTCCTCCTGGCGACATAGCAGGTGTCACATCTCGAACACGTTCATGGCTAGATGAGTGATTGGGGGCCAAGACAATTCCATATTCCCGGCATGTTTCCCCATCAAGAGAAGTAAGTCCTCTTTTTTATTTTGATTGAACTGGTGACTGACATTGGTAGCTTTGCTTGCTAAGTAATGTAGTGCGAAAAGACCATCCATTTTATATTGACTGATCGTCCATCCAAGATGTATACTTGAACCAAATAAGAATTTCCGTTCTTGTATTGCCATGCCATCTGATCCCCTTCCCATTTTTAATGTAAATCATCCTCCTGATCTTGTGGAGCGAGCGAGGCGGTGTAAATCATCCTCCTGATCTCCACTTTGTGTTAATTACTTTGATTTATGGACTGGTTGTTCATAGTGATTTTTTATCATTCCTACTTTTTTCAATTCATGAAGGAAGATAGTGTTAGCTTTGCGACAAGTAAATAACTAAGAACGAAAATAAAATCGCAGCAAGGGGGACACAGATTTAACGTGGAAAACCCTCTCCAACAAAGAGAGGGGGAAAAACTACGGGCGTCAGCCAACAAAACTTTATTATAACGGAGAGTGTTTACACAATGCCGGAGATTTCACAGATGCAACTATTCCCAACCCTTGGCTTACAAGAAGTATATATAGCGGTGGTAACCTAGGTCATCAACGATCCGTACCGCATCGGCTCAAGCCTCCGGCGACAGGCCTCGCTCCGTTCCGTCAGAAGTTGGCCTTTACTTTGTAGAATTTGGATCAACATATAACAGATAGATTATAGTTAATTAATCACATGTTCTTTTCAGGAGTTGTTTAAAAAAATAGAGGGTTGTTCTACAAGGACGAATGTACAAAAGTGATGCATTATTTGACGATGATTTTGTATCTGATTCTACCAAATGCACCTTGTCGTATTGATTAACCTTAGCATCTAGCCAAAAGGAAGCCTCTTTTAATGGTATGGGGAGTTTTTATTGCATACCATGTTGTTGGATTAGCTAATAGAAATCATTTTAAAAGCTCTTATCTATGATTGGAACTATTGCTGAAGTCGAGGAACTATGGTATTTTTCTATGAGAATTGTGGATTTGCATATTTTATTTAAGACTTTTGGCATCAATTGATTGGAATTATGCAATATTATTTTAGCAAAGCACATTTCTTCCTTGGTGCATCTCTTGCAGCTATGCATTCTTCTAATTACCCTTGATCGGTGAAATGACTACTTGACCAACATTAAATAAATATTGTTAAAAATGTGAGTTTCAGATTCCCTCTCACTGTTCGAGGAACTCTAAGGCCTCGTTAGTTTACCAGGGAATGAATCCAAGCATGGATCTGAGCCACGCCAGGATATGGTTGATCCCCATGCTCCACCAAATCCAGCTGGGGATTAATTATCATAATCCATGCATCCATTTTTCCATTCGTTTCCTCCAGAACACGCCGAGACTCGGCCATGGAAATAGCACAGCTGTAGTTGCATGTCTTCGCGTCGCGCTCGTGGAAAAATTCCACAGGTCATGTGGGAATACTTTTTTTCCAAGCCTAGACAAAAGAAAATGAGATGGATTGGTTGGGCTGTGATCCTATCTGGGCGTAAACGAAGACGTTGGACTCGTTGGGCTAGAAAATTTACCATGTCAGGCTCGAAAGATGGGATTGGACCGCAATCAAAACTAATCCATGCATGTTAGGGATTAAACAAACAGGGCCTAAGAGATTCTTGATTGCAGTTGGCTTGAATATATAGGCTAAGTAATGTTCTTTCAAAATGCATGTGTCTTATATGGTAAATTGATGCAAACATAGAAAGGGTTAAAAGAAAGCCTCATTATTGGGAATTTTACAGTAATGTGCTCACATACTTGTTATTTCTCTTCCAGCCTTGCTTAATTTTTTATATGCTTAGAAAGAAATGATACAATCTCATGGGTTATTTGTTCCATGTGAGGTGATTTTATTTGCCAAGCAAATATATGTTCTTATTTTTATTTTTGCTATTGTTGATGGGTGAAATTAATGTAGATTGTGCTCTCCTTACTTTTGCCGACCCAGGAAGCCTGAATCTTGATTATAATGCATTTGTTCCTTTGAATCGGGTGGCAATTGCAGAAATTGGTTTTGGAAATAATGGAAGGCATTTGTCCAAGCAAAGTGTTATTCACTGTTGGTGTCATAACTACAAGATGGTGTCCTAAAACAATCTGGTGATACTAATCATGGTTCATTTGTTGATTTCTCTAATCTAATTTAAACTTTTTGTATTTTATTATGTATCTTTATGTTTATCGTATATTTTATCTTTATATCTTGATTGTCCATACCAAAGACTTACATATATTCCCTAAAAATAAGGCTTAAGGATGTTAAATTTTATAATTGAATGTATTCCATATAAAATTATGTATTCTTAGTTGATCAGATATCTCTTTTGGTAGATTATCTATCTATATGATGGTGATTTATCATTTCGAAATTTTGAACCCCACATGCAAATGAAAGCTGCTGACTGGACTTAGCAAAAGTTATGCCTCTTTCCAGAACTAGATTAGAATTAGTAACTCTTTTCTGATTGAATGGAAAAATAATTATTTTAGCAATGCCATAGGGTAAGCATAACTCCTTGCAGAACGTAAGGCAAAACCGTTGACAAGGAACTCCTAAAGTGTCGAGCGTACAAAAATATCAACAACAAAGCAAGGTGTGGAACTAGGAAGTAAGAGTGTTGTGTTTTTGTATTTGGAATTGACACATGAACTGTGCGGCATTTACATACTATTTAGTTGGTCAACCGTTAGAGTCGTAAAAAAACTCGACAACAAGCAAAGGGGCTAGATCATGGAAGACGAGAGGAAGAGAAGAGTGTTATCTTCTGAGTTGCAAGCCACTTATATATTATGTTTCTAGAATACTATGTTGTAATATGTTTAGTATACATGAATATGTAAATAGATTTTTGTTTATATGCGCGATGAAGAAAGAAAAACTTAGGGGACCGTAGCAGCGCATGGGCATTCAACTAGTATCAAATAGTAACAAAGTTATTCATAATTTTCATCGATAGCATACTAGAAAAATCAATTATACCAACTCAATAACATGTACTTCCTCTGTCTCAAAATAGATGTCTCAAGTTTGTTAAAATTTTGACAAATCTACTAAATAGTGTCTAGATTCATCTAAATTTTAAAAATCCGAGACATCTATTTTGAGACGGAGGGAGTACATGAAAAAATTAGAAATCACAATCTCATACTCAGCCCTTGCGCTATCACTCGCTCGAATGCATATGTTGGACCTCTCACATATTAGTTTACATGGATAGGGTATGGATATGCCCATAGGTACAAAGTTATATCCGTTTTCTACACATGATTTAACTAATAGGGTATGGGTGCTACCCATGGGTATAAAAGTATGCTCATATCCTGCCTATGCAGGGAAGGTTCCCGCGGGGATTTGTACCCCATGTTTAAAATGTCATTCTTATTTAGTGGTGTACAATCTAGCTAAACACATCGGAGTAGCTGGTCATAAAAATATTTTTTGCGAGCTACGATTCCTCTCTTCTCCCCTCTCGTTTCCCCTCTTGTTTGTGTCGTCTCTTAGCACTAGGGTCGATTGGCCCCTCCCCTCTCCTCTCCGGCGGTGGTAGGCGGAAAGTAGGGTGAGGGACCCCTTCCTATATAGCAGTAGTTCAGGTTTTGGTCTTGGCTTGATGTCGGTTGTCACCCGTATGGATGTTTGGAGCTTTGCACTGGATTTGGGCCAGATCTAGTGATGGATAGGGTTCCTCTTCCTCACCTTGTTGCTCTAGAGGTCGGAGCTAGAGGTGATGCGGAGGAGCATATGTGTCTCCTTTAATAAGGTTGTGGTTGGCGAGGTTTCGGTTCCTCCTGGTCGAGTTCTTGCTGGTCGTCGTGCTGGTGGGCGGTGGATCGAGCTAGTGGCTGCAAAATCCTCCAGGGAATCTTCGGTGGCTATTTTGGGGAGCTCCTACGCGACAACTTTGGTTTGTTTTGTGATCTCGGGCCAATGAGGCGGTCGCTACACATTGTTGTTGGGAGAGATTTCTCTGACGGCCGTCGTCGACTCTGATGAATGGTAAGCGGATGCTCCATCCATACTCTCTGATCAGGCATGCTACTGATTTCAAGATCTCTGCTGCAAAAGGTGATCTTCTACCTTGTAGCATCCAATTGTCCAACACTTGTAATGATACATGTTTTTCCTATATAATGCTACCATATACTTGTCATTGTTGCATCATCATTGTATCATGCTCATGTCATTATGCCATATTGCATTTGAGCATCATATTAAAACACTTGTATTTGGTTCTTCTCCTCATTATTGCATCTTGTATTTGCCTCATATTAATATAGTTGCTTCTTGATATATTGTATTTGCTTCTTGATATAATGCTTGATTCCCAAGTTGAGTTGGGGGCACATCTATTACAATCCCACCATCCACACTGCCACCTTCCTTTGTTTCGGTCCCAAAATTCTACCATCCTATTTAAATATGAGCACCTGAATTTATTTTGGTATTTAAATCTAGCTCATAAATAATTGGGAAGGATCCTTTCTTTTGTCTACATGCTCCCATATATGGTCCCATATTGTTTTTTCACAATATTGGTTATGAAATTCCACACGGTTCTTTTGGATGCTATGTAGAAGTAGAAGAAACTCCAATTCAAAACCATGGATTTATTCAAATATTGAGTATAATTGAATTTATATGGTCACATTACACCTTAGTGGTCCAATAGACACTATATTGTCCTTTGAATTCAATTAGTCCCTTTATTAATGAAATCATGATTTTGTTTTGCTAGTTACCATATGAAGCATGGTAATTGTCCTTTGGAGCTAGCTTGATTTTACAAACTAGATCAAAGCACCTAGCTCGTGTGGCCATGTAAGAGGATTTATTTTTCCTTCTTTTGGTTTCTTTTGAACCTTAACATGGTTTGGATATTTGAGTTCAAACTATGAGACCAATAAAATCAACTAAAAGCAACCTACCTAACCATGCTATATATCTCTCTTCCTCCCTTGCATTGGTCCTTTTTGGGTATTTTGGATGGTTTGGAAATTTAAACAAGATTTTTGAAAAGAAATCAAACAAATCCAAAATAAAAGGGAAAACCCTAAACCTATCTACCCTCACCCGTGGCCTTCCCTTCAAATGATCTGATCCAAGGATCAAATCACTACCACATGTCCTAGCTACCCACCACCACCTAGCTAAGCCCTACCTAACTAAACCTTGATGGGTTCGTAGCATGGAAAACAAAAAATTTCTACCGCAAGAACGAACAAAACCCAGATCTAATCTAGATAAAAGCCAAGATCTAATCTATTAGACATGTGCAACGAGATAGATAGGAACTAACCCTCGTAGATCCGAAAGCGTTAACGAGATTAGATCTCGTGGTTGATGTAGTCGATCACTTGCCGATCTCAAGATCATGTGGACGATCCTTCCGGCGTCGCGTTCCGGCAGAGCTTCTGCAGTCGGTCAAGTGTACGATCCTTTCGGCGTCGCGTTTCGGCAGCGCTTCCGCAGTCGGTCACACGTGCGGAGTCGAAGCAGACCTTCCTCTCCTCGTTCCAGCGAGCAGCGGAGGTAGTAGATCTTCTCCACGGAATCCCAGCAGCACGACGGCGTGGTGGTGGTGGAGTAGAGAATTCTGCAGGGCTTCGCCTATGCCTGTGCAGAAGAAAGGAGGAGGAGAGAGGCGGCAGAGATTGGGTGTTGTGGAGCAGGGGGTGGAGGGGGCGCCCCTGTCCCTCTATTTAAAGGGGGTGAGGCGCCATGGGAGGGGGAGTCCTTGTAGGACTCCCCTCCCTCTAGGGCCGGCGGATTGGGGAGGGGGGAGGAGTCCTCCTCCCCCACGACTCCTAGTCTTGACCCACCAGGACTCCTTGATCCCTTCCTTGGTTTTCAAGCAAACTCCAAGAAACCTTCCAGAACCTTTCGGAACATTCCGAAACCTTCTAGAATCCTCATACAAACACTCCGGAACATTTCCTAACTCAGAAAATGATCCCCAATATATGAATCTTATTCTCTAGACAATTCCGGATCTCCTCGTGATGTCCCGGATCCAATCCGAGACTCCGAACAACCTTCGGTCTCCAACGCACATTCCATATCTACTTAAAACAACTTCGAACCTTAAGTGTGTCACCCTACGGTTCGTGAATATGTAGACATGACAGAGACACATCTCCTATCAATAACCATCAGCGGGACCTGGAGATCCATAATGGCTCCCACATACTCAACGATGACTTCGTGATCGATTGAACCATTTACATACGAAACCAATTCCCTTTGTCACGCGATACTATACTTATCCGAGGTTTGATCATTGGCATCTCCATACCTAGTTCTACCTCGTTACTAACAAGTACTCTTTACTCGTTCCGTGATATGTCATCCCTTGTGACCCAGTCACATGCTTGCAAGCTAACTAGATGACATTCCACCGAGAGGGCCCAGAGCATATCTATCCGTCATATGGATGGACAAATCCCAATCTTGGTCCATGCGCTTCAACACATACTTTCAGAATACCCAATGACACCTTTATGACCACCCAGTTACGAAGCGGTGTTTGATGTCATCAAAGTACCCATCCGGTGATGGTGATTAACACAACCTCATGGTCGAAGGATTAGGTTACTATGCATTTAAAAGCTTATAGCAATACGAACTTAATGACTTGATCTTATGCTACGCTTACTATGGGTGTGTGTCCATCACATCATTCTCCTAATGATATAACCTTGTTATTAATCACATCCTAATGTCCATGATCAGGAAACCATGATCATCAATTAATCAACAAGCTAGTTCAACAAGAGGCTTACTAGGGACTCTTACATGTTTACAAAACACACATGTATTAGTGTTTCCTAATAATACAATTATAGCATGGGATGTAAACATTCATCATAAACACAAAGATATAATAATAATCACTTTTATTATTGCCTCTTGGGCATATCTCCAACAAACCTAAACCAAAACAAACCCCAAACCCTAGCTCTAACCCAACCCATGGCAAAGCATGGCCCTTGTGAAGCCATGTCCTCCCAAAACTCCTCTCCCTAGCGTGTTCAACACCAGCCCGAGCTCTGCCTCCTCCCTAGTCCCTCTCTTGCCCTCCTAGCTAAAGAACAAAAAGAAGAGAGAGAGAACCTAGCTACTACCCGATGCTATCCACCCTCTCCTAACCTTTTTGCAAGGGCAAAAGGCAAACTCATGTGCATCCAGCTCATCTTTATGCACCCTGTAACCACCCTAGGATCTAGATTGAGATATCACCTCTTCTTTCTCCCCTCTCCTTCTCCACATAGAGGCCATGACCATGTCCTAGTAAACCCTAGCTTGGCATCCCCACCTTCTCGGTGTTCTAGAGATCGTCTACGTGAACCAGTAGCACAAGCGGCCTCCCTTGCTTCCCCTCCAATGCTAGTACACGGAGCCCCCGTCGAAGATTGCGGAACGCCGCCGAATGTCGCCACGCCCAAAACTGCCAGGAACTTCAAAACCTCTGCCTTATCTGCGATCTGCACGTCCTTGTAACACTGCAGCCTAATAAGGCTGAGTTCCTGTGTATAGTGCTAATCCCTGGATCCAAATTAATTGACATAGATTTGTCTAGATATAGATGTATCTAGACACATTTTAGTGCTAGAGACATCCATATCTAAATGAATCTAAGTCAATTATTTTTGAATCGGAGGGAGTGGCTGAAAAGGCATGTGCTTTCTAATTTTGCTCGCGAGCGATGATAGACCAGAAAAAATATGGATTTGCGCCAGCTGGTCGTTGCTCCTTCTAGTGTACTCCTTTGCAATAATATGTGCATGGGTTGTTTATTCAGCTGCATGCAAAGAGTTTCCTGTCCTACCCGAGGTGTGCTCACGCTGTGCACTGGGGGTAGAAGTATTTGGTACACTTTGATTCTCTGCCACCAGACGCCGGCTGTGAGTGGAGCTGCTTCCTAGATTGCCATGTGTTGCATGTACTTGGTGTGCGAATCTACCACCCATGACATAGAGTTATTTTCTCACACTACAAAATGATACCAAATATAACATTGCATCATGAATATAACGTATATGATTCAAAATTTGCAATTATTACATAGTTGCTTAGCTCAAGGCTGGCTCAAACGGTTCAATAGCAAACGGAAGCATAAATAGATAATAGACTCCATCTTTAATTATGCCACAAGCGAAAATGTCGAGTGAAGTATCACGACCTAATCAATCACTCACAATCGGAATAACCTGCAACATGAAACGTTGCAGCCACGAATGGTCAGTACTTTGAATGTATGGCAAGTAGGGCTCAATAAGAAGACATAATACATAACAACTATATGCTTATTTTGCTAGGTGGATATTTGGCCAATTTGCAAGCAATTTATAAACCGTTTATCCTACTTTTTATAAACAATTTTATTTTCTTTGAAAAAGATCCCAATTAAGTTAACCCATCAGTATTAAAGAAATTATAAAATTGGGATGAGCGAGAAACATGTCATAACCTTGATATTTAGGAACTCGATTTGTCCATAACCGAGGACATGGCTAAGTACTTAGATTAGGCACCCGATAGGGATTTGTATACTTTACCCATATGATATGGTCAACCCGCTTTTACCACACTACTAGAAAAAATGCTATAGGAGATTGCACTATAAGAGACACATATCAAACATATGCGTCTCAACAAAATATACACGGCGCACCAATATGGCATGTGGCTCGAAAATTTGGAACTTCAAAACCTTCTTCTACCATAACACAATCTTGTACTTTTCTAAATACTACCAAATAAACATATTATGGATGTCAAACTACAGACCTATAAATACTAATAACGGTTCTCCCATAATTTTAGTTTGACTCTCAATGCCAAGGCTAGTCAACATTGTAGGGCATCTGAGAGTACGAATCACCATTATCGAGGACATAGCAGCTAGGACAAATATTGTAAGGATAATCCTCCTCGGGTAAACCATGAGGAAATAGCCAACGATCTAGCGAAGCAATATCTGAAATACCATACTTTTTTGATAAAGAAAATATATTGATATCGCGAAGATACTGATTACTCCCAACCTCTTAACCAACAAAATGTCTAACAACATATCGAGGATGCACATAGCTAAAAGGAGAAAAAAGAGAAAGAAAAAATCTCGGCCACAATGATCAATAACTCGCAGCAGCAACAAGAACACACTAAGCACCACCAAATACAACACCCATACCACAAAGAAAAGGTCCTCCAAAGGCGACATCTCCAAGAAGGGAATAGAGCACAAGCAGCATCGTCTCCCGATCAATGATATTAGGTTTTCACCCTAAAGAAAGTTTGAGTTCTGAAAACAATACCTTTAACAAGATCATTGTCAGGTACAACCAATGAAGGACAAACCTTGGTTTTCACCCTCAAGATCCGAGACTCAGTACTTGAGTAGCACCACCAAAATTGAAGTCCTCTAATACTACCGCCCTCACTTGCCCAGGCCCCTACTAAAGGAGATATGCCCTAGAGACAAATAATAAATAGGTTTTTATTGTCATATCTCAATTAGTTTATAATAGTTTCATATTGTGCTATAACTATACCAAGTAGAAACATTGGTACAGGTGTGGTATGAAACAACCAAGTCCCTAGTAGCCTCTATTCATGCTAGTTCGTTGGTCATGAGGATGATCTGGGTTTCAAGATCATGGGCATTTATGCCAATTGACAACGGGGTCATATCATTGGGGAATGATGTGATGTACATTCCTTGAAGGATTGCCACACGATCAAGTCATATAAGTTCATTGTTGCAACAGCTAAATCTAGAATCCTTTTCCTTAGACCGTGAGATCATATTACTCACTGTTTCCCGAGGCTGCTTTGACTGCATTAGACATCATCTGGTAATACAGTGGCAATAATGGTATATGTTGGGTATTCCAAAGGAACAGTAGATGACATGTGACTGCAAGACCGGGATTTATTCATCCACATGGCGGGTAAAGATACATACGTCCGGCTTGGTGAGATTACATCCATAAATGTTGCAACATGTGACTCAGTCACGAGGATGTAATATCACGGTAACAAGAAAACAGAACTTGTTGTTAATGAGATTGAACAAGGTATGGGATACCAATGATCGGATCTCGGACAAGTCGTATCAAGAAACAAAAGGAAATTGGATGCTACATTTACCGGTTCAAACGACATTGTCATCAGGAATGCATAAGGGTCACATGGATATCCCTGGTCCCTCTGTTGATCATTGATATAGATCATGTCTAGAGCATTCCCGAGCCGTGAGGGGATACACTTAAGGGTATGATGAGAGCGATTATTCGTAAGACGGAATCAAAGTAGAGAAAGAGAAAGTCAGAAATGTTCCGTGGAAAGATCCGAAACTGTTCGGAGAAAGAATAAAGGAAAAGCCAGAAAAAGTGTTTTCGGATAAATGGGAATTTAAATATACATTTATTATATGTTAATTATGAATTAATATATTCTAGATAATATTTATATTAATATTTATAAAAGCAAATTTCATATTAGGACAAATCCTAGAGGGAAAAAGCCTAGAACAAAAGCTAGAGAAAAAGAAAAAGGAAAACAGCTGAAAAACTAGCTCCTACCGCTGGTGGGCCTGGCAGCCCACATGGGCAGGTGAGCGACTGCTGCGTGCCGCCCAGGCAGCGTGGAACTTGGCTTTGCCCCGGATGGAGCGCCAGGAGCTGTGGGTCGCCGCCCTCAACCGACAGCTTAGCGGGCCGCGAGCAGGAGCCGACTCACCCGGGGCCAGCTACCACTGCCGCCGCCGCGCTGTTGGCAGGCCGCGTGCGAGCGCGCGCTGTCTGCGGTGTGACGGGCCTCGGTCAAAGCCGGCCCACCCGGCTGTGGTTGCTGGCCATTGATACGTTGCTAACGTATCCATAATTTTTGATCTTCCATGCTTGGTTTTATCTACTTTCATGTGTTTTGTCCACACTTCGGAGTACTTTCTATGCATTTTTTGGAACTAACCTATTAACAAGATGCCACAGTTCCAGTTGCCTATTTTCTGCTGTTTTTGGTTCCAGGAAAGTCAGAAAATGAATATTCTCAGAATTGGACCGGACAAAAGCCAAAGTCGATATTTTACTAGAAGACTCACGAAGCCAGAAGACGAGACGGAGAGGGGCCACAGGGCGGCCACACCATGTGGTGGCGCGGGCTAGCCCTGGCCGCGCCACCAGGTGGTGTGGGCCCCCTGGCCGCCCACCGACCTTGCCTCTTCGTCTATAAGATGCCTCCCGATGCAAAAACCCTAAATCGTCAAGCCTCCGGCCATGAAAAGTTCCGCAGCGCCGCCGCCACCGAAAGGGGAGATTCAGGGGACAGAAAGTCTCTGGTCCGGCACCCTACCGGGACGGGGAAGTGCCCCCGGATCCATCTCCATCGATCTCCACTACCATCTCCATCACCATTGCTGATTCCCATGATGAGGAGGGAGTAGTTCTCTCTCGAGGCTAAGGGTTCTATCGGTAGCTATGTGTTCATCTCTCTCTCTATGCATGATCTTATTGAGATCATGAGCTTGTAATCTATAGATCTACCTTGCTACTCAAGTGCTTTAATATATCTCTTCTCTCCCCATGTGTGTGAAGTTGACAGTGTGCACACCATGGTGGTACTTAGGCTAGAGATTACAAATACTTGTTATGAGTTATATTTGGAGTTGAATTTCTTTATGAAATTGTGGTGTTTGTTGGAACCATCTAGTGCTCAAGGTGACAGTGTGGGGTTATCTAGATGCGGAAAGTGAACTTTGAGGTGTGTTGTTATAGCCCTACCAACTATTAGATTGTCCAACCGGAGAGTAGTTCAGTGTAGTATCATAAAGAAGAATATATTTATATAAGAGTGTTCACTAGTGAAAGTATGATCCCTAGGCCTTGTTTCTAAGCATTGAAACACCGTTTGCAATTAGATCTCTTACATGTTTGCTTGCTTCTATCTTTATTTCGGTTTTACTTTAGTCTTTTCCATGCCATCAAGCTATTTTCTATCATCGTTGCCACTTATAATTATGTATACCACTTGTATTTCACTATCTCTTCGCCGAACTAGTGCACCTATACACCTAACAAGTGTATTGGGTGTGTTGGGGACACAAGAGACTTCTTGTATCGTGATTGCAGGGTTGCTTGAGAGAGAATACCTTTGACCACTTCCTCCCTGAGTTCGATAAACCTTGGGTAATCCACTTAAGGGAAAACTTGATGTTGTTCTACAAACCTCTGCACTTGGAGGCCCAACAACTGTCTACAAGAATAGAAGTGCGTATACATCAGCCATTGCCACTAAGGGTTGCCGCCGCTGCTGGGCAGAGCTTGCTCAGCCCACCCGGGTTGCAGCTTGGCCCAGCCGGCTGCCCCTTTTTTTGCCCTTTTTCCCTTAGTTTTAGTCCCACATGGCTTAGCCTTTGAGAAAGGCACACCCCCTCCGCCTATATAAAGGGGTGCCCATGGGTGGGATTAGATACACCAATATTTGGAGAAGTCCTTTGGTTGACTTCCTCCTTCCCCCTCTCTCTCTCTATACCTTGTGACCATGGCCCCAAGTCTGGGCTGTGCGAACAAGGCACACCTACAGCACGCCGTTGCGCTGCAGGGATTCCTAGCCGGATATCAACT
Source organism: Avena eriantha (assembly GCA_910589775.1). NCBI lineage: Eukaryota > Viridiplantae > Streptophyta > Magnoliopsida > Poales > Poaceae > Avena > Avena eriantha. The sequence continues at coordinate 142,791,842 of OU342744.1, read as the reverse complement.
TCCGCACTCCCGGCAGGATCGGGGAACCGGAGGTCTCATCGTGCACCGGATGTGTACGAAGACATGAGGCGCAACTCTTGGGGTGCTTAAATGTCGTGAGCCAGAGCTGCTGCGAGATGAAGAAGGAGAAAGGGGTGACCTACGAGGAGCTTCGCGACCTTGAGGTCGGCTACGAGTACGACTACATCAATCACGTTCCCCTTAGAACGTTAACCACGCACGATCTACAAGGGTATGTTTTCTCTACGCATCGGCCGTTACCGCATTACTACATAGATAGATCCTAGGCAGTTTTGGGGGTTCCAACGTAGGATTTTTTTAGTTTTCTGCTGCAGATCCCCTTTAGTGGTATCAGAGCTGATCTATGCGTAGGAGTGTTGTATGGCCAGTATACACAAGTTTTGTGCAGGCATTGATCCCTTAGTTGTTACCCTCTAACGTGTACTTGTTTATATCGCGGTATTGTTTGATGAAGCGGATCGGACCGACCTTACCCGTATTCATACGCGAGACTGGTTCCACGCTCAACATACGACTTGTACCGTATAAGTGGCTAGCGGGTGTCTGTCTCTCATTCAATAGTTGATATAGCATTTACAACGGAGGGCATCGAAAGGGGAGTAATAGAAACAACTGTTGGATCCATGTTGTGGTTGGAAAGTTCATAGATTAGAAACGGTTCTATTGCGAAAGCCCTAACAAGCACGTAAAACTTGCAATAGATAAAGTAGAGGTGTCTAACTTTATTTTGCAGGAGGGCATGTGATTATGATATGGCATTGATTGTAACAAAGGTAAAGTAGTTTACTTTTCTGTCACTAAGTAGTATAGTAATAGCCATCGTTCTAATGGATGGCCTGGTGGAGGCTCGTGGACTTGGCGTCAAACCAAGGGCAGGATGGAGATCATGCCGGAGCGCTCGATGGAGATCAAGGTGCAAGAAGGACCATATCATATCACATTATACATATGATGTTGATACCTGTTTTACATCTTATTGTGTGCTAGTATTAGATACTCAACGGTAGAAAATAAGATAATCCCTATTTAATTCCAATGTTCGTGTTCCCCTTGTGTGTGCACCACCAAGAAAGTTCTTCAGTATGAGGCAGGCCGTGATGAGCGGGTGTCAGACATATCTACGTTTGCATACAGTGGGTGTAAGCCATGTTGCACAGCGAATACACACAAGTTAGATTTGGCGAGCCTAGCATGTTACAGAGACGTGGCCTCGAAACACAAGAGATTGAAAGATCGAGCATGTGTCACATGGATGATGTGATTGGCATTAGGGAATGTCTACCTTTGAGGCTTCACTAATGGTCATGATGATCGGGGGAGGTGCAGAGGATTGGGATCATGTGATCACTAAAATCATCCAGGGGATGACAATGTTAGTGGAGATCAATTATAAATTGAACTCTTATTATGAACTTAGTCTAGATGTCTATTTGCAAATATCTTAGTAGATCATGGCCTATCCCATTGAGGTCCTTTGCGACCATGGGAATATATTACTTGATGTGGAACTTGGCAAAAGGGTCAAACTTCATAGTTTAATACCCACGCCTGAGGGGTATCCTCGTAAAAGGTGATCTTCTCTTCTTGATACAATAACCATTAGGAGATAATTCGATGACTCCGGAATGTTTGTGCTTTCTCCATAATCATCCAATAAGCCATTCTCCATTCGATGGAGAGTTGGGCTACATTTTGTATTCTACAGAATAAGGCACATAGAGTATGAGCCGTTGGATGCGTTTTCCTCCATCATGGATGAAAAGGGAATATTTGGAAAAACACTTAGGATCTTGCATTAGAGTTGAGAACTCTTAGAAGAGCTTGACTGCAATAGGAGGTCATGAATGAAATGATGGGTTCGTAGCATGGAAAACAAAAAATTTCTACCGCAAGAACAAACAAAACCCAGATCTAATCTAGATAAAAGCCAAGATCTAATCTATTAGACATGTGCAACGAGATAGATAGGAACTAACCCTCGTAGATCCGAAAGTGTTAACGGGATTAGATCTCGTGGTTGATGTAGTCAATCACTTGCCGATCTCAAGATCGTGTGGACGATCCTTCTGGCACCGCATTCCGGCAGTGCTTCTGCAGTCGGTCACACGTGCGGAGTCGATGCAGACCTTCCTCTCCTCGTTCCAGCGAGCAGCGGAGGTAGTAGATCTTCTCCACGGAATCCCAGCAGCACGACAGCGTGGTGGTGGTGGTGGAATAGAGAATTCTGTAGGGCTTCGTCTATGCCTGTGCAGAAGAAAGAAGGAGGAGAGAGGTGGCGGAGATTGGGTGTTATGGAGCAGGGCTTGGAGGGGGCGCCCCTGCCCTTCTATTTAAGGGGGTGAGGCGCCATGGGAGGGGGAGTCCTTGTAGGACTCCCCTTCCTCTAGGGCCGGCGGATTGGGGAGGGGGGAGGAGTCCTCCTCCCCCACGACTCCTAGTCTTGACCCACCAGGACTCCTTGATCCCTTCCTTGGTTTTCAAGCAAACTCCAAGAAACCTTTCAGAACCTTCCGGAACATTCCGAAACCTTCTAGAACCCTCATACAAATACTTCGGAACATTTCCTAACTCAGAAAATGATCCCCAATATATGAATCTTATTCTCCGGACCAGTCCAGATCTCCTCGTGATGTCCCGGATCCAATCCGAGACTCCGAACAACATTCGGTCTCCAACGCACATTCCATATCTACTTAAAACAACTTCGAACCTTAAGTGTGTCACCCTACGGTTCGTGAATATGTAGACATGATAGAGACACATCTCCTATCAATAACCATCAGCGGGACCTGGAGATCCATAATGGCTCCCACATACTCAACGATGACTTCGTGCTCGATTGAACCATTTACATACGAAACCAATTCCCTTTGTCATGCGATACTATACTCATCCGAGGTTTGATCGTCGGCATCTCCATACCTAGTTCTACCTCGTTACTGATAAGTACTCTTTACTCGTTCCGTGATATGTCATCCCTTGTGACCCAGTCACATGCTTGCAAGCTAACTAGATGACATTCCACCGAGAGGGCCCAGAGCATATCTATCCGTCATATGGATGGACAAATCCCAATCTTGGTCCATGCGCTTCAACACATACTTTCATAATACCCAATGACACCTTTATGACCACCCAGTTACGAAGCGGTGTTTGATGTCATCAAAGTACCCATCCGGTGATGGTGATTAACACAACCTCATGGTCGAAGGATTAGGTTACTATGTATTTGAAATCTTACAGCAATACGAACTTAATGACTTGATCTTATGCTACGCTTACTATGGGTGTGTGTCCATCACATCATTCTCCTAATGATATAACCTTGTTATTAATCACATCCTAATGTCCATGATCAGGAAACCATGATCATCAATTAATCAACAAGCTAGTTCAACAAGAGGCTTACTAGGGACTCTCTTATGTTTACAAAACACACATCTATTAGTGTTTCCTAATAATACAATTATAGCATGGGATGTAAACATTTATCATAAACATAAAGATATAATAATAACCACTTTATTATTGCCTCTTGGGCATATCTCCAACAGTCTCCCACTTGCACTAGAGTCAATAATCTAGTTAAAAACTTGTGCATTCAACTCCTATGGCTTTCTGGTGTTGTATAGACACTATTGCTAGTGGTAAACATAATCTTCGGATCTGACACTTCCAGGTCCGTGTGTATTTGCATGTCCTTGCGTCTCTACGTATTACTCATTCTCCAATGAGATGGCATTGTATAAATTTGGTCCTTTGGTGAGACCTTTAGTTCCTTCGGCTCAAAATATGTTGATATTATTGTCACACAATATATCTTCATAGTATTAGCCCGCTAGGAACCACACCTAGTTTGATAACAAACTACTTGACGCAAATGCCCTCCTTTGCTGCTACTATAGCAGTTATATACTTAGCCTTTTGTTGTAGTATCCGTCACAATGTCTCAACTTTGGAACTCATCCAAATCCATCATGGAACATCCTTTCCATTACATTGTGCTACCCATAGTATAAATTGAGATAAAATTTAATTTGTATCTTGTGAAAAAACTAGTATCAATGTAACACTTTACAATGAACTACCTTTAACTATTTGTCACTTATACATGGTATATTCTTAGTTCTTCCAAAGCTCATAAGAATATCTTTACTATTGTCCAATGATCATCTTACGAATCATTCTGGTATATGCTCATAACATTTAGAGCATAGGACATATCTGGATGTGTACATCTCAAAGAATGATTGATCAAAATATTCTTGTGATTTCACCAGGTGTCAAAACACTTGAATCTCGTGTCAACACACTCGAATCTTGATTCAGTCCTTTCCATGCGTCAAGCATACAAAGAATGATTAACATCATACAAAGTATTCTTAGTCCTTAGACCATGAGATCATGTTAATTGCTAACACCTGAAGAGTGTCTTGATAACATCAAACGTCACACCGTAACAGGGTGACTATAAAGATGGGTTCAGTACTACGAAGGTGTTATGTTGAGGCTCATGGATCAAGAGTGGAATTTGTCAATCCGATGGCGGATAGATATACTCTGGGCCCTCTCGGTGATATCACATTGAGATAGCTTGCAAGCAAGTGATATGATCACTAGAATGTTATATCACGAGAACGAGAAAAGAGTGCATGTCGGTAACGAGATCAAACTAGGTATTTGGATGCCGATGATCGAATCTCGGACATGTAATATATCACGAGACAAAGGGATTTAGTTACAAGCGTTAAAGGTTCTCACGATCACAGAAGTCATCGTTGAATATGCAGGAGTCAGTATGGATCTCCAGGTCCCGCTTCTAACTATTGATCTGAGAGGAGTCTCAATCATGTCTACATTATTCGCGAACCGTAGGGTGACACACTTAAGAGTTACCGGACACCATTTTGGAGCACATATGTTTCAGACAAAAGAATTGCAAAGCGCAGGAATTATTTCGATAGAAACCGGAAATTGTTTCGGGTGAAATTGCAGAAAGTGGTTCTGCATGTGATATTGAAATATTGCAAGGGGCTATATGTGAATGTTTGTTAATTAAAGTAATTAACAAAATTCTGAATAAATTTAATAAAAGAGTTTTATTAAATGAGAGAGCATTAAACTTGGAGAATTTTAATGCATTTAAAGTGGAGACTTTAAAAGGGAATGTGAAGAGGCATTTTAATGTGGAGGGGTTACCACCACATGAATGTGGGAGGTGAGGGGTCACCCCCCATGCACCGGCCATGGAGAGGAGGGACACCCCCCTCCTCCTATAAAAGGCCACCCACTCCCTCCTTCATCCTCACACCTCCTTGTGAAGGATCTCTATCCCTCTCTAGAATTATTCCCCCATGGTCTCGGATTAGCGAGATACATGTTCCTAGTGGCATTTCGTCTGGAAGGAGTTGCTGCTTCCGCTGGATCGCTGGAGCGAGGAGGTGGAGGTTGTCCGGTGGCTTGAACGTGTGTGCGAGTACAGATGCGCTACTGAGTTGCGGCGCTCGGACTTTCTCACGATCTTGAGATCGACAAGTGTACGACTACATCAACCACGAGTTCCTACTCGTTAACAAAACTCGTTGTCTTTGAGGGTAAGTTCTCGTTGGATGTATGTCCACCCGTTGCTTTGTACCTAGTAGATAGATCTTGGCGTGTAGTTCTCATCGTAGGAATTTTTTGTTTTCTATGCTATGGACCCAACAGTGGTATCAGAGCCTGATCTATACATAGGTGCTTTGCACGGGTAGTACACATATGTTTATATATGGGCGATGATGATCATGTTATTGCATCTTCTATATATTTTGGATATTGGTGGCATAGTGGGATGAAGCGGCCCGGACTAACCTTACATGTCATTGTACATGAGACCGGTTCCACGACTAACATGCAACTTGTTTTGCATAAGTGGCTGGCGGGTGTCTGTCTCTCCTACTATAGTCAATATCTGATTTACAACGAGTTGCTAATAACTTAGTTATCCTCGTTGTGGTTCATGTTCGTAGGTGAGAACGGTTCTATCTCCGAAAGCCCTAAGCCACGTAAAACTTGCAATTGATAAATTAGAGGCGTCTAGTTTAGATCGTTGGTGGGCTAGTGTATTGATATGGTATTGTTGTAAGTAGATGTATGATAGATACTCTTACAACACACTCAACATGTAAGTTCCATAGACATTGGCCTTACACACAAAGGAATGATAGAGATCATACCACGATGTAAGTGATAGAGATCAAATGCATGGACCATATCATCTCACTTTACACATTAGATGTTAGCATCTGATACTGCTAGTTTGGCACTTTCTGTAGCATTGCAAGATGATCCCTCATTTAGATATCAAGATAAAAATGTGTTCTTCCTTAAGTATGCACCGTTCTGTGGATCGTGTTTCGAGACATCACGTGATGATTGGGTGTACTCGAATCTACGCTTTCATAGGCACGGGTGCAAGACAGTTTTACACACGTGAATACTAAGGTTCTTACTTGGCGAGCCTAGCATGTACAGACATGGCCTCGGAACACGGACCGAAAGGTTAAGCATGAGTCATATAGTTGATATGATGCCCATATAGATGCTCGCCTTTGAAGCTACATCAACTCACGTGATGATCGAACTTGGTGTAGTGGATTTGGTTCATGTAATCACCAAAAGGACACGGGGGATGTCGTTTTTGAGTGGGAGTTCATTAGTAATTTGGATTAGTTGAACTCACTCTATCATAAACTTAGTCTAAATAAACTTTACAAATTCTATTGTAGATGGCACCGCCTGCTTTTAATTTCAATGTGTTCATGGAGAAAGAGAAACTTACTGCGAATGGTAGCAACTTCACCAACTGGGCTATGAATTTGAGGATTCTCCTCACTACTGCACAAAAGCAATATGTGCTAGATGCGCCGCTAGGCCCCCCACCAGCTCCTGATGCCCCTGACGAGGAAAAGAATGTCTATGTGACTCGTCATGAGGACCACAACTTAGTTCATTAGGGCATACTGTATGGGCTAGAGCCAGAACTTCGAAAGCGTTTCGAAAATGGCAATGCCTTTGATACCATGGGAGAATTGAAAATGATTTTTCGATACCCATGCTGCCGTAGAGAGTTATAATGCTACTGGAAAGTTCTTTAGCTGCATGATGGAGGAGAACAGCTCCGTTAGTGAGCATGTACTCAAAATGTCTGGGTACGCCGATAAGCTTGTGTCCTTGGGAATAACGATTCCCATTGACTTAGGCATACATCGTGTTCTCCAATCTCTGCCACCTAGCTACAAGAGCTTCGTGATGAACTATCATATGCAGGGCATGAAGAAGACTCTTCCCGAGCTTCTGTCAATGCTTAAGACTGCAGAAGTGGAGATTAGGAAAGAACATCAAGTGTTGATGATCAATAGGACCACCGGTTTCAAGAAAGACAAGAAAGGCAAGCACAAGGGAAAGAAGGGTGGCAAATCTGTTGCCGCGCCTAAAAAGAAACCCCGAGCTGGCCCTAAGTCTGACACTGAGTGTTACTATTGCAAGGGGACTAGCCATTGGAAGTGCAACTTCCCCAAGTATTTGGCGGACAAGAAGTCCAGCAAGGCAAACAAAGGTATATGTGATATACATGTTATTGATGTGTACTTGACTAGTACTCGCAGTAGCACCTGGGTATTTGATACGGGATCGGTTGCTAATATATGTAACTCGGTTCAGGGGCTATGGAACAAGCGACAACTGGCAAGGGATGAGGTTAGGATGTGGGTCGGCAATGGATCAAAAGTTGATGTGATCGCCGTCGAGACGCTACCTCTCCATATTCCATCGGGATTAGTTATAAACCTAAATAATTGTTATTTGGTTCCTGCACTAAGCATGAACATTGTATCCGGATCGTGTTTGATGCAAAGTGGTCATTCCTTTAAATCTGAAAACAACGGTTGTTCGATTTATAAGAATGATATCTTTTATGGTCATGCACCTATGTTGAATGGTTTATTTCTGATGGATCTCGATAGTAATATTACGCACATTCATAATGTTAATGCTAAAAATATTAAACTTGATGATGATATATCTGCATATATGTGGCACTGCCGTCTAGGTCATATTGGTGTTAAACGCATGAAGAAACTACATTCTGATGGACTTTTGGAATCACTTGATTTTGAATCATTTGATACACGTGAGCCATGCCTTATGGGCAAGATGACTAGAACGCCGTTTTCCGGTTCAATGGAACGAGCGACAGATTTATTGGAAATCATACATACTGATGTGTGTGGACCAATGAGTGTGTCGGCGCGAGGTGGATATCGTTATTTTGTTACTTTCACGGATGATTTGAGTAGATACGGGTATATCTATTTGATGAAACACAAATCTGAAACTTTTGAAAAGTTCAAGGAATTTCAGAATGAAGTGGAAAATCATTGTAATAGAAAGATCAAATTTCTACGGTCTGACCATGGAGGAGAGTATCTAAGTTACGAGTTTAGCACACACATGAAAGAGTGTGGAATAGTTTCACAACTCACGCCTGCAGGAACACCACAATGTAATGGTGTGTCAGAACGTCGTAATCGTACTTTATTGGATATGGTTCGATCTATGATGTCTCTGACTGACTTGCCACTGTCAATTTGGGGTTATGCACTGGAAACAGTTGCATTCACTTTAAATCGGGCACCATCTAAATCCGTTGAAACGACACCGTATGAATTATGGTCTGGAAACAAACCTAAGTTGTCATTTCTTAAAGTTTGGGGATGCGATGTTTATGTGAAGAAACTTCAGCCGGATAAACTCGAACCCAAATCGGAAAAATGCGTCTTCATAGGATACCCTAAGGAAACGATTGGGTATACCTTCTATCACAGATCCAAGGGCAAGGTTTTTGTTGCCAAGAATGGATCATTTCTTGAGAAGGAGTTTCTCGTGAAAGGTGTGAGTAGTCGGAAGGTAGAACTCGAAGAGGTTATTGAACCTTCTCTTCATGAAATGGCGAGTAGCGCAGCACTAGAAGTTGTTTCGGAGTTGACTTCACCTAATTAAGAGAGAGCTAATGATATTGATCATGAAACTCCGAAAGAGGACACTACCGAACCTCGCAGGTCAAGCAGGACACGTGCAGCTCCTGAACTGTACGGCAATCCTGTTGTGAATTTCATGGTTGATGAAATGGATGACCCTGTGACGTATGAAGAAGCGATGATGAGCCCGGATTCCAACAAATGGCTAGAATCCATGAAATCCGAGATGGAATCCATGTACGAGAACCAAGTTTGGACCTTGGTGGACTTACCTCACGATCGAAAGGCCGTTGAGAATAAATGGATCTTCAAAAGAAAAACTGATGCTGATGGTAATGTGACCATCTATAAGGCTCGACTTGTCGCAAAGGGGTTTCGAAAAATTCAAGGAGTTGACTACGATGAGACATTCTCTCCCGTAGTGATGCTTAAGTCGGTTAGGATTATGTTAGCAATTGCTGCATATTTCGATTATGAAATATGGCAGATGGATGTCAAAACTGCTCTCCTCAATGGTAATATTGAAGAAGAGTTGTATATGATACAACCTAAGGGTTTTGTCGATCCTAAGGATGCTAATAAGGTATGCAAACTTCAGAGATCCATCTATGGACTGAAGCAAGCATCCCGGAGTTGGAATCTCCGCTTTGATGAGGTGATCAAAGAGTTTGGATTTGTCCAATCTTATGGAGAGGCTTCTATTTACAAGAAAGTGAGTGGGAGCAATGTGGCATTTTTGATATTATATGTGGATGACATATTATTGATTGGAAATGATATAGATCTTTTAAACAGTGTTCAAAGTTATCTAAACAGCAAATTTTCGATGAAAGACCTTGGTGAAGCGTCATATATATTAGGCATTAAAATCTATAGAGATAGATCAAGGCACCTAACTGGGCTATCGCAGAGTACATACCTTGATAAGATATTAAAGAAGTTTAATATGGACGAAAGTGAGAAGGGGTTCTTACCTATGTTGCAAGGCAAGACATTGAGTAAGACTCAAAGTCCGGCTACGGGGAAGAAAGAGAGATGATGGATAAGATCCCCTATGCCTCGGCCATAGGCTCTATTATGTATGCCATGATATGTACAAGACCAGATGTGGCACATGCTATTAGTTTGACTAGTAGGTACCAATCTGATCCAGGTTCAAAACACTGGATAGCGGTCAAGAACATCCTCAAGTACTTGAGAAGAACTAGGGATATGTTTCTTATATACAGAGGTGAAGAAGAGCTAGTCGCTAAGTGTTATGTCGATGCTAGCTTTGACACCGATCTTGATGACTCTAAGTCTCAATCCGGATACGTATTTCTCTTGAATGGAGCAACAGTTAGTTGGAGGAGTTCCAAACAACCTGTGGTGGCTGGATCAACGACGGAGGCAGAATATGTTGCTGCTTCAGAAGCGGCGCAGGAAGCGGTTTGGATGAAAGAGTTCATTACGGAACTAGGTGTGGTTCCAAGTGCGTTGGACCTGATGGTTATCTATTGTGACAACAATGGAGCCATAGCCAACACAAAGGAACCGAGGTCTCACAAGAATTCCAAGCATATTAAGCGCCGGTTTCACTCCATCCGCGAGCATGTCAAGGATGGAGATATAAAGATTTGTAAAGTACACAAGGACCTAAATGTAGCAGATCCGTTGACTAAAGCTCTCCCCAAGGCAAAACTTGATCAACACCAGAACTCCATGGGTGTTAGATTTATCACTATGTGAACTAGATTATTGTCTCTAGTGCAAGTGGGAGACTGAAGGAAATATGCCCTAAGAGGCAATAATAAAATTGTTATTATGTATTACTTATATATGATAGATGTTTATTTTACATGCTAGAATTGTATTGATCGGAAACATCAATACATGTGTGTTTAATAAACAAAAAGGGTTCCTAGTTATGCCTCTCTTATAGACTAGCTTGTTGATTAACAAGATGATCAAGGTTTCCTGATCATGGACATTAGATGTTGTTAATAACAAGGTCACACCATTGGTGGAATGATGTGATGAACATTCATCCGAAGTATAGCATTACGATCAAGTCATTATGTTTATATTGCTATAACATCATACGAAGTAATCTTTATCCTTAGACCATGAGATCATGTTAATTGCTAACACCTGAAGAGTGTCATGATAACATCAAACGTCACACCGTAACAGGGTGACTATAAAGATGGGTTCAGTACTACGAAGGTGTTATGTTGAGGCTCATGGATCAAGAGTGGAATTTGTCAATCCCGATGACGGTTAGATATACTCTGGGCCCTCTCGGTGATATCACATTGAGATAGCTTGCAAGCAAGTGATATGATCACTAGAATGTTATATCACGGGAACGAGAAAAGAGTGCATGTCGGTAACGAGATCAAACTAGGTATTTGGATGCCGATGATCGAATCTCGGACATGTAATATATCACGAGACAAAGGGATTTAGTTACAAGCGTTAAAGGTTCTCACGATCACAGAAGTCATCGTTGAATATGCAGGAGTCAGTATGGATCTCCAGGTCCCGCTTCTGACTATTGATCTGAGAGGAGTCTCAATCATGTCTACATTATTCGCGAACCGTAGGGTGACACACTTAAGAGTTACCGGACACCATTTAGGAGCACATATGTTTCAGACGAAAGAATTGCAAAGCGCAAGAATTGTTTCGATAGAAACCGGAAATTGTTTCGGGTGAAATTGCAGAAAGTAGTTCTGCATGTGATATTGAAATATTGCAAGGGGCTATATGTGAATGTTTGTTAATTAAAGTAATTAACAAAATTCTGAATAAATTTAATAAAAGAGTTTTATTAAATGAGAGAGCATTAAACTTGGAGAATTTTAATGCATTTAAAGTGGAGACTTTAAAAGGGAATGTGAAGAGGCATTTTAATGTGGAGGGGTTACCACCACATGAATGGGGGAGGTGAGGGGTCACCCCCCATGCGCCGGCCATGGAGAGGAGGGGCACCCCCCTCCTCCTATAAAAGGCCACCCACTCCCTCCTTCATCCTCACACCTCCTTGTGAAGGATCTCTCTCCCCCTCTAGAATTATTCCCCATGGTCTCGGATTAGCGAGATACATGTTCCCAGTGGCATTTCGTCTGGAACGAGTTGCTGCTTCCGCTGGATCGCTGGAGCGAGGAGGTGGAGGTTTTTCGGTGGCTTAAACGTGTGTGCGAGTACGGATGCGCTGCTGAGTTGCGGCGCTCGGACTTCCTCACGATCTTGAGATCGGCAAGTGTACGACTACATCAACCACGAGTTCCTACTCATTAACAAAACTCGTTGTCTTCGAGGGTAAGTTCTTGTTGGATGTATGTCCATCCGTTGCTTTGTACCTAGTAGATAGATCTTGGCGTGTAGTTCTCATCGTAGGAAATTTTTTGTTTTCTATGCTGCGGACCCAACAATAATGGTGTATGTTGGGTATTCCAAAGGAACAATAGATGAAATGTGAATGCAAGACCGGGATTTCTTCACCCATATGACGGGTAAAGATACATACGGCTGGCTTGGTGAGATTACATCCATAAATGTTGTAACATGGGACTCGGTCACGGGGATGTAATATCACGGTAACAAGAAAACAGAACTTGTTGTTAACGAGATTGAACAAGGTATGGGATACCAATGATCAGATCTCGGACAAGTCGTATCCAGAAACAAAAGGAAATTAGATGCTACATTTACCGGTTCAAATGACATTGTCATCAGGAATGCATAGGGGTCACATGGATATCCCTGGTCCCTCTGTTGATCATTATATAGATCATGTCTAGAGCATTCCCGAGTCGTGAGGGGATACACTTAAGGGTACTATGAGAGCGATCATTCATAAGACGAAATCACAGTAGAGAAAGAGAAAGTCAGAAATGTTCCGTGGAAAGATCCGAAACTGTTCGGAGAAAGAATAAAGGAAAAGCCAGAAAAAGTGTTTTTGGATAAATGGGATTTAAATATACATTTATTATATGTTAATTATGAATTAATATATTCTACATAATATTTAGATTAAGATTTATAAAATCAACTTTCATATTAGGCCAAATCCCGGAGGAAAAAAGCCTAGAAGAAAAGTTGCAGAAAAAGAAAAAGGAAAACAACTGAAAAACTAGCTCCTGTCGCCGGTGGGCCTGGTAGCCCACATGGGCGGGCAAGCGACTGCTGCGTGTCGCCCAGGCGGCGTGGAACTTGGCTCTGCCTCGCGCGGAGCGCCAAGAGCTGCGGGCTGATACGTTGCAAACGTATCTATAATTTTTGATGTTCCATGCTTGGTTTTATCTACTTTCTTATGTTTTGTCCACACTTTGGAGTATTTTTATACACTTTCTTGGACTAACCTATTAACAAGATGCCACAGTGCCAGTTGCCTGTTTTCTGTTGTTTTTGGTTCTAGGAAAGTCAGAAAATCAATATTCTCGGAATTGGACCGGACAAAAGCCAAAGTCGATATTTTACAGGAGACTCATGGAGCCAGAAGACGAGACGGAGAGGGGCCACAGGGCGGCCACACGATGTGGTGGAGTGGGCTAGCCCTGGTCGCGCCACCAGGTGGTGTGGGCCCCCTGTCTGCCCACCGACCTTGCCTCTTCGCCTATAAGATGCCTCCCGAGGCAAAAACCCTAAATCGTCAAGCCTCTAGCTATGAAAAGTTCCACAGAGCCGTCGCCACCGAAGGGGAGATTCGGGGGACAGAAAGTCTCTGTTCCGGCACCCTACCGAGACAGGGAAGTGCCCCCGGAGCCATCTCCATTGATCTCCACCACCATCTCCATCACCATTGCTGATTCCCATGATGAGGAGGGAGTAGATCTCTCTCGAGGCTAAGGGTTCTACCGGTAGCTATGTGTTCATCTCTCTCTCTCTCTATGCATGATCATACTGTGATCATGATCTTGTAATCTATATATCTACCTTGCTACTCAAGTGCTTTAATAGATCTCTGCTCTCCCCATGTGTGTGAGGTTGACAGTGTGCACACCATGGTGGCACTTAGGCTAGAGATTTCAAATACTTGTTATGAGTTATATTTGGAGTTCGATGTCTCTATGCAATTGTGGTGTTTGTTGGAACTATCTAGTACTCAAGGTGACAGTGTGGGGTTATCTAGATGGGAAAAGCGAACTTTGAGGAGTGTTGTTATACCCCTACCATGGATTAGAGTGTCCAACCGGAGAGTAGTTCAACGTAGTATCATAAAGAGGAATATATTTATATGAGAGTGTTCACTAGTGAAAGTATGATCCCTAGGCCTTGTTTATAAGTACTGAAACACCGTTTGCTATTAGATCTATTACATGGTTGCTTGCTTCTATCTTTATTTCAGTTTTACTTTAGTCTTTTCCACGCCATCAAGCTATTTTCTATCACCGTTACCACTTACAATTATCTATACCACTTGTATTTCACTATCTCTTCGCCGAACTAGTGCACCTATACACCTGACAAGTGTATTGGGTGTGTTGGGGACACACGAGACTTCTTGTATCTAGATTGTAGGGTTGTTTGAGAGGGATACCTTTGACCACTTCCTCCCTGAGTTCGATAAACCTTGGGTGATCCTCTTAAGGGAAACTTGCCACTGTTCTACAAACCTCTGCACTTGGAGGCCCAACAACTATCTACAAGAATAGAAGTGCGTAGACATCAAGCTATTTTCTGGCGTTGTTGCTGGGGAGGTAAGGTAAAAGGTACTCACATCCTCCGGTGTGAGTGCTCGAAGTTATTTCCTTTAGATTATGCAATTTTTTCTTTTTGTTTCTTGTTTTCACTAGTTTGGCTTAATTTTAAACAACAACAAAATTAGGGAGCTTTTTAGTATTTTCCTAAGATAGAACTTGAATTGTCTGAAAAGAAAATTAAAAAACCCATGGAACTTTCTTTGCATGCTAATAGCAATGTTATTAGTATGAATCTTTTGAACACCTTTGTTACTAACGCTATGGAAACGTCTAAGCTTGGAGAAGTTAGTTTTTATGAAAATGATCCTTTTAGTTCCCCATCTTTAAAGAAGAAAATCTGCTCTGATGATACTTTATCTCCCATATGTGGTAATTCTGATGATACTTGTGATATTTTAAATCCACATACAGAAAGCATCCCTTTTAAAATACCTATAAAAATTGTTGAACATGTTATAAATAACTTCTATTTTGGAGATGGAACTGTCCATCCTGGTGATCATTTACTCCTTATACATGAATTATGCGAGTTGTTCAAGTGTGTAGGTATTTCAATGAACCAAGTTAAGAGGAAGCTATTCCCTATTTCACTTAAGGGCAAAGCAAGGGAGTGGTATGAGCTACTAGATGATCCTCATCATTTGGAGTGGAAGGAACTTGAATCTCTCTTTTACTCTAAATTTTATCCTCCTCGTGAAATTCATAAAGATAGGAATTACATTTATAATTTTCATCCTCATGATGGAGAAATTATTGCCCAAGCATGGGGGATATTGAAGTCACTAATGCTCAAATGTCCCATTCATGAGCTCCCCAGTAATATTGTTATTAATAATTTATATGCAAGGCTTTCAGGACATTACAAGGACTATCTAGATACTTTTTTAGATGGATCCTTCACAAGTAACGAGGTCAAAGCTAAGTGGGATCTTCTTGAAACAATTGAAAGCAATACCGAAGATTGGAATAACAACAAAGGTAAAGAACCAGGTATAAACTATGAGTATGATTGCATTAAGTCTTTCGCTGAAACTGCTGATTTTCAAGAGCTTAGTGCTAAATATGCTCTTGATCCTCAAATTCTTATTGATTGTTTTAAAACCTTTGCTTCTCATATTAATGCTCCTAAAGAAAAATGGGACATGTATCATGAGCCTTTTAAAGACACTTGCAAGGAAAATGAAATTGTTATTAATGATAGCAATGAACATGCTCAAACCTCTAAAAGTATTATTTCTTATAAGCATGTTAATTTTTGTGGAATATATAGACCTTGTGATAATAATCAAATTGAAGAAGAATATTGTATCACCCACAGGAATGAAAAAACTAGAATGTGGTATAGGGCTTTAAATGATCTTGGTAAAAAAGTTTGTGCCCTTTATCCTTTTATTTGTGAACTTTGCTTTGAAGTGGGTCATTTCAATTTTCAATGCTCAGGCCATAATAATAGCCCTTCTAATCCAATGAGTACTACAAGTTTGTATTGTGATGACATGATCACTCCTAATCAGCATGATCAACTTACATTATTTTTGGGGTGTGAAGAGTTATCAAGAAAAACCTCTTTGGTAGATATGGGTGCTTTTGATATGAATAGTGTCCTGCATGGTTGTCATATTTATTATGTTGATAATTTCCACACAAATACTTACATACAAAATATTATAAATGATGAGATTTTACCAAAATATGACAGGACTAATATGTGTTTTGTCCTTATTAATGAAAAGGAGGAATCCTCCAAAGTTTCTTCTATTGTCTCTAACAATGAACCAGGGTATATGGAGAAGCTTCCTTTCAAGCCTCTCCCTCCTAAAGAGAAGAAGAAAAAGAAGAAAAGGAGGAGTAAAAGGAGAGAGGAAACGGTATTTTCCCTAAGCATGTTGCTCCTATTATAGTTTTTGATGAGTCTGAACTCGATGATGTTCATATGCCTATTACCTATAGTAGTGATCATGATTGGGAAAAGCACACTACCTTTGATATTGAAAATCTCTTCGGTGCCAATTCTGAAAATGATGATATTAATAATTGCTATACTATTAGTGCTATCCATGATCCTTCCAATGATGATACAAATGAACACACTTTGGAGGATAACTATTCTATTGCTTATGATGATACTATACCTCCAATTTATGATGATTGCAATGATGATTATGATATTTTCAGTCCACCTACTATTGAGGAGGAAATTAATTATGATTACAATATGCCTCCTATATTTGATGATTATGGTGATGAAAATAATAATGATATCTATTTTGTTGAATTTGCTCCCACTACAATAAATAAGAATGACTATGTTTATGTGGGGAGTATTAATTCTTTTATGCATGTGGCTCGTGATAAGAATGTTTCATGTGATTGTTATATTGTTAATTTTATTCAAGATGCTACTGAAAGTTATTATGAGAGAGGGAAACATGGTTTTATGTATCTCAACGATATTAAGTTTCCCCTCTTTATGTTCAAAATTTTGAAGTTGCACGTATTTTGCTTTCCTATGCTTGTTGCTTTGTGCTTTCATGACTTGTTTCTTTACAAGATTCCTATGCATAGGAAGTGGGTTAGACTTAAATGTGTTTTGAATTTCCTTCTTGATGCTCTCTTTTACTTCAATTCATATTTCTTATGTGAACATCTTCTCAAACTATCAAGCCTAACTTAAAGCCGTTAAAGAAAAGTACTTATTGGGAGATAACCTGTAATAACCGCTCCTTATCCTTTTTATTTGCTTTTTGTGCCAAGAGTAACCTCTAATGAGAGAGAAGTAATGCTTGGGAAAGTTGTTGTCCCAAAACAGATTTTTGTGCTTCACCGTAAAAATTCGTGTAAAATCTCTGTAGGTCCTTTTGAGGCGTGAATTTTCGTGCTTCTGCCCCAGGTTGTTATCTAACTTTCGTTAGTTCAATACTTTTCGATTTGAGCAACAGAATATCTTTGAAAAAATTCGTCTTTATCTGCTGGTCTGTTTTGTCAGATTTCTGCCATTATTTGCATTTGCTTCTTGTTGGTTCATTTTTGAGTTCTTTTGGGGAATTGAGCTTTTTGAGGGAAGTGATTCAGCATCTTGTGTTTTACTGGAAGTTTTATTGGTGTTGAAACTGAACCTAAGGACTTATTATCTTAAGTGCACTAATGTTGCTAATAAAGATTGTGTGAAGTTTTGTATAAAGGAAAAATTTCAGGTGTATAGAAGGAATGAGTAATGAGATGAAGGATGGACTAAAGCTCAAGCTTGGGGATGCTACCCGTGCCACCCTAAGAAATATTCAAGAGGTACAAGTGATGACCCACAAGTATAGGGGGTGTATCACAGTATTTTCGATAAGTAAGAGTGTCAAACCCAACGAGGAGCAAAAGGTGCTGGCTAGCGGTATGGATCAGGAATTCTCTGCAAATACTTAGCAAATGGATTTTTAGGGGTTTTTGATAAAGCAAGTAAACAAAGTACGAGTAAATAGAAGACAATAGAAATAAATGCAGCAAGTGTCCCAATCCTTTATTCAGCAAAGGACAAGCCGGTTGTATTACTTAAAATGACCAAATGTTCTCGAGGACACATGGGAAGACTGTCAAGTGCTTTCGCTTCATATAGTTGATTAATCTTCTTTAGCTTGCTAAGTGTTGTGTGGGTGAACCTGTGCTAATGTACCGACCTTCCTAGGACTAATACATACTTGTGATTGTACCCCTTGCAAACATCCGTAAGTACAAGAAAGTAATTAAGGTAGAAACCTAACCACAGCTTTAAACTCTAAGACCCTTACGTCCCTTGTGCAATGGTTTCCTAATGGGGGTTCAGGTTTCTGTCACTCCGGCAACCCCTACGATTAGTAGCCAAATACACAATGCATTCCCCTAGGCCCATATAGGTGAAGTGTCATGTAGTCGACCTTCACATGACACCACTAGAAGAAGTACACCACAACTTAAATATCAAACTATTGAATCTTTCTCAATACAATTCCACTACTAACAACATAACTTCTCCCATGTCCTCACGAACAAAACGAACTACTCACAAGACATCATATGGATCATGATCAGAGATGGAATAATGATGTATAACAATCTGAACATAAACAATAATTCAATGGTTCCACTCAATAGCATCAACTACAAAGAGTAATCAACACCGGGAAAGTTTCCCCTAAGAACTAATGCAAGATTCAACCCAATTGTTACAGCAATATGGAGATGGTGATGAGGGTGCTGATGGTGATGATGGTGGTGGTGATGATGATGATGATCCCGATGAAGTCCAGCTTGATGGTGGTGTTAATGGCGACGATCTCCCCTCTCAGGGAAGGAATTCTCCCGGCAGAAATCTGTCTACTGGAGAGATCTTTCTCTCTCGGTGTTTCCGCCCCGCAGAGGCGGCGGAATCTTTCTGTGGTCGCCCCCCGAGTCTTAGGGTTTCAGGAGGAATATATACGCCAGAGGGGAGAGCCAGAGGTGGGCCAGGGCGGCCACACCACCTGGTGGCGCGGCCTAGGGTGGCCCGCGCCAGGGGTGGTGTGGGCCCTTGTGGCCCATCTCCACTCCCGCTTCTGGCAGCCTTTGTCTTCTAGGAAAATAGGATTTTCCGTATATTTTTCCGAATTTTCTGATCTTCGCGAATTTTTCCTCCAAACAACACCTTTTTCCATCAGAATCCTGACTGCAGCGGTCCATGCTCCAAAAGTCATCAACCATGCAAAAACAGATGAAATAACATAAGTATCACCTCTTAATATGAAATATATCAATGAATAAAAGTGAATTATGACATAGAATAGTGATGCAAAATGGACGTATCAACTCCCCCCAAGCTTAGACTTCGCTTGTCCCCAAGCGAAACCGAGCTCAATAAACATGGCCTCAGGTTTATGGAGTGAAGAGTCGATAAAAGAATACGGATAAGAAGCATCACATTCATCAATACATAGATCATAATAGAAGACAACTCACTATTACATAACTTAACTTGCAATAAGTAAAGGAAACACAATAAAGATACATAAAGTAAATCATAATTGGTAATGGAAAACTTAGCTCTTGGTCGAAGAATAGTTGATAATTTGCTGGAGTTCACAAATAACTGATTTTCAATGATAGCTTTCAAAGTAGTAAACATCAAGATAAGAGCAATGTGCAAAACAAGGAACATAAGAAACATGATTGAATAAATCATCATATGAATGAATGAAACACAACAACTCAAAATACTTACTGAGATAGAAAGGAATAGGTTTACTGACTCAACTGAAAAGTAAAAGAAGGGCCCTTCGCAGAGGGAAGCAGGGATTTCAAGTTTCAAAAAGAGCTCCCAAAAATTATGATACTTACTAGCTTTCAGCTCTCATTGCCCCTATCATAGGCATCTTTAGGTGATTAAGGTTAAAGTGATCAAATATGAGGATATGCTTGACAAGTTGTAAATTGCGAATCTCATGTCCCTTGAATACAAGGGCCGCTCCTCATGCTACTCAAGTTTACTCACCGGTAAGATCTTGTCATTGTAAGCATATGTGTATCATAGAGAACCGCCAACGAGGTACCCCTTGCCCGATGATACGGAAGAATCCCCATATCAAAATGATAAGGCAAGCAGACAACGAGCATCTCAGCAATCTTCTTATTTACCATGGGAATATGGTGCTTTTTTCTCTCTTTCCTCTTTTCATATATCTCTTTTTTTCTCTTTTTCTCAATATCTGACTCTTTTTTATAAGAAGAATGCTTCATAGACAGCTCATTATGGTTACGCTGCAGGTTTCCACCATGTCAGCATGGATTAGACCTGCGGGCCAGACGTTTCTCTAACACACATGCATAACTCCATGGACTTACAAGCTCCCGTTTCATTTCACACCGACGACATCCATAGACAAAAGAACATGATATCAACTAGGTACAAAGTACCAGTGCAATGTTGAAAGCAATCCCCATGACAACATGGTTCTGCTAATTCACAACTTACAAAGCGCAAGCATATACGCAACATAGGGGAGCACAATGGTTCAAGTTTATTAAATACAAGAAAGTAAAGTGTGCCATCAAGTTCGTGAGAGCTTTAATCACTACTTTTCACATAACAAGTTTAATTTGGGAGGTAGATAAAGCAAGAATTTACTTAGAATAGCAATAATGCTAATAGGTAGGTATGGTGGACACAAATGGCATATGTTTTGTTTTGAGGATTGGATACACGAGAAGTAATCCCTCTCAGTACAAGTTTTTTGCTAGCAAGGCTGGGTAGCAAGTATAAGAGTTGAAGGAAACAAACAAACATTAAAGTGATAAAAACAAACATGCAATCTTTCTTGGAAGCACAAAAGATCTTAACTAGAGAATACTAGACTTATGAGCAAATTAAGAAAGAAAGATGATGAAATTATATTTTTCTTTAGAGTACTTTTATCTTTTTCATTCAACTCTCTAGAATAGTGTTGTTGCTGACCGAGCCAGGTTTGCCAAAACCAACTAAATTAACTCAATGATCCCAAAGTGATACCAATACTAACAATAAGATCAATCATATAACCATGAATTGAAAACTAATATAAGCTATGCAAAATAGTAAATGATAGAACTTCTCATTAATATTCCATAATGGCAACTCACACCAAGGGATACATATCTAACGAGAGAGGGGACACTTCCATAATGCAAACCATCCTACATGATAACTTCTCTATTCATGATATGACTCTACTAAAAAGGTAAAAAGATAGAAGATAGTGATATGATACCGCGGCACTCCCCCAAGCTTGGAACAAACCAAGGGGATGCCAAACCTGATGACGAATTACTCCTTTGGTGGTGGTGGTATCTTCTTGATGAGCTCTTTGATCAGTTTCCCTAAGTCCTCAATCTCGAAGGTGAGAGTACGAATCAACTCCGAGTTGTGCTCGATGCGGTGCATGATCATGTCAGATTGTGGATCCCAGCTCTTGTGATTCTTTTTCCACTCTTCCTTCTTGGAGTCTTCTTTCCCTGCATGGCGTGGAGCTAAACAGTGACGCAGAGGTTTTCCTCCAGTTGACATCCGTGCAGTCCTCCTGACCCTGCCAGATCTTGCCAACACTCTAATGCTTGCAATGGTAGTGCCGGTGTGAGGATGTTGGCCCTGCTTTGCCTCCTCTCCATCTTCACTCTTGATCTCCTTCTCCTGCCCGGGGTCTTGGAGATCTTCCTCCACAGGCTCCTTTCCTTTATTGTTAGCGGACACCATTGTGCTTCAAAGATAGTTCCTGGCATAAATAGATCAAAACGAAAACACAACGAAAACACGATATACGAACCTCGGGAGATCCGGGGAATTATATATTACGAAGTTTCATATCAAAAGGAAGGTACCGGGAGAAAACGAATTGGAGGCGGAGTCCGGAGTGGCCACACCACCTGGTGGCGCGGCCAGGGGTGGGCCCGCGCCACAGGGTGGTGTGAGCCACCCTGGCTCCGCTTCCGTCCCTCTTTTGCTTTGTAGCTTTCCTTATTGACTAAAAACTTCAAAAATATAATTGGATAGTATTTTCGCGGAACTTTTCTTACCAGGACTGTTACCTATTTGAAAATAGACTACAGGTCTCTGAATTTGGTATCTAGTAGATTCTTCTGGAGTCACCACTTGAATAACATCAATATCTTCATCTTCATACTCTTATTACTTGATTCATAAAACCTTTCACTTCCTTATTACACCATTATCTCCACTACCTAGAAATTTCTTTCACACAAAACTTCACACAGTTCTCATTAGCAACATTAGTATAAGTGAAGTGACAAAACCTGTTGAGATCAATTTCAACTGAAAACCATCAAAACATAAGCTACCATAGCAACTCCTTCCAAAAACCCAAAAAGAATTCAAAAAGGAAATCGATTAAAGAAGCAAATGCAAGAGTGGCAAAATCTGTCAAAACAAACCAGCAGGTAAAGATCAATTTTTTCGAAAATCTTCTGTTACTCAAATTAAAAAGTGAAAAACTAAAGAAAGTTAAATAACAATATGGGGCAAAAGCACAAAAAATTACAGCTCAATCCGACATACAGAGATCTGTCACGAATATTTACGGAGAAGCACAAAAATCTGTTTCGGGACAGCAACTTCCCCAAATCTTACTTCTCTCTCATTAGAGGTTGATCTTGACACAAAAACCAAACAAAAAGGATAAGTAGAGGTTATTACTGAAGTAATAACTTCCAAGACTCGAAGAAACAAAAACAAACTGAAAGCAAAAATAAATTGGGTTGTTTTCCAAAAAGCTCTTTCTTTATAGCCATTAAGATGGGCATGATAATTTTGATGATGCTCACATAGGAATATGAATTGAAGTGAAAGGGAGCATTAAGAAGCAAAAATACACACGTTTAAGTCTAACCCACTTCCTATGCAAGGTAATTTTGTAAACAAACAAGTTGTTGAAACCAGAGGCTACTAGCATAGGAAGGCAAAAGAAGTGCAACATAAAAACTTTCAGCATAAAATGGGGAAACTTGATATTATTAAGATACATAAGAACACTTTTCCCTCTCTCATAGTAACTTTTAGTATCATGCATAAACTTAACAATATAACTATCACAAGGACCATCGTAACCATGATCACTTATTCTAACAGAAAACACAGGAATACTAGCTCTCATAACACTACTTTGTGAAACAATATTAGAGGTATCCTTACAAAGGATAGTGTGTCCCTCTTGTTCATATTTAGTGACAAAGTTTTTCACATTTGCTACTATAGGTTCATCAACCATTTGTTTATTAGGTTCAACAGCTATATTTGTACTTTCATTAAACATACTAGCTATCATAGAATGTTCCCTTATCTTAAGTGGGAAATGCATTTTTCTCAATGTAAGGTTCAGGTAAAACATGATTAGCAGTATAAACTTCAGTATTTCTTACAGGAACACTCTTAGAAACATCTTTATAAGGTTCATGATACTTATTCCACTTCTTTTTAGGCACTTCAATATAGGAAGCAAAAGCCTTAAAATAAGTTGCAATAGCTTGAGAGTCTAAACCATAAGCATTTTTAATATTTTGAAAGTCATCAGTTCCCATAAAAGATTCAATGCATTCATAATCATAATTTATACCTGACTTTCTACCTTTGTCATTCTCCCAAGCTTCAGCATTGTCTTGAATACGGTCCAGAAGATCCCATTTAGCTTATTCTTCCATGCGAGTGAATGATCCAACACAAGAAGCATCCAATAAATCCTTATCATGTAGAGGGAGCCTTGCATAAAAGTTATTGATAATAATATTGTTGGGGAGCTCATGAATGATACATTTGAGCATTAGTAACTTCAATCTTCCCCAAGCTTGAGCTATACTCTCTCCATCAAGAGGCCAAAAGTTGTATATTTGATTCCGATCTTTATGAATCTCACTAGGAGGATAAACCTTTGAATAAAAGAGAGGCACTATTTCCTCCCATTCCAGAGCTTGACCATTCTTCAGTAGCTTATACCATTCCTCAGCTCTTCCTTTCAGCGATAATGAGAATAACTTATTCTTAACTTGATCTGTGGTAATACCTGCACACTTGAACAACCCGCATAATTCGTGTATAAAGAGTAAAAGATCACCGACATGGACAGTTACATCCCCAACATAGTAGTTATCCATAACACGATCAATAATTCTTGTAGGTATTTTAAAAGCATCATTCTCAGCAGGTGGTGGTTCATCTACTACCTTAGCAGTGGTAGTAGCATTACCAAATAAAAAACTCAGCGAATTATCCATAACAAAAATAAAGCAACTAACATAAGTAAACAATACTCACCGTAGAAGTTTCCTTTTACCAGTTCCACTCTCCAATAGCGCCTCACTCCCCGGCAACGGCGCCGGAAAATAGTCTTGATGACCCACAAGTATAGGGGGTGTATCGCAGTATTTTCGATAAGTAAGAGTGTCAAACCCAACGAGGAGCAGATGGTGCTGGCTAGCGGTATGGATCAGGAATTCTCTGCAAATACTTAACAAACGGATTTTTAGGGGTTTTTGATAAAGCAAGTAAACAAAGTACGAGTAAACAAAAGATAGTAGGAATAGATGCAGCAAGTGGCCCAATCCTTTATTTAGCAAAGGACAAGCTGTTGTATTACTTAAAATGACCAAACGTTCTCGAGGACACATGGAAAGACTGTCAAGTGCTTTCGCTTCATATAGTTGATTAATCTTCTTTAGCTTGCTAAGTGTTGTGTGGGTGAACCTGTGCTAATGTACCGACCTTCCTAGGACTAATACATACTTGTGATTATACCCCTTGCAAACATCCGTAAGTACAAGAAAGTAATTAAGGTAGAAACCTAACCACAACTTTAAACTCTAAGACCCTCACGTCCCTTGTGCAATGGTTTCCTAATGGGGGTTCAGGTTTCTGTCAGTCCGGCCACCCCTACGATTAGTAGCCAAATACACAATGCATTCCCCTAGGCCCATATAGGTGAAGTGTCATGTAGTCGATGTTCACATGACACCACTAGTAGAAGTACACCACAACTTAAATATCAAACTATTGAATCTTTCTCAACACAATTCCACTACTAACAACATGACTTCTCCCATGTCCTCAAGAACAAAACGAACTACTCACAAGACATCATATGGATCATGATCAGAGATGGAATAATGATGTATAACAATCTGAACATAAACAATAATTCAATGGTTCCACTCAATAACATCAACTACAAAGAGTAATCAACACCGGGAAAGTTTCCCCTAAGAACTAATGTAAGATTCAACCCAATTGTTACAGCAATATGGAGATGGTGATGAGGGTGCTGATGGTGATGATGGTGGTGATGATGATCCCGATGATGTCTAGCTTGATGGTGGTGTTGATGGCGACGATCTACCCTCTCCGGGAAGGAATTCCCCCGGTAGAAATCTGTTTGCCGGAGAGATCTTTCTCTCTCGGTGTTTTCCGCCCCGCAGAGGCGGCAAAATCTTTCTGTGGTCGCCCCCGAGTCTTAGGGTTTCGGGAGGAATATATACACCAGAGGGGAGAGCCAGAGGTGGGCCAGGGCGGCCACACCACCTGGTGGCGCGACCTAGGGTGGCCCGTGCCAAGGGGTGGTGTGGGCCCCCTGTGGCCCATCTCCACTCCCTTTTCTGGCAGCCTTCGTCTTCTGGAAAAATAGGATTTTCCGTATATTTTCTCGGATTTTCTAATCTTCGCGAATTTTGCCTCCAAACAGCACATTTTCCATCAGAATCATGACTACAACGGTCCATGCTCCAAAAGTCATCAACCATGCAAAAACAGATAAAATAACATAAGTATCACCTCTTAATAGGAAATATATCAATGAATAACAGTGAATTATGACATAGAATAGTGATGCAAAATGGACGTATCAACAAGCGTCAAAGCTTGGGGATGCCCAAGGCATCCCCTTCTTCATCAATAAAAATTCCAGGTTCCTTCCAAACACTTTATTTTTATTGTTTCATGCACAATTGTGTTGTTCTTGGAGCGACTTTTTTTTCGTTTTTGTTTTGGTTTTTCGTTTGCTTGATTTTCTTAGTTTGCTGAATAAATTGGTTGGACCCCCTCTTTCATACATTGGTTTTCAAATAGTTTGGTTTGGGTTGGAAAAGAGTAGGAAATTTCATGCTTAAGTGGTAAAGAGAGCTTATTTTTGACTGTGGCCTATGCTTTGTCATGCCATGCTTGATATTGTTTTGGCATTATGCTTAGTATTCTTTGTTGTAGCATGACTTGTTATAAACAATTGAGATTGCTTAATGTGCCTTGGATGAATCATGCGTTGTTTTAGCATATTAAAGCATAGTATTGTGGTATTCTCCTTTGATGCTTTATTTGGGTTGACTTAGCTCATGTTCACACCATGTTATGTCTATCCCAAGTCAACATAGCATTTATGATCCTTTAGTTTTCAGCTTGTAGTATCACTTTATGCTTTGATCAATGATGTTTTGTTGCTCTGCATGATTATGGCCATTATTGCTCTCTTAGTTTGTCGCTCCCAGTCTTTTGCTAGCCTCTGTAACCAAGTATGAGTTCCACTCATGCATCCAAACTCCTAAAACCAAGTTATTCCAAAGAGTCCACCATACCTACCTATTAGCATTTTCTATTCCAAGTATATTCATGTTTTTATCTACCTTCCGAATTAAACTTGTTATGAGAAAACTAGTGATTAAAGCTCTCACGAACTTGATGGCACACTTTACTTTCTTGCAATCAATAAACTTGAACCATTGTGTCGTCTATGTTGTATATGCTTGCACTTATTTGTTGGGGATTATCAGAACCATGTTGTCATGGGGAACACTTTCAACATTGCACTTGTACTTTGTACCTAGTTGATATCATGCTCTTTTGTCTATGGATGTCGTCGGTGTGAAATGAAAGGGGAGCTTGTAAGTCCATGGGGTTATGTATGTGTGTTAGAAAAACGCCTGGGCCGCTGGTCTAATCCATGCTGACATGGTGGAAACCTGCAGCGTAACCATAATGAGCTGTCTATGAAGCATTCTTCTTATAAAAAAGAGTTAGATATTGAGAAAAGGAGAAAAAAGAGATATATGAAAAGAGGAAAGAGAGAAAAAAGCACCATATTCCCATGGTAAATAAGAAGATTGCTGAGATGCACGTTGTCTGCTTGCCTTATCATTTTGATATGGGGATTCTTCCGTATCATCGGGCAAGGGGTATCCCGTTGGCGGTTCTCTATGATACACATGTACTTACGATGACAAGAACTTATCGGTGAACAAACTTGAGTAGCATGAGGAGCGACCCTCATATTCAAGGGACATGAGATTTCCAACTTATACTTCGTCAAGCATATACACCATAGTTTGTTCACTTTAACCTTAATCACTTCAAGATTCTTATGATAGGGGCAATGAGAGCTGAAAGCTATTAAGTACCATAGTTTTTGGAAGCTCTTTATGAAACTTGAATCCCTACTTCCTTCTATGAAGGCCTTTCTTTTATTTTTTGTTGAGTCTCCACCTTCTACCTTTATGCACCTACTTTGAGAGCATAGTGGCCATTCTTAGTTCTATGTGCATTGTCCCAAGACTTGTTGATTGATGCATAACTTTGATATTGCTTATTTTAAACTATTTGTATCTAGTCACTCTTATGAACTTTGAAGGTGTCCTATGCATTTATGTTTGCTACTCTATGAGGGACAAGCTGAATACCACTATGCTATGTTTTCTTTATGTGAAACAAACAAACGTCTTGCAAAGCATTGTTATTCATGAATCTTTTGTTTGTATCCTTTTATGTTACAACATAGTTGCTATGTCTTATTGTTAGAACTTTATCTTTCATGCTATGATTGAAGTACTATGATCCCAGCTTTGAATGTTTTACAAATACTTTGATCAAGTTTATGATGGTGCATGTCACCTCAAAAATCATTCTTTCTTTTTATCACTTACCTACTCGAGGACAAGCAGGAGTTAAGCTTGGGGATGTTGATACGTTGCAAACGTATCTATAATTTTTTATGTTCCATGCTTGGTTTTATCTACTTTCTTATGTTTTATCCACACTTTGGAGTATTTTTATACACTTCCTTGGACTAACCTATTAACAAGATGCCACAGTGCCAGTTGCCTGTTTTTTGCTGTTTTTGGTTCCAGGAAAGTCAGAAAATCAATATTCTCAGAATTGGATCGGACAAAAGCCAAAGTCGATATTTTACCGGAAGACTCATGGAGCCAGAAGACAAGACGGAGAGGGGCCACAGGGCAGCCACACCATGTGGTGGCGCAGGCTAGCCCTGGCCATGCCACCAGGTGGTGTGGACCCCTGGACGCCCACCGACCTTGCCTCTTCGCCTATAAGATGCCTCCCGAGGCAAAAACCCTAAATCGTCAAGCCTCGAACCACGAAAAGTTTCGTAGAGCCACCGCCATCGAAGGGGAGATTCGGGGGATAGAAAGTCTCTGTTCTGGCACCCTGCCGGGACGGGGAAGTGCCCCCGGAGCCATCTCCATCGATCTCCACCACCATCTCCATCACCATTGCTGATTCCCATGATGAGGAGGGAGTAGATCTCTCTCGAGGCTAAGGGTTCTACCGGTATCTATGTGTTGATCTCTCTCTCTCTATGCATGATCATATTGTGATCATGAGCTTGTAATCTATAGATCTACCTTGCTACTCAAGTGCTTTAATAGATCTCTGCTCTCCCCATGTGTGTGAAGTTGACAGTGTGCACACCATGGTGGCACTTAGGCTAGAGATTTCAAATACTTGTTATGAGTTATATTTGGAGTTGGATGTCTCTATGAAATTGTGGTGTTTGTTGGAACCATCTAGTACTCAAGGTGACAGTGTGGGGTTATCTAGATGGGAAAAGCGAACTTTGAGGAGTGTTGTTATAGCCCTACCATGGATTAGAGTGTCCCACCGGAGAGTAGTTCAGCATAGTATCATAAAGAGAAATATATTTATATGAGAGTGTTCACTAGTGAAAGTATGATCCCTAGGCCTTGTTTCTAAGTACTGAAACACCGTTTACTATTAGATCTATTACATGGTTGCTTGCTTCTATCTTTATTTCAGTTTTACTTTAGTCTTTTCCACACCCTCAAGCTATTTTCTATCACTGTTACCACTTATAATTATCTATACCACTTGTATTTCACTATCTCTTCGCCGAACTAGTGCACATATACACCTGACAAGTGTATTGGGTGTGTTGGGGACACAAGGGACTTCTTGTATCTAGATTGCAGGGTTGCTTGAGAGGGATACCTTTGACCACTTCCTCCCTGAGTTCGATAAACCTTGGGTGATCCACTTAAGGGAAACTTGCTGCTGTTCTACAAACCTCTACACTTGGAGGCCCAACAACTATCTACAAGAATAGAAGTGCGTAGACATCATGGGCCGTCGCGCTTAACCGACCGCTTAGCGGGCCGCGAGCAGGAGCCGGCCCACCCGGGGCCAGCTACCACTGCCTCCGCCACGCTGTTGGCGGGTCGCGTGCGAGCGCGCGCTGGACCGGTCAAGCCGCACCGCTGGCGGGCTGGCGCTAGCGCTGGCCACGGTGTGACGGGCCTCGGTCAAAGCCGGCCCACCCGGTTGTGGTTACTGGCCATCGCCACTAAGGGCTCCTACTGCTGCTGGGCTGAGCTCGCTCGGCCCACCCGAGTTGCAGCTTGGCCCAGCCGGCTGCCCTTTTTCTTTTTGCCCTTTTTCCCTTAGTTTTAGTCCCACATGGCTTAGCCTTTGAGAAAGGCACACCCCCTCCGCCTATATAAAGGGGTGCCCATGGGTGGGATTAGATACACCAATATTTGGAGAAGTCCTTTGGTTGACTTCCTCCTTCCCTCTCTCTCTCTTTATACCTTATGACCATGGCCCCAAGTCTGGGCTATGCGAAAGAGGCACACCTGCAACACGCCGTTGCGCTTCAGGGATTCCTAGCCGGATATCAACTTCCGCACTCCCAGGGGGATCGGAGAGCCGGAGGTCTCATCGTGCACCGGATGTGTACGAAGACATGAGGCACAACACTTGGGGCGGTTAAATGTCGTGAGCCGAAGCTACTGCACGATGAAGAAGGAGCAAGGGGTGGCATGCGAGGAGCTTCGCGACCTTGAGGTCGGCTACAAGTACGACTACATCAACCACGTTCCCCTCAGAACGTTAACCGCGCACGGTCTACAAGGGTATGCATTCTCTACGCATCGGCTGTTACCGCATTACTACATAGATAGATCCTAGACAGTTTTGGGGGTTCCAACGTAGGAATTTTTTTGTTTTCTGCTAGGGATCCCCTTCACCTACTACAAGTCACCAAACACTAAGCTCAGTCTTCATAACAATGCACCTTTCCGCCATTTCTTCAAATCCTCCAATCGCAACCACCATGGCATTCTCCACCTCTCAATACCACAGAAATCTAGAAGTAGACATGTCCCATGATATCGATGAAAAGCGGAGCTTCACACCGCACCAACTTGAAGCCGCACATGTAGATGCATAGATGCACACGACCGAATTCCATCCGATCCTGAAAATCAAGAGCGTCCTACGCCAATTCGTAGATCTCCGGTGAAGCATTCTGGAACTCATCATCAGCCAGATCGAGGAGGATCGAGAACAAGTAAATCTACAGTTTAGCGCTAGAAGACCAGAAGGACAACCACCTTTATTGATCTAGGTCAGCCACCCCACGCCGCCAGCCAACAGGACCAAGTCACCCAATCTCCTCACCAGTAACCGGAACCCCAAGGCCGATCTGGAGCAGTAGGAGATGACTACCTGTGTCGTCCTAGATCCACATCATACGCCAACACGTCGATCACATGCCAAAGTGATGCTACCCCTACGCCGTCCATGTGAAGCCGCACTCGCGTGTCGCCGGCACTGCAGGAGACCGTGCCGCCCGCATAGCGACACGTCCTTGCCAGAAGTCCCGTCCCACGACACATCCTCCATGCGAGGAGGAGAGGGGGGTTTGGCGAGGAGGAGGAGGTGGCGTGGCGGTGGGAGGAGGGCTTCCGATCGCTCGCCATTGACAGCCTGGAAGATCTCGTCCTCAAACGAAGGGCCAAAGATCACTTATTGCGGACGATGCCATCTCCAGTGAGGTAGATGCCAAACAGAAGATGTCTACCAAAACCCAAACCTAATCTTTTTAAACATTAATTTTATTAAAAACTCTACCCATAGATCAGTTCCCCCCCTACAAACGTCGGTGAGGCCGACCGGAGGAGGGAAAACTGACTTATGGAGGAGGCGAAGATGGAGGTGGTGGCTAGGTCTAAGAGGCAATAGCCGATAGAGAAAAACATAATCATGTGATTCTCTAGCGGTAGTTAATGATTGCATAGTCGGTGTACATAAAATTGACTTTTACAACGTTTCGTATTTAAAGGCTGAAAAATATTTAGATATATGGTTACTATAGAGGTCATGATGATACGTACAAGAAATATGGTGCAAATATTTATTATTATGACATCAATTTTTTATATCCATATGTAATAAAAACATTTGCTATGCCTAGTGGAAAAGGAAAACGATACACCTACCCGGGGGATCGCGTGACGCGATCGTCCGCATCCCCCCGCGACACGCGTCCCACGCGTGGCTGGAGCCCGACGTGCCGACGGGCCCACCTTATCTCTTCCCTGGATGAATCCCCCATCTCCTTTTCTCCTCGCAAGTTCTTTCTCATGTGCCTTTCTCCTGCGTGACCACCATGACAGATGCCTGCGTACTAGACCACCACCCAAACTCCACGTTGTGCCACCAGCACGCCGACACCACCCTGCCCTTCCACCATGCCGGTGCCACCCACCATATCCTTTTCTCCACGCTCGACCACGCCTCCTCCCGCTACTCCCCATCTCTCACCCCAAATTAACTCGTGCAAGAATTGGCGACGGCGGCAGGGCAAATGGGGTTGCTACAAGTGGCGGGCAACGTTGCTACAAGAGGCGGCCGACTTTGCTTCATATAGCTAGCAGCCTTGCTACAGGAGGCGGCCGACTTTCTTCATGGAGCTAGCAACCTTGCTACATGGAGCTAGCGATGTTGCTACAGGCGGCAGCCGAACTTGCTACATGGAGCCGACGGCGTTGCTACAGGAGGCGGCCGGACTTGCTACTGGCGCTGGTGGCATTGCTATAGGAGGTGGTCGGACTTGCTACATGGCGCTGGCAGTGTTGCTACAGGCGGCAACCGAACTTGCTACATGGAGCCGACGACATTGCTACAGGTAGCGACGGGACTTGCTACATGGCGTTGGCGGCGTTGCTACAGGAGACGGCCAGACTTGCTACATGGAGCCGGCGACGTTGCTACAGGAGGCGGCCAGACTTGCTACATGGAGCTGGCGGCGTTGTTACAGGAGGCGGTCGGACTTGCTACATGGAGCCGGCGGCGTTGCCATGGCGGGCGGTGATGCGAGCACCTTTGCTACCTGCAGAGGATTGCTTTGCTAGTCTTTGCTACCTGCGTCAGATGGTTTTGCTACAAGCAGTGGATGTCGTTGATACGAGCGGTGGTGGTGCCGCCTTGGCGAAGCTGGGAGACCATCTACTCCGACGATGGCATTTTTATCGCCGCAGATGCAGAGGGCCGTGAGGCAACTACAGGGGAGTAGGTAGTTGCAGGGAGGGAGATAGGGCCGATGGAGGCGTGCGTTGACCAAGCAAGTTCGATCCGATGGAGTATGACGACTCTATCCTATGGCTCCGGACCCGGGGGATCAAATCCCCGGGGACGCCTAGCACTGCCCAGTGGAAAACCTGTCTTGCATGGTAATTTGGAAGGTCTGAAATTGGGTGATATGTTTGGGTTTATTGAGCCTTATGTTGTTTGTCCTACTACTATTACCCGTCCATACTTACCATAGAAAAAACAAAATAATACACTACTTTTCTCAACGGGATTTTTTTCTCAATAATGAACAAGATGATGCAGCTCTAGTTGCTAGAGGCAGAGGACATGGACGTGGCAGGAATAGATCAGGGGGAGGACCCGAATAAAAAAGGCTATGAGGATCATAAAAATGGAGGTGGAGCGAGATTGTATAACTAAGGAGGATTGAGTAGAGGAAGACGTCAGTCTTTTGCAAGTATCTCCTGACATAACGATCAAAAACTGAAAGCACAAGAGTAGCAAATGCATTTTTGTTTGAAGGATCGATACCACATTCAAAGTTGGAGCCCACTTGTTTCGTATGATTTTAGTAGTAGAGATTTTGGAGCACTTCTAAACAACGATGTTTTAGCAGGTGGGACTGACAAGTAACGATACCCTTGGTTGGGATTATCCTTAACGAGGAACATTTTATCAGTATATGATAATTTTTCTTCTGTCATTTTCCTTTTCCGGTCCTGCAAATCCAAAATTGTAAGAATCAAATAGTTCCTGATCTTCTAACTAATTGGCTATATTGACAACGAATTGGTTTCTGCCCAAAAGGCAGGCAATTATTCCTGTTTCAGCTCATCTCAATCTCTACCAAAAAACTCATTTATTCAACTGACACGCTTTTCAGTCTGTAACTCAGATTATGAACAGATAGCCTATTGAGCTCACGGTTTCTCTGACCAAACAAAAAAAATTATGCTTGTGGAACCAAGTGAGATTCCAGCATATATGAAATGCTCTGAGTTTGCTCTCAGATGGTTGCCTGACCACTGTAAGACGGCGAAGACATGATGGTCAGCAGCTCGGTCACATGTGCCATGGAGCTTAGTGCAGCTTTCAGCACATCCTGCGAGCACCCAGGCTTCACCATGCTTTTCACCTGCATGATATGCAACCAAGCACCATGATAACCAAGAAAAAGAATTACTTACTAACATTGGTATATAACGAAGTAGTCAGTTGATGTACCTTCTCCAAATAGTCCTGCAACTGTTTGATCCTCCCCATGTAGTCTCGGTCCTCCACGCACAACGAAATAGGCTTCGCCTCCGCACCTGCCCCTACAAATTGTAGTGGTCCAGGGTTCTTGTAGATGTCATCCATCAAGAAGCTGGAAGAGTTTTGCCTCAACAACCTTCAAGGAATAAAGAAATTTCTTTGGTAACTAGGAGTATATGTATTTTGACTGATGGGTGTATTCAGTGAACAATACAGAATTCTCTCTAAAAGGCAAAGGATAATATATTGCCTCTTGAATGTCAGAGTAAAACTTATACATACTCGTATGCTTTTCCTTTCAAGTCGACGCTCGCCATGTGAACAGCGGGCTTCCCAATTTGACTGGCAGCAGGACCTCGTGACCACCCCGTTACAGTCATCATAGACTGGTCATGACGAAATGAAGAAATGGTTATGTTCTTTTGCATTTGACCTAAACTTATATGAAATAGCATGTAAAAATCTTAAATGACCATTATCTACAAAATCTACAAAATAATAACCCAATATGCTCACCGTAATAGGTGCAGCGCCACATTCCCACTTGTCCACATGACTTTTAAGATTTGTCACAGTGGCCATGTAGCCATTCAGACCAGCAGCTAAGATGTGATAGCATACTTGACCGAGAATCTGGAACCAAGCAATTGAAAGGTCATCAAGCAGAGTAACCAGATGACATGTAAGATAGAGAAGCAAGGTTAGACATACATAGGCGTAATCGCAATCGAACTTTGAGGGCAGAGCACCTCTGGCTTGGTACCCGAAAAAGTGGCAAATTGCATTGAACTTCTTTCCTTTGTAAGTGCCTTCATCCTAGATAAGTCAAAACAATATGCACTGATAAAGGTTCATCTTGTACAAGTGAAGTGATAATTCATATGTTTTAAATCAAAAATAATAATACTCCCTCTATCCCAAAAATAAGTGACAGTTTTGCCAAGATACGCATGTATCTAGAGTTCTAGATACATGCGTATCTAGACAAAGCCGCGTCACTTATTTTGGGATGGAGGGAGTACATATGTTTTAAATCAGTATTTCTGGGGCCTTGTATAGAATGCTAACCAGACGTTTGTTGATTTCTGCCTCAACTAGTTGTGCTAGAAGCTTCTCAATTTCAATCTGCAAAATAAGATATAAATTGCTGTCTGGGATGTAAAATAAAAGTGACGAGAGCAAATTACTTATCGAATGGCTATAATACCTGAGAAAGCTGTGCAGAATCGTCAGATTCTGGATGGAGGAGTAGCTGCACAGAAACAAATTAAATCGCAGCAACAATTTCACATAACTATGGGTTTTTGAATATCATAAACAAGAAAACTATACCTGTTTCCTAATAAATGGAGGCAAAAAGTTAAATAGTGCAGAAGCCCATGGGGAAAGATGAGAAGAGATGTTCTCAATGGAAACACCTTTATCATGTAGCCCATGAATTTCCTACAAAAAAGCCATCTCAGTGATTTTTTCAATAAACAACAAGATTGTTTCAGGTACTGATACTGACCTGAAGCAAAGCATACAGTTCAGGAATACTCTCAACAAGGCCCTCAGGAATAAGTACAACACCATGATATTTATCTGTGCAAGATAATATGATACTATGAAGATAAGGATTAAGTGCAACTGCATGACATATTTAAGAGGACAAGATAATATGAATACACTGACAACTTGCTACATGATTACAATACGAAGCCTGTAAGAACCACATAATTCCTACCTTTCCCAGCCCTTTCCTGGACAGCATCACATATCTGCTTTGTAATATCAGAAATTGTAAGTTTTGATGCAGCAACCTCCTCCCCGAGTAAAACCTGAGATTATTAAGTCTGATTATTTTTTAATGTTCATATTATGGATCAACTAGGTCAATACAACATAAAGTAGGATGTCTAACCATATTTGGATGTGATTGAAGAGCACATTCCAAGGCCACATGAGATGCCTTCCGCCCCATCAAGCGAATGAAATAGTAATACTGCCGAAAAAATAAGAAGTTTAACCAGGGATAAACAATGTAGGGAATCCAAATTTTATAATGAGATAGACTGTAAATGAATTTATTTCTGTCAAAATTCAAAAATTATGGGATGAATTCAGAGCATCCTAATACTGAAGAAAAACTTATGAGTAATCAGCCTGTAGCACGGCATGTTGTATTTAGAAGAAAGAAGATCACAAAACCTAGAACTGCTTTACTACCATTCACGAAGTATAAAACCATGGATGTTTTAGTGGAAGTTGATCATCGATTATGCATTACCTTCTCAGCAGAAAGAGCATCAGTGCAGACATTACTTATGAGCTGCGAGTTAACCTGTCAACAAGGCAGCAATTCATCTTACCATAAAAAATCGTAAATTAAACAGTGCAAATCCTATGCCGAAACCATGGTAAAAAAATTAAAGATAATCATATAGGAGTAATAATATGCTCCCAGCAGCTACTGTTCATACAGCCAGAGAGGTCAATAAAAAGTAATAGACGGATAGTGAATCTACAGAAGTTATATCAGATTCTAGATGAAGGATGCAACTTAATAGTTTGATATATACAGTTATGTACCTTGCATATGGTATCGAAACCAACAGTTGTCTCAACAAACTGGTTCTTAAGGTCACCATTCAGAGTTACAGGAACACCAACTACCTGTTCAAAATAAATTATCTCAGGCTATTTGCATCGTGTAAGTAAAATGCTGATTACCACAGGTATTTGGACCAATATGAAGACTTTATAACGAAAGAACTAGATTTGACAGATAATTTTCAGTCACCTTTGTCAAACACTTCAACTCAGCAAAAGTCTCAGCAAGCTGAGCAGCATCTGTGTTGGATGTGACACCTAAATAAAAAGCAAAAGATGCATTAAGGGAATTTATCCAACGGAAACGATAGCTACAGTCAGTACAGTATCTTATCTTAGCTGATAGTAATAAATGATACCTCCAATTATTACAAGAGCATCTAACTTCAAGGCTTGGCAAGCAGCCATTGCTGCCTTCACTTGTTCAGTTGTTCTGATTTGATCCCTTGTCCGACCAAGCATATCATAACCACCTTGGTTTTTATAGGAAGCAATAACTTCATTGGTGATCTCCAAACTTTTCTGTGCAAACAAGCCATCCGTTCCTCCTGTTTCAACAAAAAAAAACAAGTTAAAGGGAGCCTATAGTATTCATTAGGATATCTACCTATGTGTAGTCAACATTGTGCGTCCAAACATTAATGCAGAGGAAACACAAACACCGAGGGATTTGGATATTTGTATTTCAATCTAATTGTGGCACTAGGCACTGCTTACCCCACTGAATTTCTTTTACGCTGATGACATGATGAGTCGTTCCAAAGTATAAAATATTTCCTCTGAATTTTCATGATTTGGGGAGCTTGGATCAGTTTGCAGTATATTAGGGTTAAATGGGCCCTTTTTAAGTCAAAGGATTATTACAAGGACACTATAAAAAAACTGGACTTATACTCTCATACTTTTTGTGCACTATAACATGGAGAACCACACCAATTTGTACAAAAGGAAATTTGATTGCACTCGAAAACCACGGCAGTTGATCAATGGAAGCTTGCATGTGAAATAGGTCGTAAAGGAGTCTCTAGGAAAATTATTGTATAGTCATACAAATCAAATAAGACCATGTGAATCCTACAAAAAAATATTTTAAATTAAAGAGGCCCTAAGAAATTCTTAGTTTGTTGACTGTACATTTTGTGCACCTGGGGCTCATGTGCCCAGTTAATATGAGAGAAAAAAACCACATGTACTATAATTTTGACAAGGTACTAGATTGCTGCCTGCATGGCTGCATTGTGAACATGTAAATATCTGATATTTGTAAGCTACACAATAAAAAATGATACTAGGATTTAGAGTGACATCAACATAGAAATTTCAACACTCAGTACAACATTTCTTCCCGCTAATTCAGAATTTCACATACGAGTGAGATACATTCCCTGTGTTTTTATTTGTTCTATAGAAAGAACTACCCTTGAATTTTTTGTGCGTTTTGAAATTGTATAGTCGTTGTTTTTCATATTAGGATCCGAACAAAAAATCTAAAAGTCCATTAAAAGAACCATTGTGAATAAACCAACATCCACTCACCAAGGAAACCAATAAGTTTGCTGCTCGGGTTGTGAGCCTTTAAAGCATCATGTAGTCCCCATATAACATTGTGCCCACCTGGGGACTGCCTACCACTGAAGACGACACCAACCCTGCATCCCAAACATAATTTTAAACATGTACTCAAGTTTAATAGAAAACCATGACAGAGAAATAAGAGTATATCTCAGAACATTTTATGAGAAACAAAACACCAACGAAAACTATGGTTTTAATCCCATCCTATCATGTTAAAAATAGATCACTGAACTACTGTTAGCATGATTACACAGGTTTGCAATTTTTCTCTCTTGAATAACTACAATAGTATCGGCAATAGTTCTAATATTTTTATTAGAAATTTAGAATTCAAATGTACAGCCAATTGCATATGCTTCTCATAGTGCTTGCTACACTCGTAAGTTTCAAATACAATGGAAATGGTCATGTGCTAAACTAGTCCAAAAAAAGGAAACATTCGACGATACATCAGCAGATCACAATGTTGTTTCACTCTTTCATCTCGAACTGAATTTACATTTTTTTTCTTTAGCAGGAGAGTTGGTGAGAGCACAACTTCTTTGAGACGTAAGAAAACAGTAGCATTTAATGCCAGCGAACACTGAAAAAATCTACAAGATCTTCCCCTTATAACAGAAATCATATCTCGAGGATGTGTACCTGACGACAGGGTGCTGCGTTATGATAGCAGCGTCCGGGACATTGGCCGTCTTGGGCAGGAAATGCACTAGCGGCTGGCCATAGGTGTGCGGAAACGCGCGGCTGATCAGGTGCACGTCGCCGCTATCGGCCGCGATCGCCGAGCCACCGTACTCCACCCTCACCGCGGTGCCCTGGCGGTAATGCAAGAAAACGACCCATCAATCAACTTGTGATGCAAGAAAACGACCCGCTCTGTCGCACAGGGCCATGTAAGATGAAAAGATGGCCCAATTAGTCATCGGTGATTTAGAGTGTTGTTGCTTTCGTTTCGCCTCGTCGCGATCCCGTGCCGGGGTCGCTAGGTCGGCGAGGCAATCTCAGATCCACGTCCGCGGTGGGAAGCGGAGACGGCATCGGCATCGGCATCGGCATCGGCGCATTACTGGTACACCTAGAATCCCCACCCTTCACCAGGGACCCCAGCCGAAAGCGAAGGGAAATATTCGAAACAGATAGACCGCACTGCAGTAGTAACCCCTCCGTAGGTCCCCACCCCACCCGTCCGTGGACGAGATTGATCCGGCGGGACGAATCGAGCATGTCGCGGCCGGGATGATCCGGACCAGGGTCCAGGGGATCCCGCGCGGCGAGGCAATGGCGGGGCAAACGGTCGTGGGAAACTCGGAATCAGAGGGGTGGTGGTGGGGGTACCTGGAGGCAGGGCGGGAGCGCGGGGCAGTAGAGCGCGCGCTGCTTCTGGAGGCTCGACAGCTCGCGCGTCGCGCCGTAGTCGGAATCCATGGCCACGCTGCCCATCGCCTCGACCGAGCGGGCCTCTCTCCTCGTCGCCGGCCGGATCGTGTGTTTTCCTGTCTGGGATCTCTCGGTACGGTACGGGGGTTCGGTTCGTGTGTCGCTGGAAAACAATAAAGAAACCGCGAGGGCTGCGGCATTTATACGGGCGCGGAGGGAGGCGCGCGCTGCGCCTGCACGAACAAGCAAACACGTCACCCGCGCCCGGAACCTGTACGCGCCCACGGAGAGAGCCGCCGTTTGATGGGAGGTGGGAATATCCGCCATTCATGACAGGGGCTCGTACGACGTTAACGATGTGCCAAGATCTGGCCGTCCGTTTACATTCAAACGGTGACAGGAGAACTGGTGGTGACCGGGGTAAGAGCGGGATCCCCTGGACCCTGGTCCGGATCATCCCGGTTTACAGCCACTGCTAGACCGGGCCGTTTTACAGGCACTGCTAGACCGGGCCGTTTACAGGTCCACGAGAAAGAAAATCACCGTTCTAGCAGTGCCTGTAAAACCCGGTCTGTTCTTTCGTTTACCGTGACCTGTTAACCGCCCAGCTCGATCGGTACAAGTAGCGGCCACTCGGGCAAGTGCGGTCGAAACCCTCATATTCGCCTGCACTCAACCCTGGCTCCACCGCTCCGCTGTCGCCGCCAGCACAAACTCCGGTGAGCAATCGCGCGCGCCCACCGCCAGATTGGAGCTATGGCGTGTTGTTGCTGCCAATTCGGCATTGGGGGAGGGCGAAGCGAAGGCGGGGGTGATGGCGACCGGCCCCCGCGCCGTTGCGGCGAGCTCACCGAGAAGGACCGGAGGAAGATCGTTCGCTCCGAGGGTGCGAAGAAGAGGGCGACGAAGAAGTGGACGACCGCGGCATATAGCCTCCGGCGTCGCTCGCCCGCTACATCGTGCCACCGTCTCCGGAGCGCGTGTCGATGATCCGCAAGTACGCATACGCCGATGTGTCGCCCTTTGAAAAGGGGAACTCGCGCGCCGCTCCCCCATCCCTCCCCTCCTCCAGCTCTGACTCGGACGAGTGGAGCGAGTCGTCCCCCCAGCCCCCGTGTGTGGCCGTTGTCGTCGCCACTAACTACACAAACGACTTCTACGATGAGCGCCTCACGTTCGAGCTGCTGTTGCGCGAGGTGGAGATCGTCCGCGAGCAGGCGGAGCAGCATCGGACCATCGAGCTCATCAATGTGTGCGTCGCTAGGGAGGAGGCGCCCTAGGAAAAAAATCTAGCGCATAACCAAGATCCAATGTGAGAGAGAAGGTAACGGATCATACACTCGAAGATCATGTTGGGGATATACTTTCCGCGTATACCCACTGGGATTCACTGACCAGGGTGGCCCACTTCGGGTTAGAACTGTGCTTCATGGGCGACCCAGTCAGGGAGAGAAGATGGAAGCCCATTCGGCTATGGGAAGACCCAGAAGACTTACTGACTTAGGCATGTAGAGTTACTTGTAGTCCAAGATGTTGTGTAACCGACTCTCTATTATAGCCGGATAGGTCTCTCCTGTAATCCTAGGTCAGATATCTATATAAGCCATCCTAGATACCAACCTTTAGGGCATCAACAACCACAATCTCAACTCGCAGGAGAAACCTCTCTTGTAATCTATACTTCCGGTTCCACCGTATTACTGGATTGCTAGCAGGAGTAGGATCTGTCCACCGCTGGCGGATTCGAACCTGGGTAAGCTTGTGTGCTCATCGTCCCGGAACATTGTACGTCCCACACCCCATCTTTCTCCACGCCCCGAGGATCCCCTCATGGTGTACTTGTCTTCAATCCGACGATAGTTGGCACCCACTGACGAGGGGTAACCTCGGCAATGTCCATGGTGATGGACTTGGGGTTTCGTGGAAAGGAGAACACTAGGGATTTCGTCGGATGTTAGGAAAACAATGAAGATAAAGTCGCATGAATATTGGGAAAACACTCTATTACAAGTTGTCCTCTATATTTTGGTACCCTCGCTTGGGCTTCTCCCGCCCTATATATAATAGGTCGGGTCTCAAAGCTATACGCGGATAGGTTTCATACACGCGCTATTACAACACCAACAATAATGTTGGTTCATAGTTTATTTCCTAATACAAAAAAAGTCTCTGTCGGTTGCTTCCTTGGGTTGTTTATCTAGAATCCTTATAAGCCGCAGGCCTTTTACCCAATGTAGGGTGATGAATAATGAGCATCCGAGTAATCATACCCATGTCAGTAGCCCCCGAGACTCTACCTAAATCTGCAGTATTCAGGTTGAGTCTCAAAGTTTTCTTTCATTTTCTCTTATTCTGTTTGATTTTTATTTTTTGTAGGGATTTTGGCACAACGAGTCTGATGCTTCCGACGGATCGGGAATCAGTTAATTACTCTTGGGAAAAAACAAGGTTGACCTATATCAAACTCAAGTCCCAAGGCTCAAATCCGGAATTTTTTAACTGGCATAATTCAGTTCGAGCCGCTGAGGTCTTACCGAATACTGAATTCCAGTTTTCTATTTTTATTGGGTACCCAACGTGTCCGTCGAGATTTTGCATCGTATCGTTGATACGGATTTTTCTGCCAGAGCGCATTCTTGTGCGATTACCAGGCCACACAGGATGAATCCTGGGGTCTTACCTTCGTATTTCTGAACACGGCATTCAGATTTTTTTCTCGCGTCTGAGCGTGATCCGAGGTTTTTGGCTATATTGGCGGTTGTCCTGCTAGGCCGCCAATATTTCTGATTATATCAGATATTTTTATTATTTTATGCTATCTCCCGATGGGAGGAACACCTTTTTAAGGATACACTAGTGCAAACTCAAAAGGGTTTTTGCAATTTTGTCAATGCACTTTATACACAACGGAATTTCTATCGGGTGCGTGCCCCAAGGCTATGTTCGGATGCCTGCATCTGGACATAGGCTCATAATTGCTGTTAGTTTGGTAAAAACATTGATCTTTGAAAAGGAAGATTAAGATACAAATAACTTATCTTTATATACATGACGAAAATCGTTGGTACATTATTCTTTGAGCGGATGGCTATTTTAGCCTTTTCTCCTAGACATCATGGCTTAATAAGCCGAACTGTATATTTTGCAAATAATCTTATGCATAAGATTGTCGTAGTTGTGCTACGTTCTATGGATTTGAGTAATTTACTCATGTCTTCTTGTCTTGTAGTCGATATGCTCCTCCGGGAATAACTTCTGTGACGATGTATGGTCTCCCATGGTGATTCTAGCTTCTTGTGGCCATCTTGCTTGAGGCGAAGAACTAGGTCCCCTACTGCGAAAGACCTAGGCCGCAATCTTCTGCTATGGTAATTGCGCAGGTTTTGCTGGTACATAGTTGCTCTTTGGAGGGATTTGTCTCGAGCTTCATCAAGCGCATACACATCATCTTCAAGTGCTTCTCTTGATTCCTCTTTATTATATGCAGCTACTCTTGGTGATTCGTGCGATACTTCAACTGGAAGCACGGCTTCCGCGTCGTGGACCAAAAAGAAAGGCTTCTCTTGTGTTGAATTATTTAGAGTTGTACGTAAACTCCATAACACGGATGGTAATTCATCCACTCATGCCCCTTTTGCTCTGTTAAGTGGTGCCAATAGTCTCTTTTTGAGTCTAGCGGTAACTAGCCCGTTGGATTTTCGACCTGTCCATTTGTTTGCGGGTGAGCTACCGAAGCGTAGCTTATTTTGATGCCCATCTCCTAGCAGTACTCCTTGAACTCATTGGAAGTGAAGTTGGTCCTATTATCCGTGATGATGTTGTTCGGTACGCCAAACTGAAATACTATGGATTTGATAAAATTCACAGCCGAAGTTCCATCTTGGGTGGTGACAGGCATTGCTTCAATCCATTTAGTGAATTTGTCGACTGCTACTAGCAGAAAGACGTGTCCTCCTGGCGATGATTTGTGAAGTTTTCCCACCATGTCGAGTCCCCACTAAGCGAAAGGCCAAGCTAAGGGTATGGGATTCAGCTCAGCTGCAGGTTCTCCAGGTTTTGTTGCGAATCGTTGGCATGCTTCACATGTTCTGACGATGTCTTTGGCATCTTGTACTGTAGTGAGCCAATAGAATCCTGCCCTAAATGCTTTTGCAGCAATTGCTTGGCTTCTAGTGTGGTGGCCATAGACTCCTTCATGTATATCTTTAAGTATAATCTTTCCTTCTTCGGGTGTTACGCAACGTTGCAACACACCCAAAATACTTCTTTTGTATAGTTCTCCTTTGATTATCCTGAAGGCCTTTGATCATCGAGTGATTCATCGGGCCTCTATCACATCCTCTAGCAGTTCCCCTTTAGTCATGTATGCTATATACGGTTGCATCCAAGTTGGTTCGATTAACATGACCTCTCCAATTGCTCGTTCTTCTTCTTCGATGGCTTCTTCTATAATTTTGGTTTCTAAAGGAGCCCCCGATTCTTTTTGCAGATGTTTCTTTTTCCCTGTTTTTGGTGCTACAACCTCGGATACTCTTTTTGCCTTGATTGATCGTTCTATTATTTCTTTCCAAAAAAACTCCTGGTGGTATTGGCAAACATAATGACCCGATGTTTGCTAAATTGTCGGCTTCCTCGTTGATGACCCACAAGTATAGGGGATGTATCACAGTATTTTTGAGGGAGGTGAAACCCAATTTATTGATTCGACACAAGGGGAGCTAAAGAATATTTATAATCCTTAACAACTGAGTTGTCAATTCAACTGCACCTGGAAACAATCTTGCTCACAGCAGTTTATCAGTAGCAACAGTTTTGTAGTAGGAATAGTAAAGTAATAGCAGTAGTGAAAGTAAAGACAGTAGTAACAATTGCAGTAAACAGTAGGATTAAGGCGATGGACGGGCGTTGCATGGACAAGACAATTCACATAGCAATCAAGACATA
Organism: Avena eriantha; assembly: GCA_910589775.1. Classification (NCBI taxonomy): domain Eukaryota; kingdom Viridiplantae; phylum Streptophyta; class Magnoliopsida; order Poales; family Poaceae; genus Avena; species Avena eriantha. The sequence goes on along the minus strand of OU342744.1, from coordinate 142,747,233 downwards.
GGGTATTTGTAGATAAATAAGATAAAGCATCCAAGTACTAAATAATCATAGGCATGTGTTCCATATATAGTCATACGTGCTCGCAATGAGAACTTGCACAACATTTTTTGTCCTGCTAGCCCATTTGCAGCGACGCCTCAAGGGAACTACTGGCAATTAAGGTGCTCCTTTTAATAGAGCACCGGAGCAAAGAATTAACACTCCGTGAACACATGTGATCCTCACATCAAAGCCATTCCCTCTGGTTATCCCGATTGCTGTCACTCCGGGGCCATTGGTTCCGGACAACAACGTGTGTATACAACTTGCAGGTAAGACCATAAACAATACTATCATAATGAATCAATAACATGTTCAGATCTGAAATCATGGCACTCGGGCCCTAGTGACAAGCATTAAGCATAACAAGTTGCAACAAAGTCAAAAAGCACTAATAGTAGATACTAGGCACCATGCCCTAACAATCCGATGCCATTACATGAACGATCTCATCTAATCCCTACCATCCCCATAGCCTATAGCGGGTGATTACTCACTCATAGATGGGGGAAACATGGATGGACGATGGAGAAGCGATGGTGATGATGATGGCGATGATCTCCTCCAATTCCCTGTCCCGGCAGGGTGCCAGAACGGAGTTTAGTGGTGGTGGCGCAGTGGAACTCTTTCTGGAAAAACGTCGAACCCCCCTGGTTTTTTAGGTCAGGAGGCAACTTATAGGCGAAGAGGGAGGCCGAGGGGGTGCCTGCGGCGGCCAGACCACCCCCTGGCGCGGCCAGGCCTGGCCTGCATGGCCAGGTGGTGTGGCCGGGCCCCAGCCCCTCTCCGTCTCGTATTCTGGCTCCTGGTGTCCCTCGGTGAAAAACTGACTTTGGCTTTTGTCCCGTCCAATTCCGAGAATATTCATTTTCTGACTTTCCTGGAACCAAAAACAATAGAAAATAGGCAGCTGGCACTGTGGCTCTTGTTAATAGGTTAGTCGAAGAAATCATATGAAAAGTACTCCAAAGTGTGGACAAAACATAAGAAAGTAGATAAAACCAAGCATGGAACATCAAAAATTATGGATACATTTGCAACGTATCAACATCCCCAAGCTTAACTCCTGCTCGTCCTCGAGTAGGTAAGTGATAAAAAGAAAGAATAATTTTTGAGGTGACATGCACCATCATAAACTTGATCAAAGTATTCGTAAAACATTCATAGCTGGGATCATAGTACTTCAACATAACATGAAAGATAAAGTGCTAACAATAAGACAAAGCAACTATGTTGCAACATGAAAAGGCACAAACAAAAGATTCATGAATAACAATGCTTTGCAAGACGTTTTTTTGTTTTACATAAAGAAAACATAGCATAGTGGCATTCAGCTTGTCCCTCATAGAGTAGCAAAGATAAATGCATAGGACACCTTCAAAGTTTATAAGAGTGACTAGATACAAATAGTTTAAAGCAAGCAATATCAAAGCTATGCGTCAATCAACAAGTCCTGGGACAATGCACATAGAACTAAGAATGGCCACTATGCCATCAAAGTAGGTGCATAAAGATAGAAGGTGGAGACTCAACATAAAAGTAAAAGAAAGGCCTTCAAAGAAGGAAGTAGAGACTCAAGTTTCATAAAGAGCTTCCAAAAATTATGGTACTTATTAGCTTTCAGCTCTCATTGCCCCTATCATAAGCATCTTGAAGTGGTTAAGGTTAAAGTGAACAAACTATGAAGTATATGCTTGACAAAGTATAAGTTGGAAATCTCATGTCCCTTGAATACGAGGGTCGCTCCTCATGCTACTCAAGTTTAGTTACCGATAAGTTCTTGTCATTTAAGTACATGTGTATCATAGAGAACCGCCAACGGGGTACCCCTGCCCGATGATACGGAAGAATCCCCATATCAAAATGACAAGGCAAGTAGACAACGAGCATCTCAGCAATCTTCTTATTTACCATGGGAAAATGGTGCTTTTTTCTCTCTTTCCTCTTTTCTCATATCTCTTTTTTTTTCTTTTTCTCAATAGCTATCTCTCTTTTTTTATAAGAAGAATGCTTCATAGATACTCATTATGGTTACGCTGCAGGTTTCCACCATGATTAGGCATGGATTAGACCGGCGGTCCAGGCGTTTCCCTAGCACACATACATAAGTCCATGGACTTACAAGCTCCCCTTTCATTTCACACTGATGACATCCATAGACAAAAGAGCATGATATCAACTAGGTATAAAGTACAAGTGCAATGTTGAAAGCATTCCCCATGACAACATGGTTCTGCTAATCCCCAACATATAAGTGCAAGCATATATAACATAGACGACACAATGGTTCAAGTTTATTAAGGGGAAGAAAAGTAAAGTGTGCCATCAAGTTCGTGAGAGCTTTAATCACTAGTTTTCTCATAACAAGTTTAATTCGGAAGGTAGATAAAAACATGAATATACTTGGAATAGGAAATGCTAATAGGTAGGTATGGTGGACTCTTTGGAATAACTTGGTTTTATTTGGAGTTGGATGCATGAGTGGAACTCATACTTGGTATGAAGGCTAGCAAAAGACTAGGAGCGACCAACTAAGAGATCGATAATGGCCATAATCATGCAAAGCGACAAAACATCATTAATCAAGGCATAAAGTGATACTACAAGTTGAAAACTAAAGGATCATAAAGGCTATGGTGACTTGCGATAGTCAGAACATGGTGTGAGCATGTGCCAAGTTAACCCAAATAAAGCAAAGGAGAATACCACAATACTATGCTTTAATATGCTAAAACAATGCATGATTCCTCGAAGGCACATTAAGCAATTTCAATTGTTTATAACATGTCATGCTACAACAAAGAATACTAAGCATAAAACCAAATCAATATCAAGCATGGCATGACAAAGCATAGGCCATAGTCAAAAACAAGCTCTCTTTCCCACTTAAGCATGAACTTTCCTACTCTTTTCTAATCCAAACCAAACTATTTGAAAACCAATGCATGAAAGAGGGGGTCCAACCAATTTATTCAGCAAACTAAGCAAACCAAGAAAACAAAAAACCAAAACGAAAACGAAAAATAAGACGCTCCAAGAACAACACAACTGTGCATGAAACAATAAAAATGAAGTGTTTAGAAGAAACCTAGAATATTTATTGATGAAGAAGGGGATGCCTTGGGCATCCCCAAGCTTTGACGCTTGTACTTCTTGGATATTTCTTGGGGTGACATGCGTGGCATCCCCAAGTTTGAGCTTTAGTCCATCCTTCATCTCATTACTCATTCTCTCCATACACCTGAAATCTCTCCTTCATACAAAACTTCACACAATCTTTATTAGCAACATTAGTGCGCTCAAGATAATAAGTCTTTAGGTTCAGTTTCAGCACCAATAAAACTTCCATTAAAACACAAGCTACTGTAGCACTTCCCTCAAAAAGCTCAATTCCCCAAACGAACTCAAAAAGGAACTAACAAGAAGCAAATGCAAATAATGGCAGAAATCTTTCAAAACAGGCCAGCAGGTAAAGACGATTTTTTTTGAAGACCTTCTATTGCTCAAATAGAAAAATGTTGAACTAACGAAAGTTAGATAACAACCTGGGGTAGCAGAACAAAAGTTCATGCCTCAAAAGGTCGTACAGAGATTTTACACTATTTTTTACGGTGAAGCACATAAATCTGTTTCGGGATAGCAACTTTCTCAATCATTACTTCTCTCTCATTAGAGGTTACTCTTGGCACAAAAAACAAATAAAAAGGATAAGGAGCGGTTATTACTGAAGTAATAACTTCCAAGACTCATCTAAAACTTTTGGGTTATCTCCCAATAAGTACTTTTCTTTAACGCCTTTAAGTTAGGCATGATAGTTTGAGAGGATGCTCACATAAGAAAAATGAATTGAAGTAAAAGAGAGCATCAAGAAGCAAATCCAAAACACATTTAAGTCTACACTTCCTATGCATAGGAATCTTGTATGCAAATAAATTCGCAAAGAACAAAGTGGCATGCATAGGAAGATAAAACAAGAGTAACTTCAAAATTTTCAGCACATAGAGAGGTGTTTCAATATCATGAAAACTTTTACAACCATATTTTTCTCTCTCATAATAATTTTTAGTAGCCTCATGAATAAACTCAACAATATAACTATCACATAAAGCATGCTTTTCATGTTCTACAAAAACATAATTTTTATCAAGCTCATAAATAGTGGGATTAAAACCTTCAAACCCACTTTTAACAATTCTATAACAAGATGAATGATCATTCAATATAGGACCATCGTCTAGAGCTTTATCATAAACAATTTCTAAGCAAAACTCTTTAGTACCATGCATCTCGAAGTTAGGCACAAATAAATGATTATCACAGATAACATGAGCATAACATTTATCCTCATTTGGTAAGCATGGGGGACAATCAAATAATGTAAGAGATAAAGAGTTACTCTCATTAGAAGGTAGACATGGGTAGCTAATCCATTCTTCCTCCTTTTGTTCATCACTCTCCTCCTCTTTTTCATCTAATGAGCTTTCAGGTTCATCAATTTCTTCTTCCATAAGATCATGCAAGGCATTAGTCTCTTCCATTTGTGGAAAGCATCTATTAATATATTCAAGAATATAGCCATTTTCTTCCTTGTAATTATCAAAGCAAAATTTAAGTATATCATAAACCTCATATTTATAAGGTGAATCATCAATATTTTTAAGCAAACTAGCAAGTTCAAATGCACCCTTCCAAGCAATAAATTTCTCAATTTGTTCCACATCATAAAAGTCATAATTTTCTTTAACATAAGAAGATATGGTAACATCATCATTATACTCACATTGAAAAGGGAGGTGTTTGTACCTCCTACAGCAACAAGATTTATCAAAGCAATAAGTAACATTATAAGTAGAGCACACGTTTATAGCAATGGTATACAATTTATCAATTTGGTCCCATAAGTGTTTCCCTTTTTGTGACAAGCGGTGTTCCTTATAATAATATTTTTGTTCTTCCGTGAACCCACCTTGCCAATAAGATTCAGTTTCAAAGAAACCACGCATTGATAGAAAGCATGATAAAGCAAGACAATAACATACCAGCGAAAATAACAACTAGAGTAGGAACTATTTTTTTTTGTATTTTTGATAAAGAAACAGGCAAACAAGGCAGAAATAAACTAAGCAAAACAAAAATAACAAAGTAAAGAGATTGGTTATGATTATGCTTGAACAATAGTGATTCCAAGTGCACTTGATAAATAAAGCTATGCTCCCCGGCAACGGCACCATAAAATAGTCTTGATGACCCACAAGTATAGGGGGTGTATCGCAGTATTTTCGAGGGAAGTGAAACCCAATTTATTGATTCGACACAAGGGGAGCCAAAGAATATTTATAAGCCTTAACAACTGAGTTGTCAATTCAGCTGCACCTGGAAACAATCTTGCTCACAGCAGTTTATCAGTAGCAACAGTTTTGTAGTAGGAATAGTAAAGTAATAGAAGTAGTGAAAGTAAAGACAGTAGTAACAATTGCAGTAAACAGTAGGATTAAGGCGTGGTAAGCATAGGGATGGATGGACGGGCGTTGCATGGACAAGAAAATTCACATAGGAATCAAGACATAGGGCATTTGCAGATAAATAAGATAAAGCATCCAAGTACTAAATAATCATAGGCATGTGTTCCATATATAGTCATATGTGCTCGCAATGAGAACTTGCACAACATCTTTTGTCCTACCAGCCCGTTTGCAGCGGGGCTTCAAGGTAACTACTGGCAATTAAGGTGCTCCTTTTAATAGAGCACCGGAGCAAAGCATTAACACTCCATGAACACATGTGATCCTCACATCAAAGCCATTCCCTCCGGTTATCCCGATTGCTGTCACTTCAGGGTCATTGGTTCCGGACAACAACATGTGTATACAACTTGCATGTAAGACCATAAACAATACTATCATAATGAATCAATAACATGTTCAGATCTGAAATCATGGCACTCGGGCCCTACTAACAAGCATTAAGCATAACAAGTTGCAACAAAGTCAAAAAGCACTAATAGTAGATACTAGGCACCATGCCCTAACAATCAAATGCCATTACATGAACGATCTCATCCAATCCCTACCATCCCCATAGCCTACAGCGGGGGATTACTCACTCATAGATGGGGGAAACATGGATGGACGATGGAGAAGCGATGGTGATGATGATGGCGATGATCTCCTCCAATTTCCCGCCCCGGCAGGGTGCCAGAACGAAGTTTCTGGTTCCGAATCACGGAATCTGGTGGTGGTGGCGCAACGGAACTCTTTGTGGAAAAACGTCGAACCCCCGTGGGTTTTTAGGTCAGGAGGCAACTTATAGGTGAAGAGAGAGGCCGAGGGGGTGCCTAGGGCGGCCAGACCACCCCCTGGCGCGGCCAGGCCTGGCCCGCGCGGCCAAGTGGTGTGGCCGGGCCCCAGCTCCTCTCTATCTCGTATTCTGGCTCCTGGTGTCCCTCGGTGAAAAACTGACTTTGGCTTTTGTCCCGTCCAATTCCGAGAATATTCATTTTCTGACTTTCCTGGAACCAAAAACAGCAGAAAACAGGCAGCTGCCACTTTGGCTCTTGTTAATAGGTTAGTCCAAGAAATCATATGAAAAGTACTCCAAAGTGTGAACAAAACATAAGAAAGTAGATAAAACCAAGCATGGAACATCCTGGATACGTTTGCAATGTATCACTCTTGCTTGCTCTCCCTATATGTGATACTTCACATCCATCAAATTGAGCCACCATGATGCTATATAAGTCGCGATAAGCAATCATGTTTTCTCTAACAACATCGAACTTGTTGATTGTTTGTTGTGCTATAAGATTGGAATCCTCGAAAAAATTTAGGTGAGTTGCACCGCACGCTTTGGCCATCCGCATGCCGTGCAATGGGGCCTCATATTCTGCTTCGTTATTGGATGTGTTTGTAAAGCTCATCCAAATAATGTAGCGCATTTTGTCGCCTTGAGGTGATATTATTACGACTCCTTCTTCCGCTCCCTCCGTTCTTTTTGATCCATCGAAATACATTGTCCAAGCACTAGAAATGTCAGGTGGACCCGCACATTGCAGCTCCGTCCACTCTGTGATGAAATCTGCTAGGACTTGTGACTTAATTGCTTTGCGCTTCTCATAAGTTATATCCCTAGGTGATAATTTGATGCCCCATAGAGAAACTCGCCCGGTTTCTTCTGGATTGTTGAGGATGCTTGACAAAGGTGCTTTGTTGACCACTATGATCGGGTGCTCCGAAAAATAGTGGGGCGGCTTTCGTGCTGTCATAAATACCTCGTATGCTAACTTCTGGTAATGCGGGTACCTTTGTTTAGATGGCGACAAAACCTCGCTCAGGAAATATACTGGCCTCTGCACACAGTGTGTCTTCCCTTCTTCGGGTTGTTCTACGACCAGGACTGTGCTGACCACCTGATGTGTGGCAGCAATATAGAGGAGTAAAGGTTCTTTATCTTTTAGCGACACGACGACAGGAGATGTCGAAAGTATTCTTTTAAGATCTTCAAAGGAATGCTAAGCTTCTTTCGTCCATTTGAATTTTTCTGATTTTCTCACGAGGGCATAGAATGGTAGTGCTTTTTCTCCTAACCTTGCAATAAAATGACTTAGTGCCGCCACTCGTCCCGCCAATTGTTGTACATCACGTAGATTTGTTGGCTTTTTCATTATGAGTATTGCTTGTATTTTTTCGGGATTAGCCTCGATCCCTCTGGCTGATACCAAATAACCGAGGAGTTTTCCTGCTAGAACTCCAAAGGAACATTTCTTCGGGTTTAGTTTGATGCTGAACTTGTCGAGATTTCTGAATGTTTCTTCTAGATATTTGATCAGCGCAGATCCATGACCTGTGGTAACTATGACATCATCAATATACACTTGTACGTTTGTACCTATTTGGCTTCCCAGGCACTTCTGCATCATCCGCTGATATGTTGCTCCAACATTGTTGAGGCCAAAAGGCATTGTTGTGTAGCAAAATACGCCATAAGGCGTGATAAACGCTATTTTCTCCTGATCTTCTTCCTTTATTCTGATCTGGTGGTATCCTGAATAAGCATCCAAGAAAGAAAGACGTTCGCATCCCGCGGTTGCATCCATGATTTGGTTGATTCATGGCAATGGGAAGTGATCTTTTGGGCAATGTCTGTTTAGTGCCGTGAAGTCGATACACATCTGAAGTTCTCTAGTGTTTTTCTTTGGAACACATACTGGGTTTGCAAGCCATTCTAATTTTGTTAACTCTTTGATAAAATTGGCATTAGTTAGGCGGTGGAGCTCTTTTCCAATGGCCTTGCATTTCGGTTCTACGAAGCATCGAAGTGGTTGCTTTACCGGCTTCTCCTTTGGGTCTAGATTTAATGCGTTCTCGGCGATTTCCCCAGGGATTCACGGCATGTCAGAAGGTAGCCATGCGAAAATCTCCCAGTGCTCACGGAGGAACTCGATGAGCGTGCTTTCCTATGCGGGATCAAGGTTAGAAGCCATGAATGTCCGTCGGGTCGGCGGAATGGTTCTTTAATTCTTTTGTGTCTTTTGATGTGTCAAAAGCCTGATTAGATTGACACGTTTTACTTCCAGAGGTTGTGCATTTGCTAAACTTTTGAGTTGCTCAAATTCCGTTCACATCCCAAAAGATTCAGATATTTTGTTGAACTCCCGATCACAGTTGTCGGCACGGGTGAAGCTTCCTTGTACCATGATAACTCCCTTTGGTGCTGGCATTTTCATTACTAAATATGCATAATGCGGTACTGCCATGAACCGTGCAAAGGCTGGTCGTCCCAGGATTGCGTGATATTATGATGGCCAATCCATGACTTCAAATTCGAGTTTTTCTCGCCTGAAATTTGTTTTGGGACCAAAAATAACGTCAAGAAAAACTTTGCCTAAAGGGATTTCAGCTTTACCTAGTACTATTCCGTGGAAAGATGTTTCTGTTGGAGCGAGATTATCCAGGGGATAGCCTATTGTTCTCAATGTTTTCGCGTAGATCAGATTTATACTGCTTCCTGCGTCCATGAAGACCTTGCTCATATCAAACCCGCCAATTTGTGCTTCGACTATTAGAGCCGAATGACCCGGTCGCGGGACCCGGAGTGGGTGATCTGCTATGCTGAATTTGATTTCTTGCTCTGACCAATGGAGATATTTGGGTGTGGCTGATGTTGATGTTTCTGCCATATTTATTTGTCTTGTGATGAGCTTCTGAATTCTATTGGGTGGACGCCCTTTTTGAATCATAGACATTATTCCTTTTGATTTGGGGTACTCGTTGTTTTGATCATTTGAGTTTTGTGATGGTGCAACTGGTGGTGGTGCACTGGGCGTCGATGTGTATCCTCGATTTGCTGCTTCAGCTGCCTTTGCGTTGCATAACTCCTGCATCTTCAGGAATATTCAACGGTCTTTCATCAGATGATTGGATTGTTGCCTGCCTGTCGAGTCGACGTAAAAATGCATATTACAGGGTCCTTCCAGCATTTATATTGCGGACATAGGTGGATCTCGTGCTCTTGGCTGATATCGCTGTGCGGACTTGCTTCCCCCGTCGTTGTCCTTGTTCTGTCGGTATCCGCCATTATTGGCATTGCTTCTGTTGTTGCCTTCACCCGAGAAACCTGCTGCGATGTAACTGGGTCCTGCGTTCCCATCATTGTTCCTTCGTCTTCTGTCATTGCTGCGTTTATCCCTATCTTCTTTGGGTGACCGCGCGCGCTTATTATGCAGCGCGTCTTCTCGATCAGCCCAACGGTTTGCTATTTCCATCAACTGTGATACTGTCTTTGGTTTTGCCCGACCCAACTCTTCTATGAATTCTCGGTGACGGAGGCTGTCGTTGAAAGCGTCAATGGCCCTTTCGTCGGATATGGATTCAGCTGAGTTTTTGATAAGTTTCCACCTCTGTATGAATGCTCTTATTGACTCTCCAGATTTTTGTTTGCATGCTCGCAACTGTTCCAAGGATGCTGGTCACTTAAATGTAGAATGAAAGTGTCGGATGAACTTATCTTCCAGATCGCTCCATCTACCAATTGAATCTTCGGGTAACCGCCTTAACCATGACCTTGCGGCGCCAGTGAGGTGTAGTTGTAGACTTTGCATTGCGGTATTTGTGGATCCGCCCTGTAATTTGACGGTGGCTAGATAATCCGCTAACCAAGGCTCGGGTTCCTGGAGCCCATCGTATTTGTGTCGGTCATGTGGAAGTTTAAATTCTTTTGGTACTGAGGCTTTGTGAATCCTCTGCGTGAAACAGCTGGCCCCGCATAATTCATGGTCGTCTTCATCATCTCCATCTTGATATCGTCGGGTGCGGCTTTCGTCTCTGGGTCCACTGCTCCTATGCTGGGTGTTCTCGTTCCTTGTGTTGCTTCGTGGCTCGGATCCTACGAGGTGCGCCTAGTGTGGTGATCGAGATCGCCGGGTGTGTCCTACTTGCCGAGGACTATTGTGACGGCGTGGGGACCTTTGTGTGAGTCCTTGTTCTACTTCCACGAGTGAGGCTCCTACCATGCCGAGGTTCATCAAGGCTGAGCGGTGGAGGGCCGTGCGCGGATCGTCGGGTGTGGGTTGGGTGGTGATCAGGTATGTTTGTGCGGCCATAATGGCTGCCTGAGCTGTTTTTGCTTTGATGTTTCCTGCTTGATCAATTGACATGAATGATAGGTCGAGGTCTCGGATGATTCCACTTCTTTCTACTTTGGGGATATTCTGTAATCGAGATGTCGCCCTTCTTGGTGGTGCTACTCCTGTCACACTCCTTGATCCTCGGGTAGAGCTTGATGGCTTTGGCTAGAGGTGGAAGAAGACACACACGAACACACTTGGAAAAGAAAACACGCAGAGGTTTCCAGCACACGCACTTGTGCTGTCTTTCTATTCTATTCCACACTCCTCGTCTTACAACCAGATTACATGGCTTTATAGAGAGAGCATACACGCACGGTCAAGCCACTAACAGCTTGATCCACAAAGCTCTCCACTAACTACCTACATGCACGGTGAGCCACTCACACCTGAAGCTCACCAACGGCCACACAACTTGGCCATCATGATCCATGTATGCTACTTCTGACTAATAAATACTTGACCTTAATACTTGTGCAGCCTAGGACACCTCTAAACTACATGCACTAATTACCTGATCACTAAACACATGACTAATCCTATGACACATGCATACACGCAATCAGCCGCTGCACTGTACTCTCTCTGTCGCTGCGTACTATGCTCTCTTGCCAATTTTTCTGCAACTTGCTAGAACTTAGTCATCTATTAAAAACTAATATCATGGACACCTAAATAACAATATTTTTTCCAACAATCACCTCCCACATCTTGTTATTATTATTTCTCCTTTAAAGTCTGATGTCGTCAGTGCAACACATAGATGGCCGCCATTGCCATCTTGTCACACCGATTGCCGCTGTCACCGCTCGCCTCGATGAGAGACGTACCTCCTAAGTCTTTACCACGAGTATGCCGCGGTTACACGCTCGTTGCTGCATGTTTGTTGCCAGTGCCGCATCTCGCTGGTGGCTTGCCATGTTCACCACCGGTGACGCAGCTCGCCGGTGACTCGCCTCCATGTTGACGCCGATGACACACTTGGTCGACGACTTGGACATGGCCAAGGAACTCCTCATGGTGATGGCCTTCGCACCTCCGCCATCACCTCCTTGCTGCCGGCGACGCAACTTACCGGGCAGCACACCTCGCTCTGATACCAAATGATGGCTTTGGCTAGAGGTGGAAGAAGACACACACGAACACACTTGGAAAAGAAAACACGCAGAGGTTTCCAGCACACGCACTTGTGCTATCTTTCTCTTCTATTCCACACTCCTCATCTTACAACCAGATTACATGGCTTTATAGAGAGAGCATACACGCACGGTCAAGCCACTAACAGCTTGATCCACAAAGCTCTCCACTAACTACCTACATGCACGGTGAGCCACTCACACCTGAAGCTCACCAACGGCCACACAACTTGGCCATCATGATCCATGTATGCTACTTCTGACTAATAAATACTTGACCTTAATACTTGTACAGCCTAGGACACCTCTAAACTACATGCACTAATTACCTGATCACTAAACACATGACTAATCCTATGACACATGCATACACGCAATCAGCCGCTGCACTGTACTCTCTCTGTCACTGCGTACTATGCTCTCTTGCCAATTTTGCTGCAACTTGCTAGAACTTAGTCATCTATTAAAAATTAATATCATGCACACCTAAATAACAAGATTTGTTCCAACAGAGCTTAGCTGGGCCCATCGTAAACTCGATTCATCGGCTAGCCTTTTTCTTTCATCGAGCTACCTTTTCATACGGAGTAGGTCTCTCTTCTTATGGTGGAGCAGATATTGGTACGCCAGAAGATCCTCATGTGAAGCATCTGCTGTCATCGGGACTGCTCCTGAAAATGCCTCTCTTCTTTTTGCCATGCTGATGCTAGTAACCGAAGTCCTGTTCTCTCTTCTGTGCGTGGTTCTCCGCCTCCTCCTCGAACTATGCGATTATCCGTTGTTTCTCCTATGTTTCTGTGTTCTCCTCCGTTGTTGTGTTCACCTTCATTGCCATGGTTTCTTGCATGGTCATCTGACAAAATATCATCAGGGTTTATGATAGGATTACCGTTTTTGTCGCGTGGCCTTGAAGTATCTCCATTGATCATGTACACTTGGTGGCGTGTTGCATGTGGATTAGCGGCCTCATCTTTTTCTTCTGCGGGTGTGCTTGCGGTACTCCGAGATCGTAGTTCTGGATAAATTTTCGCCATCCTTTATTTGAAGTCGATGTTTTCGCTGCTTTCGTCGGGTTCTGAGTTTGTTTGCATCCTCCTTGTGGTGAGATTTATTGGTGACCTTCTTTTCCTGTTTCGATCTGAGCTGTGATGTTTGTGGAGGATCCAGCGGGTGATGATGGTACTGTTATTGTCATGGCTTTTTCCACCGATGGTTCTGATGCGATCATGGCTAAAGGGTGTGATTCCTGCATGTTGTCCGCTTGGAAGTGGAGGCTTCCGATGATTAGATCGAATCCACCGTTGAAATCGGCGGGTACCAATACAAGGGTGGGCGGGTGTGGATTTGCTTTCGTCGAGTTGATGCTTGCTGGAGAGCATTCCATCGAATCCGTGGTTCCAACGTTCAAGTTTCCCACACACGGCGCCAATTGACGAGGGGTAACCTCGGCAATACCCATGGTGATGGACTTGGGGTTTCGTGGAAAGGAGAACGCTAGGGATTTCATCGGATGTCAGGAAAGCAATGAAGACAAAGTCGCCTGAATATTGGAGAAACACTCTATTACAAGTTGTCCTCTAGATTTCGGTACCCTCGCTTGGGCTTCTCCCGCCCTATATATTCTAGGCCAGGCCTCAAAGCTGTACGCGGATAGGTTTCATACACGCGCTATTACAACACTGATGGCTCAAAATATATCGAGCTCGTTGGGGAACACCAAGAGGAAGGTATGATGAGCACAACAACAAGTTTTCCCTCAGTATGAAACCAAGGTTATCAATCCAGTAGGAGCAAGGAAACACCCCAAAGGTGTAGCTAGCTGAACGTTGGCAGGGCACACTACCGGTGCCAGCAGCAACGTGGAGACCTGCACAACACAACCACAGAACTTTGCCCCCAACTTGCGATGAGATTGTCAATCTTACCGGTTTTGCTGAAAACAAAGGATTAAACGTATCGAATGGAAGGAAGTAATAGTTTGTAGAAAGTAAACACAAAGCAGTAAACAGTTTGTAGATTATGTAAAAGAAAGGACCAGGGTCCATAGTTCACTAGAGGTGGCTCTCCTTAAGATAGATAACATGCTGGGTGAACAAATTACAGCGGGCAATTGACAAACATCGAGAAAGCATAAAAGCATATACTAATCATATTGACTCCTTTGAGACTTGATTAGGCATTACAACATTATACATAGACCGCCATCCAACTGCATCTATGACTAATAATCCACCTTCAGGTTAACATCCAAACCCCCTCCAGTATTAAGTTGCAAGCAACAGATTATTGCTTTACGAATTGCGTGTAAAGTAAACAATACGATTGTTCTATGAACAAAGGATTGTTGTTTTCTCCCTAGTAGCAATAGCACATCTAGTACCTTAGAGATTTCTGTCACTTCCCCAGATTACCAGAGGCATGAACTCACTATCGAGCATATATACTAACTCTTGGAGTTGCTAGCATCTACTTGGCCAAGATAGTTACTAATAACGGAAAGCATGCAAGATCACAAATAACAAGGACATGATAGAATCAATAATCAATCTAAAATAGCATCTCAATATCCATCGGATCCCGGCAAACACAACATGCAGAATTACAAATAGATGATCTTGATCATGAACGGAGCTCACAAGATCTAAACATGAAAGCACAAAGGAGGAGAACCAACCATCTAGCTAATACATGGACCCCTAGTCCAGAGATGAACTACTCACGCATCACACCGAAGGCTTGCATGATGATGAAGAAGGCCTCCAGGGTGAATTCCCCTCTCCGTCTCGTCTTCTGGTTCCGTCAGTCTTCCGGTAAAATATCGACTTTGGCTTTTGTCTGGTCCAATTCCGAGAATATTCATTTTCTTACTTTCCTGGAACCAAAAACAGCAGAAAACAGGCAACTGGCAATGTGGCACTTGTTAATAGGTTAGTCCATGAAAGTCTATGAAAAGTACTCCAAAGTTGGAATAAAACATAAGAAAGTAGATAAAACCGAACATGGAACATCAAAAATCATAGATACGTTTGCAACGTATCAACATCCCCAAGCTTAACTCCTGCTCGTCCTCGAGTAGGTAAGTGATAAAAAGAAAGAATAATTTTTGAGGTGACATGCACCATCATAAACTTGATCAAAGTATTTGTAAAACATTCAATGCTAAGATCGTGGTACTTCAATCATAACATGAAAGACAAAGTTTCTAGCAATAAGACAAAGAAACTACTCCCTCCATCCCAAAATATAAGGCGCCTAAGGATTAGTCAAAAGTCAATATTTTTTAAGTTTGACCATGTTTATACACAAAAATATAAAAATTTATAATACTAAATTAATATCAGTAAATTCACCATAAAGTATATTTTCTTAATATGTCCATTCAATATTGTAGATGTAGATATTTTTTTCTAAATATTTGGTCAAAGTTAGTAAGGTTTGACTTTTGACCAATCCTTAGGCGCCTTATATTTTGGGACGGAGGGAGTATGTTGCAACATGAAAGGGCACAAACAAAAGATTCATGAATAACAATGCTTTGCAAGACGTTTGTTCGTTTCACATAAAGAAAACATAGCATAGTAGGATTCAGCTTGTCCCTCATAGAGTAGCAAATATAAATGCATAGGACACCTTCAAAGTTCATAAGAGTGACTAGATAAAAATAGTTTAGAACAAGCAATATCAAAGTTATGATCAATCAACAAGTCTTGGGACAATGCACATAGAACTAAGAATGGCCACTATGCTCTCAAAGTAGACGACACAATGGTTCAAGTTTATTAAGGGCAAGAAAAGTAAAGTGTGCCATCAAGTTTGTGAGAGTTTTAATCACTAGTTTTCTCATAACAATTTTAATTCGGAAGGTAAACAAAAACATGAATATACTTGGAATAGCATATGCTAGTAGATAGGTATGGTGGACTCTTTGGAATAACTTGGTTTAAGGATTTGGATGCATGAGTGGAACTCATACTTGGTTATGGAGGCTAGCAAAAGACTGGGAGAGACAAACTAAGAGAGCAATAATGGCCATAATCATGCAGAGCGACAAAACATCATTGATCAAAGCATAAAGTGATACTACAAGTTAAAAACTAAAGGATCATAAAGTCTTATGGTGACTTGGGATAGTCATAACATGGTGTGAGCATGCGCCAAGTCAACCCAAATAAAACATCAAAGGAGAATACCACAATACTATGCTTTAATATGCTAAAACAACGCATGATTCATCCAAGGCACATTAAGCAATTTCAATTGTTTATAACAAGTCATGCTACAACAAAGAATACTAAGCATAAAGCCAAAAAAATATCAAGCATGGCATGACAAAGCATAGGCCACAATCAAAAACAAGCTCTCTTTACCACTTAAGCATGAACTTTCCTACTCTTTTCCAATCCAAACCAAACTATTTGAAAACCAATTGTATGAAAGAGGGGGTCCAACCAATTTATTCAGAAAACTAAGGAAACCAAGCAAACGAAAAACCAAAACCAAAACAAAAAAGAAGACGCTCCAAGAACAACACAACTGTGCATGAAACAATAAAAATGAAGTGTTTGGAAGAAACCTGGGATTTTTATTGATGAAGAAGGGGATGCCTTGGGCATCTCCAAGCTTTGACGCTTGTACTTCTTGGATATTTCTTGGGGTGACACGCGTGGCATCCCCAAGCTTGAGCTTTAGTCCATCCTTCATCTCATTACTCACTCCTTCCATACACCTGAAATTTTTCCTTCATACAAAACTTCACACAATCTTAATTAGCAACATTAGTGGACTCAAGATAATAAGTCTTTAGGTTCAGTTCTAACACCAATAAAACTTCCATTAAAACACAAGCTACTGTAGCACTTCCCTCAAAAAGCTCAATTCCCCAAAGAGAACTCAAAAAGGAACCAACAAGAAGCAAATGCAAATAATGGCAGAAATCTGTCAAAACAGACTAGCAGGTAAAAACCAACTTTTTCGAAGACCTTTTGTTGCTCAAATCGAAAAGTGTTGAACTAACGAAAGTTAGATAACAACCTGGGGCAGAAGACGAAAAATTCACACCTCAAAAGGACGTACAGAGATTTTATACGAATTTTTATGGTGAAGTACAAAAATCTGTTTCGGGACAGCAACTTTCCCCATCATTAATTCTCTCTCATTAGAGGTTACTCTTGGCACAAAAAGCAAATAAAAAGGGTAAGGAGCGGTTATTAATGAGGTAATAACTTCCAAGACTCATCTAAAACTTTTGGGTTACTCCCAATAAGTACTTTTCTTTAACGCCTTTAAGTTAGGCATGATAGTTTGAGGAGATGCTCACATAGGAAATATGAATTGAAGTAAAAGAGAGCATCAAGAATAAAATTCAAAGCACATTTAAGTCTAACCCAATTCCTATGCATAGGAATCTTGTAAAGAAACAAGTCATAAAAACACAAAACAACAAGCATAGGAAAGCAAAACAAGTGTAACTTCAAGACTTTCAACATAAAGAGGGGAAACTTAATATTATTGAGACACATAAAACCATGTTTCCCTTTCTCATAATAACTTTCAGTAGCATCATGAATAAAATTAACAATATAACTATCACATACAACATTCTTATCATGAGCCACATGAATATAATAATTATTACTCTCCACATAAGCATAGTCATTCTTATTAATTATAGTGGGATCAAATTCAACAAAATAGCTATCAATATTATTCTCATCACCATAATCATCAAATATAGGAGGCATATTGTAATCATAATTAATTTTCTCCTCAATAGTAGGTGGACTGATAATATCATATTCATCATTGTAATCATCATATATTGGAGGTATAGTATCATCAAGGTAAATTTTCTCCTCCGTGCTTGGGGGACTAAAAATATCATGCTCATCAAAACCAGCTTCCCCAAGCTTAGACTTTTCCATAGCAATTAGCAATAATGGTGTTCAAAGAATTCATACTAATAACATTGCTATTATCATGCAAATAAAGTCCATAGGTTTTTTAATTTTCTCTTCAAACACTTCATGTCCTAACTCAAGATAAATACTATAAAGCTCTCTAATTTTGTTGTTGTTTTCCATTAAGCCTAACTAGTGAAAATAAAAACAAGAAACAAAAATATATAATTGCAGAATCTAAAGGAAATAACTTCGAGCACTCACACCGGAGGATGTGAGTACCTTTTACGTTACCTCCTCGGCAACGACGCTAGAAAAAGTTGTTGATGGCCCAAAATATATCGAGCTTGTTGGGGAACCCCAAGAGGAAGGTATGATAAGCACAGCAGCAAGTTTTCCCTCAGTATGAAACCAAGGTTATCAATCCAGTAGGAGCAAGGAAACACCCCAAAGGTGTAGCTAGATGAACGTTGGCAGGGCGCACTACCGGTGCCAGCAGCAATGTGGAGACCTGCACAACACAACCACAGAACTTTGCCCCCAACTTGCGATGAGGTTGTCAATCTCACCGGTTTTGCTGAAAACAAAGGATTAAACGTATTGAATGGAAGGAAGTAATAGTTTGCAGAAAGTGAACACAAAGCAGTAAACAATTTGTAGATTATATGTAAAATAAAGGACCGGGTCCATAGTTCGCTAGAGGTGACTCTCCTTAAGATAAATAACATGCTGGGTGAACAAATTACAGCGGGGCAATTGACAAACATCGAGAAAGCATACAAGCATATACTAATCATCTTGACTCCTTTGAGACTTGATTGGGCATTACAACATTATACATAGACTGCCATCCAACTGCATCTATGACTAATAATCCACCTTCAGGTTAACATCCAAACCCCCTCCAGTATTAAGTTGCAAGCAACATATTATTGCTTTAGGAATTGCGTGTAAAGTAAACAATATGATTGTTCTATGAACAAATGATTGTTGTTTTCTCCCTAGTAGCAACAACACATCTAGTACCTTAGAGATTTCTGTCACTTCCCCAGATTACCAGAGGCATGAACCCACTATCGAGCATAAATACTAACTCTTGGACTTGCTAGCATCTACTTGGCCAAGATAGCTACTAACAATGGAAAGCATGCTATATCACAAATAACAAAGACATGATAGAATCAATAATCAATCTGAAATAGCATCTCAATATCCATCGGATCCCCGCAAACACAACATGCAGAATTACAAATAGATGATCTTGATCATGAACGGAGCTCACAAGATCTAAACATGAAAGCACAAAGGAGGAGAACCAACCATCTAGCTAATACATGGACCCCTAGTCCAGAGATGAACTACTCACGCATCACACCGAAGGCTTGCATGATGATGAAGAAGGCCTCCAGGGTGAATTCCCCTCTCCGTCTCGTCTTCTGGTTCCGTCAGTCTTCCGGTAAAATATCGACTTTGGCTTTTGTCTGGTCCAATTCCGAGAATATTCATTTTCTTACTTTCCTGGAACCAAAAACAGCAGAAAACAGGCAGCTGGCACTATGGCATCTTGTTAATAGGTTAGTCCAAGAAAGTCTATGAAAAGTACTCCAAAGTTGGAACAAAACATAAGAAAGTAGATAAAACCAAACATGGAACATCAAAAATTATAGATACGTTTGCAACGTATCAAACACCAACATAATGTCGGTTCATAGTTTATTTACTAATACAAAAAAGTCTCTGTCGGTTGCTTCCTTGGGCTGTTTATCTGGAATCCTTATGGACCGTTGGCCTTTTACCAAATGTAGGGTGGTGAATAATGAGCATCCGAGTAATCATACCCATGTCACCCACCATGGGGAAGGTGACTTTCGGATCTACGTTTTGGGCGGAATTTGCGCAAATCGCAATTAGCGAAACAATCGACATCGGTCGTGTCCTATACGCTACCGATGTCCCTCTTGTCCTTCTCGACGAGACTTGGATTCCGTCTAGGGAGGCGGTGAGTAGCTACACAATTTTTTTTTGGCGGGATCAATGTTTACCTCGGTTTCACTGAACCTGCCCAACCCACCCCAGCAGTGATGATAGAGGCAGAAGAAACTTTTAGATCCACTTTGTCCACGAAGGCGGCAGAGTTCCGAGTCTCAGAAATCCCAAATCCCACCCATCCCGCACCTGAAGCGGAGATAGTGGAGAAGATCAGATCTAAAGAAGATCTCCCCAAGGAGGTCGAATCTCAAGAAGATCAAAGCTGCAATAGCTTTGAATCCAGCTCTGTCGATGCTGGAGCAGGAAAATAACTTCTGAGGCACATGTTGAGGCGGATGCTGCTACGTGGAAACGCTAGTATGGAGCAAACCCTTGAAACCATCAAAAGATATGAGGAAGCTAATGAAGAAAGCCAGAACTACCTCGGAGAGCATGGATCTCACTTCGTCGGATATGTTGGCTTTGGATCCGGTTCTGCTGATGCTAGAGACAACAACGACTCAGTGCTACACGCAATCAGAACAAGCGCTGACACACCGGATTCCTTGGGGGATTCAGTAAGGTCAGCAGATCTCTATGCGTATGATGAAAAATTCGGAGAAGAAATCAACTCCAAGGCCACACAGGAGGGAGAAGAGCCAGAACCAAGTCCTTACAACAGTATGGACGAACGATACGACGAGAACTTTCCCGATTTGCATGATGACATGGATATCGGAGATAATCTCGACATCCAAATGTCCGAGAGTACTGATCAAATCTTGACTCTAGGAAACGGGCCAAAAGCCATCTTTGCCACAGGGACCCAGAAGGCCAACAAGGCAAAGAATAAGAAGGAAAACAAGACACCGGCTAAAAAACTTCCAATTGAGGACGTAATCACCGAAGAATATGAGGAGGACTCAGAAGACACTTTGATCCCCTAAGAACCAAAAAATTCTCCGGTGGACAGACACATGGTTACACCAGGTGCATGAGAAATCCTCAGACCAGCACTCACAACACCAATCCCAACTAATGCGGATCTTAATCTGGATGAGTTGGAGGAAGGGGCTTGGCTCTAGAAGCATATCGTTAGCAACTCTTAGATGAGGCCACTAATCTTGTCGAGGAGAAGCAGTGTATTGCAAAAGCAGGACAGTTTAGCTCCCTACAGCATCGGAAGACCCGGAAAGACCCTGAGCTGGCAAATAAAAATCTGGAAGTTCACAAGTCCCTTTTCGAGGGAAAAACAAAGACATAGCCATGGGACAACCTCGGATCGACATCAAAGGAAACCGGGTGTATAACACCCCGTTTGAAAACACTGTTGCGGCCTGAGAGATCCTAGCAAATAATCCAAATCTAGAGAGGGTCCGATTGAGCGTGAAGCTGCTCACCAAGTGCCTAGTGAAGCTGCTTACCAAGGGCCTGGAACAACAGAAAGTCGCCATGTCTGGCAGCAGAAAGCTGGTCTGTAAATCTGACCAATGCCACATAGACACTGGTAGACAACAAGATACAGGGCCCCGATGGGAACCGGGTCGACGCTATCGTTTGGACCCTCGGGATGACAATTACTCAAGAACCGGCTCTTTAGGACAACAACACATAACCGCATGTGACTGGATCAACGTTGCCCTGGCCACAGAGTGAGATGTTGTAGCAGCAATGATTCTGCAACAACCTCCTCGGAGGCAATCAGATCGCTGCAGGGAAGAAGAAGAAGCACGACATCGGGAGCAATACCAGCAAAGAATGTCGCCTCCTAGACATACAAGTCGTCCGGCTGAGCCTCGCCACAATGGTGGCAACGATGGACGAAGGAACAACGAACACCGTGCCGGATCAAGCCGACACGGTGGTCATAATCACGAAACCCTGAATGGAGGACGGCGATCAGCCGGAAATAACCCACTGGCACCACCCTCTCCACCGAGTAGCGCCCACAACGGCTCCCATGGATGCCAGGGAGGGCACCGTGGCGGAGGAGGTGGTGGAGAAAACAGAGACCTGACTCCATGGCACCACAACCACAACGAACATTCGAGACGGCGCTCTCTGTCACCAAGTGATGCAAGGCACCATATTAACTCTAACATAGAGGCGCGACGCTACGAGTCGGCTGACATATATGTTGGCCCGAAATTCTTCGGGCCGCATGTCCGACAAACAAAGTTTCCAGAAGGATTTGCTATCTCAAGGCACATTCAACCCTATGACGGTGTGGCTCGACTAGATACCTGGCTCCAGGATTTCTTCCAGGCCCGCTGCATTTCCAAAGGAGGAAATGACTTGGTTGCAGTCCGATATCTCCCACTTATGATGAGGAAGATGGCTCGATCATGGCTCAATGAACTCCCAAAAAACACCATTCACAACTGGTATGATATGCAAAGTGTGTTCTTTTGGAATTTCGAAGGCACATATCGAAGGCCCTACACGGTCGTAGATCTGTAGCGTTGCACCTAGAAATCCGGAGAAACTTGCTAGGACTATCTCGAACGATGGATCGATACTAAGAACTCCTATGAGGGAGTAAACAACCAAACCACGATTGAAGCTTTCATTGCGGGACTCCCAATTAGATTATTGCGTCATCGCTTGAAGTGTGATAAAGTTACCGACTTGGGGAAGATGATAGAAACGGCAAGCAAATATGCATATGCCAACGATGATTCAGAGGGACTGCTGAACGCCCTGGCCATACCATAGTTGGCTAAATAGCCGAAGCAGCAGCAACCCCAGAAGCGCAAGACCACCTCAGAAGACAAACCAAATACGGAAACTGCTACTGTTAGCACAATTTTCGGATCTAGAGGACAAGGAGGGCGCGGAACTTCCCGGGTCACTCCTGCATGGGTTGAAATAAATGCGAACACTCGGTGGTGACAACAAAATAGAAAAATGAAGAACGAGGGAGATGGGTGTAGACGAACAAACACATACATGATATTATAAATATCCTTTATTGCAAAAAAAATATAAGTGTCCATGTACTTAAAGTTCGTCTATGGATTTTTCTCCAAGTTGAGAACATTACAAAACAATGAGAACCAGTATTATAATCCTCCATTGAAGTTGCATGTGGATGGGAGATTCGTGAATCATCACAAGGTTGTGGTGGAACAACTCGACCTTGTTTCTATAATATGGACAACACAAACGTTGAAGGAACCACTACAACATGATGCTCTAGATATGACTCTAGTGACGATGGGTGTCAAGAATTTAGTCCAAAACTCTCAACACAGAAGATCTAAAATAAGAGCACAATATTCTATTTATTGATAGGTAGTGTGGTCCTCTATTTATAGGCCTGATGAGCCATCACTTTGTAGTTCTACTTATACCTAGAATGTTCTACATGACATTGTTTAAAGCTAGTAAACAAATACAAGCAACATAGCTATAACTTATAGCTAGAACACTCTAGAAACCGCTACAACACATAAGAATAAAGTGCCAAATTATGTAGAATAGTGTAGAAGTGTGTAGAAATCAGAACTAAATTTGACTTCTGTTTTATCTTCTTTTATTTTCTCTATTGCCCCTCATCATTCTCTCCTGGTTGTTTAGAACTGGTCTCGAGTTTGCCACATTGAATATATTTGATATTCCCATCTCAGTTTGAAGATCTATCACATAAGCATTATCATTTATTTTTCATAGCATAGAAGGTCCCATCCTTTCGTTGTCTAAGCTTCCCCTTAACGCCTAAAGGAAATCTTTCTTTTCGGAGGTATACCATCACCTTATCACCAACTTGGAATGATTTTAGCCTCGTTTGTAGTCACTTTCCTCTTCTACTTGGATCAGCTACGATCTGATTGGTTCAGTAGAATGGTGTTCTTCCGCTTGGTCCAAGTGAAAGAATAAGAATTTCCTTCCCTTTGTGGGTAGTATCCACATTAAATCTCCAAGGTGTCCCAAGAAGAACATGGTTGGCATCCATATCAACAACATCATATAACACATTTGAGCGATAGTATTTGTCCATAGAGAGTGGCAGGCTGCACTATTTGGTGATCATTTTCACCCCTTCAATTTTTCTTGTCCATCCAATAGTGTAGACATTTGTATGACCATGAGTCTCAAGCTTTAAATGGTTCACAAAATTCTGAGAGATAATGTTCTCAAAACTGCAACTATCCGTGAATAATTTGAACACCTTTTCACCATGCACTTGCTCTCAAATATTTTCTTATATTGTGTGTTGTCGAGTTGTGTTGTCGAGCACAAGAGACACTGAATTACACATACCGCCTCTCCACCATCTTATTCGCAAACATCTTTCCCTTATGTATCTTCATATTTTACATTCATGTATCTTCATATTTTACATTCCTTGTCATCTTCACCATGATGGATAGTTGTGTTGAAATTTTTCCTTAATGGGGAGTTGCTAGATGCATGTTCCTCTTTATCATAGGATTTTCCCTACTCAACTTGCTTTGGGATAGGTTGTTTTTCCTTAGGTTAAGCAGTCTCATTTTCTACTCTAACTCCTAGTTAAGTCTTTTCTATGAGGAGATGGATTCTTACCTCCTTTATTGTCCTCAACTACCTCTCAATCTTTAAGGTTAGACCTTGTGCTTGATAAATGGACTAGATTTTTTTGCATCATCAAACGATCTTGGATAGAATCATTGAGGCCATTGACATACCTTGCAACTTGTTGATCTTTAGTTTCAGTAAGGTTGCACCCACTTGTAGCCTTAGAAACCCCTCTATGTATTATGAAACAATCCTATTTCGTTGAGAACAATTCTGAAGTTGAATAAATAGGATCTAATTGTAATCTACGGGAAAAATACCCCTTCCAAAGATTCTTCATTTTCCACCAAGATATCACACGAGGGTCTCCTCTTAGTATGTGACCTTCTTGAAGGCAATGCCACCGTGCACCAGCTCCTCCTTCTAGCTTGTATACGACCAAAGAAACTCTACGGTCTTCTGGAATATTCATGACCACATTGAAAGTCTCGACTCATACAACCAATCAAGGCCATCCTTCGGTATCAAAATTTCCGTTCAAAGTAGGGATATCAACTTTCACCTTGTATGTATCTCTCACATATGTAGCGTTAGGACTCTCGGGTATGCATAGAGATAAGGTTCTTCAAGGGCATCATCAAGCTTCACAAAAGTTGGCCTTCTTGAGGTATGTTGATCTGCATGTTGTTGGGGTATCTGGACTTGAAGATGACCTCCCCTTTTTTGATGTCAGACATCTCCTTCCTCCTTCGATCAATCCTGTTCATTGGAACAACAGGAACAACCCTTATTATCTCAACCAACTAACTGAATCTCATGTTAAGATCTTCACGTAGTGCTCGGACCCGTTGTTCTGTAGTCTCTATTCTCTTTCCAAATTCCTCCATTGTATGCTACAGTTCACTCCCAAACAATATCAACAAGGCTCTGATACCACCTGAAGAAACACAAGGTTGTGGAGAAACACAACTCCACCTTGCTTCTACACTATAAACAACAAATGTTGAAGGAACTACCCTAAAATGCTGCTCTAGATATCTCTCTAGGGGCGAGAACTCTCAATAGTTCAGTCCAAAACTCTCAACACACAAGATCTAAAACAAAAACACAAAGTTCTCTTTATTGATTCATAGGCCTCACGGGCATTCATTAAGTAGCTCTACTTATTAGCTAGAAGGTTTGAGAACCAATACAGACTACATAGCTACAACTCATAGATAGCACACTCTAGAAACTCGCTATAACACATGGGACTAAAGTGCAAAATTTTGTAGAATATAGTAAAAGTGTGTAGAAGTTAGAATTTGACTTGACTTCTGTTTTATCTTCTTTTATTTTCTCTACTATCCCTCACAATTCATCTCCAATATTGTGATAAATAGAGAGTTGAGATTTTTGGCTCCGAGCACTAGTGCTCAAATCATATTTGTGAGTTCCAAAATAAATTGAAAAAACGCAGATGTAACGAATGATTTTTCTCACAAACGTCCAAAATATCTATTTCAAATACTTCTAAAATGAAGGGAACACTAGAGCCAAAGACTCAAAGACATTTTCCGATAAATAGCTCAGCCTTGTTGTGAAGATGAAGAGGGTCTATAGTCCATACAGTTTGACAAAGGAACTTGCGCAGGCTGCACCAAAACTTGGCGTTCGGGTACAGTTTGGCCAACAAACTATCAAACTCTTCACTTTGCACTCTAGACTTGGCAAAACCAGTTTAAATTTGGTCCCAAAAAACAAGAAAATATTTGCCACGTGGACACCGAGCATAGAAAAAGCTCGAGCCGAGCCAGCTCAACACTAAGTCCTCGGGTTTGGCTCGAGCCAGCTACAAACTCGAGGGTGGACGAGACGGCTCGCGAGCTGAAATGGGGCCTGCACGGAAAACGCCCAGGACAAGTAACACAGAGCTACATAGAGATTTTGGCAACTTTAGCCACTGAAATTGAAGGTCCATCCATTAAAATTTAGGTCTAAGAAAGGAGTATATAGAAATTTAAATATAGATGAATCCATTTCAATGCTCTCCACATCTTTCTCCTCATCTTCCATGTGCACCTCCTACACATAAGTACACAAATCACTATCTCTACTCACGATCAAACTCATTAAACACTATCTAACAGCCTAGGTTAGTCTAATCTTACTCTTTGGTAGGCTTAGCAAATAATAGCGACAGCCTACTACTCATCCCGCACGGAAAACCAGAGCCTGCGGCACCTACCCCAATTAACAAACTTAATAAAAAGGAAAAAAAAGCACCCCAGGATCCCCCTGTTTTCCAGGCGACGCCCTTGCCCGTCGTCTTCCCACCGGACGGCGCCTAACCAGCGCCCCCGCGGTCCTGCTGCCTCGGCCTACTCACTGCTAATAGGTTTTAAGAAATCGGGAGGGGGGATGGAGATGTGTATAAGGGACTTATGATCGGGGCTCATCTTCAAATCCTCCGATCCATGTCTAGAAGAATCAGCAGCCACAACCCGTCCACTCTCCTCTCTTTGGCTGCCTACCGAGTCCCGACCATCTTCATTGTCGTCTGCCCACGCGCCTCTCCCACAAATCCGTCTGTGCCTCCCCCAGGTGCCCCCCAAGTCACGTGGCCACGTCTGCAGAGGGATGGGCAGGGGAATCGACGTCGTGTCGTGTCAGATGTGCCTCGCCGGTGAGCATTAACCAGGTTGATCCGCTGCATAAATTTCTTTCCAAAGCTACTTAATTTGGGTTCTCTCTTCGTTCCCTAGGATGGTGACCACGAGTTGCCGCCTTCGCTCGCCGCCTTGAGAGGTGGCGTCCGATGATTCATGTTCACCGACGCCGCCCACGCACATGTCCTTTGATCTTGCTCATTGACTGGCTCTTGTAATGTGATATGTGCAGATGGCACCGACGGGAAGTGGTGCTGCAGTGGATGACAGAGGATATTGGTTACTAACAAGGGAGACCGAGAAGCTCCAGGGAGAAAGGCTGCATCAGTGTCGGGCGGTGTCGGCCCGTTCATGCTTCTCCTCATGGCATCCGACGACCTGCAACTGCAGTTAATCCTTTCGTCTTCTTCAAGGTGTTCAAACACGATGGGAAGTACAAAGAACAAATATAGACCAACCTCACAAGGTAGAATAGGAATACAACACCTAAAATCTGAAATTATATATGTGAGATCAAATCATAACAATTTTCATTGCAAATTTGAGAAGATCGAGTAGGAGATCCGCGGTGTACACGACGCAGTATGGAGAGGCCGTGCACATGGAAGGAGTATTTATTCACTCACAACATTGGTGAGTTCTTTGTCAGCAGCTCTCACATCCTTTGTTTTGTTACATGCATGAAATGAAATCATGGGAGATTTATCACTTGGTGGAGATCTTTGATGGCCAGGACAGACATGTGTTACGGTGCTGATGTGCCACCTTTACATGTTCATCAACGTTTAATAGGACTGACACTGTGAAGATGTTGAAGCTCAAGGCATGGAGCTGGCAACACAATCTACAGCTTGTCTGTTAATTTCTAATAGTGCTTACCCTCTAATGCGTGATGTATGTAGCAGTTTCAGTAAGAAGATGACGCCTGATTGAGTTCCAAATTTAACATAATTTATATTTCACTCACTAGAAGTAGGTATAATTGTGCTGGAAGGTTGAAGTGAGCTTATTTTTTACTGTTTTTAATGATGCATTCTGTTTCCCAAACTAACTCCTTGTTTTCTCAAACATGGATTCTCTTGATTACTTCATTGAGATAGTATCCAAATATGTCTTGCGTATGGTTGGGATTCGTCTACCATGAAATATTGGTATGTGCGATGAGTTTAATTTGCAGTCAGAAATGTTCTTCTAAATGGAAAACTACTATGAAGCTTATTTATAGCTAAATAACAGTACTAGTAGTGGAAATACGAGGAAAACCCAGCACAATTCTCACAACGAAGAAAATAGTGGCTGTTTTTCACTAAGGACATAATAGATGACCTACATACACATGTGTCGATGGTCCAACAAATGGATATCTCTGCATGTTAATATTGTAGTACATAGTACTACTAATGATGCGGCCAGACATACGCACTTACTAAAGAATATATTTTTTGGTAAACATACAACTTATTTTGAACTTGTACCATCATCTTGACCTTTATAAGTGGCAGATATGGTCGTCTCCATGGCTATTGGAGGCTCGGAGCCGGTGCTAAAGAAGCAAAGGAAGATCTGTCGCTGGGTAGGAGTTGATTCAAGCTGCTTGGTGATCCATAAATACGTTTATAGATAAATTTGAAATGCTTTTACAAAGGATAGTGACAACGCGTTGGCACTTGAAATATAGAGAAGCATGTCTCTTTGAAGGTGCGGCTCACCGAGTCCTGGGGATTTGATGTTGGACGTGTACTGGATACCCCTAAGCATGAAGTAGGGTATTTCATGTACATATATTTCTCAATGTTGCTTCGTTTGCATGATCAATATTACTGCTTCGCTGCCTGGTTTTTCATTGTGAATCCGAGCATATGTAGACGAGGTTATTACCTTAATTTTCAACTGGAAGGATAAGTACATATGACATAAACCACGGCGAGAAGAATGGAATGATTAGGTGTTGATGGTGTCTAATGTTTAACAAGTCAGAGCGAAGTTCTATTTTTTACTTGGTAGTGTTCTTAAAAATTGTATCTGTAATTTTTTTAATATTACAGCTCGAAAATGAATAAGAAATTTTGATTACATAAGTATGATAAATTTTTGTGTATTAGTCAACACGTGCATTGATGAAGCCATAGTTGTTACAAACATCATTCTAGATTATAAGGTTGATGTTTGCAATATGTTTAATTCATATGTTGCGGAGCCTTTTTGCTAATAAGGCTTGGAATCAACAAAACCAAAGGGAGATCCTCTAAATGAAGTCAGTGAAGCTAGAGATTTGATGAACTTGTTTCTAAAGCATTTGGTGCATGATCTGTAACTCTGCAGCTGCTTGAATTTTTGACAAATTTTTGCTAGCTTAGTTGTGCCTTTTTAATCAAACAATCTATAGAAAATTTGGGGAACATCGCAAAATCATCAGCACATGGTCCATGTCGCATTTTTGCTTGCAAATTGGATATGTTGCTTGCTTATACCACCAAATACATTTGATTACTTTTTATTATACTATGCGACTTGATCATAAAATCTTGTACGTTGCTAAATTCTTAGTTCTGAAATTATGCCTTCTAGCACTAATGGAGATTGGATACAAACGGATTAATTTGAAAGACTTGTTGTGATGAACCTACATTCACGAAAAATATTACAAAGATTGACAATCCAACATCGTCCCTACAACTGCTCTTACTCCGGTCCCGGTGCAAAGCCCGTTGATACATTCAGTTACTTCAAAGCTTTCCACGATTGTAATATGCTTTGTAGAGAATGGTTTTTCTAAAAAAATCTTTTAGCCAAAGAGTACCAAATTGGAACATATGTGTCCCTTCCTCTCTATCTCTACTACTTATAAAGGAGCCAACATGAATTTCCCTAAGTGCACCCATAAAATATACAAGCGGTTTACTACCACCACACGATCAAACTCATTAAACACTATCTAACAACGTAGGTTAGTCTAATCTTACTCTTTGGTACGCTTAGCAAATAATAGCGATGGACTACTACTCATCCCGCACGGAACACCAGAGTCCCCGGCACCTACCCCGCTTAGCAAACTTAATAAAAAGGAAAGAAAAAAAAGCACCCCAGGATCCCCCTGTTTTCCAGGCGACGCCCTTGCCCGTCGTCTTCCGACCAAATGGCGCCTGACCAGCGCCCCCGCCATCCTGCTGCCTCGGCCTACTCACTACTACTAGGTTTTAAGAAATCGGGAGGGGGGATGGAGATGTGTATAAGGGACTTATGATCGGGGCTCATCTTCAAATCCTCTGATCCATGTCTAGAAGAATCAGCCGCCACAACCCGTCGGCTGCCTACCGAGTCCCGACCATCTTCATTGTCGTCTGCCCACACGCCTCTCCCACAAATCCGTCTGTGCCTCCCCCAGGTGCCCCCCAAGTCACGTGGCCACGTCTGCAGCGGGATGGGCAGAGGAATCGACGCCGTGTCAGATGTGCCTCGCCGATGAGCATCAACCAGGTTGATCCGCTTCATAAATTTCTTTCCAAAGCTGCTTAATTTGGGTTCTCTCTTCGTTCCCTAGGACGGTGACCACGAGTTGCCGCCTTCGCTCGCCGCCTTGAGAGGTGGCGTCCGATGATTCAGGTTCACCGACGCCACCCACGCACATGTCCTTTGATCTTGCTCATTGACTGGCTCTTGTAATGTGATATGTGCAGATGGCACCGACGGGAAGCGGTGCTACAGTGGATGACAGAGGATATTGGTTACTAACAAGGGAGACTGAGAAGCTCCAGGGAGAAAGGCTGCATCAGTATCGGGCGGTGTCGGCCCGTTCAGGCTTCTCCTCATGGCATCCGACGACCTGCAACTGCAGTTAATCCTTTCGTCTTCTTCAAGGTGTTCAAACACGATGGGAAGTACAAAGAACAAATATACACCAACCTCACAAGGTAGAATAGGAATACAACACCTCAGATCTGAAATTATATATGTGAGATCAAATCATAACAATTTTCATTGCAAATTTGAGAAGATCGAGTAGGAGATATATGGTGTACACGACGCAGTATGGAGAGGTCGTGCACATGGAAGGAGTATTTA
This sequence comes from Avena eriantha, assembly GCA_910589775.1. Classification (NCBI taxonomy): domain Eukaryota; kingdom Viridiplantae; phylum Streptophyta; class Magnoliopsida; order Poales; family Poaceae; genus Avena; species Avena eriantha. Next base: position 142,716,365 of record OU342744.1, on the reverse strand, counting down.
TCACTCACAACATTGGTGAGTTCTTTGTCAGCAGCTCTCACATCCTTTGTTTTGTTACATGCATGAAATTAAATCAAGGGAGATTTATCACTTGGTGGAGATCTTTGATGGTCAAGACAGACATGTGTTACGGTGCTGGTGTGCCACCTTTACATGTTCATCAACGTTTAATAGGACTGACACTGTGAATATGTTGAAGCTCAAGGCGTGGAGCTGGCAACACAATCTACAGCTTGTGTGTTAATTTCTAATAGTTCTTACCATCCAATGCTTGTAGCAGTTTCGGTAAGAAGATGACGCATGATTGAGTTCCAAATTTGACATAATTTATATTTCACTCACTAGAAGTAGGTATAATTGTGCTGGAAGGTTGAAGTGAGCTTATTTTTTACTGTTTTTAATGATGCATTCTGTTTCCCAAACTAACTCCTTGTTTTCTCAAACATGGATTCTCTTGATTACTTCATTGAGACAGTATCCAAATATGGCTTGCGTATGGTTGGGATTCGTCTACCATGAAATATTGGTATGTGCGATGAGTTTAATTTGCAGTCAGAAATGTTCTTCTAAATGGAAAACTACTATGAAGCTTATTTATAGCTAAATAACAGTACTGGTAGTGGAAATACGAGGAAAACCCAGCACAATTCTCACAACGAAGAAAATAGTGGCTGTTTTTCACTAAGGACATAATAGATGACCTACATACTCATGTGTCGATGGTCCAACAAATAGATATCTCTGCATGTTAATATGTAGTACATAGTACTACTAATGATGCGGCCAATATACGCACTTACTAAAGAATATATTTTTTGGTAAACATACAACTTATTTTGAAGTTGTACCTTCATCTTGACCTTTATAAGTGGCAGATATGGTCGCCTCCATGGCTATTGGAGGCTCGGAGCCGGTGCTAAAGAAGCAAAGGAAGATCTGTCGCTGGGTAGGAGTTGATTCAAGCTGCTTGGTGATCCATAAATACGTTTATGGATAAATTTAAAATGCTTTTAGAAAGGATAGTGACAACGCGTTGGCACTTGAAATGTGGAGAAGCATGTCTCTTTGAAGGTGCGGCTCACCGAGTCCTGGGGATTTGACGCTGGATGTGTACTGGATACCCCTAAGCATGAACTAGGGTATTTCATGTACATATATTTCTCAATGTTGCTTCGTTTGCATGATCAATATTACTGCTTCATTGCCTGGTTTTTCATTGTGAATCCGAGCATATGTAGACGAGGTTATTACCTTAATTTTCAAGTGGAAGGATAAGTACATATGACATAAACCATGGTGAGAAGAATGGAATGATTAGGTTTTGATGGTGTCTAATGTTTAACAAGTCAGAACTAAAATTTAGCGAAGTTCTATTTTTTACTTGGTAGTGTTCTTAAAAATTGTATCTATATTTTTTTTTAATATTACAGCTCGAAAATGAATAAGAAATTTTGATTACATAAGTATGATAATTTTTTCTGTATTAGTCAACACGTGCATTGATGAAGCCATAGTTGTTGGAGATATGCCCAAGAGGCAATAATAAAGTGGTTATTATTATATCTTTATGTTTATGATAAATGTTTACATCCCATGCTATAATTGTATTATTAGGAAACACTAATACATGTGTGTTTTGTAAACATAAAAGAGTTCCTAGTAAGCCTCTTATTGAACTAGCTTGTTGATTAATTGATGATCATGGTTTCCTGATCATGGACATTGGATGTGATTAATAACAAGGTTATATCATTAGGAGAATGATGTAATGGACACACACCCATAGTAAGCGTAGCATAAAGATCAAGTCATTAAGTTCGTATTGCTATAAGCTTTCAAATACATAGTAACATAATCCTTCGACCATGAGGTTATGTTAATCACCATCACCGGATGGATACTTTGATGACATCAAACACCGCTTCGTAACTGGGTGGTCATAAAGGTGTCATTGGGTATTCTGAAAGTATGTGTTGAAGCGCATGAACCAAGATTAGGATTTGTCCATCCATATGACGGATAGATATGCTCTGGGCCCTCTCGGTGGAATGTCATCTAGTTAGCTTGCAAGCATGTGACTAGGTCACAAGGGATGACATATCACGGAACGAGTAAAGAGTACTTATCAGTAACGAGGTAGAACTAGGTATGGAGATACCAACGATCAAACCTCGGATAAGTATAGTATCGCGTGACAAAGGGAATTGGTTTCGTATGTTAATGGTTCTATCGATCACGAAGTCATCGTTGAGTATGTGGGAGCCGTTATGGATCTCCAGATCCCGCTGATGGTTATTGATAGGAGATGTGTCTCTGTCATGTCTGCATATTCACGAACCGTAGGGTGACACACTTAAGGTTCGAAGTTGTTTTTAAGTAGATATGGAATGTGCGTTGGAGACCAAATGTTGTTCGGAGTCTCGGATTGAATCCGGGACATCACGAGGAGATCCGGAATTGTCCGGAGAATAAGATTCATATATTGGGGATCATTTTCTGAGTTAGGAAATGTTCCGGAGTGTTTGTATGAGGATTCTAGAAGGTTTCGGAATGTTCCAGAAGGTTCTAGAAGATTTCTTGGAGTTTGCTTGAAAACCAAGGAAGGGATCAAGGAGTCCTGATGGGTCAAGACAAGGAGTCGTGGGGGAGGAGGACTCCTCCCCCTTCTCCAACCCACCGGCCCAAGGAGGTGGGGAGTCCTACTAGGACTCCTCCTCCCTGGGCGCCCTCCCTCCTTTAAATAGAAGGGGGAGACGCCACCCCTTTCCCCTCCTCCATAACTCCCAATCTCCGTCGCCTCTCTCCTCCTCCTTTCTTTTGCACAGGCATAGGCGAAGCCCTACAGAATTCTCTACTCCACCACCACCACCACGCCGCCGTGCTGCTGTGATTCCGTGGAGAAGATCTACTACCTCCGCTGCTCGCTGGAACGAGGAGAGGAAGGTCTGCTTCGACTCCGCACGTGTGACCGACTGCGGAAGCGCTGCCAAAACGGGCGCCGGAAGGATCGTCCACTTGACCGACTGCGGAAGCGCTGCCGGAACGTGACGCCGGAAGGATCGTCCACACGATCTTGAGATCGGCAAGTAATCGACTACATCAACCACGAGATCTAATCTCGTTAACGCTTTCGGATCTACGAGGGTTAGTTCCTATCTATCTCGTTGCACATGTCTAATAGATTAGATCTTGGCTTTTATCTAGATTAGATCTGGGTTTTGTTCGTTCTTGCGGTAGAAATTTTTTGTTTTCCATGCTACGAACCCATCAGTGGTATCAGAGCCGTATCTATGCGTAGATATGTTGCACGAGTAGAACACAATGTTTTTGTGGGCGTTGATGCTTTTGTTGTCGGTGTCTTAGCGTGTACTTTGCATCTTGCGGCATGGTGGGATGAAGCGGCTCGGGCTAACATTACATGTCATCGCACATGAGACTTGCTCCACGCTTGACGTGCAACTTGCTTTGCACAAGTGGCTTTGCGGGTGTCTATCTCTCCCACCATAGTTAAGATTCAATTTATAATGAGCATCTGACAACACTTGTATCAACGTTGTGGTCCTTGTTCGTAGGTAAGATCGGTCTTATGCGAAAGCCCCAAACCACGTAAAACATGCAAAGAAAATTAGAGGCGTCTAACTTGTTTTTGCAGGGGTTTTGTGATGTGATATGGCCATTATGTGATTGTGATTATATTTGATGTATGCAATGATCCTTATTGTAATATGGCAACCGGCATGAGCCTAATGGTTGTCTTTAAATTTTGTTTAAGACCTGCGTGTCTATTCATCATGTAATAGCTTTATTCCAAGTAGTTGTAATAGTTACTGTTGGTGATGGACAACCATGAAGCGGCACCACGGACCTTGACGCAATGCTGGTGATGATGGAGATTATGTCCGTGCTTTGGAGATGGAGATCAAAGGCGCAAGAAGAAAGGGCCATATCATATCACACTAATTATAAATTGTCTGTGATGTTAATCCTTTATGCATCTTGTATTGCTTAGATTGCGACGGTAGCATTATAAGATGATCCCTCTCACTAAATCAAGTAATAAAGATTCATCCTTAGTTGGCACCGTTGCTAAGACTCGTCGTTTCGAAGTATCTCGTGATGATCGGGTGTGATAGACTCTACGTGTGCATACAACGGGTGCAAGCCAAATTTGCACATGCGGAAACTAAGGTTAACCTTGACGAGCCTAGCATGTACAGACATGGTCTCGGAACACGGAATACCGAAAGGTAAAGCATGAGTCATATGGATGATATGATGAACATGTTGATTGTTCGCCTTTAAAGCTACATCATCTCACGTGATGATCGGACTTGGTGCAGTGGATTTGGTTCGTGTAATTACCAAAACAACTCGAGGGATGTTGTTTTGAGTGGGAGTTCGTTTGTAATTTGGATTAGTCAAACTCAATTTATCATAAACACAATCAAACTGAATTTGCATAGTTTGTTGTAGTCATTGGCATCCGTTCACCACCTTACGCTTAGTTATAGTTGAGATAGTAGAACTATAGAAATTGTGGATATTTGCTTTACGAACTGGTATCGTATTGTTTTGAGTGTCAATCTAAAGTTTAAAAGTCCTGTTGCAAACTTTCAGCAAACTCCGTTTACTCTGTGAAGTTTAATAAATAGTATTAAATCAAGAGTAATAATTCCAGTGTTAGTATCTAATGTATCATGTTTGCCTCCATGATTCTTGATACTCAAAAGATTGTTTTTAATATCAAGTTTATCTAAGAGCTGAAAGCAATGTTTCAGAAACCATCATATGTGAAAGGTATTGCGATATCTAAAACTATGTGTTGGTTACAACATGATAGAGTATACGTCCTCATATTTGATGAGAATTTGTGAAGGTGGAGACGCTAGTCGTCCTAATCCTCCAAAAGGTTTTGAAAAAGAAACATTATACTCGCAATTCACCTTTATAAGCTATAGCAGCTTGATCATGAAAGTTGTCATGATAAGGATGAATAGAAGATGTAAGTAAAATGTTTACTACGCTTAAAGATTACTAAAGAATGGAATTTTGAAAGAATGCCAAACATTTGATGATGGTGATCCACCTCAAAGTGCAAGTCCAAAGGTATTAGTAGTTGACTGTATACGCTTTGTACCATGTGTCATGTTGATGACACCACTATTGATGTTGATAGATTCTTTTAAAAAGAAAAGGAATTGCTGAAAGAGAATCTATAAAATATTTGGCAGAAAATAAAAGGTTGGAGATGTCCAACTTGGGTATATAGAAGATATACATGTTATGGTTGTATTCCTTGCTTGTTAAACAATGTGGTTCTTAGGTATTGGATACCGAATTGGTTGGTATGAAGTGTCATACAAGACAACGCAATTCATGAACTGCAATGGCCTAAGTAACTAGCAAGAGAATAAGTGATGATGATCATCGAAAACAAATAAAGTGTTATTGCTCTTTTTCCTTGTCATCAAACCTAGCCTTCAAGATTTGTTTTAATAATTGTTATTTTGTTCCGGTATTATGAGAACAATGGTTGTTCAAATAATTACCGTATTCCATAAAGGATGGATGAACTTTTACAAGTCTGGTGGGAGAAATCACATCCATAAACACTATTGCTAAAATGTCGCAAGACAAATGATTGAAAGATCACTTATGAAGTGACATCGCTGTTTAAATTATATTTGAAAGAAAACATGAAGAAACTCCATGTTGATGGAATTTTGGAGTCTTTTGATTTTGATCAATTGAGGCATGTGAGACTTTCCTCGAGATAATTGAAACTCCGTCCATGGGCCAGAGAGGAACGGATGACTAGCTTATTGGAAATTGTGCATGCTAATGTGCATAGTCCATTATGTGTAGCCATATGCGATGGATCTTTTTTGCTTCATATGCTTTCTCCGAAAATTTGAGTGAATATATCTGTATATTTACTTAATAAGGAGGAAGTATGAAAACATTTGAAAGTTGTTCAAAGACTTTCAAGATGAAGTTGAAAATCATTGTAATAAGAAAATAAAGAGTTTATGATTCGATCATAAAGAAAGATGTTTGAGTTACAAGTTTAGCAAAACACCTAAGATTTGAGGAAACGTTCCATGGATTTGCATTTCCCAAAACACCATAGGAGTATGGAGTGTTCAAGATGTGTAATGAAACCTTGTTTGACATGGTAAGATCAAAGGTGTCATTTATAAAACTGCCATTATATATTAAAGATTAAAGCTTTTGTGACTACCGCTTTTACACTGAAAAGAGCTCCATCGTGATCCGTTGAAATGACACCATATAAGTCATGGTTTGGGATAAAACCCGAATTGTCTTTTCTTAAATTTTGGTATGTTATGCATAAGTAAAATGTTTACAACCAAAGTCGGATAAGCACGTCTTTGTAGGTTATCCCAAAAAATTTGTTGGGAATTTCTCCATAACACTGAGGACAAAAGAGTTTGTTACTTGGAACGTCAAGTTTCTTGAAGAAGGAATTTTTTCGTGAAAAGTTAAGTGGGAGGACAATAGAACTTTGATAAGGTTGTTGAACCTTAGCTATATGTGCTAAGTAGCGCAGTGCCGGAAAGTGTCCCGGTGACGGCCACAATGCTCATGGCTCTCGTGATTACAAAAGGTGTGATCTCGGAGATTAGAGTTCCTATAGAACCATGTGGGTCGGTAAGAATCAAATAGTAAGATTTGATAAGCAAGTCGTTATTGTTTTGACAATGATGAACCGACTACATGCAAAGAAGCGATGATGGGCCCTGACTCCATAAAATGACTAGAAGTCATGGAATCCGTGATAGCATCCATACACGAGAAATCAAGTTTCTGGACTTTGAAGACCCTCTAGAAAGGTGTGAAGCCTATCGGTCGTGTTTGGATCTATAAAGAAATAGACATGGATGTTTCAAATCTATGAAATAGTCGACATGTCGGAAAGAGTTTACGACAATGTTCAAGGAATTGACTATGATAAGATTTGATCTTTCATAGCGATATTTAGTCTGGACAGATTAATGTAGCGACCACTACATATATTTTGGTATATGGTAGTTGAACAAACAAAACAAGTTCTTCTAATAGAATGGTTACCTAGGACGTGTAAATGACACGATCCAAAGGGTTTTGTTAATTCAAAGGATGCTAAAAGAGTATGCAAAACTTCAATGGTTGAAGTAAGCATAGCGGAGTTGGAATCTTCACCATGATGAAACTGTTAAAAAAAAGTTTAAATTCATCGGAGATGATGAAGATGCTTGCATTTGCAAGAAATTAAGTGGGAGCGCTGAGACATATTTCTAGTACATTATGTAGAGGACATATTGTTGATTGGAAATGATGTATCTTGTATTGACACAGGTTAAGAATTTCATTTTGATGAAAGACTTAGGCATAACCCAAGAATTAGGCATCAATGTCTATATGGATAGATTGAGGCGCTAATATGGTTTTGCCAAATGTACATAGACAAGACATTGAATGAGTTTAATATGGAAACAACAAGAAAGGTTCTTGATGCACGGAAAGGACTGAATCAAGATTCGCGTGTGTTGACACGAGATTCAAGTGTTTTGACACTTGGTGAAATCACAAGAATATTTTGATCAATCATTCTTTGAGATGTACACATCCAGATATATCATATGCTCTAAATATTATGAGCATATACCAGAATGATTCATAAGATGATCATTGGACAATAGTAAAGATATTCTTATGAGCTTTGGAAGAACTAAGAATATACCATGTATAAGTGACAAATAGTTCAAGGTAGTTCATTGTAAAGCGTTACATTGATACTAATTTTGTCACAAGATACAAATTAAATTTATCTCAATTTAAACTATGGGTGGCACAATGTAATGGAAAGGAAGTTTCATAACGGATTTGGTTGAGTACCAAAGTTAAAACATTGTAACAGATACTACAACAAAAGGCTAAGTATATGACTACTATTGTAGCAGTAAATGAGGGCATTTGCGTCAAGTAGTTTGTTATCAAACTAGGTGTGGTTCCTAGCGGGCTAATACTATGAAGATATATTGTGTGACAATAATATCAACATATTTTGAGCCGAAGGAACTAAAGGTCTCACCAAAGACCAAATTTATACAATGCCATCTCATTGGAGAATGAGTAATGCGTAGAGACGCAAGGACATGCAACTACACACGGACCTGGAAGTGTCAGATCCGAAGATTATGTTTACCACTAGCAATAGTGTCTATACAACACCAGAAAAGCCATAGGTGTTGAATGCACAAGTTTTTTAACTAGATTATTGACTCTAGTGCAAGTGGGAGACTGTTGGAGATATGCCCAAGAGGCAATAATAAAGTGGTTATTACTATATCTTTATGTTTATGATAAATGTTTACATCCCATGCTATAATTGTATTATTAGAAAACACTAATACATGTGTGTTTTGTAAACATAAAAGAGTCCCTAGTAAGCATCTTATTGAACTAGCTTGTTGATTAATTGATGATCATGGTTTCCTGATCATGGACATTGGATGTGATTAATAACAAGGTTATATCATTAGGAGAATGATGTAATGGACACACACCCATAGTAAGCGTAGCATAAAGATCAAGTCATTAAGTTCGTATTGCTATAAGCTTTCAAATGCATAGTAACTTAATCCTTCGACCATGAGGTTATGTTAATCACCATCACCGGATGGATACTTTGATGACATCAAACACCGCTTCGTAACTGGGTGGTCATAAAGGTGTCATTGGGTATTCTGAAAGTATGTGTTGAAGCGCATGAACCAAGATTGGGATTTGTCCATCCATATGACGGATAGATATGCTCTGGGCCCTCTCGGTGGAATGTCATCTAGTTAGCTTGCAAGCATGTGACTAGGTCACAAGGGATGACATATCACGGAACGAGTAAAGAGTACTTATCAGTAACGAGGTAGAACTAGGTATGGAGATACCGACGCAAACCTCGGATAAGTATAGTATCGCGTGACAAAGGAAATTGGTTTCATATGTTAATGGTTCTATCGATCACGAAGTCATCGTTGAGTATGTAGGAGCCGTTATGGATCTCCAGATCCCGCTGATGGTTATTGATAGGAGATGTGTCTCTGTCATGTCTGCATATTCACGAACCGTAGGGTGACACACTAAAGGTTCGAAGTTGTTTTTAAGTAGATATGGAATGTGTGTTGGAGACCGAATGTTGTTCGGAGTCTCGGATTGAATCCGGGACATCACGAGGAGATCCGGAATTGTCCGGAGAATAAGATTCATATATTGGGGATCATTTTCTGAGTTAGGAAATGTTCCGGAGTGTTTGTATGAGGATTCTAGAAGGTTTCGGAATGTTTCGAAAGGTTCTAGAAGATTTCTTGGAGTTTGCTTGAAAACCAAGGAAGGGATCAAGGAGTTCTGATGGGTCAAGACAAGGAGTCGTGGGGGAGGAGGACTCCTCCCCCTTCTCCAACCCACCGGCCCAAGGAGGTGGGGAGTCCTACTAGGACTCCCCCTCCCTGGGCGCCCTCCCTCCTTTAAATAGAAGGGGGAGACGCCACCCCTTGCCCCTCCTCCATAACTCCCAATCTTCGTCGCCTCTCTCCTCCTCCTTTCTTCTGCACAGGCATAGGCGAAGCCCTGCAGAATTCTCTACTCCACCACCACCACCACGCCGTCGTGCTGCTGTGATTCCGTGGAGAAGATCTACTACCTCCGCTGCTCGCTGGAACGAGGAGAGGAAGGTCTGCTTCGACTCCGCACGTGTGACCGACTGCGGAAGCGCTGCCAAAACGCAGCGCCGGAAGGATCGTCCACTTGACCGACTACGGAAGCGCTGCTGGAACGCGACGCCGGAAGGATCGTCCACACGATCTTGAGATCGGCAAGTGATCGACTACATCAACCACGAGATCTAATCTCGTTAACGCTTTCGGATCTACGAGGGTTAGTTCTTATCTATCTCGTTGCACATGCCTAATAGATTAGATCTTGGCTTTTATCTAGATTAGATCTGGGTTTTGTTCGTTCTTGCGGTAGAAATTTTTTGTTTTCCATGCTACGAACCCATCAATAGTTGTTACAAACAGCATTCTAGATTATAAGGTTGATGTTTGGAATATGTTTAATTCATATTTTGCGGAGCCTTTTTGCTAATAAGGCTTAGAATCAACAAAACCGAAGGGAGATCCTCTAAATGAAGTCAGTGAAGCTAGAGATTTGATGAACTTGTTTCTAAAGCATTTGGTGCATGATCTGTAACTCTGTAGCTGCTTGAATTTTTTCAAATTTTTGCTAGCTTAGTTGTGCCTTTTTAATCAAACAATCTATAGAAAATTTGGGGAACATCGCAAAGTCATCAGCACATGGTCCATGTCGCATTTTTGCTTGCAAATTGGCTATGTTGCTTGCTTATACCACCAAATACATTTGATTACTTTTTATTATACTATGTGACTTGATCATAAAATCTTGTACCTTGCTAAATTCTTAGTTCTGAAATTATGCCTTCTAGCACTAATGGAGATTGGATACAAACGGATTAATTTGAAAGACTTGTTGTGATGAACCTACATTCACGAAAGATATTACAAAGATTGACAACCCAACATCGTCCCTACAACTGCTCTTACTCCGGTCCCGGTGCAAAGCCCGTTGATAAATTCAGTTAGTTCAAATCTTTCCACGATTGTAATATGCTTTGCAGAGAATGGTTTTTCTATAAAAATCTTTCAGCCAAAGAGTACCAAATTGGAACATATGTGTCCCTTCCATTGTTTGGTCTTAATTGTACATCTAGGCTGCAATATATACCAGATGTGTTTCAATATGATCCCATGTGAGTACGATGTGACGGTTTCTTAAAAAGTAGTGACTAATTGATTGCTCGTGTCTTTATGATCTGGCCAACATTGTATTACATGATGAGTTGAACAACAATATAGTGGTTCCCGCTGTATAGTTTTCCAATTGGTCACCACAATTTGAGATTATGTTTTCCTTTGGACATCAACTTTAGATAATTTTTCCTGTAAATGTCATTGCTGGAACAATGTAACAGAATACACAAGATTGCTTTGATTAAAGTTTTATGCTTTATGACTTTTGAATATATTGATAATCAACAATAGTTGTCGTGAGTTTCACCCGCACACTTTTTTTCAGAGATGATATATTCCATGTACACTACCTTCTTTGATCACATGTATATTTCGTGAAAAAAAATCAGGGACTTTTTTGGTATGGTCTGTGGCAAATCAAAATGATTGCCAAAATATGTACTTTAATGATCATTTGATTATTTTGATTCGCCTACAGAACTATATAAAGATTTATTTGATAATCATTGAATGTACTAAATGTGTATCATTGAAATTTCATAACCGTGTAGGTCTTTATCTGACATTCCTAAACAAGTATATTTCACTCCATAATATATTATGCCTTATGCTATGTTGTATTCTTATTTTTAAACTAGATCCAATAAATTGATAGCTTCATATTACACATTTTAGGAGCATAATAGTTGTCATTTTAGTCTATTCAAAAATGAATGATGATGTGAGTTGTGTGTTACACGCGGTTACATCAATGGGCTTGAGATGAATTAAATCCCTCGGTGAAAACTCGCCAAAAAGAAATATAAGTCAAAATATTTTTTTTATTATAGATTATTAGACGTGCGCTGCACGTGCACGCTTACTAGTAAGAGAAAAATAGCATGGTCCAGGAAAGTAAGTCAGTTTACAGGGGCTGTTCGGATTTGTGAATTTTTGCAATACTAAATGCTGTCCTTTGCTAAATGGCAGTTGATGTATACTCCTATTGCATAAAAACAAAGAACGGGAGATGGGAGTGCCTTGCTCAGTTCGTGGCTTCAGGCTGCTGCTCGATCTGCTGCCGGTGGACAGGGGGGCGGACGAGAGAACAGGGGGAGGAGAGGAGAGGGGGTGTCCGAGAGGAGAGGGCCGGCGAGGCTTAGCGGCGGGGCGGTGCCATTCCGCTGGCGGCGACAGTGAGCCCTGGCCCTAGCTTCTCTACCTGTGTCCCGTGTTCTGAACTCTGAACGCTGTGTGAACTCTGAATGCTTTATGCGGATGCCGAACGGGCCAAATTCCAGCCCATATCCTCCCCATCTCGCCCGTTTATTAAATCGAAAAACAATTCACGGGCCAACGAGCTGGACCGAGCCAAGCCAGGTTCGGCCCGAGGTCGCCGCTGTCTAGGATCTCTGACTCGGCTCGCTAGCCATGAAAGCTCGGGCCCAAGGTCCAGATAATTGTGACTACTGAATCAAGAAAAGATTTACCCCTGATGGATTATTCACAGGGTCTGTAGCGCGGCCATCATCAGCACGGCGTGGATCGATCATGGTGATGTATGCTAAAGCGGCAAGTTGCACTTGGTGGGCGTGTATGGGCCAAGAGCCCAAGACACACTGGGTGGGGAGGACTCATCTCATGACTACCAGCTCGATCGGACAAGCCATAGCCATGATTGTGCATAACCAACCTAGGCCAGCAGCCGCATGCATGGCCAGCACGAGACCGCGGCGACGGCGGGACAATGATCGACCAGCCCGCCTGCAACTGCTCACACGGCCGGCCGATTTCTCATCCGATCTCCTCGTGCTTGAGAGCCATGCTAACATAATATCTCCATGTGCGTGCTGCTGTGGTCTGGTCGTCGAAGTGGGCCGGGGAATTGGAGAAGTGCACTTGAAGTCACCCCATGTCTTTTGTCAACTTGTGTGGTGTGTCCCTCTCTCGATCGCCTGGTCGTAATTCGTTCCCACATGCTTAACTGTCCCCATCATTACCCACCAACGGCGCAGCTGATCGATCGACGTCCTTGCGCGCCAACCTCTACGACGTCCCTTGCGCCTGGTCGTATATAAGCTAGCTTACCTCAGCTCCTTGTCTCGTCGCTCTTGCAAAACATAAGTTAGCATTGCCCCTGGTTGCCCGTTCCCTTGGTGGATGCATGCCCTCAGCGTGCTCAGCCACCCATAATGTGCGGTCCCACTGTGCTCTTCATGGCTTTCTTGCTGGTGCCGATGATTGCGGCGGCAGATGCTGGTCGGATTCAGGTGCAGAGTGTTGCGCCGGATGGCCGGAATGATACGTACAATGGCAGCAGCGTCGTCGGCCGGAAGCAAGAAGGCATGGGAGGTGGTGGTGGTGGTGGTGGAGGAGGTGGAGGCGGTGGAAGCAGTGGGGGCGCTTCGTGGGGCTATGGCTGGGGCTGGGGCTGGGGATGGGGCACCGAGGGTGGAGGAGGAGGAGGTGGAGGAGGAGGTGGGGGAGGAGGTGGCGGCAGTGGTAAGGCCACGCGGTCGGAGTGGCGGGGCAACGGAAGCGGGTCGGCGGCGCCGGGCGGGAGGAGAACGCGACACCGGCCCAGCTACAGCTCGAGCATGTACCGCGTGGGCGAGTACGCGCGCTGCACGGCGCCGGGGAGGTGCCGGGGCATGAAGCTCCTGTGCCCCATGCAGTGCGAGGGCCCTTGCTTCTACGACTGCGATGCCAACTGCAAGCCGCACTGCCGGTTCTAGCCCCATCCTCATGTAATATCTGCTCGCCGATGTCAACCATATAGTAGCATAGGGCGCCGGTTGCTGAGGACGCATTGCTGCATGATGTGATGCAGTCTGACGTGCTTTCGATGGATCTGTGATTTGTCAGTCTGACACCGGCTCAGCTTTATTTCTCGTTCCTTTCTTCTGCGGTGTATGTTTTTGTGCAGCTGAGCCGGGTTTTGGTGCTGGATCTCTTGCCATTTTTTCATGAAAACTGTTGGCTTGTCAGGGATGCTCTTTTAGAGAACGACAGGGGGAGTATATATGACACTCAGGTGTTTCTCGATTGGTGTGTCTAATTCGGATCGAGAATTAGCTTGCCATACGATATATATGGAAACAAATCCTATACGACCTGGGTCGTACCTCTTCGACGGTGGACCAACTTCTACACGTGACATGTGGCAAACCAAATCTTAAAGCAATTGTTGTCTTCTTCCTCAAATTCCCCATTAGAGCAGCTGCGTCACAGCCGGCGTTGATGGCATCGCTGTGGCTGCACAATTCGCGTCCGTTTCAGAATCAACAACTCTAGAATCGCCGTCAATAGCTAGTATCGCCTCCCAGTTTTTTTACCTGCTTGACATCGGAACATCGCGACCCGATTTCCAATCAATCTGCGGGAATCAGATCAAAGGCGAAGTCCAACAAGGAGCACGTATAGGGCCATGTAGAAGAAGCTCTAGGCGGCGTCGTTTTCATGCCCGCCGTCGTCTCCGGCCGCCGCCACGCGGGGGAGTCAGTCCGTGTCAACGTCGCGCAACACAGTCATGTTTCCGATATATATCACCTGCAAGCCCAGCTGCAAATAAAATAACCCAACTTGCAACTAAAAAAGTTTTAGTTACAACCCTACTTGTAACTTACAGGACGCAGGTATTGTGATGCAAATCCAATGTATTAGAACCTGACTGGGCTCTAATTTAATTCTCATTCGACCGAGAATTAGCAAAATCCTTTCTTAATTCACCATAAGACGATTATTCTTCAGGTATATAAGACACATGTGGATTTTATATTTCATCAAAAGTTAATTTATGCATGTAATCTAATAATAAAAGGATTTCACCTCGCGAGTTGTCTCCTCCAAGGCGACTATGTAGGTCAAACCCTAGCCACACAACCACCACCCCTTCCTCCTAGTCTCATTGTCACCTCCCGAGGCCTTGCTGGCAAAGCCACGATGATGCCCATGAAGTGGGTGGGGAGATCCTCATGGCGGCTGCTCCTTGCCTGGCACGGTCGATGCATCTCTTGGTTGGGCTTGGTCCTCGGCTTCACGCATTCCAGGAGGGTGGCAGTAAGGAGGTTGTGGATCTGGCCTTTTGGCGATGGGTCAAATTACAATGCTATATCCAATCCCGCACATGCGAGTCGTGATCTGGCTACTACTTCGTCATGTTATAGTCGAGCGTTGTGATGCACGATGAAATATAGCGGTGATGGCCCGCCACGGGTCAGTCTTATCCGATTGGTGGCACAAGGGTGGAGGATGCTAAGGCAAATGGCCCCGCTCTGTTGTACAATCTCCCCTTGATGGGATTAATGGAGGGGCGACAACGTGCGGAAGAGGTGAGGCAAGAAGGGCCACAACTGTCTTCTAGAATCTTCTCCTGGATCTAGTTAGCGAGAAGTCGCCATCCGGTTCTAAGGATGCTGGCAATGAGAGCATCATCGTATGCAATCATTTTGGTATAACACAAGATTTCTGATAAACAATATTGACACGCATGCATTATGTACTTGATGAAGGTGGTGGCTTGAAGAACAGCTTCAGGCATGAAAATTCCAAGATCGACCTAACTTTTCGTCGTGTCTCTACATTGTTACCTTGTGAAAGGTTGGTTCGAGGATCTACTTCGAAGGTGATAGTCCCTAGTCTGATGTTGGTTGGATAACCAACTCAGCCAGCTAGTGACAAATTCTTCTTGAAGGAGTTTGTCTTGGAGCATTGCACACTTTTTCAGCTCACGGTAGTGTAGATTTTCTCATAGGTGGCATGTCAAATCATCCCTTAGTGACGTGTAGGTGACATGTCCCTACTGTCACGTGATAGGTAATTTTTAATGGTGGTGTGCCATGTGTTGGGCCACATAGAGATAAACAAAACATTTCCCTACGCGGTGATCCCAAGATCCAGCTCAGGTAGAAGGCCATGAGGATTACCACTAGACGCGCGGTTGCGGAATTGATGAAGCACGTCGCTTGATGCAGTGCAGTCCTCGCGATCCGTTCCGGTTCCACGATCCACGATCCGTTCTTTCTTCACGATCGTCGAAGTGCTGAACGTACAGTACCTCCGCCGGTATCCACACGTACGAGGAGGAGCGCCGGCGATGGACTGCTAGGTCCGGTACGGCGGTGACAGGACGGACTGGGGCTAGAGTTTCCAACACATGGAGTGACCTAACCTTGTGCTCTAAGCACCCGTGCCCTAGCTTATATAGGGAGTGAAAGTGGGCTCCACTCACTTGTGGCCCATTCACTAAAAGGCCTATATTAGCCACTGCAAGTCTCACTTGCTGACTAAGTCCATGTCTCTATTTGGGTCCAACCCAAATAGGTTTCCTATTTGGGTCTAACCCAAACTTGCTCCCGCTCTTAAGTGTGTGACCCGACATGCTCATGGTAACTCGGACACGATTCCGAGTCTCACTCGTGATCGATCAGTTGGTAGCGGCTCCTAGCAGAACGTGCCAACTCCCAAGTACCAATAAGTCATGACGACATACCTTCCAATACGACTTTCGTCTGAGTCCCTTTTGCCTCACGATATACCTTGTCGGACTATAGGCGAATGATCGTCATCCCTTAAATAGTCCGACTCCCTTTCTCGATCCGAGATAAGTGATTCATCCGACTAACTCTTAGTCCGTTGCCTCGGTTAACACTTAATCCGAGACGTGCATGGCCATGCTTTCCGAATCATATCTTCTGAGAGGGTCCAGAGAATATCTCTCCAGATGGAGGGGTAAAATCACGTCTTGGTTATTCACATCACGCAGCTTGATTCTCAGTCGACCCGAACTCCGCCTTTATAACTGCCCAGTGACAGAACAACGTTTGACAGAACCTAAGTCGGAGATCCTCAACTCGGATTATGCAATAACCTCAGGTTTAATGATTACATTGATTGAGACATGCAAATGACGACTTGTTTGTTGCATCTCAATATGGGTCAGTCCGACTCGCTAAACTTTTTAGCCAAATCCGTGTAAGTCAGAATAGCATCTCCATGCCCATGACAAGTGGAACCTAGTCATCTGCCAACTTTCACATTGGTCTAAGTTGTGTGTCCAGCACAACCTCGATGACCAAGGACAATTAGTATGAACAATATGAATATGTAGTCCCACAATTATATCACATATTCAATGATACATATTAGCAGTTCATACATGGACCATAACCTTATGAATACACAGGAATATCATCATACATGATTGCCTCTAGGGCATATTCCCAACACCATGACCATGCTGTTGGGGATCGGTGCAGAAAACAAAAAATTTCCTACGAAGGAACCCCAAAACTTGCCTAGGATCTATCTATGTAGTAATGCGGTAACGGCCGATGCGTAGAGAATACATACCCTTGTAGACCGTATGCGGTTAACGTTTCGCAGGGAACGTGGTTGATGTAGTCGTACTCGAAGCCAACCTCAAGGTCGCGAAGCTCCTCGCAGGTCACCCCTTGCTCCTTCTTGATCTTCATCATCTTCATCGTACAACAGCTCCGGCTCACGACATTTAAGCGCCCCAAGTGTTGCGCCTAGTGTCTTCGTACACATCCGGTGCACGATGAGACCTCCGGCTCCCCGATCCCGCCGAGAGTGTGGAAGTTGATATCTGGCTAGGAATCCCTGCAGCGCAACGGCGTACTGCAGGTGTGCCTCGATCGCACAGCCCAGACTTGGGGCCATGGTCACGAGGTATAGAGAGAGGGAGGGAGAAAGTCAACCAAATGACTTCTCAAATTCTATGTTTAATCCCACCCATGGGCACCCCTTTATATAGGCGGAAGGGGTGTGCCCTCTCTATTGGGTTAGCCATGTGGGACTAATACTAAAGGAAAAAAGGCAGCAGATTTTTGGACTACCAAATGGGCCAAAAGAACTTAGCCCAAATAGCAACCAGAAAAATAACAAATAAAAGGAAAGGGAAAAAGCAGCAGCAGTAGCTGGCCAGCCGGGTGGACCGGCCTGCCCCCGCGGCCCAGTGCAGCAGCCGCTGCTGCCAGCGCCAGGGTGGGCCGGCCACCTGCCCCCGCGAGGCCCAGCTCGCCAGGCGCCTGGGTGGGCCGCCGCCCCTTCCCTGGCCCGTTGGCCAGCGCCCGGGTGGGCTGCCTGCCCGCCGGCCCGGTGGCCTGGCCGGCTCCCCGGCGAGCCCCACATGGGCCGAGGTCGAGCCAGGCCGGCCCCGCGGCTAGTAGCGGGTGCCCGCCCCTGTGCGGCACGGTTTATCCGTCGCCCACAACGGCCTGGTAGCGGCGGCGGGTACAAGATGCTGCCCCCCTGCGGCGGCAACTTATCTGCCGCCCACGTGGGCTGTTCCTTTTATCTTTTTTTGCAGATTTTATCTTTAGGCCTTTTCCCTCCGGAGATTTGGCCTAATATAAAAGTTGCCTTTGTAAATCTTTATTTAAACTAGATAATTCCCCGCGCGTTGCAGCAGTAATTTATAAGGACATGATACTGAGACATGTTATTTGTTCATATAGTAAAGATATTTTAACACACTATATTACTGCATGAATTAAATGTTCTACCTTTTAATATAGCTATGCCCTATAATTTTTACTACCTCTCTGTTCTAAAATATAAGAT
Source organism: Avena eriantha (assembly GCA_910589775.1). Lineage (NCBI taxonomy): Eukaryota > Viridiplantae > Streptophyta > Magnoliopsida > Poales > Poaceae > Avena > Avena eriantha. The sequence goes on along the minus strand of OU342744.1, from coordinate 142,697,976 downwards.
GCTTTGGTAGGCTAATCTAGGATGAGATAATAAACATGAGACTATCATATTTCCAAGTATATATATTATAATCATTGGGATTTTTGGATGCCATATTGTGAACTTGACCTACATAGATAAAATATCTGAATTAACATTGAGTGTCACTTGCACATGGATTGAACTAATATGAGTAAAAAAGTATCAGTGTGTGCATGTGCTGAAATCTGTTAGTCTGCAGGGACGTAACTTAACACATGAGCAAGTCATAGCTTGCAAAAGGGAGATGCAAAAGTACGCAGTACCATAGACGATTTGCTCTATTCATTACCATAGCTTTGAAAATTGAGATGAGAAAGTAGAGAAGTATACCTTCAAGTGAGATTTTGTTCCGGACTTTCGGTATCAATATCATTACTCCATAGTAGGGGCGTGAGACTATAGATCAATAGGAAGACGATCAGCCGACCAATAGTTGCACACAACATCATGCTGAAAGTTTGGAGAAGAGATCGTCCCACAATCAAAATCAATAACGCAATATGGTCCATATGCATATCACAAATAACCCCAGGCATCATGGCAGAGAGAGACACGGAGCACATGCCAGGCACCAGATCAGGCTGTGCAGCCTGGCGGACTTGTTGAGCAGGACACTACTTGCTAGCTAGAATTTTCTAGCAAGAATTGCTTGATTACTTCTGAAGGGGATTAGGGCAACTGCTAATCGTGAAAAATCATGGATGAGAGCATCTGGCAGGGCCTAATAGCAAACGCAGAGGTGGCGGAGGTTGCCGTTCCGGTGCTCCGTGCTTGGCCACTCCCCGTAGAAACCAAACACCCTGAGATAGTCAGATAGGAGATCAATTAGACAATAACCTGTGCCAACTCACGTGAAATAGCCATTGTCAACATAATGTACTTTCTTCGCTTCCTTCTTGGTGGGATCCCGGGAGATACGATGAGGGAGTGTGCGGTGCTGGGAGAGGCAGCCAACAACATAAAAAAGCCACAGTATTTCTGCACGCAAGTGGTGCACATCGAAGAATAAATAGGCGGCGACCGCTTGCCTCTCCGTCGGTTATATGGATTAGACGATTTTTCACTGCTAGGAATTAATGAGACGATGAGAAAGATCATCCTGGAGAAGATGAGGGTCACTTCATGGGGTCCGAGCTAGAGTTTGCAGAAGATTATAGGGTAGGTTTCATTTCTTACGGGAATAATGGAGATGAAGAGGCGACACTGTCGTGGACATTGAATGAGAGGAAGAAGCGTTGTTTAGTGGAGAAGAGGAATAGTGGTTTCCGGTTCTTTCTACTCCTTGTATCATTAATAGAACAGTGAACGACAAATTCTCAAAGAAAAGAAAAGAAAAGAAAAAAGAAACTTCATGACATTGCTACCGTATTTTGTCTGCATGCATAGATGACATGGACGCTAGTTGGATGTGTGGTGGGACCGCTGAGGTGGCATAGCTGCATGTTTAGAGAAATATAATAGTGGGATGATCTTCTTAGTTATATAAGATATTATTTAGAATATATTAATTCATAATTAACATATAATAAATATATATTCAATTTCCTATTTATCCGAAAACACTTTTTCGGACTTTTCCTTTATCCTTTCTCCGAACAACTTCGGATCTCTCCGCGGAACGATTCCGGCTATCTCTCTTTCTCTACTATGATTCTGTCTTACGAATGATCGCTCTCATCGTACCCTTAAGTGTTGTCGTGGTGGTGTCACGGCAGATGTCATGGATAGGTTAGAGGTAGGGACTAAATGCACTAGGGGAATCTAGGGAGGGATAGTGTGGTGATTCCACACACGGTAACTTTGTATTTGATTCACCTTCACAGATTACAAGTGCTCCTCGAGCTGTATTGGGGAGAGGAGGAAGAAGAACTCTCTTACTCTCACCACTAGCTAGCCCTCAGGAACACACTAGTAAACCGCAACACACTAGAGATCAACCCCTTCTACAGAGGCCCTAGCCCCCCTTATATAGGACCGGCTAGGTCTCCACTTAGGGCATACGTGAAGGCATAGTAAGCCGACCGGGTCACTTTAACCCCGCGTCATCCATGCAGAGGCTACGTGAGCCTCTGCGGCGCCTGCGCCATCCGACATAGGCTTCGTCACCTTTGTCGGCCACGCCTCGGTGGTCCTCCCTCTGTCCGCTTCGCTCACGCTCTGCGTACAGTGGTCACCTTTGACCCGCGAGATACCTTCCTTCTCTTACAAGCTTGATATAACCCGGATCCCACATAGTTGATCCGGCCACACCTGTTCCTGCATACAAGTTAGATATACCTTACCGACTCACGGCTTAAGTCGGTTGAGACCCAGTTAGGTGGACGTCCCCTGGTCCGGGTTACTCTGTGATTCGGCCTGCCTTGAGGTGACTCGGCCAGCACTTGCTTTGACCTTGCCGTACCCCGGCTAACTAGACCTTTATACCCCAGCGTGACCCTACCCAGGGGTATCCCCCCAACATTAGTCCCCGAAGCTGGTGCGGTCTTAGCTGCCTTAGCCGCTAAGGCTACAGCAGGTTCAATTTTATTGAGCCTCTTGCTCCTTCTCCGAGTTACCTCATAATCCAGATTCCATAGGTTTATTTTCCCTTGGCACATTCCAAGTTTTTACTTGCTGGCCGGGTTACCTCGTACTCATCCGGGTCATTCTTCCTTCTCTCGTACGCTTCCTCACGTGGAGGCTAATCATTACGTTGCCTCATTTTAAGGGCCTGCTACAGTAACCACCGCAGTTATTGTCAGACGTCACTGTGGCAGACGTCACATCACGCATGCCTCCTCGTTTACTGTATCACAACGTCGCGTCGAACGATCCGCTGCGCCCTGTGGCCCTTCCTGTGGCTCATCGCTGATTGGTTAATCCGGACCGTACACAGCCACACGGTGTGGCCTGCCCGCAAAACGCGATCCCACTACCCCCTTAAGGGAGTGGTTAAATAGGGGAGGGGCGCGCCCCTTGGGTCATTTCCCCCCTCCACGCCCCTCTGCCTCCGCCCTTTCCTCATCTTCTCCATCGACAGCGCCGCCGCCACCGCGTCTGAGCAGCAGCGCCGCCGCCGTACTGCTTCCACGCGCTCCAGCGCCGCCGCCACCTCCGCTCATCCTCTCCGTCACGGGTCCCCGCTTGTCCAGGCCGCTGCCTCCCTCCGCCGCTAGCGCAAGTGAGGAGAGCGACCTTGAGATGACTGAGGAGGAACTCACCGTCGCCGAGCAGGAGATGGAAGAAGATGCGGCGAACGCCGACCGCGGCGCGTGGACCGGATCCTGGGTCTGCCAGGATGACCTGGATTGGCTCTACCGCACTAGGCGCATCTCGGAGGGTGTCGCCGCACGCCTTGCTTCCACCGAACTTGCCCCCTCACCCAATCCGGGTGAGTATGTGGTGTTCCTTTCCCATTTCCAACGCGGATTTGGTCTCCCAGTTAGTTACTTTTTCCACAATTGGCTAAACACTTACGAGCTTCAGCCGCACCACCTACCGGCTAATGCCATCACATCTCTCTCCGCCTTCGCCTCCACGATCGAAGGCTATGCCGGACTATGGCCCACGAAGGAGCTATGGATCCGGTTCTTTGGCCTTCGACGGAACGTGATTCCGAATGTAGGGCTAGATCCGGAGGACAAACAGCTCACGCAGTTCGGCGCTGCGTTAATCTCTCCCCGGAAACTGTCCGTCTTCCCCCGAGTCACGGGGCTTGACTCCTGCAAGGGATGGGCCCGGACTTTCTTCTATGTCCGGAATAGCACCACCGAAGATCTAATCCGGCTGCGCCCCTATACTCCGGGTCCTCCTAACCCGGATTTGTGGGACGCTATCCCCAAGAAGCCCACCGTCCTGGCGAACTAGGTTAACAAGAGGTTCAAGGAGCTGAAGGATCTCGGGTTGCGCAATGAGGATGCCATGATCACATTTGTCCGCAACCGGATCTCCCCCCTCCAGAAGCGCGCACATAAGCTCTGTCATATGAGCTGGGGCCGCGACCCCAACCGGACCTCGTCTTTCGAGTTGAGCAACACAGAGATCTACCGCCGGGTCAAGGCCCTCTTCACCACCCACAAGGACTTCTCCTCTGAGTGGACGTGGGGGGTTGAACACTTTTGCTGGGATAGGCTTCCTCCTGCGGTAAGGCTCGTGCCCCAAACTCTTTCCGAATTAAATCATATGTCGGTCTTTTGTTGTAGGTTTTAATCCTGTTGTCTTTTCTTTTCCTTAGATGTTTCTTCAGCAAACCATCGAGGATGGCACCGAGCCTTCCCTCAAATGGGCGCCTGACCGGGCCACCTCGGACGAGGAGGAACCGGATCAGGAGATGTTTCTTCCGATGGCGGATGCGACCAAGAGACCCACCGGTAAACTCTCTTCCATTAGAGATTGGCCCGACGATGAAGATGATTCGGATGTTGAGGTGATGGAAGCATTTGACGTTGTCCCCCTTTCTTATGCTTTTCCGGCATCAGCTAACCCTGGTGGGCAGATCCATGAAGACCCTCCCCTTGCCGTGGGTGAGCCTGTGCCGGTCGCGCCAAAGAAGAAAAGGGGAGCTGCCTCTGCATCCTCCTCCGGACCTTCTCAGCCGGCTAAAAGGCGGAAGAAGTCTGGGGACAAGACCTCCACCAAGCCCGCAACCAAGGCCACAACTCGGAGGGCTCGGAAGCCCAAAGAGCCTCTGACCTCGGATGAGTATGCCTCTTCTCCCTTTGCTATTTACTTATTCTTCTTTTATCATAGTTTCTCATCATACATTATTTGATTCGGCAGGGCCGCGGTGGAGGTCCCACAGAGTGGATCCGGCATTGCTTCGCCACTCTGACACAACCCTTATCCCCCTCGTGGCGACGATTCACGCCTGTTGAGCCCCATTTAGGAGGGTTCAACGGCTGCTCTGGGTTCCAGCCCACCTCGTCAAGAGGAGGGCAACTCCGGAGCGGGGGAGACTGGATCTGCCGAGGCAGCAACAACCACCACTTCGGCTCCACCGCAAACTGCTTCGTCCGAGAAACCAATAGTACCCCCACCGAAACGAAAACCAGCGTCAGCACCATCTTCGGCTCCAGCACCAGCAGCAAAGGCACCAAGCCCCTCTGCCTCGTCCGAGTCTTCCAAGGCTCGGTGAGAAGATCCCAGCAGCACTAAGGGAAGCACCAAGGCAGCTCCTAAGGGCAAATCTGCTGCAGCAACTTCCACCTCACAGCAGCAACCCAAAGGCAAGAAGGCTCCTGATGCCGCCAAGGCAACGTCCGTCGAGGCTAGACAGCGCACCCTCGCGTCAATGCTTTCAAAGAAGACCCCACCACCGAAGGACAACCTGCCGAGCCAGCTGATGCGCAACTTGTTTTGCACACCAGCCCCGCCATTGCCCAAGTTGAGAGGAGGGAAGCGCATGCCAAGGGTTTAGTGGCGCCCCATATGCTTAGCGGCGAACGATACCCTCCGACCTTGATCGAGTTTGTAAATAACTGGAACAAGGCGGAGTTCGTCTACAATGACGATCTCCTGGAGAAGTTCGGTCCCGCCGAATTTTCTGCACAGATGAATACTGCCGATAGGGCAATTAATCTTTCGGGCCGTATGATGGAGGTATGTCACTTCGTTTTTTCCTTAACATGCAGTAGGCATTAGTGATATAACCACTAGTCCCTGAGCCTCTGGGGGAGTAACTTGTTACTCAGCCGGATGCTCCTTAGAGAATTAATGTAGCTCCTTAATAACTTCGAATATGCACACACCTAGAGCCGAGTTAAGTTCCACTTGGCCCGGATCTTGTACACTTCGAATATGCACACACCTAGAGCCGGGTTAAGTTCCACTTGGCCCGGATCTTGTACACTTCGAATATGCACACACCTAGAGCCGGGTTAAGTTCCACTTAGCCCGGATTTTGTACACTTCGAATATGCACACACCTAGAGCCGGGTTAAGTTCCACTTGGCCTGGATTTTGTACACTTCGAATATGCACACACCTAGAGTCGGGTTAACTTCCACTTGGCCCGGATTTTGTACAGTTCGAATATGCACACACCTAGAGCCGGGTTAAGTTCCACTTGGCCTGGATTTTGTACACTTCGAATATGCACACACCTAGAGCCGGGTCAAGTTCCACTTGGCCTGGATTTTGTACACTTCGAATATGCACAAGACTAAGCTATCTTTTTGTACTCTTTTCAGGTGACCACCAACCGCCGGAGCGCTGAGTTTTAGCGTCTCCTTGATACTCACAAGATGCTGCGCGCAAAGCATAGTGCGCTGCTTGCTGAACACGAGAAAAGGGGTAAGTTTCTTCCTTGGTATTTTTCCATTTTCCTTCATCTTTTTCTGCCGAACTAACCCATCATTCAGTTTTTCGTAGCTGGGGTGGAAGCTGAGAATACCATCATGAGGAAAAACTTGGAGCAAATCAAGGGTGAGTCATTTTTGCTCAACTTTGTTATGCTCTCTATCTCCTTTTCTCCGTGGCTCGGCAAACATTCATACCTCGGCTTTGCCGGGTCAACAAACTATTTCAGCATCTCTTGAAGATAGTGTGCTCGTGCCTGATATGATGCTGCATTTTCTCGAACAAGCAGGGCAGCATCAGGCCAAACTCAAAAAGAAAGATGATGAGCTCGCCCTCCTCCAAACCAAAGATGATGAGACTGCCAAGCTCAAGGCAGATATGAAGAAGCTGAAAGCACAACACCAAGCCGAACTTCAGAAAGTTGGCCAGGACTACACTGAAGAGTGGGAGCACCTCAACCTCCAGATTGCCAAGGACCAAGAACTTCTCCAGGAGGCCGACGTCAAGCTTGAGTCGGCGAATACTGAACTTGTGCAACTCCGGGAGAGGCGCGACAACTGCACCAAGGAGCTGACCCGGGTTCATAGCCACATTTCTGGTAAGTTCTTTTCCTTCGACCGACACTGATCCTTCGGGTCTACTTCCTTTACTCACCCCCCTGTGTTATTTTTTCAGGCAAATTCCTAGAGAGCGATGTCATTGGATCCAACGCTGTTACCAAGTTCCGCATGTAGAGGGGTACTCCGTCTGGTCCTGGCTCCATTCCTCTTGATCTCCAAGACTTGATAGTCAGCTTGTCCGCCCGAGTTGAGACCATGAAGAACTATGGCAAGGATATCATGGATGTAGTAATCCGGATCTTCAACGCCTTTTGGCCTGAAGAAGATACTCCGGAGAATATGGTTGTTCTTTTTGCCAGGCTTATGGAATGCGAGACCCAACTCGACCTTTGGAGGGAATCAGCTGGGCGTGCCGGAGCTAAAACCGTTCTCCACTACGTGCTCACGTGGTACGAGAAGATCGACCTCAACCTCCTAGAGCACATGCGCACCGGATCTAGATGGTCCAGCGACCCGGAGTGGATTGCTCGGCACAAGGCTTGCGCCCATAGCCTCATTGAATATTGATACATTGCAAATGTATCTATAATTTTTGATGCTCCATGCTTGGTTTTATCTACTTTCTTGTGTTTTGTCCACACTTTGGAGTACTTTTCATATGATTTCTTGGACTAACCTATTAACAAGAGCCAGCTGCCTGTTTTCTGCTGTTTTTGGTTCCAGGAAAGTCAGAAAATGAATATTCTCGGAATTGGACGGGACAAAAGCCAAAGTGCCTATTTTTCCAGAAGACTCACGGAGCCAGAATACGAGACGGAGGAGGGCCAGGGGCTGGCCACACCCCCCCAGGCGCGGGCTAGGCCTGGCCACGCCAGGGCCTGGTGTGATGGCCCCAAGCACCCCCTCGACCTCCCTCTTCGCCTATAAGAAGCATTCTGACCTAAAAACTTCGGGGGGTTCGACGTTTTTCCACAAAAAGTTCCGCTGCACCGCCGCCACCGAAGGGGAGATTCAGGGGACAGAAAGTCTCTGTTCTGGCACCCTGCCGGGACAGGGAAGTGGCCCCGGAGCCATCTCCATCGATCCCCACCATCATCTTCATCGACCATCCATGTTTCTTCCATCTATGAGTGATTAATCCCCCGCTGTAGGCTATGGGGATGGTAGGGATTGGATGAGATCGTTCATGTAATGGCATCAGATTTGTTAGGGCATAGTGCCTAGTATCTTTTATTAGTGCTTTATGACTTTGTTGCGACTTGTTGTGCTTAATGCTTGTCACTAGGGCCCGAGTGACATGATTTCAGATCTGAACTTATTATTGATTCATCATGATAGTATTGTTTTGGGTATATCTACAAGTTGTATACACACGTCGTTGTCCGGAACCTATGGTCCCGAAGTGATAGAAATCAGGGTAGCCGGAAGGGAAAGGCTTTGATGTGAGGATCACATGTGTTCACGGAGTGTTAATGCTTTGCTCCGGTGCTCTATTAAAAGGAGCACCTTAATTGTCAGTAGTTCCCTAGAGGCCCCGCTGCAAACGGGCTGGCAGGACAAAAGATGTTGTGCAAGTTCTCATTGCGAGCACGTATGACTATATATGGAACACATGCCTAGGATTGTCTAGTACTTGGGTGCTTTATCTTATTTATCTGCAATTGCCCTAAGCTCTGATTGCTATGTGAGTTGTCTTGTCCATGCAATGCCCGTCCATCCATCCCTATGCCTACCGCACTCGAATCCCACTGTTTACTGCTTTTGTTACTACTGTCTTTGCTTTGCTACTACTGTTACTTTACCATTCCTACTACAAACCTGTTGCTACTGATAAGCTGCTGTGAGCAAGATTGTTTCCAGGTGTAGCTGAATTGACAACTCAGTTGTTAAGGCTGATAAGTATTCTTTGGCTCCCCTTGTGTCGAATCAATAAATTGGGTTTCACTTCCCTCGAAAATACTGCGATGCACCCCCTATACTTGTGGGTCATCAAGACTATTTTCTGGCGCCGTTGCCGGGGAGCATAGCTTTATTTATCAAGTTCACTTGGATTCTTTATTGTTCAAGCTAAGTTTATCTTTCTCCTTGTTTGCTTGTTTCTTTATCAAAAATACAAAAAAAATAGTTCCTACTCTAGTTGTTATTTTCGTTGGTCTGTTATTGTCTTGCTTTATCATGCTTGATGTCAATGGTTGGTTTCTTTGAAACTGAATCTTATTGGCAAGGTGGGTTCACGGAAGATCAAAATATTATTATAAGGAACACCGCTTGTCACAAAAAGGGAAACACTTATGGGAACAAATTGATAGATTGTATACCATTGCTAGGAACGTGTGCTCTACTTATAATGTTACTTATTACTGTGATGAGTCTTGTTGCAGAAAGAGGTATAAACACCTCCCTTTTCAATGTGAGTATAGTGATAATGATACCATATCTTCCTATGCTAAAGGAATTTATGACTTTGATGATGCGGAACAAATTGAAGAATTTATTGCTTGGAAGGGTGCTTTTAAACTTGCTAGTTTGCTTGAAAATATTGATGATTCACCTTACAAATATGAGGTGTATGGTATACTTAAATTTTGCTTTGATAATTACAAGGATGAAAATGGCTATATTCTTGAATATTTTAATAGATGTTTTCCACAAATGGAAGAGACTAATGCCTTGCAGGATCCTATGGAAGAAGAAATTGATGAACCTGAAATCTCATTAGATGAAAAAGAGGAGGAGATAATGAACAAATGGAGGAAGAATGGATTAGCTACCCATGCCTACCTTCTAATGAGAGTAACTCTTTATCCCTTACATTATTTGATTGTCCCCCTTGCTTACTAAAGGAGAATGAATGTTATGTTCCTAAGGTTTCTCTTGAAGTTGTTTATAATAAAGCTCTAGTGCTTGTAGATCATGAAGAGCATGCTTTATGTGATAGTTATATTGTTGAGTTTATTCATGAGGCTACTAAAAATTATTATGAGAGAGGAAAATATGGTTGTGGAAGTTTTCATGGTATTGAAACACCTCTCTATGTGCTGAAAGTTTTGAAATTACTCTTGTTTTGTCTTCCTGTGCTTGTCACTTTGTTCTTTGTAAATTTATTTGCATACACGATTCCTATGCATAGGAAGAGGGTTAGACTTAAATGTTTTTTGGATTTTCTCCTTGATGCTCTCTTTTACTTCAACTCATATTTCTTATGAGAGCATCCTCTCAAACTTTTATGCCTGAAGATTGATAATATGTCTATTATTCTTGGGAGACCTTTTCTTAAATACTACAGGAGCTGTTATTAATTGTAATCAAGGGAAGGTGACCTTCAATGAACACATTGTCTATTTCCTCAATAAGATTGAAAGGACTTGTGGTTTGAATTCAATTGAACATGTTGAGGGCATTCAAGTTGGAGAAATATATTGTCCCATACGAAGAGAAAAATTTGAAACTATTATGACTGGGACCATTGCTATCAAGGTTGAGTAACATAATCATTAGTGGGATACAAAGTTTTGTATCATATGGAATTGTTTTGGTAACAAGACCTGATCAACCTTGTTAACAAAAGGATTTCATTGAACAAAACAATGTTTTCACCATGATTATCTCCGCTTACTTCTATTCTATCTATTTTAATTTTTGCTTCTTATGCCTAACTTAAAGGCGTTAAAAAAGTACTTGTTGGGAGATAACCCAAGAGTTTTAGTTGAGTCTTGGAAGTTATTACCTCTGCAATAATCTCTCCTTATCCTTTTTATTTGCTTTTTGTGCCAAGAGTAACCTCTAATGAGAGAGAAGTAATGATTGGGAAAGTTGCTGTCCCGAAACAGATTTCTGTGCTTCACCGTAAAACTTCCTAAGAGAGCTCTGTACGTCGGATTGAGCTGTAATTTTTTGTGCTTCTGCCCCAGGTTGTTATCTAACTTTCGTTAGTTCAACACTTTTTGATTTCAGCAACATAAGATCTTCTAACAAATTCGTCTTTACCTGCTGGTCTGTTTTGACAGATTTCTGCCATTTTCTGCATTTGCTTCTTGTTAGTTCCTTCTTGAATTCCTTTGGGGAATTGAGATTTTTGAGGGAAGTTCTACAGTATCTAGTGTTCTAATGGAAGTTTATTTGGTATTAGAACTGAACCTTGAGACTTATTTATCTTAAGTGCACTAATGTTGCTAATGAGATTGTGTGAAGTTTTGTATGAAGGAAAAATTTTAGGTGTATGGAAGGAATGAGTAATGAGATGAAGAATGGACTAAAGCTCAAGCTTGGAGATGCCACGTGTGTCACCCCAAGAAATATCCAAGAAGTACAAGCGTCAAAGCTTGGGGGTGCCCAAGGCATCCCCCTCTTCATCAATAAAAATCTCAGGTTTCTTCCAAACACTTCATTTTTATTGTTTCATGCATAGTTGTGTTGTTCTTGGAGCGTCTTCTTTTTCGCTTTCGTTTTGGTTTTTAGTTTGCATGGTTTGCTTAGTTTTATGAATAAATTGGTTGGACCCCCCCCCTCTTTCATACATTGGTGTTCAAATAGTTTGGTTTGGTTTGGAAAAGAGTAGGAATGCTCATGCTTAAGTGGTAAAGAGAGCTTGTTTTTGACTGTGGCCTATGCTTTGTCATGCCATGCTTGATATTGTTTTGGCTTTATGCTTAGTATTCTTTTGCTGTAGCATGACTTGTTATAAACAATTGATATTGCTTAATGTGCCTTGGATGAATCATGCGTTGTTTTAGCATATTAAAGCATAGTATAGTGGTATTCTCCTTTGATGCTTTATTTGGGTTGACTTGGCGCATGCTCACACCATGTTATGACTATCTCAAGTCACCTTAAGCCTGTATGATCCTTTAGTTTTTAACTTGTAGTATCACTTTATGTTTTGATCAATAATGTTTTGTCGCTCGGCCATTATTGCTCTCTCGTTTGTCGCTCCCTTACTACTGCTAGCCTTCACTTTCACTGAGTATGTTTTACTCAAGTTTCCAACTCCCTTAAACCAAATATTGCCAAAGTGTCCACCATACCTACCTATTAGCATCATTTTCTAGTTCCGTGCATATTCAATATGCCTTGTTTTCTTCCGAATAAAATGTTTGCTTGTTATGAGAAAGTTAGTTAGTAAAGCTCTCACAAACTTGATGGCACACTTTATTTTCTTGCACTTAATAAACCTGAACCATTGCGTCCTTCTTTGTTGCGTATATGCTTGCGCTTTATAAGTTGAAGTTAGCAGAACCATGTATCATGGGGAATGCTTTCAACATTGCACTTGTACTTTGTACCTCGTTGATATCATGTTCTTTTGCTTATGGATCCCGGTGGTGTGAAATAAAAGTGGAACTTGTAAGATCATGGAGTTTGTATGTATGTTAGAGAAACGCCTGGGCCGCTAGCCTAAGCCATGCCTAATCATGGTGGAAACTTGCAGCATAACCATGATGAGCATTCTATGAAGCATCCTCAATAAAAATCTATGCACATAGTAAATCTATCCTTCCGGCGCCGCGTTCCGGTAGCGCTTCCGCAGTCGGTCACACATGCGGAGTCGAAGCAGACCTTCCTCTCCTCGTTCTAGCGAGCAGCGGAGGTAGTAGATCTTCTCCACGGAATCCCAGCAGCACGACGGCGTGGTGGTGGTGGTGGAGTAGAGAAATATGCAGGGCTTCGCCTAAGCCTGAGCAGAAGAGAGGAGGAGGAGAGAGGCGGCTAGGATTGGAGTAGTGTAGGAGGGCCAGGGGCTGGCGCCCCCACCCCTCTATTTAAAGGGGGGAGGCGCCATGGGGAGGGGGAGTCCTAGTAGGACTCCCCTCCATCCTTGGCCGGCGGATTGGGGAGGGGGGGGGGAGGAGTCCTCCTCCCCCACGACTCCTTGTCTTGCCCCACAAGGAATCCTTGATCCCTATCTTGGTTTTCAAGCAAACTGCAAGAATTCTTCCAGAACCTTCCGGAACATTCCGAAACCTTCTAGAATCCTCATACAAATACTCCAGAACATTTCCTAACTCAGAAAATGATCCCCAATATATGAATCTTATTCTCCGGACAATTCCGGATCTCCTCGTGATGTCCCGGATCCAATCCGAGACTCCGAACAACATTCGGTCTCCAACGCACATTCCATATCTACTTAAAACAACTTCGAACCTTAAGTGTGTCACCCTACGGTTCGTGAATATGTAGACATGACAGAGACACATCTCCTATCAATAACCATCAGCGGGACCTGGAGATCCATAATGGCTCCCACATACTCAACGATGACTTCATGATCAATAGAACCATTTACATACGAAACCAATTCCCTTTGTCTCGCGATACTATACTTATCCGAGGTTTGATCGTCGGTATCTCCATACCTAGTTCTACCTCGTTACTGATAAGTACTCTTTACTCGTTCCATGTTATGTCATCCCTTGTGACCCAATCACATGCTTGCAAGCTAACTAGATGACATTCCACTGAGGGGGGCCCAGAGCATATCTATCCGTCATATGGATGGACAAATCCCAATCTTGGTCCATGCGCTTCAACACATACTTTCAGAATACCCAATGACACCTTTATAACCACCCAGATACGAAGCGGCATTTGATGTCATCAAAGTACCCATCCGGTGATGGTGATTAACACAACCTCATGGTCGAAGGATTAGGTTACTATGCATTTAAAAGCTTATAGCAATACGAACTTAATGACTTGATCTTATGCTACGCTTACTATGGGTGTGTGTCCATCACATCATTCTCCTAATGATATAACCTTGTTATTAATCACATCCTAATGTCCATGATCAGGAAACCATGATCATCAATTAATCAACAAGCTAGTTCAACAAGAGGCTTACTAGGGACTCTTATATGTTTACAAAACACACAAGTATTAGTGTTTCCTAATAATACAATTATAGCATGGGATGTAAACTTTCATCATAAACACAAAGATATAATAATAACCACTTTTATTATTGCCTCTTGGGCATATCTCCAACAGTCTCCCACTTGCACTAGAGTCAATAATCTATATTACATGGTAATATACTGAACACCCATGGCGTTCTGGTGTTGGTCATGCTTTGCCCTAGGGAGAGGTTTAGTCAACGGATCTGCCACATTCAGATCAGTGTGTACTTTGCAAATCTTTATGTCACCATCTCGGACATACTCGCGAATAGCATGGAAACGTATCTTGATGTGCTTCAGCTTGCTATGTGACCTTTGCTCCTGTGCATTAGCTATGGCACCTGTGTTGTCACAGTAGATGGCCATCGGGTCCAACGCACTGGGAACCACGCCAAGTTCAGTAATGAACTCCTTCATTCATACGGCTTCTTGTGCAGCCTCCGAAGCAGCTATGTATTCCGATTCAGTTGAAGATTTCGCCACAACGCTTTGCTTTGCACTCCTCCAGCTCACTGTAGCACCATTCAAAATAAATACGTATCCCGACTGTGACTTCGAGTCATCTGAATCGGTGTTCCAACTAGCATCGGTGTAATCGTTTACAACAAGCTGTTCATCACCTCCATAAGAAAGAACCATATCCTTAGTCCTATTTAGGTACTTTAGGATATTTTTGACCGCTGTCCAGTGCTCCATTCTAGGATCACTTTGATATCTGCTAGTCAAACTAACAGCATGTGCTATACCCGGTCTTGTACACAGCATGGCATACATGATAGAACCTATGGCCGAGGCATAGGGAATATTATTCATTTTCTCTCTATCTTCTGTCGTAGCTGGACTTTGAGTCTTACTCAAGGTCTTACCTGACAACATGGGCACGAACCCTTTCTTGCTCCCTTCCATTCTAAACTTCTTTAGAACTTTGTCTAAGTATGTACTTTGTGAAAGCGCTATTAGGCGTCTTGATCTATCTCTATAAATCTTGATGCCTAGAATATATGCCGCTTCGCCAAGATCCTTCATTGAAAAACTATTATTCAAATAGGTTTTGACACTATTAAGAAGTTCTATATCATTCCCAATCAACAATATGTCATCTACATATAGTACTAGGAATGCTACAGAGCTCCCACTCACTTTCTTGTAAATACAAGCTTCTCCATAAGTTTGTATAAATCCAAAGTTTTTGATTACTTTATCAAAACGTTGATTCCAACTCCGGGATGCTTGCTTCAGTCCATAAATGGAGCGCTGAAGTTTGCATACCTTGTCAACATCTTTAGGATCGACAAAACCCTTGGGTTGTACCATATACAACTCTTCCTCAATGTCACCATTAAGGAACGCCGTTTTGACATCCATCTGCCAAATCTCATAATCGAAATGTGCAGCAATTGCTAACAAAATCCTGACAGACTTTAGCTTCGCTACTGGTGAGAATGTTTCATCATAGTCAACTCCTTGAATTTGTCGGAACCCTTTCGCGACAAGTCGAGCTTTATAGACGGTAACATTACCATCAGCATCTGTTTTTCTCTTGAAAATCCATTTGTTCTCGACAGCCTTACGACCATCCGGTAAGTCCACCAAAGTCCATACTTGGTTTTCGTACATGGATCCCATTTCGGATTTCATGGCTTCGAGCCATATGTCGGAATCTGGGCTCACCATAGCTTCTTCATACGTCACAGGGTCATCAGCGTTGTCCACCAACATGACGTTCAAGGCTGAGTCATACCAATCATGAGTGGTACGAACCCTCGTTGACCTGCGAGGTTCAGCAGTAACTTCGTTTGAAGTTTCATGATCATCATCATTAGCTTCCTCTCCAATTGGTGCAGGCAGCACAAGAACATCTTCCGGTGCTGCGCTACTCTCAAATCCGAGAGAAGGTTCAATAACCTCATCGAGTTCTACTTTCCTTCCAGTCACCTCTTTCGAGAGAAACTCCTTCTCAAGAAAGGATCCATTCTTGGCAACGAAAACTTTGCCTTCGGATCTATGATAGAAGGTATACTCAATTGTTTCTTTAGGGTATCCTATGAAGATGCATTTCTCCGCTTTGGGTTCTAGCTTATCAGGTTGTAACTTCTTTACATATGCTTCGCAACCCCAAACTTTAAGGAACGACAACTTAGGTTTCTTTCCAAACCACAATTCGTATGGTGTCGCTTCAACGGATTTAGATGGTGCCCTATTTAAAGTGAATGCGGTTGTCTCTAAAGCATATCCCCAAAACGATAGCGGTAAATCTGTAAGAGACATCATAGACCGAACCATATCTAAGAGAGTTTGATTACAACGTTCGGACACACCATTACGCTGTGGTGTTCCCGGCGGTGTAAACTGCGAAAGTATTCCACATTTTATTTAAATGCATGCCAAACTCATAACTCAGATATTCACCTCCGCGATCAGAACGCAGAAACTTAATCTTCTTGTTACGATGATTTTCCACTTCACTTTGAAATTCCTTAAACTTCTCGAAAGTTTTGGACTTATGTTTCATAAAGTAGACATACCCATATCTACTTAAGTCATCCGTGAAAGTGAGAACATAACGATATCCACCACGCGATGCTACACTCATTGGACCGCACACATCGGTATGTATTATTTCCAATAAGTCTGTAGCTCGCTCCATTGTACCAGAAAATGGAGTCTTAGTCATTTTTCCCATTAGACATGCTTCGCATCTTTCAAGTGATTCAAAATCAAGTGATTCAAGAAGTCCATCAGAATGGAGTTTCTTCATACGCTTCACTCCAATGTGACCAAGATGACAGTGCCACATGTATGTAGAATTATCATTCAATTTTATTCGTTTAGCATCTATGTTGTGAACATGTGTATCACTACTATCGAGATTCAGTAAGAATAAACCATTCATCTCAGGTGCATTACCATAAAAGATATTACTCATATAAATCGAACAACCTTTATTCTTGGACTTAAAAGAGTAACCGTCTCGCAGTAAACAAGATCCAGATATAATGTTCATGCTTAACGCAGGCACCAAATAACAATTATTCAAATTTAAAACTAATCCCGAAGGTAGATGTAGAGGGAGCGTGCCGACGGCGATCACATCAACCTTGGAGCCATTTCCAACGCGCATCGTCACCTCGTCTCTCGCCAGTCTTCGTTTATTCCGCAGCTCCTATTTCGAGTTACAAATATGAGCAACCGAACCAGTATCAAATACCCAGGCACTACTACGATTACTAGTAAGATACACATCAATAACATATATATCAAATATACCTTTCTTCTTGATGTTGCCGTTCTTCAGATCCGCCAGGTACTTGGGGCAGTTATGCTTCCAGTGACCAGCACCCTTGTAGTAGAAGCACTCAGTTTCAGGCTTGGGACCAGCCTTGGGCTTCTTTGCAGGTGCGGCAGCTTTCTTGCCGTCCTTCTTGAAGTTTCCCTTGTTCTTAGGCTTGCCCTGTCTCTTGAAATTGGTGGTCTTATTGACCATCAACACTTGGTGCTCCTTCTTGATCTCCACTTCAGCAGTTTAGTTCAGGCAACGTCTTGTTCATGCAGTGCATATTGTAGTTCATCACAAAGTTCTTATAACTCGGTGGCAGTGATTGGAGGAGACGGTGAATCCCTAACTCATTAGGAATCGATATCCCCAACTCTTGGAGCTTGTTTGCGTACCCAGACATGGTGAGCACGTGCTCGCTAACGGAGCTTCCCTCTTCCATCTTACACTTAAAGAACTTTTCGGAGGCCTCATAGCTCTCCATGGCCACGCGAGTCTCAGAAATTAGCCTGAGCTCCTTAATGATCTCGAACGGGTCGTGGTGCTCAAAACGCTTCTGGAGCTCCGCTTCTAAACCGTACAGGATGGCACACTGAACTGTGGAGTAATGATTTTTCCGAGTGGCGTAAACATTCTTTACGTCATCAGTGGCATCTTCTGCAGGTGGGTCACCTAGCGGTGCTTCGAGCACATAGGTCAACTGACCAGCCCTGAGGACGATCTTCAGTCCACGGAACCAGTCCGTGAAATTGCTTCCATTGTTCTTAAGCTTTTCTTTCTCTAGGAACGCATTGAAATTGATGGAGGGGGTCGCCATAATCTACAACAAATTTGCAAGTAGTTTAGACTAAGTTTATGATAAATTGAGTTCAAATTTAATTCTTAAATTAGCTAGGTGAACTCCCACTCAAAACAACATCCCTCACGTTGTCTTAGTGATTACACCAACCAAGTCCACTACACCAAGTCCGATCTTCACGAGAGAAGATGTAGTTTCATCGGCGAACAATCTTCATGTTCATCATATCATTTATATGACTCATGCTCTACCTTTCGGTATTCCGTGTTCCGAGACCATGTCTGTACATGCTAGGCTCGTCAAGATAACCTTAGTTTCCGCATGTGCAAATCTAGCTTGCATCCGTTGTATGCACACGTAGAATCTATCACATCCGATCATCACGAGATGCTTCGAAACGACGAGTCTTAGCAACGGTGCCAACTAAGGATGAACACTTTATTACTTGATATTTAGTGAGAGGGATCATCTTATAATGCTACCGTCACGATCTAAGCAATACAAGATGCATAAAGGATTAACATCACAGGCAATTCATAATTAGTGTGATATGATATGGCCCTTTCTTCTTGCGCCTTTGATCTCCATCTCCAAAGCACGAACATGATCTCCATCATCACCAGCATTGCGTCAAGGTCAGTGGTGCCGCTTCATGGTTGTCCATCATCACTAGCAACTATTACAACTACTTGGAATAAAGCTATTACAAGATGAATAGACACGCAGGTCTTAACAGAATTAAAGACAACCATTAGGCTCCTGCCGGTTGCCATATTACAACAAGGATCATTGCATACATCAAATATAATCACAATCACATGATGGCCATATCACATCACAAAACCCCTGCAAAAAAAGTTAGACGCCTCTAATTTTCTTTGCATGTTTTACGTGGTTTGGGGCTTTCGAACAAGAACGGATCTTACCTACAAAACTGAACCACAACGTTGATACAAGTGCTATCAAGTGCAAAGTGTAAATTAGATCTATACTATGGTGGGAGAGATAGACACCCGCAAAGCCACTTGTGCAAAGCAAGTTACACGTCAAGCGTGGAGCAAGTCTCATGTGCGATGACATGTAAGGTTAGCCCGAGCCGCTTCATCCCACCATGCCGCAATATGCAAAGTACACAAAGGAAAAGACGGCACGAGCACCAACGCCCACAACACCATTGTGTTCTACTCGTGCAATAGATCTACGCATAGATACGGCTCTGATACCACTGATGGGTTCGTAGCATGGAAAACAAAAAAATTCTACCGCAAGAACGAACAAAACCCAGATCTAATCTAGATAAAAGCCAAGATCTAATCTATTAGACATGTGCAACGAGATAGATCTGTACTAAACCTTGTAGATCCGAAAGCGTTACGAGATTGGATCTCGTGGTTGATGTAGTCGATCACTTGCCGATCTCAAGATTGTGTGGACGATCCTTCTGGCGCCGCGTTCCGGCAGCGCTTCCGCAGTCGGTCACACGTGCGGAGTCGAAGCAGACCTTCCTCTCCTCGTTCCAGCAAGCAGCGGAGGTAGTAGATCTTCTCCACGGAATCCCAGCAGCACGACGGCGTGGTGGTGGTGGTGGAGTAGAGAATTCTGCAGGGCTTCGCCTAAGCCTGAGCAGAAGAGAGGAGGAGGAGAGAGGCGGCTAGGATTGCAGTAGTGTAGGAGGGCCAGGGGCTGGCGCCCCCACCCCTCTATTTAAAGGGGGGAGGCGCCATGGGGAGGGGGAGTCCTAGTAGGACTCCCCCCCTCCTTGGCCGGCGGATTGGGGAGGGGGCAGGAGTCCTCCTCCCCCACGACTCCTTGTCTTGCCCCACAAGGACTCCTTGATCCCTATCTTGGTTTTCAAGCAAACTCCAAGAATTCTTCCAGAACCTTCCGGAACATTCCGAAACCATCTAGAATCATCATACAAATACTCCGGAACATTTCCTAACTCAGAAAATGATCCCCAATATATGAATCTTATTCTCCGGACAATTCCGGATCTCCTCGTGATGTCCCGGATCCAATCCGAGACTCCGAACAACATTCGGTCTCCAACGCACATTCCATATCTACTTAAAACAACTTCGAACCTTAAGTGTGTCACCCTACGGTTCGTGAATATGTAGACATGACAGAGACACATCTCCTATCAATAACCATCAGCGGGACCTGGAGATCCATAATGGCTCCCACATACTCAACGATGACTTCATGATCAATAGAACCATTTACATACGAAACCAATTCCCTTTGTCTCGCGATACTATACTTATCCGAGGTTTGATCGTCGGTATCTCCATACCTAGTTCTACCTCGTTACTGATAAGTACTCTTTACTCGTTCCATGTTATGTCATCCCTTGTGACCCAATCACATGCTTGCAAGCTAACTAGATGACATTCCACTGAGGGGGGCCCAGAGCATATCTATCCGTCATATGGATGGACAAATCCCAATCTTGGTCCATGCGCTTCAACACATACTTTCAGAATACCCAATGACACCTTTATAACCACCCAGATACGAAGCGGCATTTGATGTCATCAAAGTACCCATCCGGTGATGGTGATTAACACAACCTCATGGTCGAAGGATTAGGTTACTATGCATTTAAAAGCTTATAGCAATACGAACTTAATGACTTGATCTTATGCTACGCTTACTATGGGTGTGTGTCCATCACATCATTCTCCTAATGATATAACCTTGTTATTAATCACATCCTAATGTCCATGATCAGGAAACCATGATCATCAATTAATCAACAAGCTAGTTCAACAAGAGGCTTACTAGGGACTCTTATATGTTTACAAAACACACAAGTATTAGTGTTTCCTAATAATACAATTATAGCATGGGATGTAAACTTTCATCATAAACACAAAGATATAATAATAACCACTTTTATAGCATGGGATGTAACCAAACCCTGTAGTAGTAGCGATAGATCCGGCTCGCGCACAGGCCGAGCTGGAAGAAACTCGGCAGAAAATACTTGAGGGCGCAAAGAAAATAGCTGAGGCCCAGCGGTCGTTGAACATGACGCTGCATGAGTACGCAAAGGCGAACAAAGTTGATGCTGTAAAAGTTAAAGGGAGGAATCTCATGAGCGAAATGAATAGAGAAGGTGATGTCGAAATCGAGGAATTGGAAAACTGTTTTTCGGTGGGGCTACCGAGGTATAGTACACCAGCCAAGAACCTCAGAGCGGCGGATGCAGCTGCATCCGAGTTAGAGGGACTGACGGGTGAAGCCCGGCAAAGGCAGCAAAACCGGGTTAACGAGCTGGTTCGGATTGCGAACAGGCAAAACGAGGAACTGCTCAGGACAAACCCAGAGAGAGCTGGGGCCTCCAAGATCGTCCATTCGGCGATGGATAACCCGGAGAAATCCGCTGGAGCTGCGTCGTTCCCTCATGGCGATCCAAGGAGAGAGGAGGTGGTAACCTCAGCAAGACGGAACAAACAGATTGTCCCGTACGACCCGACACAGGCAGGGAAAGAAAAAGAAGCGCAGAAAAATGATGATCGATGGAGTGTGAGCCGAGGCGAAGCTGGCCGAGGTGACCGTGACCAAGGCAATGCCGGTCGGAGGAACGTTGTTAACGGCAATGCCGGGCAGCAAAACTCAAGGGGCAAGACAACCGCAGCAGCGGAACATGCCGAGGCAAGAGCACAGTGCTGGCCGAGGTATGCAACAGAAAGGTGCGCCGCAGGAACGAAACCGGTATAATGACGGTGATTCAGAGATGGCAAATGCGGGATATCCGAGACCAGACTATCATGAGATAGGTTCGAGACTGGGAAGCAGGGATTTGATGCCGGACGATGCAAGGTTGAAACTGGATCGACTATATAGGTCGGAACAGATAGAATGTCAGGGTCCACCGGGTCCAGCATGTTTTGGACCTCGGATCATGAAAGAGCCACCAGTCCCGAACTTTCAATTGCCCAGGGGGACCAAGACCTATGACGGTAGTACCAAGCCAGAGGATTGGCTAATAAACTATGCTACTGCTGTGAAAATTGCCACAGGCAACTTGAGATGGGCCGTACGATATGTACCCCAGATGTTGGAAGGCCCAACAAGGGTGTGGTTGAACAATTTGCCGCTAGGAAGCATCAACTGCTGGATTGATTTTGAGGAAATGTTCATCAGCAATTTTTCGAGTACGTATCAAAGGCCAAATAGGCCACAAACCCTAGCTATGTGCAAACAACGACCCAATGAGACGGACCGGGAGTTCTTGACCCGGTGGTGTACCGTGAGAAATTCGTGTGAGGGCGTGATAGAATCATAGGCCATAGCATGGTTTGCACAGGGGTGCAGGTATGGAAGCGAGTTATAGATGAAGTTGCAATGGAAAATGCCGGCAACATTGTCAGAGATGATCCGGATCGCAGATTCGTATGCATTGGGTGACCCGACCCAACCGAGGCTCGCCTCAAACGAGCCAAGCGATGAGTACTATCAGAGGGATGGATCCGGATCGTCCCGGAGGAATGATTACAGAGGAAAAAGGAGAGATGATCGACCGGACCATCGGTACGGTTCGCACCAAGTAGCGGTCGTGAGTCAAGATCAACCCGGAGCAGGGGGTAGTCAGCGCCAGAAGACTGGAGGTCCGTGGACCCCAAGGAACGATGGGAAGAAAATTGGACACCGGAGCAAAAGAAGCAATGGCAAGAAAGGAAAGACCGCCCGAGGTATACTTACGAGTCAATGTTGGACCAGCCGTGTAAGTTTCACACGCCAAATCTGAACAGCCCAGCGGGTCATACGACGAGGCAATGCGAGTAGATGCGCAAGATCGAGCAAGGTGGTTCGGGGAATGCTCAGGCACCCCGGAATGATCAGCCTCGGCAGGAGTTATCCCGGCAGCAATTGCTCTCCGGAGTGAACACGCAACAGCTGATGTTGCCTCCCCCTCCACCGAGGTATGATAACAATGAAAGAAGGGATGCAGTGCACCAAGTAGAAAATCAGCAGCAGCCGGATCAGAGGCACACCGGAAATGAGGAGAGAAACGAGTACAGGGAGCATCACCAGAGCTACTGTGTATTTACCATAGAAGAAACTGATAGAAAAAGCTTGCAGCGTAGGCATATGAAGGTGAATGCGGTAATGCCGGTGGTGACGAGGTACATGCCTTGGTCCAATCAAGAAATCACTTGGAGCATTAGGGATCACCCAAAGCTCATGCCGAGCCCTGGTTCGTATGCATTCGTGCTGGATCCTACATTCATTGGGCCTAACATCAACGTAAGATTCTCAAAGGTACTGATCGACAACGGCAGTAGCATAAACATCATGTACGCGGACACAAAACGCAAGTTGGGTATCTCGGAGAACATGCTCTAGGCCACGAGGACAACTTTCCATGGCATTGTGCCCGGCATCTCTTGCGAGCCCATAGGCAAGGTCCGGGTCGACGTCTTGTTCGGCAGAGGGACAATTGTCAAACTGAAAATCTAGAGTTCGAAGTAGTGAACTTGGAAAGCGCGTATCACGCATTGCTCAGAAGGCCAGCGCTGAACAAGTTCATGGCAAGTTGTCATATAAGCTATTTGAAAATGAAATTTCCCGGACCAAACGGAGTAATTACAATTGCTGGGGACTTCCGATGTTCCATGGAGTGTGCGTCGGCCGGATCAAACTTAGCCGAGTCACTTGTGATCGCGCAGGAAAAAAGAAAAATTCAAGAGGTGGCGGCATTGGCTCAGTCCGCGCAGCAGTATATGCCGGCGCTGAGTAACCCCCATGGAACTGTCTCCTTCCAGGCCACGAAAGATACCAAGAAGGTTCCTATTGATGACATGTTCTCAGAGCGCACCGTAATAATTGGTGCCGGGCTAAGTGATAAATAGGAAAGCGAGCTCGTCAGCTTCCTCCGTGAGAATCGGGACATTTTTGCTTGGTCCACACAGGATTTGCAAGGTGTTCCGAGGGAGTTGGCCGAGCACTCTTTAAATGTGAGACCCGGAGCTAAGCCGGTGAAGCAACCTCTCCGCCGCTTTGCCGAAGATAGGAGAAAAGTCATTGGGGATGAGATAGCTCGGTTGCTAGCTGCAGGATTTATCATGGAAGTTCTTTACCCGGATTGGCTGTCTAATCCGGTGCTGGTGGAAAAGAAGAAAGATGATCCGAACGTGGCAGTGGTTTGGCGCATGTGTATCGACTACACGAACCTGAACAAGGCGTGTCCGAAAGATCCATTCCCGCTGCCAAGAATAGATCAGGTCATAGACTCAACTGCGGGATGTGAACTGCTGTCATTCATCGATGCTTACTCCGGTTTCCACCAGATACCTTTGAATCCAGATGATCAAATAAAGACTGCGTTTATTACCCCGTATGGGGCTTATTGCTATCGCACCATGCCGTTTGGTTTACGTAATGCAGGAGCAACGTACCAGAGATGTATGCAGAAATGTTTGCATGACCAAATAGGTCGAAATGTACAGGTATACGTGCATGATGTGGTTATCAAGACCAAGGAAAGAAAAACGCTCCTTGACGATATCAAGCAAACATTCGCAAACCTAAGGAGGTTCCGGATGAAACTTAATCCGGAAAAATGCACCTTCGGTGTCCCGGCTGGAAAATTGCTCGGCTTTCTGGTTTCCAGCCGAGGTATCAAAGTTAATCCAACCAAGATCCGAGCCATCGAACGAATGGAGCTGCCGAAGTGTCTTAACGATGTCCAGAAGTTTACAGGTTACCTGGCCTCGTTAAGTCGGTTTGTATGTCGGTTAGGAGAAAAGGCATTGCCTCTCTATCAACTCATGAAAAAGTCGGATAAGTTCATTTGGACGCCGCAGGCGGATGAGGCATTTACCCACCTAAATAAAATGTTAGCCACGGCGCCAGTGCTAGCCTCCCCACTGTCAAAAGAGCCAATGTTGCTCTATATAGCCGCAACCAATCGAGTTGTAAGTGCAGTGATAGTGGTGGAGCGTGATGAGGAAGGAAAGTTAGTGCAAAGGCCGGTGTATTATTTGAGTGAAGTGTTGTCAACCTCAAAGCAGAACTACCCACACTATCAAAAAGTGGCGTATGGCGTGTACATGGCCGCCAAGAAATTGAAGCATTACTTTGAAGAGCATCCCATCCGGGTCATATGTGAGGCCCCTATATCCGAGATAATGAGTAACAAGGATGCAAGCGGCAGAATTGCAAAATGGGCAATTGAGCTAGCTCCTTACGCCCCGCAGTATGACCGGAGAGAAGCCGTAAAGTCTCAGGCTGTGGTGGACTTCTTCGTGGACTGGGCCAAGGTACAGTACGAACCACCACTTCCCGATCCGAACTATTGGTGGATGCACTTTTACGGATCAAAAACAAAAACCGGGCTAGGTGCCGGAGTCGTACTCACGTCGCCAAAGAAGGACCAGCTGAAATACGTGCTGCAGATCCACTTCACCGCATCAAATAATGTCGCTGAGTATGAAGCACTTGTGCATGGGCTCAAGGTAGCAAAGGAAATTGGTATACGTCGGATTATATGCTTTGGCGACTCGGATTTAGTGGTGCAGCAAGTGTCCGGAGTATGGGATGCTCTTGATCCAAACATGGCACTATACAGATTCCACGTGCAGAAGATTTCTGGTTACTTTGAGGGATGCGAATTTCATCACATACCCCGGGTGGAAAATGAGGCTGCCGACATGCTGTCGAAGCTTGGGTCAACCAGACAAGCAATTCCACCGGGTCTAGCGTTAGAGCACCTCAAGAAGCCATCCATCAGGCCATCCCCGGAATCCGAGTCCATCTATGTCCCGGAGGACACAGGGTCCGGAGCAGCGCCCATGGACATTGACACGGGGAGTGGTGCGCAAAACCCGGGGACTGATTCGGGAAACCCGGGGACTGCTCCGCAAAACCCGGGGACTGCTTAGCGTAGTCCAGTTGAAGTTATGCCGGTGGATCATATGGAGGTAGATGAGGACGTCTTCCCCGTGTGGCAAATACCGACTTGGGCACTGCCTATATTTCAATTCCTGGAAGATGGAGCATTACCCACTGAGGAGGTATTGTCCAGGCAAACACAGAGGAGGGCAAAGGCTTACACGATCATCAATTCCAAGTTATACAAAAGAAGTGTGACCAATGTCCTCCAGCGATGTGTTGACCCGGACGAAGGGCTTGAAATCATCCGAGATATACATCAGGGGGAGTGCGGGCATCACGCCTCATCCCGAGCCTTGGTAGCGAAAGCTTTTCGACACGGATTCTACTGGCCCAATGCCTTAGAACAAGCAGAAGATCTGGTGAGAAAATGTAATGGTTGTCAGAGGTACGCCACAAAGACGCATATGCCAATGTCGGAACTCAAGACCATCCCAATCACTTGGCCATTTTCCGTATGGTGCCTAGATATGGTGGGCCCGTTCAAACCAGCAAGAGGAAACATGACTCACATTTTGGTGATGGTGGACAAGTTTACGAAGTGGATCGAGGTAAAGCCTATAAGAAAATGTGATGGAGCTACGGCCGTAACGTTCCTCAAAGATATCATCTTGAGGTACGGTTATCCACACAGTATCATAACTGATAATGTCACAAATTTTGCGGAAGGAGCATTTGCTCGTTTCTGCCGGGATAAGAGGATCCGACTTGACGTAGCTTCGGTAGCCCACCCCGCATCCAACGGGCAAGTGGAAAGATCCAACGGATTAGTATTATCCGGGATAAAACCCCGGCTCATTGAGCCGCTGCAAAGATCAGCGGGGTGCTAGATAGAAGAACTACCAGCGGTACTGTGGAGTTTAAGAACAACTCCGAATCGATCAACAGGCTATATGCCGTTTTTTCTGGTATATGGGGCAGAAGCTGTATTACCAGCTGACATAGAGCATGATTCGCCTAGAGTCACCCAATACACAGAAGCCGAAGTGCAAGAAGCCCGGTAAAATGATGTTGATCTGCTGGAAGAAGCGAGAGAACTAGCATTGTCCAGATCCGCCATATATCAGCAAAATCTCCGACGCTATCATAGCCGGAAAGTGTGCCCTCGGGTCTTCCGGGAAGGCGATCTGGTGCTCCGGTTGGTACATCGTACTACTGGAATGCATAAACTATCCCCCCCATGGGAAGGGCCATTCATCGTGAGCAAAGCATTGCACAATGATTCTTATTATCTTATAGATGCAAAGCCACAGGAAAAGAACAAGGCGGACAGGTCCGGCGAGGAATCAAAACGTCCATGGAATGTAGCTCTCCTTCGTCCTTTCTACACTTAGCAAAAAAGTGGCGTATGTCGGTATGTATGTCGGCAATGAATTTATCAATAAAATGTTGGCACCTCGAGCAGTAACTCGGGGACTGCCTTAATAATATTTGTTGTCTTTTGTTATTTGTGCATCGGCTGGAATAGGTTATTCTACTTATCTCGGATTAGTAGTGTGTGAGCACCAAAAACCCAACTCTTCGACTTGCTGCTGTCCAACAAGAATTGGCTTCATGGCAAGCAAGAGAACAAGTTTGGAATTGCGTAGCACATGAAAAACGACTAACGAAAAGAATTTATTCGAGCCGACGTTTATTTTTCGGACTAATCCCGTATTTATTTTCGAGCTAAGTCTAAAAGTTTCCCAGTATTGTTAAGACAACTTTTTAGGCTCGGATTCGTAAGTTGTAAAACCGAATCAAGGTAGACACGACCCGAGCCAAAAGATTGAACGAACAAGAAAAAGAAACTTGGGGACTATGCCCACGTTAATCCGGCATAAGTACTCAGTAGCAAAATATCGCATGTATTTGGAATACAATTCCACCCGGCATACCGGGGATCTCACGAATTTTCAAGTGTTTTTACTTAGGAGCAGCAGGACGGAGTTCGGCATCATCATCGCCCTCTTCGATATCCGAGGTTGTGTCCTCCTCCGATTCACCCGAGTCATCTTCGCATGCGGCTTCCAGGAAGCTCGGACCCTCAGTCCATTCATGAATGGGGGCATATTCAATGAGGCTATGGGCGCAAGCCTGGCGCCGAGCTACCCACTCTGGATCATCTGTCCATTTGGACCCGGTGTGTAGCCGTGTGAGGAGGCTGAGATCTATCTTTTCGTACCATGTCAAAACATGGTGAAGGACGGTATTGGCAGCAGCGCGGCTAGCGGATTCTCGCCAGAGGTCGAGCTGGGTCTCAACTTCTGAAAGCTTTTCAGCGAGCTGCGTAATTCTCTCCGGAGCGTCATCGGCGGGCCAGAAGGTGTGGAAGATCCGGACTGAAACATCGACGAGGTCCCGGCCGTAGTTCTTGATAATCTCCACGCGAGATGACAGGCTGACCAACAGGTCCTCCATGTCAAAGGGAATGGGGTCACCGTCAGCAGCGACTGGAGTACCTCTCTCTCGGCGGAAATTAGCAACAGCAGCACGTGCAATGGCCGTACGCTCTGGAAAGTGGCCTGGAAGACAAGGCAAAGGACAAAGTTGAGAAAATAGGACATGAGACGTAACCCGGAGAAGTAAGGTGGACAAAGGAAGAGAAGTTACGAGAGATATGACTGTGAATCCGGGTCAGCTCCTTGATGCAAGCGTCACGCCTTTTCCGAAGCTGCTCGAGCTCAGCATTTGCCGACCCAAGTTTGACCTCGGCTTCCTGGAAGAGTTCGCGATCCTTAGCACTTTGGAGTTGGAGGCGCTCGCGTTCCTCGGTGAAGTCCTAGCCAACCCTTTTCAGCTCGGCTTGGTGCTGCGCCTTCATTTTAGCCATTTCATCTTTGAGCTTGGCTATATCGTCATCTTTGGTCCGGAGGAGGACGAGCTCATCATACTTTTTCTTCCGCTCGGCTTGATGCTGTCCTGCTTGTTCGAGAAAATGCAGCATCATGTCAGGCACATGCACACTTTCTTCAAGCAATGCTGAAACCGTGTGTTGGCCCGGCAGAGCCGAGGTATGAATATTTGCCGAGCCAAGAAGGTAAAAGGATGAGAAGCACAGTAGGAACGGATAAGAAGGACGTACCCTTGATCTGCTCCAAGTTCTTTCGCATGATTTTGTTTTCAGCTTCCACCCCAGCTGCGGAAACCGAACAATCAGATTCATTCGGCAAGTGAAGTGGAAGAAAAATGAGGAAGGGAGTAAGAAAGAAATTTACCCCTTTTCTCATACTCAGCGATGAGTGCAGCCTGTTTCGTGCGAAGATTTTTATGTGTATCCAACAAGCGCCGGAATTCGGCACTTCGGCGGTTGGTGGTCACCTGAAGAGGATACAGAAACTTTAGTCAGGTGTGTGCATGTTCGAAGTGTACTAAAAACCGGGCCAAGTGGAACTTAACCCGGCTCTAGGTGTGTGCATATTCGAAGTGTACTAAAATCCGGGCCAAGTGGAACTTAACCCGGCTCTAGGTGTGTGCATGTTCGAAGTGTACTAAAATCCAGGCCAAGTGGAACTTAAGCCGGCTCTAGGTGTGTGCATGTTCGAAGTGTACTAAAATCCGGGCCAAGTGGAACTTAACCCGGATCTAGGTGTGTGCATGTTCGAAGTGTACTAAAAACCGGGCCAAGTGGAACTTAACCCGGCTCTAGGTGTGTGCATATTCGAAGTGTACTAAAATCCGGGCCAAGTGGAACTTAACCCGGCTCTAGGTGTGTGCATGTTCGAAGTTATTATGGAGCTACGTTAGTTCTATAAAAGAGCATCCGGCCGAGTAACAAGTTACTCCCCCGGAGGCTCGGGGACTAATGGTTATTATCTACAATTTACGAAGGAGAAAACGGCGTACCTCCATCATCCGTCCAACGAGGTTAATGGCCTTGGCGGCGGTATTCACTTGATCAGACTCCTGGATTACCTCGGCCTTGTTCCAGTTCATGACGAACTCCATCAAGCTTGGGGGGTACCGTTCGCCTGAGGGCATATGTGGCGTCACCAAACCCTTAGCGTGTGCTTCCTTCCTCTCTACCAAGGCAAGGGCCGGGCTGGTATGCAGAACCAACTGCTGAGACTCAGTTGGCTCGGCAGGCGCGTCCTTTGCCGCCAGTGTTTTCTTGGGGAGCATGGACTCAAGGGTACGTTGCCCAGGCTCGGCAGTGCTGGGCTTGGTAACGTCTTGAGTCTTCTTACCCTTGGCTTGCTAGGAAGAAGAAGCCGTAGCAGCGGTTTTCCCCTGCCGAGGTTGGGAGGACTCGGAAGATGCAGAGGAACTGGGCGCTGCTACTTTCGTTGCTGGACTTGGTGCCGGCGCTGATGTTTTCGCTGCCGGGGTTGGTGCTGCTGACGAGGCTGGAGTTGGTGCTGTTTTGGCTGCTGGTACTGGAACAGATGTTGGAGTCGAAGTAGCTTTGGAGGCTGCTGGTTGTGGCGTCGCCGAGGTAGTGGTTGCCGTTGTTCTGGTTGGGCCAGTTTCCCTCGCCCCAGGTTGATCCGGAGCGGCCGCAGAGCTTTCCGGAATGGGGCTCAGCGGACGTGGCTCATCGTTGCGACGAGGTGAGGGGCTGGCCCGGAGAGGCGATGAGATACTGGACCCACTCTGAGGGACCTCCACCGGAGCCCTGTGAGATCAGGTAACGTCAGAAGGAAAGTTACGACAAGGTAAGGAAGAACGAGTTACAGAAGAAAGAAGGACTTACGCATCCGAGGTTTCGGCTGCTTTGGGTTTCCGAGCCCTTCGTACTGGGGCCTTCTTTCGCCTTTTAGCGGGCTCGGAAGGTCCGGAGGAAGAGCTTGAGGAGGCCGCGCGCTTTTTCTTCGGTGCCACCAGAACTGACTCGCCCGTGGCGAGAGGAGGATCCTCGTGGATATGGCCACCGGCGTGAGCTGATGGCGGAAAAGCAAAAGAAAGGGGGACAGCCTCAAACGGTTCAATTATCTCGATATCCGAGTAATCTTCATCATAGGGCCAATCTCTGGTAGAAGAGAAGTTACCCGTGGGACGTTTCGTGGCGTTGGTCATGGGGAGAAACATCTCTTGGTCCGGCTCCTCCACGTCCGAAGTCTCCCGGTCCGGTGCCCACTTAAGGGTCGGATCAGTGCCGTCCTCGAGCGTTTGCTGAAGGAATAGCTGAGGAAAAGAATAAACATACGAATCAAAAATGCAACAATAATAGACAAGTAACTGGTCCGGGGTAAGTTTGCTACATGAAACTCACCATGGGAGGAAGCTGGTCACGGCAGAAGTGCTCAATCCCCCAAGTCCAATCAGGGGAGAAATCCTTCTGAGTGGTGAAAAGAGCCTTAACCCGGCGGAAGATCTCCGTGTTGTTCAGCTCGAAAGATGAAGTCCGGTTGGGATCGCGGCCGTAGCTCATATGGCACACCTTGTGGGTGCGCTTCTAGAGAGGGGAGATTCGGTTGCGCACGAAAGTGATCATTGCATCCTCGTTGCGCAACCCGAGCTCCTTCAGCTCCACGAACCTCTTGCTTACTTGGTTGGCCAGGGCCGTAGGTTTCTTCGGAACGGCGTCCCACAGATCCGGGTTCGGCGGACCCAGGGTATAGGGAAGCAACCGGATCAAATCTTCGGAGCCTGTGTTCCGGACATAAAAGAACGTCCGGGCCCAACCTTTGCAGGATTCTAGCCCTGTGACCTGAGGGAAAACAGAAAACCTCCAGGGTGAGATGGAGGCTGCTCCGAACTGCGTGAGCTGCTTGTCCTCCGGGTCAGCGTGAATGTCGGGGATAACGTTGCGGCGAAGGGCGAAAAACCGGATCCACATCTCCTTTGTGGGCCATAATCCGGCGTAGCCCTCAATCGTAGAGGCGAAAGCAGAGAGGGAGGTAATGGCATTGGCCGGAAGATGGTGCGGCTGGAGATGGTAGGTGCTGAGCCAATCGTGGAAGAAGTCACTCACCGGGAGTCCGAAGCCCCGCTGGAAATGAGACAGGAACACAACGAACTCCCGGGGGTTGGGCGAAGGAGCTAGCTCGGCGGAGGCGAGGCGAGCGGCGACGCCGGCAGGGAGGCGTCTGGTCCGGTAGAGCCAATCCAGATCGTCCTGGCAGACCCAGGAGCCGGCCCATGCGCCGCGGTCCCCAGCGGCAGCGTCCTCCTCCATGTCTTGCTCAGCAATGGCGAGCTCTTCTTCAGTCATCTGCTCCTCGAAGCCCTCGCTGGCGCTGGAGGCGGCGGGGGACGGCGGCTTGGATTGGCGAGGACCCGTAGCGGGAGATTGACGTCGCAGTGATGGAGACGTAGAGGTGAAACGGAGAAGTGCGGCGGCGACGCTGTTTTTTGGCAGTACTGGCGGCGGCGCAGTCGCGAGGAAGACGAAGGAGAGTAGCAGCAGGCAGAGGCGTGCGGAGGGGAAAAATCCTAAGGAACGCACGCCTCCGCTATTTAACCCTCACGTAAGCGGCGAGTGGGATCGCACCCTGTGGACCGACCACACGCTGTGGCCGTGTATTACCCGTCCGGACCAATCAGTAAGGAGCCACACGCAAGGCCTCAGGGCGGAAAGAATCCTGGGACGTGACGCACTGATGCGGTAAACGAGGGGGCACGCGTGACGTGACCCGCGCACAGTGATGACTGACGGTTACTGCGGTGATTACTGTACCATCCCTTAAAATAAGACAACACAATGATTACCGTTCACATGGGTTAGCGTATGAGAGAAGGAAGCAAGACCCGGATGGAACTGTGGTAACCCGGCCGGCAAGTGAAAACTTGAAATGTGCAAAGGGAACGTAAATCTATACAAACCGAGGTAAAGAGGTAACTCGGCAATAACGACCGGGCCACAAGATTGAACCTGGTGTGGCCTTAGCGGCCAAGGCAGCAAAGACCGCACCAGCTTCGGGGACTAATGTTGGGGGGATACCCCCGGGTAGGGTCACGCCGGGGTATAAAGGCCGAGTTAGCCGAGGTTCGGCAAGGCCAAAGCAGATGCTGGCCGGGTCACCTCAAGGCAGGCCGAGTCACGGGGTAATCCGGACCTGGGGGCGTTCGCCTAACTAGGTCTCATCCGATTTAAGCGGTAAGTCGGAAGTGTATGTCTAACCTGTATGCAGGAAAAGGGTGTGGCCGGATGAACCATCGTCCGGGTCGCAGTAACCTTCTAGGAGAAGGAAGGAATCTCGCTGGTCAAAAGGAGCCCCGGTACGCACTGCCTGAGCGAAGCGAGCAAGGACTGGACCACCGGGGCGTGGCCGACAAGCGTGACGACGCCCGTGTCAGCTGACGAGCTAAAGCGTGGCTGACGAGGGGCGGGGCGTGGCTCACGTAGCTAAAGCATAGCTGACGAGGGGGAAAAAGCACCCCGGTCGGTTTGCCACTTTGGGAGGAGGCATATTCTTAGGAATATGCCTCCACATATGCCCTAGGCAGGAACCGAGCCTCCTCTATAAAAGGGGGGCTAGGGCTTCTGTAGGGGGGGTTGATTTCTCGACGATTCAGTTTGGGGCTAGGGTTTCAGGTGTGATCGGTGGGTGAGGGTAAGAGAGCCCTTTCTTCCTCCTCTCGCCAATACAGCTCTAGGAGCACTTGTAACCTTGGAAGCAAATCAATACGAGCTCTTGTGTGGAGAATCACTTCACTATCCCTCCCTGGATTCCCCTAGCGAGTATTAGTCCCCACCTTTAGCCTATACATGGCATCTGCCGTGACACCACCACGACAAACCTTGTTATTAATCACATCCTAATGTCCATGATCAGGAAACCATGATCATCAATTAATCAACAAAGCTAGTTCAACAAGAGGCTTACTAGGGACTCTTATATGTTTACAAAACACACAAGTATTAGTATTTCCTAATAATACAATTATAGCATGGGATGTAAACTTTCATCATAAACACAAAGATATAATAATAACCACTTTTATTATTGCCTCTTGGGCATATCTCCAACACTATGTGCATTGTCCCAAGACTTGTTGATTGATGCATACCTTGATATTGCTTGTTCTAAACTATATGTATCTAGTCACTCTTGTAAACTTTGAAGGTGTCCTGTGCATTTATGTTTGCTACTCTATGAGGGACAAGTTGAATGCCACTATGCTATGTTTTCTTTATGTGAAACAAACAAATGTCTTGCAAAGCATTGTTACTCATGAATCTTTTGTTTGTGCCTTTTCATGTTGCATCATAGTTTCTTTGTCTTATTGCTAGAACTTTGTCTTTCATGTTATGATTGAAGTACTATGATCCCAGCTTTGAATGTTTACAAATACTTTGGTCAAGTCTTTGATGGTGCATGTCACCTCAAAAATTATTCTTTCTTTTTATCACTTACCTACTCGAGGACGAGCAGGAGTTAAGCTTGGGGATGTTGATACATTGCAAATGTATCTATAATTTTTGATGCTCCATGCTTGGTTTTATCCACTTTCTTGTGTTTTGTCCACACTTTGGAGTACTTTTCATATGATTTCTTGGATAAACCTATTAACAAGAGCCACAGTGCCAGCTGCCTGTTTTCTGCTGTTTTTGGTTCCAGGAAAGTCAGAAAATGAATATTCTCAGAATTGGACGGGACAAAAGCCAAAGTGCCTATTTTTCTAGAAGACTCACGGAGCCAGAATACGAGACGGAGGAGGGCCAGGGGCTGGCCACACACACCCCCGCCCTAGGCGCGCGCTAGGCCTGGCCGCGCCAGGGCCTGGTGTGGTGGCCCCAGGCACCCCCTCGACCTCCCTCATCGCGTATAAGAAGCCTTCTGACCTAAAAACTTCGAGGGGTTCGACGTTTTTCCACAAAAAGTTCCACTGCGCCGCCGCCAACGAAGGGGAGATTCGGGGGACAGAAAGTCTCTGTTCCGGCACGCTGCCGGGATGGGGAAGTGCCCCCGGAGCCATCTCCATCGATCCCCACCATCATCTTCATCGACCATCCATGTTTCTTGCATCTATGAGTGAGTAATCCCCCGCTGTAGGCTATGGGGATGGTAGGGATTGGATGAGATCGTTCATGTAATAGCATCAGATTTGTTAGGGCATAGTGCCTAGTATCTTTTATTAGTGCTTTATGACTTTGTTGCGACTTATTGTGCTTAATGCTTGTCACTAGGGCCCGAGTGCCATGATTTCAGATCTGAACTTATTATTGATTCATCATGATAGTATTGTTTTGGGTCTTATCTACAAGTTGTATACACACGTCGTTGTCCGGAACCTATGGTCCCGAAGTGACAGAAATCAGGGTAGCCGGAAGGGAAAGGCTTTGATGTGAGGATCACATGTGTTCACAGAGTGTTAATGCTTTGCTCCGGTGGTCTATTAAAAGGAGCACCTTAATTGCCAGTAGTTCCCTAGAGGCCCCGCTGCAAACGGGCTGGCAGGACAAAAGATGTTGTGCAAGTTCTCATTGCGAGCACGTATGACTATATATGGAACACATGCCTAGGATTGTCTAGTACTTGGGTGCTTTATCTTATTTATCTGTAATTGCCCTATGTTCTGATTGCTATGTGAATTGTCTTGTCCATGAAACGCCCGTCCATCCATCCCTATGCCTACCGCACTCGAATCCCACTGTTTACTGCTTTTGTTACTACTGTTTTTGCTTTCCTACTACTGTTACTTTACTATTCCTACTAAAAAAACTGTTGCTACTGATAAACTGCTATGAGCAAGATTGTTTCCAGGTGCAGCTGAATTGACAACTCAGTTGTTAAGGCTGATAAGTATTCTTTGGCTCCCCTTGTGTCGAATCAATAAATTGGGTTTCACTTCCCTCGAAAATACTGCGATACACCCCCTATACTTGTGGGTCATCAAATATGCCCCAATTCATCAATGGAATGAGGGTCCAAGCTTCCTTGGCACCACTGACGATAAAAAGCCGAAGATGGTTCGGGTGAGGACGAGGGAGATGATGCCTCGGACGTAGAAAACAGCGAAGATGACGTTGAACTTCCTCCCCCTGCTGCTCCTTGAGCGAGAAAAAACTTTAAAGTTTATCAGATCCCCGGTATGCGGGGTGCAATTGTATCTAAGCACATCAGTTATATTTTGGTACTAAGGTTTTATGCCGGATTAATTTGGGCGTAGTCCCCGAGTTTCATTTTCTTGATCCTCCAATTTCCTGGCTCGGCTCGTGTCCACCTTGGTTCGGTTTTATGACTTACGAGTCCAAGTTTCAAAAATTGACTTAACAATACTTGGAAACTTTAGGATTAGCTCAAAATAATTCAGTGTAATAAATTTAAAGTAAGCACAAGATTAGTCCGAAAAACAAACATCGGCTCGATTAAGTTTCTTTCCTTAGTCGTTTTTCATGTGCTACGCAATTCCAAACTTGTTCTCTTGCTTGCCATGAAGCCAATTCTTGTTGGACAGCAACAAGTCGAAGAGTTAGGTTTTTGGTGCTCACACACTACTAATCCGGCTTAAGTAGAAGCAACTTACGCCAGCCGACATGTAAATAATAAATACAAAAGACAGGCAATATTATTAAGGCAGTTCCCGAGTTACTGCTCAAGGTGCCAAGGTTTCATTGATAAGCTCATTGCCAGCATACATACCGACATATGAGAGACTCGGATACATACACTTCTCTACTAAGTGTAGAAGGGACGAAGTAGGGCTACATTCCATGGACGCTTGGATTCCTCGCCGGACCTGTCTGCCTTGTTCTTCTCCTATGGTTTTGCATCGATGAGATAGTAAGAATCATTGTGCAATGATTTGCTCACAATGAATGGCCCTTCCCATGGGGGGATAATTTATGCATGCCAGCAGTACGTTGTACCAACCGGAGTACTAGGTCGCCTTCCCGGAAAATTCGGGGACTTACTTTCTGGCTATTATAGAGTCGGAGATTTTGCTGATATATGGCGGATCTGGACAATGCCAATTCTCTCGCTTCTTCCAGCAGATACACATCATTTTGCCGGGCTTCTTGCACTTCGGCTTCTGTGTATTGGGTGACCCTAGGCGAGTCATGCTCTATGTCGGCTGGTAATACAGCTTCTGCCCCATATACCAGAAAGAATGGCGTATAGCCCATTGATAGATTCGGAGTTGTTCTTAAACTCCAAAGTACTGCTGGTAGTTCTTCTAACTAGCACCCCGCTGATCTTTGCAGCGGCACGAAAGCCGGGGTTTTATCCCGGATAACACTAATCCGTTGGATCTTTCCACTTGTCCGTTTGATGCGGGGTGGGATACCAAGGCAACGTCCAGCCGGATCTTCTTATCTCGCCAAAAACGCGCAAATGCTCCCTCAGCAAAATTGGTGCCATTATCCGTTATGATACTGTGAGGATAACCGTATCTCAAGATGATGTCTTTGAGGAAAGTTACGGCAGTGGCTCCATCACATTTTCTTATTGGCTTTACTTCAATCCATTTCGTAAATTTGTCAACCATGACCAGGATGTGAGTCATGTTCCCCCTTGCTGGTTTAAACGGGCCAACCATATCCAAGCACCATACGGCAAATGGCCATGTAATTGGTATAGTCTTGAGCTCCGACATTGGCATATGTGTCTTTGTCGCGTATCTCTGACAGCCATTGCATTTTCTCACCAGATCTTCTGCTTGTTCCAAGGCACTTAGCCAATAAAACCCATGGCGGAAAGCTTTTTCTACCAAGGCTCTGGACGAGGCATGATGCCCACATTCCCCTTGATGTATATCTCAGAGGATGTCAAGTCCTTCCTCCGGGTCAACACATCGTTGGAGGACATTAGTCACACTCCTTTTGTATAGCTCGGAATTGATGATCGTGTATGCTTTTGCTCTCCTCTGAGTTTTCCTGGAGAGTACCTCCTCATCGGGTAAGGTTCCATCCTTTAGGAATTGGAATATGGGCAATGCCCAAGCTGGTACAGCTTTCACTGGGAACACATCCTCATCAATTTCCATCTGATCCACCGGCATAACTTCTACCGGATCACATTGTGCAGTCCCCGGGTTTGCCATGGCAGTCCCCGGGTTTGCCAAGGCAGTCCCCGGGTTTGCCAAGGCAGTCCCCGGGTTTCGCGAACCACTCCCCTCATCAATGCCATGGGCACAGCCTCTGATTCCGGGTTTGCCGGGATAAAAATTGAGTCGGACTCTGGGGATGGCCTGATAGATGGTTTTCTGAGGTGCTCTAATGCTACGCCCGGTGGAATTGCTTGTCGGGTTGATCCGAGCTTCGACAATACGTCGACAGCCTCGTTTTCCACCCGGGGTATATGATGAAATTCGCATCCCTCAAAGTAACCAGATATCTTCTGTACATGAAATCTGTACAATGCCATGTTTGCATCCAGAGCATCCCATTGTCCGGAGACTTGCTGGACTACGAGATCCGAGTCACCGAAGCATTGGATCCAACATATTCCAAAATCCTTTGCCACTTTGAGCCCATGTACAAGTGCCTCATATTCTGCAACATTGTTTAATGCAGTGAAGTGGATTTGCAACACATATTTCAGTTGGTCCTTCTTTGGCGAGGTAAGCACAACTCCGGCACCTAACCCGGTTTTTGTTTTTGACCCGTCAAAGTGCATTTTCCAGTAGTTCGGATCTGGTAATGGTGGCTCATATTGCACCTCGGCCCAATCCACAATAAAGTCCGCCACAGCCTAAGATTTGATCGCTTCTCTTCTGTCATATTGTGGCGCATAAGGAGCTAGCTCAATTGCCCATTTTGCAATCCTTCCACTTGCATCCTTGTTGCTCATTATCTCGGATATGGGGGCTTCACATATTACCTTGATTGGGTGTTCCTCGAAATAGTGCTTCAGCTTCTTAGCTGCCATATACACGCCATATGCCACCTTCTAATAGTGAGGATAGTTTTGCTTCGAGGCTGATAATACCTCGCTCAGGTAATATACTGGCCTTTGCACTGACTTGCCTTCTTCGTCATGCTCTACCACAATCACTGCACTTACAACTCGGTTGGTTGTGGCTATATAGAGCAACATTGGCTCCTTTGATAGTGGAGAGGCTAATACTGGTGCAGTGGCTAACATCTTTTTTAGTTCAATAAAGGCTTCATTGGCCTGCGGTGTCCAAATGAACTTGTCCGATTTCTTCATGAGTTGATAGAGAGGCAGTGCCTTTTCTCCCAACCGACATACAAACCGACTTAAGGATGCAAGGCAACCAGTGAACTTCTGGACATTGTTAAGACACTTCGGCAGTTCCATTCGTTCTATGGCCCGGATTTTAGTAGGATTGACCTCGATACCTCGGCTAGAGACAAGAAATCCGGGTAACTTTCCCGCCGGGACACCGAAGGTACATTTCTCCGGATTAAGCTTCATTCGAAACCTCCTTAGGTTTGCAAACGTTTGCCTGATATCGTCAAGGAGTGTTTTGCTTTCCTTGGTCTTTATCACAACATCATCCACATACACCTGCATATTTTGACCAATTTGGTCATGCAAACATTTCTGCATACATCTTTGGTACGTTGCTCCTGCATTATGTAAACCAAAAGGCATGGTGCGATAGCAATAAGCCCCATACGGGGTGATAAATGCAGTCTTTATTTGATCACTTGGGTTCAGAGGTATCTGGTGGAAACCAGAATATGCATCAATGAACGACAACAACTCACACCCAGTAGTGGAATCTATGACTTGGTCTATCCTTGGTAGTGGGAATGGATCTTTTGGACACGCCTTATTCAGGTTCGTGTAATCGATACACATACGCCAAACCACTGCCACGTTCGGATCATCCTTCTTCTTTTCCACCAGCACTGGATTAGACAGCCAATCCGGGTAGAGCACTTCCATGATAAATCCTGCAGCCAACAAACGAGCTATCTCATCTCCTATGACTTTTCTCCTATCTTCGGCGAAGCAGCGGAGAGGTTGCTTCACCGGCTTTGCTCCGGGTCTAACATTCAAAGAGTGCTCGGCCAACTCCCTCGGAACACCTTGCAAGTCCTGTGTGGACCAAGCAAAAATATCCCGATTCTCACGGAGGAAGTTGACGAGCTCGCTTTCCTATTTGTCACTTAACCCGGCTCTAATTGTTACGGTACACTCAGGGAACATATCATCAACATGCACCTTCTTGGTATCTTTTGTCGCTTGGAATGAGACACTACCATGCGGGTTACTCAGCGTCAGCATATATTGCAGCGCGGACTAAGCCAATGCCGCCACTTCTTGGATCTTTCTCTTTTCTTGCAATCACGAGTGACTCGGCCAGGTTAGACCGGTGGATGCACACTCAATGGGACGTCGGAAATCACCAGCGATGGTAATCACACCATTTGGCCCGGGCAGCTTCATCTTCAAGTAACTAATGTGGCAACTTGCCATGAATTTTTTCAGAGCTGGCCTGCCGAGCAATGCGTGATATGCGCTCTCCAAGTTTACAACCTCAAACTCCAAATTCTCAGTCCGGCAGTTATCCCTTGTGCCGAACAACACGTCAACCCGGACTTTGCCTA
The DNA here is from genome assembly GCA_910589775.1 of Avena eriantha. NCBI lineage: Eukaryota > Viridiplantae > Streptophyta > Magnoliopsida > Poales > Poaceae > Avena > Avena eriantha. The sequence continues at coordinate 142,657,856 of OU342744.1, read as the reverse complement.
TGGGCTCACACGAAATACCTGGCACAATGCCATGGAAAGTTGTCCTTGTAGCTTGGAGCATATTCTCCGAGATACCCAACTTGTGCATCGTGTCCACATACATGATGTTGATGCTACTGCCATTATCAATCAACACCTTTGAGAACCTCACATTGATGTTAGGTCCAATGAGTGTTGGATCCAACACCAGTGCATACGAACCTGGGCTTGGCATGAGCTTCGGATGATCTTTGATGCTCCAGGTAATCTCCTGATCCGACCAAGGCATATACCTCGTCACGGCTGGCATAACCGCATTGACCTCCATATGCCGGCGCTGCAAGCTCTTTCTGTATGTTTCTTCTGTAGTAAACAAACAATAACTCTAATGATGCTCTCTATACTCATTTCTCCCCTCGTTTCCGGGGTGAAATGGATCGTATGGGCACCTAGAGGGGGGGTGAATAGGTGCTACACCAATTTTTAATTCTTTTTCAATTTTAGGCTTAGCACAAAGGTAAATTCTCTAGATAAACTAATGTGTGGAATTTCCCTATATGCAAACCTATCTACTAGCGAGTAAAGAGCGAGTGGAAGAGGAACGAGTGAACCGAAGTGAAGCACGTGGAGACACAGGATTTGTTTGACCGCAGTTCCTTCCTTGTTAAGGGAAGTACGTCTGCGTTGGAGGGGTGGGCGGTACTAAGACCACCACGCCACAAAAGGCCTCACCCTGTTCTCCTATGGATCTCGCCACAACAGGCCTGATCCACCTTCCACTATAGGTACCCTTCGAGGCGGGCACCGGCGCCTTTACACAACTAGCGGGGCAACAACTCCACAACAACTTGGAGGCTCCCGAAATGACAACAAGCTGCCACAAGAACAAAGTTGTCAAATACAATAACAAGATCTAGGTATTAACAAGAATACTAGATCAGGGATTTCTCCAAGTGAATGGAGAGGAGTTGAAGCGCTTGATTCTTGATGTTGATGATGAACTTCTCCTCCTTCAATTCCACCAAAGATCAAGACCTTCGGGTGGTTGAAGTGGGAGATCGAGATTTAGAGCTCTTGCACAAGGTCTGGTCAAATTCGAGTGAATCAAGAGTTCTGGACGTTGGGGAAGAAGGGGTACTTATACCCCTTCCAAAAACCAGCCGTTGCACACTTTGGGGGCCGGATTATCCAGCCCAAGTGGGGGCCGGATTATCCGGTCTAGGGAAACTCCGCCCCAGACTCGGAATCTCTGGCAGAAAATCCGCCCCCTCACAGTGAGACGCGCTGAGCTTGCCCTTGATCATCTTCTGGGGGGGCGGATTATCCGGTCCTATGCGAAGGCCGGATTATCCGGTTTGGGGAAGAAAAACCGCCCCAGTTCGGATTTTCCGGGAGAAAATCCGACCGGATACCGAGCGACGCGCCTTGGCTCCTTTTGCTCGAAAACTGGGGGCCGGATTATCCGGCCCTTGCGAAACCCAGATTATCCGGCCTAGGGAGGAAAAACCGCCCTAGTTCACATTTTCCGGGAGAAAATACGACTAGACACAGAGCGACGCGCCTTGGCTTCCTTGAGAGATGAGGTAGGCCGGATTATCCGGCCCATGGAGGGGCGGATTATCCGGCCCCCCTCAAAACTTCCTGCACACTTAGCACACATGAAAAGTCTCCATAGTATTGTTATCTAACACGCAAAATAGAGGAAAACATGAAATGTTCTTTCAATCTCCCCCTTTTTGGTGTTAGATGACAATACCAGGATTTGCAGGAGAAAGACACAAGACAAACAGCGATAACTATGAAAGGGACTCCCCCTCAATGTGTGCATAATAGAGTTTTGCATTGGAATACAAATGCACACAAATAGGTGAATCTATTCCATAGATATAAGGGCAAAAGCACATACCACTGAAGTAGAGAATAGGCATCCTTGACAAAAATCACAATTATTATTGGATAACCATTATGAGCGCGCGCCTTCCGTGATAAACCTCCAGCAATAGGATATGAATAGATATAGCCATGAGCATAATCCATGATATGAAGTCCATAGGTACCATCCAGACAACCACATAAAGTCTCAACCACAAATCACAAACCACAAATTTAAAAGTTCACGCTAAATGGGCATAAGCAAGAAATAACGAATAAAGAGTGCAAGTGCTTATGCCCGACCCATGCAAATGCACGGACAACCTAATAGAACTACTTCTCCCCCTTTGGCATCGAGACACCAAAAAGGGAGAAGAGCGATGCTAGCGCCCCATGGGATCACTCATCATAGTCCTCGTCCTCGTCCTCTTCTGCATGCTCTTCCTCATCCTCATCCTCAAGTTCCTCAGTGTCACCTTCCTCATCATCAGCATCAGCAGCAGGCGCAGAGGGGAACAAGTGACGCTCCAGCTCACCATAGTTCAGCCCGGAGGAAGAGTTCCACCGAGCATACGGAGTGGGAAGTGTAGGAGCTGGAGGAGCACCCGAAGCGCCAGACATGTGGTGGAGAATGAGCTGCTGGGAGTGAGCCAACTCATGGCGCTGCCTGTATGCCTCGTACTGACCCTTGCGCGTGTCCACGCCCATGCAAAGAATGTGACGCTGGAACTAGTTCATCTGCTTGATCTCACAGGCCACGGGAGGCACTGGGGGCCGGCGAGCATCCCTCATGAGGCCCTCAGGAGCAGAGGAGGGGTGAGCAGTCTTCCGAACCTTGTTGTATATCTTCTTGGCCTTGTGCACCGAGTAAATGTGGAACTCCTCGGCAGGAAGCAGGTGGCGGATGAGCATCATAATGTAGGGCGCATAGGGAATGGACAGACGGTTGAACATAGCATCACATAGCTCATGGTAGATGAAGTCCATGACATCCAGCATGTACTGCTCTGACTCGTCCTCACAGGAGGCAACCTCATGAGAAAATTGAAGTAGCTGAACAAGGTGACCACGAATGCTGTCATTGTTGCCCCCACTCAGTGTAATAGAGTCACGGAAGAGACCCACCAAGGCAGCATAGATGGGGGCAAGACCAGCCACAGTACCGACAATTCCATTGTCCACAGTGCACGGAGAGAGCTGCATCCTTGTTGGGATTCAACTAAGTGATGATGCGGTGGCCACTGGCTCTATCCATGCTGCGGAAGGAGTACCCCAGAACCTTAGCAAACACGTGAAAATCAGCAGTCATTGGCCTATCATGAGTCATCCACTTCATAGTGCGACGTTCATCCCCACAAATCACCAAAGTGGAGAAGAACTGCTTCACCACCTCAGAGTCAAAGGAGCACTGGAGAAACATGAGATGGTGCAACCCCATCCTCTCAGCCACATACATCGCATCCACAAGATGCGCCTTCTCCAAGGCATCAACATGTACCAGAGGGTGCATAGGCCTAATGTTCAGCCTGGCATAGATGTCTTCATAAATCCCCTTCTGTTCGGCACACCAAAAGCGGGTATCCCCCAGCTCATCATCACGAGGCAGCTCAGCAAACAAGTCACGGTGACGGATGGCAGAGAAGGAGACTGCATCCAAAGCCTTGTAGTTGATCTTGGGCTCCTTGCCCTTCCTCTTGGACACCCCTTCCTAGTCCTCTTGGATTGTTCAGCCATTTTCCTCTCTTCGTTCTTCCTTCTCCTCAATTCAACTTCGTCCACTACGTTACCTTGACCGTCGTCCCGAAAGTACTTGGCACGAGGACGGCGCTTGTAGGTCTTGGAAACACCGGAACCACCTGTGAGGAGAATAAGGGCGATAGCAAGGGGATAAGCATACACACAAGTCTAGGAGAGAGCATGGAAAAAGTAGTCAAAAAGTTCATAGGACAAAACTACTCAATGCATACACATAGTGAAACTGAAGCAGAATTGAATCTGTAGGCCGGATTATCCGGCCTAGCTAGGGGCGGATAATCCGGCCCTGGCAGAAATTTTCGATTTCACCAAGAATGCATGCAAAAAAATAGATCGGGCCTAGAAACTGTAAGACTACGAGTTCTATGCGAAAACACATCCTTCTAGACAACGTTCCACCCAACAAGATACACATCTAGCCAAAGATGGGGAGAGAGGGAGTTACCCTCACTCATTGGAGGAAGAACGCGGAGGAGAAGGTACCCGGAGGTGCGGAGAAGAAGATCCGGGGAGGCCCGGAAAATCCGGGGAGGCCCGGAAAATCCGGTGGCCGGAGAGGCTCCGGGGAGGGTGAGGGCGACAGGCGGCGGCTGGGGAGAAGGAGAGGGCTAGGGGAGAAGTGCTGCTCGATATGAGCCCTTCCCCCCGAGTCCTGCCCTTTAAGATCGAATCTGCCAGGGCCGGATTATCTGGCCAACACTTGGGCCGGATTATCCGGCCTAAATTCTGGGATTCTGTTATACACAGAACCAGGCCCGCGCGTCCCCAAACAACACCCCCACAAGGTGTACAAGGGACTTGTGTGCAAGAATAGATGGCTTAGGGGTAGGTAAGGCTTAGGATTGAGAAAGCCAAACTGAGATGGTACTAGACACTCAAAATTGCAAAATCCAAATCAAATAAAAGCCAAGATTGAGTGTGATTCCCATAAGAACATGAGAGAGCAAATAACATCCAAAAAGATCCAATTCTCCACAAGGGAGAGGGCGGTGGCCGAAACCACCTTGTTGGAGTGTATGGTGTGACACCGCGAAGATATATCTTGGGTTCACGACCAATACTCATCAATAAGCTCACATATCACAACATGATATTAAGAGAAATGATATGACTTGCTATTGGCATTATGGGGGGAGGGTTAGCCCAATAAGTTAGGACCACACTCCCCCTATATCCATGCCCACACCTAGACCAAACAAGGATTGAGACGTACGAGTGAGTGCATGGGTAATCAAGACAAACTCCCGGAATCAATGATATTTAGCTCATTCCTCAAATAGCAGAATCTTGCTTCATCAAGTGGCTTTGTAAAGATATCCGCCAGTTGGTTCTTCGTGCTCACAAAAGATAGGTCAATATCGCCTCGAGCAACATGGTCACGAATAAAATGATTCCGAATCTCAATATGCTTCGTCCTTGTGTGTTGAACTGGATTGTACGCAATTTTGATAGCACTTTCATTATCACATAAAAGAGGCACTTTGTCACAATTGACACCGTATTACTTTAAAGTTTGCCTCATCCACAATAATTGAGTACAAGCGCTGGCAGCAGCAACATATTCAGCTTCGGCGGTGGAGAGAGATATACAATTCTGCTTTTTGGAGGACCAACATACAAGAGATCTTCCCAAGAATTGACAAGCTCCAGAAGTGGATTTCCGATCATCCTTATCACCATCCCAATCTGAGTCAGTATAACCACATAAAGAGAAATTGGAGCCCTTGGGATACCAGAGACCAAAGTTGGGGGAATGAACCAAATATCGAAAGATCCTCTTGACCGCCACTAAGTGGCTTTCTTTAGGAGCTGCTTGATACCTTGCACACACTCCCACACTCAACACAATATCGGGTCTAGATGCGTAGAGGTAAAGAAGAGAGCCGATCATGGACCGGTATACCTTTTGGTCCACATCTTTACCGTGAGGGTTGAGTTCGAGATGACACTTTGTTTGCATCGGAGTAGCGACACCATTTAGATCCGTCATTTTGAATCTCTTGAGCATGTCTTGGATGTACTTTGCTTGATTAATAAAGGTTCCTTATCTAAGTTGCTTGATCTCGAATCCAAGAAAGAACCGTAATTCCCCCATCATAGACATCTCAAACCTGCCAGTCATAAGCTTTGAAAATTCATCGTTAAAAGCTTTGTTAGTAGAACCAAAAATGATATCGTCTACATATAGTTGGCATACGAAGAGCTCCCCCTTAACCTTCTTAGTAAAAAGAGTGGGGTCGATTTGCCCAACTTCGAAGTCACGATCTAACAAAAGCTCTTTAAGGTGCTCATACCATGCACGTGGGGCTTGTTTAAGGCCATAGAGTGCCTTATCGAGTTTGTAGACATGGTTCGGGAAGTTAGGATCCTCAAACCCCGGGGGTTGCTTTACGTATACCAACTCATGTAGAGGACCATTAAGGAAGGCACTCTTGACGTCCATTTGCTGCAACTTGAAATTGTTATGAGCAACATAAGCAAGTAGGATACGGATGGACTCAAGGCGAGCCACAGGAGCATAGGTCTCGCCGAAGTCGATGCCCTCAACTTGGGAGTAACCTTGTGCCACAAGTATTGCCTTGTTCCTCACAATAATGCCATTCTCATCTTGCTTGTTCTTGAAAATCCACTTGGTGCCGATAACATTGCAGCACTCTTTGGGTTTCTCCACTAGTTTCCAGACTTTGTTGTGCTCGAAATTATTCAATTCTTCATGCATAGCAACAACCCAGTCTAGGTCTTCAAGAGCTTCAAAGACCTTATTAGGTTTCACCATGGAGATATGAGCTTGATGCTCACCAAAACTGGCCAATTCTCTTCTTGTAGACACCCTTCATTGAAGATCACCAACAACCTTGTCGAGAGTGTGACCCCGCAACTCAAGGTTACGATCAGCCCGAGCCTTGCGACGAAGTTCAATAAGTTTGTTGTCTCTTGGTGGAGGAGATTCATCACTTGAGTCTTCATTGGAAGCATTTTCTCCGCCTTTATCAGTAGCTGGAACATCAGTAGCAGGTGGTGGAGATGCATGCCCTTGAGGTGAATCCGAAGCCATAACAGGAGGCTGCATAACTGGAGAGTCAGGGCCGGATAATCCGGCCGATGAAGAGGCCGGATAATCCGGCCTGGGAGAACTTGCAGCAGCTTCATCAGGAAGCCTGGGACTTGCTTGAACTGGCGAGGAGCCGGATAATCCGGGGTCAGCCGGAAAATCCGGCCTGGAGCTTGTATTGATATCTTCACCACTAGGAGATGCATGGTCAGCTGGAGCGGGGTGGCCGGATAATCCGGTATCCACCGGAAAATCCGGCCTGGAGCTTTCTGGAGCATCTTGACCTTCAGTAGTTGATGGAGATGGTGTAGAAGTTGCCCCATGGTTGAAGCATGTTGCGTATGTGTAGATGAGGGCTCTATATGAGTAGAGCATTGTCCTTCCCGGTCCGCCACAAGGGGTTCCTCAATGGGGCGGAAGAATCCCACGCCCATTCTTCTTATGGCATCTTGGGGTATTTCAACATCAGCATCACAAACACCAACTTGCTCCGCACGGGAACCGTCATTTTCCTCGAACACCACACTACAAGATTCTACAACAGTTCCGGAGAGCTTATTGTAGACTCTATAAGTGTGGGATTCGGCACCATAACCAACAAAAATACCTTCTAGAGCCTTAGATTCAAACTTAGATAAACGAACTCCTTTAATAAGAAAGAAACACTTACACCCGAATACCCGAAAGTATGAGATGTTTGGCTTGTTACCGGTAAGTATTTCATACGGAGTCTTGTCCAAAATCTTGCGGAGGTATAAACGGTTGGATGAATGACAAGCAGTAGAGATTGCTTCAGCCCAGAAATTATATGGAGATTTGAATTCGGCCAACATTGATCTTGCCATGTCCATTAGAGTTCGATTCTTCCTCTCGGCTACACCATTTTGTTGAGGGGTGTACGCAGCGGAATATTGATGTCTTACCCCCTCTTCACTTAGGAACTCATTTAAGGTGTAGTTCTTGAACTCCGAGCCGTTATCACTCCTTATAGCCAGAATGGGGACGTTGTGTTGACGTTGAACCTCGTTGGCGAAGTCGATGACAGTTTGTTGAGTTTCACTCTTCAACTTGAATAAATAAACCCAAGTGTATCTTGAGTAATCATCAACAATCACAAGACAATACTTGTTTCCACCGAGGCTTGCATGAGATGGAGGTCCGAAAAGATCCACATGAAGGAGCTCCAAAATCCTTTTTAAAGAGATAATAGTTTTCCTTCGATGAGGAGAATCATGCATTTTCCCTTCAACACACGCCCTGCAAACACGATCTTTGGCAAAAGAGACATTTTCTTTTAGTCCAAGAATGTGGCCACCCTTGTGGAGACTTTACAAAGTTCTCATATTGACGTAGGCTAGTCGGCGATGCCATAGCCAACCCGCGTCAGCCTTTCCGAAAAGACACATCGGACCTGCAGTGGTTTTCCCCAAAAAGTCCACCACGTACAGGTCGTTTTCGACATATCCCACGAAAGCGACTTTTAGAGACTTGATCCACAAGAGTACCACTAAATCAGCATCAATGTAAACTGCAAATCCCATCTTACCAAGGGCACGAACTGAAAGTAAGTTATACCTGAGGGTCTCAACAAGCATGACGTCCACGAGAGAGATATCGTGAGCCACCACAACTTTGCCGAGACCCAATACCTCAGATTTTGACTTGTCACCATAGGAGACGGTAATGTGATCAAGGTTTGGCCGCATCTCCATGATGATCTCCTTGCTTCCGGTCATATGACTCGTACAACTGCTATCGAGTACCCATTTAGACCCACCGGAAGCATAGCCCTGCAAGAAAATTACTTCTTGGTTTTAGGTACCCATTTTTCAATGGGTCCTCTCATGTTAGTAACAAGGGTCTTGGGAACCCAAATAGACCAAGGAATGTAACAATCATAAGGCCCTACATAACTAGCATAAACACCACCATAAGAATCACAATATAGTTCGAAGTTAGGATTGTTGATCCCTGCAAAACCATCATAATTAGTCTTGTCATTGGTAATGTTGCTAGTCTTCGATTGAGCAGTCTTGTTCTTCTTCTTCTTCTTCTTCTTCTTGTTTTTCTTGGTCTTTATCTTGGGTATGTAACCAAGACCTTCTTTACTGTTGTTTGTCCTTTGCCTGCTCAATATCTCATCAACAACCCCTTTACCTTTGTGTTGAGAACTCCTTGCAAGATCTTCTTTTCCAAAGGATGAAGAGGAGGTACTTGGCACATCATACCATTTCAATTGAGTTTGGAGCTGGTCATGAGACTCATTTAGAGTAGAATGATCACTCTTCAATGCCTTGTGAGCACTTTCAAGATCATCAAACTTCTCCAAAAGTCTAGCATGAACAGCCCCAAAATCAATCTTTTCTTTCTTTAGTTTCTTTACCTTGGCAAGAGCATGGTCACGTTCTTTAATGAGCTGAGCTACAGCTTCTTCTTGTGACTCCTCTAGGGATTCGAGTCTTTCTTCTAAAGAAACTCGAGTTTCCTCTTCCTCTTCCAAGGCATTCTTCAAAGAGGCTATCTCCAAGGCATCTTCTCTTTCAATTCTGCCCTTTTATTCAAGGAGATCTTCGGCTTGAGCAAGTTGACTCATAAGAGCATCAAAATGGAGTTTGTGCTCACCTTGTAGGTTAGTGAAAAAAGTATCCAAGGCAATAACTTCTTCTTTCATTTCAAGACTGTCATGATCATCCATATCCAAAATTATGTTAGTCTTAGGAAATGAGGAGTTAGAAGTTGATACCTTGGATCCTCTTGCCATTAGACAAGTGGCGTTGTTGTTGATGGCGTTCTCGTTCGGCGAGTCGAAGAGAGAGGAGGGAGTCGATGTGGTGGCTATAGCAGCCACTTCGTGGGAACTATCATCATCCTCTTCATCTTCACTTGCGGAGGAGTATTCCTCTTGAGCTATAAGGACCATCTTGGGTTGCTTCTTGAAAGGGCCATTCTTCTTAGCAAACGGCTTCTTCTTCCAAGCTTTGGATTTCTCTTTGAGGATGAGCCTGCCACCATTGTCTTCTCTATTTTGATAAGGACACTCGGCTACAAAGTGCAGTCTATCTCCACAGTTGAAGCAAGTTCTCAATCTTGGGCCACTTTCTCTTCTTCCATTTGACCCATTCTTGCGCTCAAGTTCAGACTTGGCTTTGGCAGGGTCCTTCCAAAAGTTCCTTGCATAGAATGCCATGTACTCACCATGAGCACGTTTGACCTCATCGGGGCAGTCCATGGATACCCTCTCAAAAACTCCTTCATCGTCCTCTTGCTCAACAACATTGGCTTTGAGAGCCACATTAACACCCTTTTGCATTCCAATGGCCCGAGCACGGGCATCTTCAGCATTCTTTGCCGCCACTTTGAATGACGCCATTTCTTGCATGACTTCATTGGATGTCATTTGATGATAGTTGTGTCTACCTTGCAAGCTCTTCAAATCCGTCGGTTCGAAAGGCATTAAGGCACTCACATACTTTCTTTTTATCCATGCATCATCAATGTGAGTGGCCCCATGCTTCCGAAATGTTGTTGCGATGCCCTTGAGTCTTCTATACATGTCCTCATGGTTTTCACCATCCAACATGTAGAATCCCTCAGCTTCGTTACTAAGGGCATCATACCGGTTTCTTCTCATGCTTTCATTTCCAACAAAAAGGTCCGTAAGAGCATCCCACGCCTCTTTAGCTGTGTTGAGATGTTCAATGTGTGGCATGTCCTTGGGACCCACACCCAGCTGTATCATGTGGAGAGCAGTGGCATCCAACTAGCTATCCACAACTTCCCTTCTTATTAGATTGGTTTGATCTCTAATATGAAGACCTTCTTCAATAATCCTCCACAATTCAATAGCGGAGTTGCAAACATGAGATTTCATTAGAAATTGCCATTGGTTAAAAGAAGATGCAGTGAGCTTGGGTGGATCACCCCTATTGTTTATATGAGGATGAGGGATAGGTGGGTCGGGGGAATATACATGGCGAACCTCACTATATTCCTCCTTACCATTTCCCTTTTTGGAGGTGGAGCCATTTAGTTTTTCACCTTCCACATCATCATCCTTGGATCCGGTGTTACCCTTTTCCTTAGATGATGGTGTGGGAGCCTCAGAGGAGGATGGAGATGGGGCTATGGATGATGTAAGGCGAGCAATCATTTGATTCATCTCCTCCATCTTGGCCTCAAAGGATTTCAACAAGGTTGTTTCCAACGACTTGAGATCATCCATTGTGACCTTATCCACAGCCTCATTTCCATCATCCCTGGTACCCAGACTACTCTTAGGCGGTTAAGCCCGAATTAAGAGCCGGGGCTCTGATACCAATTGAAATGGATCGTATGGGCACCTAGAGGGGGGGGTGAATAGGTGCTACACCAATTTTTAATTCTTTTTCAATTTTAGGCTTAGCACAAAGGTAAATTCTCTAGATAAACTAATGTGTGGAATTTCCCTATATGCAAACCTATCTACTAGCGAGTAAAGAGCGAGTGGAAGAGGAACGAGTGAACCGAAGTGAAGCACGCGGAGACACAGGATTTGTTTGACCGCAGTTCCTTCCTTGTTAAGGGAAGTACGTCTGCGTTGGAGGGGTGGGCGGTACTAAGACCACCACGCCACAAAAGGCCTCACCCTGTTCTCCTATGGATCTCGCCACAACAGGCCTGATCCACCTTCCACTATAGGTACCCTTCGAGGCGGGCACCGGCGCCTTTACACAACTAGCGGGGCAACAACTCCACAACAACTTGGAGGCTCCCGAAATGACAACAAGCTGCCACAAGAACAAAGTTGTCAAATACAATAACAAGATCTAGGTATTAACAAGAATACTAGATCAGGGATTTCTCCAAGTGAATGGAGAGGAGTTGAAGCGCTTGATTCTTGATGTTGATGATGAACTTCTCCTCCTTCAATTCCACCAAAGATCAAGACCTTCGGGTGGTTGAAGTGGGAGATCGAGATTTAGAGCTCTTGCACAAGGTCTGGTCAAATTCGAGTGAATCAAGAGTTCTGGACGTTGGGGAAGAAGGGGTACTTATACCCCTTCCAAAAACCAGCCGTTGCACACTTTGGGGGCCGGATTATCCGGCCCAAGTGGGGGCCGGATTATCCGGTCTAGGGAAACTCCGCCCCAGACTCGGAATCTCCGGCAGAAAATCCGCCCCCTCACAGTGAGACGCGCCGAGCTTTCCCTTGATCATCTTCTGGGGGCCGGATTATCCGGTCCTATGCGAAGGCCGGATTATCCGGCCTGGGGAAGAAAAACCACCCTAGTTCGGATTTTCCGGGAGACAATCCGACCGAATACCGAGCGACGTGCCTTGGTTCCTTTTGCTCAAAAACTGGGGGCTGGATTATCCGGCCCTTGCGAAACCCGAATTATCCGGCCTGGGGAGGAAAAACCACCCAGTTCGGATTTTCCAGGAGAAAATCCGACTGGACACAGAGCGACGCGCCTTGGCTTTCTTGAGAGATGAGGTAGGCCAGATTATCCGGCCCATGGAGGGGTGGATTATCTGGCCCCCCTCAAAACTTCCTGCACACTTAGCACACATGAAAAGTCTCCATAGTATTGTTATCTAACACGCAAAACAAAGGAAAACATGAAATGTTCTTTCACGGGGTACCTCTGATCCTGTTGGTTTTGGTTCTCCACCTGATGCACTGCATCCCTTCTCTCATGGTTGTCATACCTCGGCGCAGGGGGAGGCAACATTAACTGTTGCGTGTTCGCTCCGGAGAGCAATTGCTGCCAGGGTAACTCCTGCCGAGGTTGATCATTTCGAGGTGCCTGAGCATTCCCCGAACCACTCTGTTCTATTTTCTGCATCCACTCACACTGTCTGGTTGTGTGACCCGCTGGGTCACTCGGATTAGGCGTGTGAAATTTACACGGCTGATCCAGCATTGCCTCATAGGTGTACCTTGGAGGGTCCTTCTTTTCTTGCCACTGTTTTTTCTGCTCTGGCGTCCAAGTTTTCTTTCCATCATTCCTTGGTGTCCATTGCTGTTCTCCAGTTTTTTGACGTTGGCTGCTTCCTCCCCCGGGTTGATCCTGATTCACAGCTGCAACTTGTTGCGAACTGTACCGGTAATCCGGTCTGTCATCCCTTCTTTTACCTCGGTAATCATTTCTTCAGGATGACCCGGCCCCATCTCGCTGACAATACTCCTCACTTGACTCGTTTGAGGTGAGCCTAGGTTGCGTCAGATCACCCAAGGCATATGAATCAGCAATCCGGATCGTTTCTGCCAAGGTAGTTGGCATATCTCTTTGCAACCTTTGCCATAGCATGCTTGCATATCTACATCCTTGCGCAAACCAAGCTATGTCCTGTGACTCAATCACACCCTCACATGAGTTTTGCACAGTGCACCAACGGGTTAAGAACTCCCGGTCTGTCTCATTCGGTCTCTGCCTGCACATTGCTAGGGTCTGTGGCCTGTTGGGTCTCTGATACGTACTTGAGAAATTGCTAACAAACATCTCCTCAAAATCGATCCAATAGTTAATACTTCCGGGTGGCAAATTGTTTAGCCATACCCTCGCTGGTCCCTCCAACATCTGGGGTACATATCTCACAGCCCATCTCAAGTTGCCTATGGCAATTTTTACAGCAGTTGCATAGTTAATCAACCAATCCTCCGGCTTAGTGCTGCTGTCATACGTCTTTGTGCCTCTAGGCAACTGGAAGTTAGGTACCAGAGGTTCCTTCATGATCCGGGGCCCAAAACAAGCTGGACCCGGAGGACCTTGACACTCAATTTGCTCCGACCTATACAGCCGATCCAGTTTTAACCTGGCATCATCAGGCATCAAGTTTCTGCTTCCCAATCTTGACCCTATCACGTGATAGTCCGGTCTGGGATAGCCAGCGTTTACCATCTCCGAATCACCGTCATTGTATCTATCTTGATCCTGCAGAGCTGCTCTCTGTTGCATACCTTGGCTGGCACTACGCTCTTGCCGTGGCATATTCCGTTTCTGCGGTTGACCTGCACCTACCGAATTACGCTGTCCGGCATTGCCGTTTACAACATTCCCTTGACTGGCATTGCCTTGGTCGCGGTTACCTCGGCCAGCTTCACCTCGGCTCACACTCCTTCGATCCTCATTTCTTTGCACTTCTTTTCCTTTCCCTACCCTTGCCGGGTCATATGGGACTATCTGCTTATTCCTCCTGGCCGAAGTTACAACCTCCTCTCTCCTAGGACCACCATGAGGAGACGATGCGGCTCCAGCGGATTTCTCCAGGTTACCTACCGCCGAATGAACGATCTTGGAGGCCCTAGCTCTCTCCGGGTTAGCCCTGAGCAATTCCTCGTTTTGCCTGTTCGTGATCCGAACCAACTCATTGACTCGTTCCTGCTGTCTTTGACGGGCTTCACCCGTTAGACCCTCTAACTCGGACGCAGCTGCATGCGCTGCTCTGAGGTTCTTTGCCGGAGTACTATACTTCGGCAGCCCCACGGACAAACAGTTTTCTGATTCCTCAATCCTTGTATCACCCTCTCTGTTCATCTCACTCATGAGGTTTCTCCCCTTCACTTTTATAGCATCAACCTTATTCGCCTTAGCGTACTCACGCAGTGTCATGTTCAACGACTGCTGAGCCGCGGCTATCTTTTTCGCACCCTCTAGTATTTTTTGCCTAGTCTCCTCTAGCTCGGCCTGTGCCTGAGCCGGATCTATTGCTGCTGCTATTGGGTTTGCCAAGCTATCCATCGCCTGCTGCAGCACATTCTTAGGCCTCTCTAGCGGAGGACCTCTACTTTTGCTCGGTGCCTTAGGTGTTACCTTCGGATCTGGTGCTGGATCCCTGCTTGCGCCAGCGCCAGGCGCGGTCATCATCACCTCAGCGTGGTCCGAGGAGCGAGTGATACGCGCCCCACGAGCCGCACTAAGGGGTGGCTCGCCTCCTTCGACGACGTGCTGCGGATGAACGCATGACACATCGACAGCAACGTAGACCTTGTGCGCGCCGAGCTTGACGAAGAGGCCGTTGCACGGGAGAGGACGCTTGCTGAAGCAGCCAGCATTGTCGCTGACGAAATCCAGCGCTCCAAAGCGCTGAACGAGCCCAGAGACGATGCGTTCACCGGTGCCGATGAGGTTTCCCGTCCGGATCTTCACCCCTGCTAGCGCTGCTAGCCCCACGGTGGGCGCCGACTGTCGTGGTGGTGTCACGACAGATGCCATGGATAGGCTAGAGGTGGAGACTAAATGCACTAGGGGAATCCAGGGAGGGATAGTGTGGTGATTCCACACACGGTAACTTTGTATTTGATTCACCTTCACAGATTACAAGTGCTCCTCAAGCTATATTGGGGAGAGGAGGAAGAAGAACTCTCTTACTCTCACCACTAGCTAGCCCTCAGGAACACACTAGTAAACCGCAACACACTAGAGATCAACCCCTTCAACAGAGGCCCTTACCCCCCTTATATAGGAGCGGCTAGGTCTCCACTTAGGGCATACGTGGAGGCATATTTGGAATATGCCTCCTCCCAAAATAGTAAGCCGACCGGGTCACTTTAACCCCGCGTCATCCATGCAGAGGCTACGTGAGCCTCTGCGGCGCCCGCGTCATCCGACATAGGCTTCGTCACCTTTGTCGGCCACGCCTCGGTGGCCCCCCCTCTGTCCGCTTCGCTCACGCTCTGCGTACAATGGTCACCTTCGACCCGCGAAATACCTTCCTTCTCTTACAAGCTTGATATAACCCGGATCCCACATAGTTGATCCGGCCACACCTGTTCCTGCATACAAGTTAGATATACCTTACAGACTCACGACTTAAGTCGGTTGAGACCCAGTTAGGTGGACGTCCCCTGGTCCGGGTTACTCCGTGATTCGGCCTGCCTTGAGGTGACTCGGCCAGCACTTGCTTTGACCTTGCCGTACCCCGGCTAACTAGGCCTTTATACCCCGGCGTGACCCTACCCGGGGGTATCCCCCAACAAGTGTATCCTCTCATGGCTCGGGAATCCCCTAGACATGATCTGTATCAATGATCAATAGAGGGACCATGGATATCCATGTGACCCCTATGCATTCCTGATGACAATGTCGTTTGAACCGTCTAAATGTAGCATCCTCTTTCTTTTGTTTCTTGATACAACTTGTCCGAGATCCGATCACTGGTATCCCATAACTTTGTTCAATCTCGTTCACAACAAGTTATGTTTTCTTGTTACCGTGATATTACATCCCCATGACCTAGTCACATGTTGCAACATATATGGATGTAATCTCACCAAGCCGGCCGTATGTATATTTACCCGTCATGTGGGTGAACAAATCCCGGTCTTGCAGTCACATGTCATCTACTGTTCCTTCGGAATACCCAACGTACACCTTTATGACCACTGTATTACCAAGTGGCGTTTTATGCAGTCAAAGCATCCTAGGGAAACAGTGAGTAATATGAGCTCACGGTCTAAGAAGAAGGAGTCTAGGTATAGCTGTTGCAACAATGAACTATATGACTTGATCGTGTTGCAATCCTTTGAGGAATGTCCAACCACATTATTCTCCAATGATATGCTCTCGTTGTTAGTCGGCATAAATACCCATGATCTTGAAACCCAGATCATCTTCGTGACCAACGAACTAGTATGAATAGAGGCTACTAGGGACTTGTTTGTTTTATACCACACCTATACTAATGTTTCTACTTGGCACAGTTATAGCACAATATGAAACTATTATAAACTAATTGAGATATGATAATAAAAACCTATTTCTTATTTGCCTCTAGGGCATATCTCTTTCACATGCCACTAGTATATACTGGTGGTGTCTCTAGCACACCACTCGATCAGATATGCGGGTGGTGTGGCTCACACGCCACTAAGTGTTTTTCACGAATTAAAAAAATATTACAACTATTATTAAAATTAACAACAATATTTTGTTGCATATCCCAATAACAGTAATTGCATATAACAAGCAGAGGTCAAATATATAACACAAGAATATTGAACCATATAGATTCACGGAAGTATCATATTACTCAAATTCGACTAGATAGCTACTCAGTCCACTACTACTTCAAATAGCTAGAAGGCTCCGAATCTTGGACGCTCAACATATTGATTCTTGGATGATCAGCTTCCCATAGAGCCAGTCCCAAAGTTCCACCAGCGCGAAACCCGCAAGCATCGGCAAGTTCAATCCAAACAATGCCACTGAAGAAGGTTGTATCCCCTTTATTTGTGATGAGAACCCGAAAGATCTGGCCACTCTACTCTATGACTATATCAGCCATACCTTCGACATCTTCATCTTCACTCTTCTCCAAAACTTCACGCCTTGCTAAACATGAGATGTAATGTGCAAAATTTAAGAACCAATAGTTAGACAACAGAACTCAAGTGCACAATATAAGTAAACGACTTAGCAACAACATGATAGATTTAAACAAACAATCCTAGTCAGAAAGTCTTGAGGAAGAACCATGTAGAAGAGTATGGCTTTTGGCTTTAATAGTTTAAAGGCGGGCATCATGACCACCTGATGATACGCACTCAGCCTCCGGTCGCCATACTTAGTACAATCCCGATCCATTTGCTACATATATGTATAGCATATGTAAGTGGCATATATACTAACATATAAAATGACAAGTAGCACATTCGTTAAACATAACACATAATAAAGTAGCATGATCATAAATAGCACGCATCCTAAACCGATCTATGGATGTCCTAGAAGCTAACAAACAGAGCCGACAGAGTCGTCAGAGCTGAAGAAGTCCAAGTTTGACGAATGTAGAGGTGACATCGGCTTAGTGGTGAAGTTGCCTGGGCTGAACCCGTAGTATGAGGGCTGCAGGTGCACGGTGGAGGCACCGGCCCTGCCGCTTGTAGAGGGGCCAGCGCTGCCGCTTGTAGAGGGGTCTGCCTCGTTGCGCGCAGTGGGGGAGTCTGTGCCGAAGACCTGGTAGTTGTAGACCACCACCGTGGGGTCATCCAGAAACGGCCTCAAAGATGGGTCTGCCTCCTCTTGCTGGCACTCCCTCTGCTGCCTCTGTCTCAGCTTCCTCTCCACCTGAAGGTGCTCCATCTCCTGCTCCCTCGTGCAGAACCTCGTATGCTTGGGCTCATTGATCAGGGGTATTTGGTACCCCCGATGGTGATCAGGGGTCTTGGTCGACTTCATGTGCACACCACGGTAGTTTGGTGCCGTCTGCAACATACTTATAGCTAAAAACTAAAAGGAGTCAACTACAAGTAATGAAATTATGTACATTGCATAATCAACAATTTACGAGCTATTCTATATAACATTTATAGCTACTTTGTTTAACATATGCATTTAACAATTCTAAAATTATAAAATCATCTACAAACTAAATTTAAATTATACTAAAATTTCTATCTAAAATCACACTAAAATTTCTATCAAAAATCACACTAAAATTTCTACCTAAACATTTCTATCTAAAATCACACTAAAATTTCTATTTAAATTCTACTAACATTTTTATCTAAATTATACTAAAAATTCTATCTAAATTATACAAAATTCCTATCTATAATTCCTATCTAAATTATACTAAAATTTCTACCTATAATTTCTATCTAAATTATACTAAAAATTTCTATCTAAATTATACTACATGTATAAAAAGGATGCATAATTAGGTATATGGTGTAGATCACACGTACATAATTCTTCTTAGGATGAGAACGATTATCATTATTTGATCGCATGTGACTACGTAGAAATAATAAAGTTTTTAACCATAAAAATACTTCTCTCTTCCGGTCCCTCGATATGCAATATGGATCCCGCAGAACCCGGTATAGCCAAAATATTCAGCTCACTCCCCGATAACATAAAAGGGTTGGAAAGAGGGAGTTTTCAGCTCAACTGTCGCCGGCGCCGGACTCAGCCAAAATCCAGTGAAATTCCGCCACCCCGCTCCAATTCCGGCGGAGCCATCTCCGACGAGTCTCCCAGTTCCGACCGATTTCCGACAACATTAGGCCGAATTTCAGTCAGTTTGAGCCCGTCCATGGTCGCGAGGCGACCTCGCGAGCGGAGCAGGGGCTGGGGGCCGCGACCTCGCCGCAGGAGGAGGTGATATCGCCACCTGAGCAGTGGCCAGAGGAACCGTGGTGACGGCCGGGATCTGCTGCTCCATCCGGGCACGGCTGCATTGAGGGGAGCTGAAGCTCGCAGTTGCTCCAGGAGATGGTGCAGTCCGCGAGATCCTTTGCGTCTTCGGCGGGAGACTGGGCGGCGTGCGGCCGGCGGCGGGAGACTGGCGCTAGGCCGGGGTTGGGCTGGGGCGGAGACGTGCGAGCTAGGATTTCTGGGGAAGAAGATAGGAAAAAAGAGTACGAGGAAAAAGGGTAATTTCTGGGTCCCACGTGGTTTTACAGGGCTTTTTTCCAGTATCTATTCCAGGAAGGCAAATTTTCATCCTCTAAACTGGTTTCCAGGATGCCTTAAAACGATTTTGCAGTATCGGTTCATCCTATCTCCTACAGATGCTCTTACAAGGTGTGCATGAAATTTCGCTAAACATTGTGCTGACTTCTATGCTCTAAAGTCAGGGTTCTAAGCATTACTCAATAGAACATGCACCTCTATCTTTACATCAACAAATTCTTTGTTTTGCTTAACCCATAACATGTTCAATTTATTTTTAGTTTTTCTGTTACATAGAACTCATTTCACTTCGAAACAGATTCAATGGTCTTAATTCAAGGATGTTAATTAAGGATTTTTTTCACAGAGATAAATACATCTAGTTCCTTTTTTCTGCAACTGGTGCTCATCTTCTGTCCATTGTGTTCCAGGCATGTTTGGTAATGACCATGATTGTCAGATGAATGGTTTCTATCTGTCACTATTTTCTTTTTGCCTTTTTGGCCTGGAGCATTGAAAGTTTCAGGGTTGAGGGATCGTAATCGGAGATGAAAGAGGGACAACTCCGGAGAATGATTGTGTATGTTGCTTCTCAGGTTTAGCTTCAGAATTTCAATGTTTTGACATATCAGTCCCAATAACTAACAGAACATGTACAGTCTTAGAGCATCTCTATAGTGCACATCAAGGGTGTCAAGGGGCATCTATTACTGGTTCAAGATGTGCATATCATGTGGTTAGATCAGGAGTGAGCTACCAAGCACATTTAAGGAATACTGGTTTCAGCAGCACAGATGGTCGTGTGGACTGGCAAACATGTTAGGGAAAATGATGGTCATCCTGCTCATAAGGTGACATCCATCTACTATTGCAGTATTGCTCTTACCGCGGTGTCTTTTTTCTTCCCTGAGATTCAGATACCTCTCTGCGGTGTGGTCTATGTTTGAACTGTAATCATCTGTTGCACAGGTTGAAGGGTTCTTGGATCACCAAGGTAAGAAGCATTTAAAGGTCGAAGTTTCAGAGTGATAGCAGTACCGGAAAGTCCTTCTTTCAGTTCATTTTATCTGGTGATCCTCTCGGTCTTCTTTGAGAATGTAATGTCCCCCGGGTCCCTTTCCCAATGTTTCTTCTTTTTCTTTGCGTTGCTCAGATCTATCCACCCCAATCATTGGCCTCGGTCTTGACGGAGCAGCCGCCTGTTGCTGCGCGTGAGTGAGCATGGCATGGAAAAGTTTGAACTCAATTTGTGCTTACAAGATGTTCGATTGACACATTTAGGACCGGGTGTCTGGGAATCGGCAGGCCATTAGTAGGTTCTCTGTCATATTTTTCACATGATAATTACTCTGGACTGTTGGAGCGATGTGTATTGAAACCTTATTAACATGTTTTGAAGTGGTTAATTTAAACCAAGCTGTAGTTTGAAGTTGGTCATGGGATTGCAGGCCTGATGCATTATCCATGTAGGCCTTTGCCTGCAAACAAGCCTTCTTATGTTTCACTCCAAGTTGAACTTAACTGAGCAGCGCATGCCCGAAATACTGCAACGAGTTCTCCTGGAAATGGGGAATAACTTTTGCTAAAAAAGGAATCATGATGGGATGCCTGGTTGTAATAATGCATCATGTAAGAAATTGTGGTGGGAAACATTATTTTCTATTTGCACAATGCATGTTGATGACCTCCGATTAGCACTAACGTGATGTATGAGTGAAACTAAAGTTCAATTCATTTGTCATTTATATGTTACACTGGAACTAAACTGAACTGCACATATTTTGTTTTGCAGCTGTTGCATGGAGTAGAAATAAAATAGAAAATACATGGCATTATGTTTTCAGTGATGGATGCCCAAACGTCATTTTTTGAAGGTAAGATCCCCTACTCTGGCTAAACGTCCTACTAGTTCATTTCATTTCATGGATCTAGGTGTGTACTAAAGGCTTAGCATGATATGCATACATATTACATAGGCATACTCAAGTTGCAATGAATCGACACTTGGTAAGAAACCTTCAAGCATGTTCTCTTTTATTCACATTTACTTATAAGTGGGTACTCATTGCTTTTTTTTAAATAACTCTGCAAATTCCCAAAGCATGCATGGTCAGTGGGTCACACCAATAGAAATAACTCGCAAATAGAATTTTTTGTAGTGCTGATTTCTTGCGTGACTGGAGATAGGAGTTGATAGTAAAACGCATCACAACATTGTGCATCAATTTATTTTATTTTTTCTTTATGCATCAGTTATTTTTTATTCGTGTGAATTTAAATGTTTTTGTAGAAATTTGAATTATGTGACTGGATATGCATGTTCAATGCATTGATCGACATTTGAGATGTGCGACTGCACTCTTTCTGATTAGCTAGAATGAATTAGAAATGTCTTCATGCACGTGCACGCTTACAAGTATAAGATGTTATTACAACTAATTTATTAGTAAATTAGTTGTAATAACATGTTATATTATGGGACGGGGGAGTAATATAAATAACGAGGTATGTTATGTGAACACTTTGGCATCTGAGTGTGCCGGCTATTAATACAATCACAGGAGTTGATCTAAAAAAAACTCTACACGACCTTATCTCTACTATGCGCCAAAACACATATAAGCTAAGCAAGGTAGGGTGATTAGCTTTGGACTTAGGTTAGCAGCTGGCAACCGGGTCCTTCCAGGCGTAGGTAGTCATACATGATCCCCTGAAACGGGCTCTGGTTCCGGGGCTGCTTCAGGTAGATGGTGTTCATCCCTCCGACGAGCCAGGCGCTACTCACATCGATGTTGAATAGCCAGTACAGCCCGTGGATCCCATGCCTCGCGATCGTGTTGTCGCGTCCAAACATCCTGGAGTTGAAGTGAGGAACAGGCCTGTCCTGGTCGTTGAAACGCACCTGGAGATGGAACATAGTGGATTTGATCATTCAGGAGCTACTGGCAAGGAGAAGTGGAATGTGCATCAGCAAAGCAAAATCGTTTCTGTTTCAGGTTTCGAGAGGACCTCCAATGCGGCGAGTGTCGAAGACGCGACCGCCACCCTAAATTTGTAGGTGCTGTTTGGCTTGACACTGTCAAGATTGAACCTTATTTGCCATGTGGTCGGTAGGTAAGTGTTCTGATCAGTTCTTCTGCAGTTGAGATAGGACACGGATGTTTTGTTAGCACTAGATCATGATGTAGCACCCTGCCAACAGTTTAATGACATTCAACTGAAGCAACAGATATCACCTGTTAACTTGAGCGTAGAACCAATCGGTGCTATAGTTGCTTTCACCGATTGTGTATACTAGATCACTATCTGGATACAGTTCCGCGTATCTTTCCCAAATCCCATACTGCCTGAACCTGTGACAGTCGAAACTTCGAATGGTAAGAGATGGCGATTAATACTTGATAGCTAGATGTTTTTCCAAGGCAGAAAGTAGCCAGTGTGTTTCACCTGTCAGGATGGTTGATGAACAATCTGTTGACATAGTTGGGGTTCGGGTCTGGAACATAGAACTCAGCAGCAGATCGATCAGGTATTCCGATCTCCCACAGTGTTGGACCGTCTCTTGGAGGCTCATACACAAGGTCACCCAGATATATATCATCCCCTGAACAGCAGTGCAGAACATCTCAGATTCTCAGGACATCAAGTCAAGAGGTTGCAAGCTAGGCCAAGGTGCTAACCTGAAGATATTGTTAGTGGGGCATCGAATTTGTAGTCTCCTATGAAACCTGGAACCCATGCATAAAGATTGTACTTTCCAGCTACAATGTTCTTTATGTAGAAGCTACCATCTGCATCTGCTCTACACCAGAATTGGTATCCCTATGGCATCGCAGTATGTTTGAAAAAACTTAATTATCCAAAATACAGCTCATCTCGGTCGATGAGTAGGTAATGTTATGACTTGGTACCTTGCACTCTCTTTGCCACGAGCCAGCTTCTCCTGGTAGTGCTAAGCCTACATAGGCTGATGTGGCATAAAGATCCTCATCATCTTTAATATACCTATAATTGTATGGTGAAGAAAACGTTAGTAAGAGATGCTTATGGTACTTGAACTAGATCTACGGTATTTAGAAGTCAAGTACTATGAACCCTATCTACTTGTAGGATATTGGGAAATGACACCATGGTAAGTACCTGTCTCTTACAAGCAATCTACCAGAGATACAGCCTCGTTGCTCAATCTTCTGGAAATCCTCTGAAAGTGCAAAATCATATGGCCAGATGGATTTCTCCATCACCATCTGAATTCCCAAAGTAAATAAACAATCGCTGTTGTTCATTAATTATGACGTATGGGTGCTCTTCTGTTGTTGGAAAAAAACTCTGAATTGTTCCCTTAAGTAATTATTTTATACAGTATGAATTATAATTACCTGCACTTTTGCATCCTCCCACAGTAGACTTGGGTCACATCCATCCTGACTGGAGTTAAGGTACATGAACACCGGTCCATGAACTTTTTTCCAATATTCTCCATTGGTGAACTTGGGCGAAAGGTCCTCCCCGGCATAATGAGAACTAAGAAATATCTAAAATCAATAAAGAAAGATCAATAGAATTATTTGCATATCATCAAATAATCTCACACAATTTTGTCTCCATATGTTCCAGATCATCGTGATGACTATATTTTTCTTAGTAAGAAGACACAACATGCTATTTATTGCCAGAGGCTGGAAAACAGAGAGTTTACAGAGGGGATACACAGAAACCAAAACAGCAAAGCAGGGTTTAAGATTTTTGAAGGTCTGAACTTACAGCGAGCATAGTGGGCCCCACATGAGATGTCAGGTTCTGCTTCAGAGGTCCTCCGGTACGGAACTCGTCGCTCGGCGTGATTTGCCAGAAGCCAATTGAAGGATCAGATGATATCCATCCATGGACGTTATTGTACTGGTTCTCACACGAGTATTGGTACTTGTCATCGACCTTGACAAACACATCGGCAATGTTCAGATTATCCAGAAAGTAGTCAGATATTTATGATGGATTACCTTGTGTATTTCTATTAGCTTATTACCTCCCCTCTGAGTTGGGGATTGATTGGATCCACAAGGAGGACAGCCTCAGGGTAAGCTAATTGCTGGCCGCGGGGAGGCAATCGGTCTTCAGGCATCGGCATTACTCTCTGCCTGTCGTCAGCCATCGCCATGCAATGGAACCTGCATTCACCAGCACATGGTTTCAGTGGGCAGAGAAATGCAGTGAACAGAAAAAAGTAATATCTGAAAAGTTGAGGACCAACTTGTCCTTCCGAAGCTTGAAGGCCACCCTGGTCTCCCCCAAGCCAAAATCAGGCCACCCTTCCTTGTGTTCATAGATTCCGTAGGTGTAGAATCCCGAGGAGCCACGAAGCACGATGAACCTGTACAGAAATGCTTGATGAGCTAAAACATGATTCCTACCTTGTTTTCCCAGGACAAACTGGTGAGAACAGCTCCAGATTTATGCCTGTGTAGTGTATCAGCCAGTCAGTCACCTCTTGTCTATTATCAACGGAACGGCTTTCCCTCCCTGAGAAGGATCCCATGATCTGGTGAAGGAGACCTCGGCCTGGTTGTCATCATGGTGTATGATGCGGAACTCTGTGCCTTTGATTCTGCGTGCAAGTGTTTCGTGTCAGCTAGATACATTTGTGATTTCTCTAGCAAGTAAAAAAAGGTACCGGACTGTGAATCTAAGGAGCTCTTACACATCAAATATTCCAGTTCGCTGTCCCGGTGGATTCCAAACAATGTCCCAGTACCTGACAGAACATGCAGTAACTTCAGTTACAAACTGAAGAACAGGTAAGCTGAATAGGAGATGCTCCAACATCTTTGTGTCCCGTGAAAGGAAGAATGTGCAGGTACTGTAAATGCAGAGTGAAACCGGTGTACCCTCTGTTGTCTTCTCTGTTAAGAATCTCCATGAGATTATCCACACCATTGTACCGCACGCCGGTGACGATGCCGTCGGGGTTGGACAGCGTCAGCTCGAAGATGTCGTTTTTAATCACAACCTGCACATGTACAGCGCACACAATCGCACGGATCAATTCAATTATTCAACCCCGGAAATGAACAGCGCAGTCAGCAGGAGGGCTCTTACGTATCTGCTGCTGACCTCAACCTTGACACCGTCCATGGCGTCGACGGCTCCCCGTGGAGGGCACAGGCAGCAAGGCACGAGACTCCTGCAGGTCCAGATAGACGAGAAGCCAGAATTATGCGTGCGCGTGTGTTTATATAGAAACTGGACAACTGAAACATAGCGAAAATTAATGGCGGTTTGGCAGCAACGGCAGTGGGTGAAGCAGAAGTAGTACCTAAGTTTCGCCATGAGATGAGACGATGGATGGATCAATCAATCAGTGTCTTGCTCCTTCCACTGATCGGTTCATGTCCTTGGAGGATACGGTGTGGTGCCGATCGGTGCTTAGATGGACGGGCGGGCGGGTTGATTATCCCTTTGTTGGAAAGCAAGCATGTGCAGCGCCGGCGCGTGGAGTTGAAGCCAAGGAGGGGGGGAGGAGGTGCGGCAATGGCGTGATCCTGGTCCGCCTCTATTATAACCTTTTCGGTCGCTGGCTAACAGTTGGCGCCTTTAGACTCGACAAGGGCATCTTGTTGTCAAAGATGCCACTCACGATCAGATCTATGACGTTGATGGAGTGCTTTTGAGTAAAATACTCGGCAGAATGGAGAATATTGACCTAAAGTTTAAATAAATTCACAAAAATGAACATGTGGCGAAACTATTTCATCCGACTAACCATTCCGTATAGCCTCTAACACAAAGAGGCTATACTCAGTAGGATAGCGCGCCTTTCCGTAAGACGCTACACTCTTTGCCAGCGTGACACGCGGGTCAAAAGGGTTGTTCTAGTAGCGCCTTTGCTCGAGAGGCTACTGTAGTATAGCGCCTAGGTGTAAGGCGCTACACTACTCTATATATAAAATGTCTGTATAAAGTGTTGGAATTTTGCCTAATAAAGGCCCAACCCATTTATATTATTCAACAATTCCTGAAATCCTAGAGGCCCACTTGGCCCATTCATGCAAGACAAAGAGGTGGGACAAGAGTTTAGTCCCACATTGCTAGTTGAGTGGAAGTTGGACCAGCTTATAAGGAGAACTCTTCCACCACTTGTACGAGCTTGAGAAGAGAAGACATATACATGCGCGCTCCTCCTCCGTCGCTCGCCTCGTCACGACGCGCGCGCGCCGCGGGTTGCGGGAATGCCTCGAGCCGAGAGCTTCTCTTTCTTTTTGCCACGCATAAATGGATAATAATTTGAACAGTCTGCGTGAGTGTATTTTCAATACGCACGAACTCAGTGGAGATTTAATTCGAGCTTAGTGGAGGTTGTTCGGCTTCGGTCGATGCCTGTTCGTTTCCTCTCCCGATGCCGAGAGTTCGCCTGCCTACCCGTGCCTATAAGAGTGAGAGGTCCCTCCCCTCCCCAGACACACCAACACACACACCCCGCGCCTCCAGTTTCAGAGCATTGCGCTGCTTAGATCTTCCCCATCCCGTCTTGCGGCGTGCACCGCGAGCTGGGACAGTAGGCCTCCGAGACCCCGCTGCTTCGAGTCCTGTACGGGAGAAGGGCGATAAGGTTTTTGGGGAGCGCTACCAGCACGACTACTGGCTTCATCACGGACTCCTTCACGGATAGCGACTGCAGCGACGTCTTCCCCAACGACGACTTCTTCCCCGACATCAACAACCTTTTCCTCGACAACATGGCTGACGACAGTGCCAACGCTAACGTTCCTCTACCGTGATGTATATCATCTTTTGGTCATTTTCTATTATTCTGTCTATGCTTTATCTGCCTTTTATTTTGGTTAAATCTCTTGGAAAATTGCTCTATTTCTCAACAATCCAAAAACCTTATTATAGGCAATTTGCTCCAAGTGGTTTCGTTGCTTCTGTGAAGCCACCTGTTTTTGAGGGTACGCATTATAAGAGGTGGCGCGTGAGAGCAGTTATCTGGTTTCAGAACATGAACTGCTATGACGCTACTCTTGGCAAGCCTGAGGGAGAGCTTACTCCTGCTCAGGAACAAGTTTTTCGGAAAACTGATACCCTGTTCCAGGCTGCTTTGCTGTCTATTCTAGGGGATAACATTGTTAAACCCTATATGTCATTTGATAATGGCAAGGACATGTGGGCTGCGCTCGAGGCCAAGTTTGGGGTCTCGGACGCTGGCAGTGAACTGTATGTCATGGAACAACTCTATGACTACATGATGACTGATGACCGCTCTGTGGTTGAGCAGGCTCATGAAATACAGTCATTGGCCAAAGAGCTTGAGCACTTCCCTTGTGTTTTAC
This sequence comes from Avena eriantha, assembly GCA_910589775.1. NCBI lineage: Eukaryota > Viridiplantae > Streptophyta > Magnoliopsida > Poales > Poaceae > Avena > Avena eriantha. Next base: position 142,630,494 of record OU342744.1, on the reverse strand, counting down.
CGGACAAGTTCATTGCCGGGGGCATTATTGCCAAACTTCCCCCTTCGTGGAGGAACTTTGCTACTTCCTTGAAACACAAGAGACAAGAGTTTTCCGTTTCGGATCTCATTGGTACTCTTGATGTGGAAGAGAAGGCGAGAGCAAAAGACACACATGCTCGAGGTGCTGAGGGAGGTTCAAGTGCCAATCTGGTACAGAAAAAGAACTTCCAGTCACACAAGTCCAAGAACAAGAGAAAGTTTGATGGAAAAGGAAAGTTCGATGGAAAGAACAAAGCCTCACAGTCTACTAGCTTCAAGAAGAAGACTGATAAGAAGAAAGGTGCTTGTCACGTGTGCGGTGATCCTGATCATTGGGCTCCTGCTTGTCCCAACCGCTTTGACAAGCGCCAGCATGGAAAAGGCAGCAAGACTGCTAATATTGTCATGGGCGACGTTGAGATGAAAGATGTTGGGTATGGTATATTACCTACTGTTCTTTCTTATGTCATTCTCCTGATTGGTGGATTGACACGGGCGCTAATATACATGTTTGTTCTGATGTTTTGATGTTTTCTTCATATCAGGTCAGAGGGGCTCAGTCCGTGCTGATGGGGAACGACTCGCATGCTTCTGTTCATGGTGTTGGTACGGTCGATCTGAAGTTCACTTCGGGAAAGACCGTGCGCCTGAAGAACGTGCATCATGTTCCCTCAATAAATAAGAATCTTGTTAGTGGATCACTTCTATGTCGTGATGGCTACAAGATTGTGTTTGAGTCCAATAAATTTGTACTGTCTAAGTTTGGAACATTTATTGGTAAAGGCTATGAGTGTGGAGGTTTGTTCTGCCTGTCACTGTCAGATGTGTGTAATAAAGTCGTGAATCATGTTTCATTTGATCTTGTGTCAAATGTTTGGCATTCACGTCTTTGTCATGTTAATTTTGATTGCATGACGCGGTTAGCTAAAATGAATATAATCCTAAAATTCACTACTGTGAAGGATCTAAATGCCAAACTTGTGTGCAAGCAAAGCAACCTCTCAAGTCACATACGACTGCAGAGGTGAGAGATTTGGCGCCACTAGAGCTCATACATTCAGATCTTTGTGAGATGAATGGTGTGTTAACAAAAGGTGGAAAGAAATATTTTATGACCTTGATCGATGACTCTACGAGATATTGTCATGTGTATCTTCTAAAATCTAAAGATGAGGCTTTGAGTTACTTCAAAATCTATAAAGCTGAAGCGGAAAACCAACTTGATCGAAAGATTAAGAGGCTTAGGTCTGATCGTGGTGGATAGTATTTTTCCAACAAGTTTGATTCTTTTTGTGCGGAACATGGTATAATCCATGAGAGGATGCCTCCCTACTCGCCCCAGTCAAACGGGGTAGCCGAAAGAAAGAATCGTACTCTAACAGATTTGGTTAACGCCATGTTAGACACATCGGGTCTCTCCAAGGAATGGTGGGGGGAGGCATTACTGACTGCATGTCATGTCCTAAATTGAGTTCCCACTAAGAACAAAGAGATTACTCCATTTGAAGAATGGGAAAAGAAAAGGTTAAATCTTTCTTACTTGCGAACTTGGGGCTGTCTGGCTAAGGTTCATGTGCCAATCCCAGAGAAGCGCAAACTTGGACCAAAAACCGTGGACTGTGTTTTTCTGGGATATGCTTTTCATAGCATTGGCTATAGATTCTTGTTAGTAAAATCTGGAGTACCAGACATGCATGTTGGTACAATCATGGAGTCAAATGATGTGACTTTCTTTGAGGATATCTTTCCCATGAAGGATATACCTAGCTCATCAAATCAGGAGATACCTGACTCATTGAATCAGGAAATACCCACAATTCCTGAACATACCATTCCTATTGAACACTCGGAAAAACCTGAGGAGGATGATAATGAAATTCCTAAGAGGAGTAAGAGACAGAGGACTGTAAAATCCTTTGGTAATGATTTCATTGTGTACCTTGTGGATGATACTCCTACCTCTATTTCAGAAGCCTATGCATCTCCTGATGCTGACTACTGGAAGGAAGCTGTTCGTAGTGAGATGGATTCCATCTTAGCGAATGGAACATGGGAGATCACCGATCGTCCTTATGGGTGCAAACCCGTAGGATGCAAATGGGTGTTTAAGAAGAAACTTAGGCCTGATGGTACTATTGAGAAGTACAAGGCAAGACTTGTAGCCAAGGGTTATACCCAAAAAGAAGGTGAGGACTTCTTTGATACTTACTCACCCATAGCCAGATTGACCACCATTCGCGCACTACTATCTTTGGCTGCCTCACATGGTCTTCTCGTTCATCAAATGGACGTTAAGACGACTTTCCTAAATGGAGAGTTGGACGAGGAAATTTATATGGATCAGCCAGATGGATTTGTAGCGAGTGGTCAAGAAGGAAAAGTGTGTAAGTTGTTGAAGTCTTTATATGGCCTTAAACAAGCACCTAAGCAGTGGCACGAGAAGTTTGAGAGAACCCTAACCACTGCAGGTTTTGCTGTACACGAAGCTGACAAATGTGTATACTATCGCTATGGTGGGAGCGAGGGAGTAATTCTTTGTTTGTATGTTGATGACATACTGATTTTTGGGACCAATTTTAATGTGATTAAGGAAGTCAAGGATTTCTTATCTCGGTCTTTTGAGATGAAGGATCTAGGAGTAGCTGATGTTATTTTGAACATCAAGCTATTGGGAGATGATAATGGTGGGATCACACTGCTTCAGTCTCACTATGTGGAAAAGATCTTGAGTCGCTTTGGATATAGCAACTACAAGTCTTCTCCAACACCGTATGATCCTAGTGTGTTACTTCGAAAGAATAGAGGCACTACTAGAGATCAATTGACATATTCTCAGATTATTGAGTCGCTTATGTATTTAGCTAGCGCTACGAGGCCTGACATCGCTTTTGCTGTAAGCAAACTCAGTCGGTTTGTTTCAAATCCTAGAGATGATCATTGGCAAGCTCTTGAGAGAGTCATGCACTATCTAAATGGCACTGCGAGCTACGACATTCACTATACTGGGTACCCAAGGGTGCTAGAGGGATATAGTGATTCAAATTGGATATCTGATGCTGATGAGATAAAGGCCACGAGTGGATATATATTTACACTTGGTGGTGGTGCTGTTTCTTGGAAGTCTTGCAAGAAGACCATGTTAACGAGGTCAACTATGGAAGCAGAACTAGCAGCATTAGACACAGCCACTGTCGAAGCAGAGTGGCTTCGAGAACTCTTGATGGACTTACCTATGGTTGAGAAACCTATACCCGCAATCCCAATGAACTGTGATAATCAAACTATGATTGTTAAAGTTAACAATTCTAAGGATAATATGAAGTCCTCAAGACATGTGAAGAGGAGATTGAAATTTGTCAGGAAAATGAGAAACTCCAGAGTTATTGCATTGGATTATATCCAAACATCTAAGAATCTGGCAGATCCCTTCACAAAGGGTCTATCACGTAACGTGATAGAAAATGCATCAAAGGAGATGGGTATGAGACCCACAATATAAGTTTTCCACAGTGGTAAACCACTCTATGTGATCGGAGATCCCGTGAATCAGAATTGGGAGACTAGCTGTTGGCTAACTGAGAGAAATGTATCCCTACTTTAAAACACCACTCCATGAAGATGCAATACTTTCCTATTCTATATGCCTATTCTGTATGGCAGGTTGATTTATGTTAATGTGTTCTAAGTGGCTTAGTTTAAGCAGAGATATTGTCCTGTAGAACATCTTTTGAAGAACACACCTATATGAGTCTGATTGTTAAACGTCGCAGTCTATGAGAGTTGGGTGCTCTCTAATAAACTCATGAAAGGCTATGGAGTATGACGCATAAGCTCCACCCGAGGGGAAGTCCCACGGCAGCCCAGTATTGGCCAAGGCTTTGTGTAAAGCTAGAATGCAGTAAACTTGCAGTTCAAGGCATAGTCCACTGTACAAGTTGCAAACTAGTGTAGCATAGAGTTTTAGGTGGAAGTTCAACTTAACAGTCTCCACTAGTACCAGTATATAAACAATGTTTTGGAACCATAGGCAAATTTATGTGTGCCTCTGGAATCTGGTGGGGGATTGTTGAAATTTTGCCTAATAAAGGCCCAGCCCATTTATATTATTCAACAATTCCTGAAAATCCTAGTGGCCCACTTGGCCCATTCATGCAAGGCAAAGAGGTGGGACAAGAGTTTAGTCCCACATTGCTAGTTGAGTGGAAGTTGGACCAGCTTATAAGGAGAGCTCTTCCACCACTTGTACGAGCTTGAGAAGAGAAGGCATATACACGCGCTCCTCCTCCTCCGCCGCCCGCCTCGCCACGCCTCGCCTCGCCTCGCCTCGTCACGACGCGCGCGCGCCGTGGGAATGCCTCGAGCCGAGAGCTTCTCTTTCTTTTTGCCACGCATAAATGGATAATAATTTAAACAGTCTGCGTGAGTGTATTTTTAATACGCATGAACTCAGTGGAGATTTAATTCGATCTTAGTGGAGGCTGTTCTGCTTCGGTCGATGCCTGTTCGTTTCCTCTCCTGACGCCAACTGTTCGCCTGTCTACCCGTGCCTATAAGAGTGAGAGGTCGCTCCTCTCCTCAGACACACCAACGCACACACCCTGCGCCTCCAGTTTCGGAGCATTGCGCTGCTTAGATCTTCCCCATCCCGTCTTGCCGCGTGCACCGCGAGCTGGGATAGTAGGCCTCCGAGATCCCGCTGCTTCGAGTCCTGTACGGGAGAAGGGCGATAAGGTTTTTGGGGAGCGCTACCAGCGCGACTACTAGCTTCATCACGGACTCCTTCACGGATAGCGACTACAGCGACGTCTTCCCCAACAACGACTTCTTCCCCGACATCAACAACCTTTTCCCCGACAACATGGCTGACGACAGTGCCAACGCTAACGGGAACACCGGCGGTTCCTCTACCGTGATGTATATCATCTTTTGGTCATTTTTTATTATTCTGCCTATGTTTTATCTGCCTTTTATTTTGGTTAAATCTCTTGGAAAATTGCTCTATTTCTCAACATAAAGTTGATACAAAACTATAGTGATTGAGTTTTTTGAAGTCTTTAACTACTAGGTCATGGTCTCTGGGCAGTGTTATTGCGCTCAGTGCATGGGGCAGGATAATCAACTGCATAAGTCACTCGAAATGCAAAGCCGCTTCCCGAGAGAGAATTATGAGCAGCCTGCTGTTGACACGACGATGCGGCTAAGAGCAAGAACAATAGTACTACTGGCTATAAGGTTCTTATCATCTATAGTCAACTTAATAGCCAATACGTACAATAGCAAGTTATAGAAATATACCAGTTGATCAATACTTGGCCCACCATTCACTCTCACAAAGTACCCAGGAGCATGTGTTAGAGCTAGCTATTGCATGAGAGCCTACTCTCATTCTCTCTGCTCTTCTGTCTTCTCCAACTCAGCACAAATATTTAATGGCTTATAGCCAACGGATGTCACCCTATTGTACTTGCTCTAATGGACAAAACAATTAATCTTGAACCGGCAGTAAACAATGTGGATGTCTAGATAATTGGGTTGCATGTTCCGGTAGACAAATCAGAGCTGAAGATCGTTACCAGCAATGCACACACAAACTTTTTCTCAATTGTTTCATGGAGGGTCGGTTGATCTTCATAGCAGATTTGGGATCTCAAATGGTGGGAGGCCACCTTCTGAATACATATCATGTTTTTCTTCTGTTCCAGCAGCTACGCAAGGGTGTGCTTTCAGTAAAAGCAATCACAGTCAGTAACTATAGAACTAATAGTTGTTCGTGGGACTTGATCTTCCATGCTAGAATTCATATATTGACATATGTTCAACTATGAAACCAATGTTGCAGTCTTTAAAAATAAAAATAAAGGTGGTGGTTTGAGGAGTTGAACCCATAACCTAGATGTTATCAACAAAGATTTCCACCTACTCAACCACTACATTACAAATTTTGTCAACTCTATATAGGCATTTTATACAGAATAATGTAGCGCCTTACGCCTAGGTGTTATACTACGCACAATAACATCTCGGGCAAAGGCACTACTAGAATGTCTCCTGGGACCGTGTGTCACGCTGGCAAAGAGTGTAGCGTCTTTCGGAGAGGCCCTACCCTGTTGAACATAGCGTATTTGTGTTAGACGCTACACAAAAGGCTTAGTCGGGTGAAATACTTCCGTCGCAAGTTCATTTTGTGAATTTCTTTGAACTTTGTGTTAATTTTGTCCATTCTGCTAAAATACTCATTCGGTCTCAAAATAAGTGACACGGTTTTGTCTATATACCTATTTTGGGACGGGGAGTTCATGTTGTGCAAGCATCTAGCATCTTTTCAGTCAATGGCAAGGGAGTAGTAGTATATAGTATACATTTATTGCAGAAAATAAAGAGATCATGAAACTGAAACTGTTAGCTAATTTGAATCGCTAGGCGTCGATCTAGAGAGAATAGGGGTTAGAGAAAACATACCGTCGGCCTTCGAGGTTGACGACGAGCTCGTCATGGAGCTCGACGGAGTGGTGGCGGCGGTGAGGTGGGTGATACCCGCCGCTGCAGCGCAAAGCCGATCGGTGACCTAGGGTTTTGGGTTGTGCGGTGGGGTGAGTGGGCGGACGAACCTTGGCGTTCGAGCCCCTGGCCTCCACCTCTTCATATGCGCTGCGCGACGGGGGCCCACCAACGATGATGACGTTGGGCCCCCCCGATCAGGGCACGAGATCGAGTCGGTCGTCCGTTGGGACGACCGTGGAGATCAATCTAACATTCTCCCCCTTGATCTCATCTTCCATTCAACTTATACTTTTGCACCCATTTCATCACAGATCAATATATAGAGCATGTCTCATCATAATGGTCAGTTACGCACCATAGATTCAACAGCCACTATACACCTCTCTATTTTGAAACAGACTTTTGTTCTTAGGCCCTTAATATCCAGGTATCATAGGCTTTCCCTTAAACCCATGCCAGCTAAGTGTTCTCTGAACACACTGGGTGGTAAGCCTTTTGTGAGCGGATCCATGAGCATTTCTTTTGTACTTATATGCTCCAAACTTATGGTATGATCCTGGATTCTTTCTTTCACAACATAAAACTTAATGTTAATGTGTTTGGCAGCAACACTTGACTTATTGTTGTGAGCATAGAATATCGCTGGCTCATTGTTGCAGTACATTCTGAGTGGTCTTTGAATGCTGTCCACCACTCTTAACCCGGGTACAAACTTCTTTAACCAGTTTGCCTGCCCCGTGGCCTCATAACATGCTACATACTCAGCTACCATCGTGGACGATGCCGTGATGGTTTGCTTGGAGCTTTTCCACGATATAGCTCCACCTGCGAGAGTAAATATGTATCCTGACGTGGATTTTCTTTCATCTATATCTCTCACATAGTCTGCATCTGAATACCCTTCTATCCCAAGGGAATCAGATCTTCTGTATGTTAACATGAGACCTTTTGTGCCTTTTGCATAACACAATGCCTTCTTTACCATTTTCCAATGATCTATTCCTAGATTACTTTGAAATCTGCCAAGTACCTCAGTAACAAAAGCTAAGTCAGGGCGTGTACATACTTGAGCATACATCAAGCTTCCGACAGCAAAAGCATATGGAACCGCTTTCATTTGATCGATCTCATATTGGTTCCTGGGACATTGAAAATTCCCAAATCTATCGTCCTTGACTATAGGGGCAGGCGTAGGATTACTCGCATGCATACTATACTTCTTCAGAATCTTCTCTAAGTATGCCTTCTGCGATAGCCCTAAAACCCAATTTTCTCTATCTCGGAGAATCTAAATTCCTAGAACGAATGAAGCTTCACCGAGATCTTTCATATCAAAGTTCGAGGACAAGAACTTCTTTGTTTCCAATAGTAGGCTAACATCACTACTGGCAAGTAGAATGTCATCCACATACAGGATAAAGAAAATGAATTTCCCATTCTTGAACTTTGTATATACGCAATTGTCCTCTTCATTCTTATCGAACCCAAACTTTCTTATTGTTTCATGGAACTGTAAGTACCATTGCCCGGAGGCCTGTTTTAATCCATAAATGGATTTCTTCAGACGACATCCCATACGTTCTTTTCCTTCCACAACAAAACCCTTGGGTTGTGCCATGTAAACCTTTTCTTCTAGGTCTCCATTTAGGAAAGCCGTCTTTACATCCATCTGACGCAATTCTAAATCATAGTGTGCCACTAAAGCCATTACAATTCTAAAAGAATCCTTGCTTGAGACTGGAGAAAATGTCTCATTGTAATCTATTCCCTCTCTTTAGGTGAAGCCTTTAGCAACAAGTCATGCTTTATATCTTTCAATATTCCCTCTAGAGTCACATTTTGTTTTGTAGACCCATTTACAGCCTACTGTTTTGGCTCCTTTAGGAATTCCTTCTAAATCCCAGACTTTGTTGCTACTCATGGATCTCATTTCATCTTCCATGGATTCAAGCCACTTCGATGAGTGAGCACCTTTAATGGCTTCTTCAAAAGTGGTGGGATCACCCTCCATTTGAACTTCTTCACTAACATAGACTTCAAAATCGTTGGGAATAGCTGGCTTTCTAGTTCTTTGAGACCTTCTAAGGGTCTCGCCTTCTGGCACATTCTCTGTATGGGGCTGTTGCAGCTCTCCCTCTTGTGTGACAACAGGGTCTTCATTTTCATTCATTGTTGCCACAGGAGAACTAACAACAGGTGTCACATCGATATTTTCCTGTGTCGGAGTAGCAGCAGGTATCGAGAAAAACGGTTCCTGAATCATCGGAGTGGGTGCATGCACCCGCTTCTCCTCAAGGTTGATTTCTCGTGATACCGTGCTCCCCCTGATCATCTGATCATCTGATCCTCCAGAAACACAGCGTGTCTCGTTTCCACAAACTTAGTAAATCTGTCTGGACAATAGAAACGATAACCTTTTGACTTGTCTGGATAGCCAATGAAATGGCAACTTACTGTTTTAGGATCTAACTTCCCAAGGTTTGGGTTGAAGAGCTTAGCCTCAACTAGACAGCCCCACACTCGCAAATAATTGAGTGAAGGTTTGCGACTAGTCCATAACTCATATGGTGTTTTAGGCACCGACTTTATGTGAATGGCGGTTTTTAACGCCTCCATCCACAAACCAATCGATAAGGTGGAGTAACATAACATGCTTCTCACCATATCCATCAAGGTACGGTTACGTCTTTCAGCTACTCCATTCTGCTGAGGCTCACCCGACGTTGAATACTAGGCAACTATACCATGTTCCTGTAGAAACCTTGCAAAAGGTCTAGGAACTTGGCCATATGGGTGTGCCGACCGTAGTATTCGCCTCCACGATCGGACCTTACTACTTTAATTTTTAAACTATGCTGATTTTCAACTTCAGCCTTAATATCTTAAATTTATCCAATGCTTCTGAACCCTCTCTAATTAGATAAATATAACCATAACACGAATAATCATCCGTGAATGTTATGAAAGAATCATATCCATCCATAGATGTCACAGGAAACGGACCGCATATATCCATATGAATTATTTCTAAGACTCTTGTGCTTCTTTTGGCGCCCTTTTTAATGTTCTTTACGAACTTTCCTTTAATGCAATCGATGCATTGCTCTAAATTTGAAAATTCTAAAGGCGGTAGAATTGATTCTTTTACTAAGCGTTCTATTCCCCCCCCTCGAAATTTGTCATGTCATCTTGCATTTGTTTGCATAAAACTATTTTCGAAAAGTCTAGTTTTGGTTTTCTAAATATCCTCTGTCATTATTCAGATCAAAACTCCGGTCTTTTCCTGGGTCTTTCATTTGTCTAAAAACTATTTACAAAAGTCTATTTTAAATTAAAAATAAAAGTTTACATTATTTTTGGGAGGCAGCCAACTAGGCCCAAAAGCCTAGTCGGCCACCTCCAAACCCAGACCCAACCCAGCTTACACCTAACCTAGTTCCACCTACCTCCCTCTCATCCCACCCCCCCGCCAGCCACCCTCTCTCTCTCTTCCACCCACCTGGCCCGCCACCTGGCCTACCTCCACCTCACTCCACCCAATCTTTGCCTGCCACCTCACCCCACCTGCCACCGACCAGCCGCCCCCTGCACGCTTCCCTGCACCACACTTCACGCACGCGCGGACACGCTCTCGCTCGCTCTGCCCAAATCCCGCCACCTACCGCCTACTCCTTCGCCCCTGGCCCACCACCTGCACAACCCCCCACGCCCACCTGCCCCGAACCCCGCGTTGCCCTCTTCCCCGCGATCCCCTCTCGTCTCTCCATAGGCCCACCTACCGCCTCCTCCTCGTTCGCATCGGCCCCGCCGTGGCCGCCCTCATCCCTCGTCCTGCGGCGTCCCCGCCTCCAGCGAGCACCGTGCCACGCCGCCTCCTTCCTCGCCGAGCCCCTCCTCGCTGGAGCCGCCTCGCCCCTCTCCTGCCTCACGAGAACAACCGCCATCGCCCCGTCCACCCCGCTCCACCCCAGCCCTCCCTCTCCGGCCTCCCGAGCCGCCGCGCGGCCGTTCCCCTCGCCGACGCACCTCTGCGGCCTCCGCTCGACCTCGCGACCCTCCGCGAGTCGCCGCTTGTAGGAGCTCCCCGCCGCTCCTCGCGCCGTCTCCCGGCGCCGCTCAAGCTCCTCGTCGGCATGCTCCCCTCAGCCCTGCCGCCTTCCTCTCGCCTCCGGCCGCGTTAGCGCTATCGCAGGGTCCCACCTACCTCGCCCCGTTCGTCGAGCGCCGCCGGTGACCACCTCTCCGCCATGGATACCCGTTGTCGGCCGCGGTCCCCGTTCCCCTTGCAGCGACCCCGTCTCCTCCGCCGCCAAGGCTGCCTGCCTACGCCTCTGATCTTCCGTGTGTCGTGCTGCTCGTCCGCCCCTCTCGAGCTCATCTGCTGCCGTCAGCGAGCCTCCATCGGCCCTTCCCCAGCACACCCGCGTCTCCCGCTCGCCCCTCTGTTGGCCGCCAACGCCCAGGTCATAGGCGTCGCACCATGGGAAGGAGCACGCTGGCTTCCCTGTTTTCCTGGTAGCCCTCGCGCCGCCCAGGCTCTGTTGGTCATCGCTTTATCCATCTAATTAATGAGGCCTCCTGTATCTGTCCCTTTCTGATAAACAATCCAGGGATGTGGCGGTCAACCTGTGGCCATCTATTTTTTTTCTTTGGATGCTCAGATCTTCGAGTAATTTTTGGGTAACTTCTTCTCGTCGACAAGGCCAACCCAAGACGGACACCTCTAAAAGGTTGGACAAGGCATGACTCCAAGAACACTGAGGCTGAGACAAGATCGACATCGATCGGGACCAAGAGGGAACAACAAGATCTTCGAGAGAGAACCAAAGGCCCATTCCCGGACCTGAAGACCGATCCTGCCGAGACCGAACCCCGAAGACCAAACCCGGCGCCACGCCAAGTTCTCCTTCCCGAACGCCAAGGTCGCCGAACACCAAGGTCTTCTTCTCGGACCCGATGACCGCCAAGATCGCCACCGGAACGCCAAGTTATTCTACTCGGATCCGAAGACCGAATCCTGGCGCGCCAAGTTCTTCAACCCCGAGGACCGATCCATCGGAACGCCAAGACCTCCTTCCGAATCCGAGTTCTTCGTAACATGCGACAAGATCTACTTCCGTTGTCCGAGACCGATCCCGGCGAGACCGAACCTAAACCACATCGAACCAAGATCGCGGAGTTCCAATGTGTGACCCCTTTCTAAGACCCCTATTTTATAAATTGACATCTATATAAATTGTTGCATATCAATTATACATGCTTGCATACATATTTCGCGGGTCTGGGTTGTATAGTCGAATCACATCATAATTAAATATGGAGTCTATATGAGGGCTTTTCTAGTCTTATATTGGCTCCATTTAAATTTGTGTAGCGAACCGTTGGCCTGTTTCGCCTTGTTAATCCAACATTTAAATTGCGGGGTTTCTAAACAACTTGAACCTTCTAATTAATTGTCGGGACCCCGGTTCCGCTCAATACTGCCTAATTGCACCGCATCTGCATCATATCATAATCATGCCGGATCTTCTGCCGTCGTATTAAATATTGCATCCGGTGTTTCTTCTAGTGTTTGCTTCTTCACGGATTAGACCGATGAGTGGATGCGAGTGTCGACAAGTGCTCCAGATATGATCCGTCGGCAGTGTTTTCCTAGGCGAGCATCTCTCCCCCTTTTACCTATTTTGCATTTATAGTCTTTATTTCCTCCTGTTGATCTACTGCTATCCGTGTCGCGATGCTTTAGTTTTTCGTAACCCAGTTATATCCCGTGCAGCCTTTATATTGCCTTGGACACCTCCTATTACCTTCGTTTGGTAGATAGCTGGCCTTGGACACCTCCTATATCCCCAGTCTCGTGTTGTCAAGTGCCACAGTTGTTGGAATGCTGGCACATGTTTACGGTGGAGATGATCATGACTTTAAATACAACTATTAAAATGCTAGATATAACTAATGCAGAGGCATCGGTGAGCAATAGATGTTATTTGGTTCTTCCACGCTCACTTGTGTCCCGTAGGACCCCGAGTACTTGATACCCGTTCCTTGATTTTTCGCACTATCCACATCCGGGAGGCCGTGGACCCCCCTGAGCCAGAGCTTGATTCATTTCTATTTCTTGGGGCCACAAGTAGTTTGGGGCTTTATTACTATCCTGTACTTTTGCCATGCTTTACTGCATTATTTAAGATTGTGCGTGGAGCACCTATACTGTTTTGGATCGTGGCACGATTTCGCGGTATCGACAAGCCCAGTCACACTTTCGGGTTCCCAGTCGTTTACAGCCGTTCTTGCAAATCCTGGGTCCGTTCCGGAGCTGGCCAACTTTGTTGCGGGTAGCTTAGTGGGGTGGGCCCCTGAAATATGGATGAATCCTGTGATCGCTTTGTCGTGAATGCCTCGTTGGGTTTTGAGTTGGTTTTTCCGAGGTTGATCGAGTGTGTGTTGCTATTTGTGCACCCCTGCAGGGTAAAACTTTCTGAAAGCCATGTCCGCGGTTATGGACGACTTGGAGCACAGTATCTCGATCATAGACAAGCATAACTAAAGTAGTGCTATAAATTTGACTTAATATATCTGACTAGTAATCAGCTTCACTATAACGGAATGGATATTAAAAATGCCAATAACTGGTGGATCTGTGGTGATCTATGTCATACTATACCTGCCTAGTAAGTATTGCAACTCCAATGGAATGTGATAAAAGTGCCAACAACCGCTGGGTTTTGGGATTCCTCAGGACAATTACATCTGACTAGTAAATGTTCCAACTACAACGGAATGTTAACTAAAACTGCTCACTACTTATGCTTCAGGATGACTTGTGCTATCTATATCTGATTAGTAATTGCTGCAACTATAATGGAATGAGTAAAATTGCCAACCGTGTGAGTTCCTCGGTCTGACTTCCTCGTTTGGTCTCGAGGGGGAAATACCAGGATGGGTATGTTTGGTGTAGTCTCAGGTTGGATCCGAATAGGTCTTTCTTACCCCTCTCTAATAGCCGCCAGTGATACCGAGTCTCTATAGGTTGTTTAGTGCCGCTGCGCTACTGCTTCAGCCCACCATACCTATGTAGGTGAGAGCCGCCGAATTCTAGCCTCGCCGTGTACTGGCCTCAGTACTGACGCTCCTCTTTTTCCTTTGCCCTTTGTCGGCACCCCTTTTGTTTTAGCAGGTTTGAGATCGACGTCGTTAGCAGGGTTACCCTTCCGGCTTGGCCTGGGCAGGGTTATGGACGCCATTGGTTATTCTTCAGGGCTCTTAGCCCCATTTGCATCTTGTCCGTAGTCGGACGCCCTATCGATTTCAAGGTGATTTGGATCTTTGTAGTGTATATCTGTAATCTTGACTCTTGGAGTCGTGTTGTATATATATCTGTTCTGTTGGTCCCATCGAGGACTGATGTGTAATGGTATTACTTCGTTTTCCACCCGCACGAAAGTGCCTGGTGGGCGTCCTTGAATCGTTTCTATGCGGGTTTGGCGGGAAGCGCTGAAACTTGCAGAGGGCCGATTCGAGGGTGTTACAATCTACTAGTAAAAGTACAAAGCCATTTAATAATTCTAACGGGAGATCTCCAATAGCTTCGACTTCAGCTTGGACGCCATTTGCCACTTTAATTCTTCTTTTTCCTCTTTGCAGGATCCTTCTCATACGGAATCCCTGTAATGAATTTGCAACATGGATAGTCACACCTGAGTCAATCCACCAAGTAGATTTTGCATAACTTAAAAATAGTGGTTCATCAACAAAAGTAATTAAATCATCACCTTTCTTGCATAGATGCTTTAGGAAGCTCACATAGTCACTCATGTAGTGGCCCTTTTCCTTGCACCACCTGTAGGTGTCCTTGTCCACCTCCTGCTGTCGGTGATCATCATCCTTTCCATGCGGCTTAGAAGGAGGGGGATGCCCCTGAGGTTTCCCTTGTGGCCTCCCTTGTGGCCTGGAATCCTGAAAGTTCCTCTTCTTGGTTGGGCTCAAGTAGTTCACAGAATCACCAGATTGCCCCTTGAGCCTCTCTTCTTCTTGTACGCACATGGCCATCATCTTCTCAATGCCCCACTTTTCTGGCTGTGCGTTGTGGTTCACAACAAAAGTCTCAAATTGGTTTGGCAGTGAGGCAAAGATCAGATGAATAATGAACTCGACTGGGAGCTCCATGCCCATGGGCTTGAGCTTGGAAGACATGTTGCTCATTCGCAATATGTGGTCCCTTACTCCACCACCAGTGTATCTTGTAGTAACAAGTTTCTTAATGAGAGAGCTTGCATAGGCCTTTGAAGACCTAGTAAACTGACTCTCTACCTTCTTCAGGTACTCACTGGTAGTGCTACACTCTGGGATTGCTCCCCTTATTGCTTCCAGGATGGAGCTCTTAATGACCATCAGGCACTTTCTGCTGGACGAGTCCTAATTTGCACGATCAAGGTCTTACTTCATTCTTATTGGTCCATGGTCATGGACCCTTTTGTTGAAGTCATCTTCACTTTCTTTTTCGCCCCTCACGGGGTCCTCAGGTTCTTTGGGACAGGTCTCAATCAGTGCCAAGTCGAGGTCAAGCAAAGCAAGCCCCATCTCAACCTTCTCTCGCCATGAGCCGTAGTTCCATCCATTGAGGGGCTCAATAGCCGAGATGAAACTCATAGGATTGCTTGAAAATAAAATAGCATCAAAATGAGTTAATTCAACGTTGGTCAAATTAAAAAACATGAAACTTCTCAATATTAATTCTACATCACCGTTGGGCAGAAATAGAACTAATAGTGATGAAACTTACTATCCATAGTGAAAATCTTACTAACAACGTTGGTCGTTAAATAAAATCATCACTTTATTGCATTTAAGCAATTACATTTAACTATTTGCAGCGGAAAAATATGAATAAAATTCATCAACTTTACAATTTACAGAAACTTTAATGTGACTTTAATATTTTTCTACACAAAATTTCGTTCGATAATTTTGCTATAGAAAAAACTGTGCAAAAACATCAAAAACAGACAATTAAAAAAGGCCAAAAGGCTTCTGTAAATGAAAAACTGGAAATAACTGGACACGCTGGGCGGTGGATAACGGCCCACGGCCCCTATGCGGCGCGCAACCCCTCTGTTGCCTGCTATGCGGCGCCCGCCTCGGCCCACCTGCAGCCCAACAGCTGCCCATGGCCTACCAGCGGGGCCAGCGCTGGGCCGCTCCATCTCGTCTGTCGGATCCGGTCGAGTCCGATCGGACGGACGCACGCGCCTGTCGCAGAGACAAAAGCGCCTGTGGCCCTCTCCCGAAAACCCTAGCCCCCAGTTCTTGCCTCCCACTCCCCCGCGTCTGTCTTGCTCCCAGCGGCGGCGGCGCACCGCCCCGCGCTGGTGAGGTGGCGAGGAGGCCACGCCGCCCGGCGTGTGGCCGGCGACGAGCCCCTCCCCCTCTTACGCGGGCTCCACTCCCCTTCCTGTCTGTCTCGTGAGGTTGGAGAGGTGGCCGCGACGCCCGGCGCTCGGCCGGCGGCGAGCCCCTCCCTCCTTTCTTCTCTGCTTCCTCCACGGCCCGCCTCCACTACTACCCGCGCGGGGCACGCTGTGCAGAGAGGGAGCATGGAGAGCAAGCGGTGGCGCCCCTGGCTCCTTGCCGACGAGCGCCTCCACCCGCGGGTTGGAGCGCCGCCGTCAAGTGGCCAGCGGTGGTGCCCTATACCGACGAGCACGCTCGGTTTCGGTCGGTTTTGACTTTCTCCTCCCCTTGTTTTTTGTTTGATTCGGATTCGGGAGGGGAAAAACAGGGGATGTTCTTATGCATCTAGGGTTCGGGGATGGGGCTTTTCTTTTCTTTTCGATTTTAGATCGATTTGATCCGAGGAGGAGGGGATCTGTGGCTTTAGGGGTTTTTGATTTCTTCACCCCAGAGGGATTGTGTTGTTCTTCCTGACCTCGGCTTGCCGATGCGTCGGGATCAAGAGGAATGGCGCGGCCTTGCGGCGGCGCTTCTTAAAACCCTAGCCTTTTAACTTTCTTCCTCGGATCTACTGCTTTCTCTACTAGATCAACTAGCACTAGCTGCTCTGATACCATTGTTAGCTAATTTGGATCGCTAGGCGTCGATCTTGAGAGAATAGGGGTTAGAGAAAACATACCGTCGGCCTTCGAGGTTGATGACGAGCTTGTCATGGAGCTCGGCGGAGTGGTGGCGGCGGTGAGGTGGGTGATACCCGCCGCTGCAGCGCAAAGCCGATCGGTGGCCCAGGGTTTTGGGTTGTGCGGTGGGGTGAGTGGGCGGACAAACCTTGGCGTTCGTGCCCCCGGCCCCCACCTCTTTATATGCGCTGCGCGACGGGGGCCCACCAACAATGATGACGTTGGACGCCCCTGATCAGGACGCGAGATCGAGTCAGTTGTCCGTTGGAACGACCGTGGAGATCAATCTAACAGAAACATTTAGGTGCCTTTTTCATGCTTGCAGTAGTGGAAATAAAAAAGAGAACATAAACACAAATAGTAGATCTTCTTGGTTATAATAACAATTATGTAATAATTTATATATGTTTTTTCAAAATATTTGGTCGCCTAAATCTTTGATGAACCTTAGTCATACTTGGCCTAAATAAATTTTGGAAAAATGTGCAATTTTAGCTGACACAACCGCAGTTTTGATCTTAAGGTAGTATTCCAGAAAAGTGACGACGTTTAATTTTTTTCCACAAAACTTCTTTTAGACACGTGTGGTAAGACAGTGTGCTAACAGCTGGCAGTAGTCCTACAACACTCCGATCATGTACCTAACCTAACCGCAAGACATATTTATTCCATAGTGCTATATCACAGATTAAGCAGCAAGACAGAGCGGCAGTGCGTGCGTACTGATGTGGACCGTGATTGGGCACCTCGCGCACACCCAATCACACCGCGCCGTGAGATCACAAGCAAGGAAGAAGGAGGCTGTATATTGTGAAAGTGTTTGGCCTCTTATTCTAGATCAGGAAGACGATCATGGCGAAGATATGTTTTTTTTGGTGCAGTGTTCAATGATAGAGAGAATAGGAGAATTGACCACACAATCATGGGTCTTTGATATCTTGTATTTATAGGTAGATTACACAAGTATACACAAAAACAATCCCACAAATCCTAACCATAATGTTGGGGAATACCCCGGGTGGGTCACGCCGGGTATAAAGGTCGAGTTAGCCGACGTACGGCACGGTCAAAGCAAGTACAGGCCGGGTCACCTCAAGGCATGCCGACTTACGGAGTAACCCGACCCGTGGGGCATGTGCCTAACATTAGCCCGGCCAGCATAAAATATATGTCGGCCATATTTGTCTATCTATTATGCAGGTACCCTCGTATCCGGGTTAGTCAAGTGCTAGCCAGACTACCACTTGGCTTTCAAGAGAAGGAAGAAATCTTCCGCTGGTCAAAATGTGGCCTTTGCTAGCTGTAGCGTGAGCGAAGCAAAGCAGAGGGAAGGACCAGCGGGGCAGGGGCGACCAAGATGACGCGGGCTGTGTCGGTTGACGTAGCCCGTGTCTGGTGACGCTTAAAGGCATGGATTACGCAGAGGGTTACGTCCATAGTACGGACGAACCGTTAAAGAGAATAAAGAAACATCTAGCTTTAACCAAGGGGCATATTCGGGGAATATGCTGTCACGTGTGCCCTAACTTTGTAACCCGGGATCCCCTATATAAGGAGCATCGGGGCCTCCATAGAAGGGGATCGATCATTTTCTCTGTCTAAGATAGAACTCTAGAGCTAAGTTGTGGGGGGTAAGAGACCTGGTCTCCTTCTCACTAATAGCTCGAGAAGCACATATAACCACCATTGATAGAGGAAATACAACAACACTTGTGCGTGGAATCACTATGCTATCCCTCCCTGGATTCCCCTAGCGCTCATTGGCCCCATCTTTAGCCTATCCATGGCATCTATCGTGCCACCACCACGACAGTTGGTGTCCACCTGGGGCTAGCGGCGCTAGCAGGGGTGAAAATCCGGACGGGAAATATCTCCGGCACCGGCGAACGCATCGTCTCCGGCCTGGTTCAGCGCTTTGGAGCGCTGGACTATGTCAGCGACAACGCAGGGAGCTTCGGAAGGCGTCCTCCTCCGCGCAACGGCCTCTTTATCAAGCTTGGCGCGCACAAGATCTACGTTGGCATGGACGAGACCTACGTTCATCCGCGGCACGCCGTTGAGGGAGGCAAACCGCCTCTCAACGCAGCTCGCGGTGTGCGTATCACTCGCCCCGCTAGCAGCATTGATGTCATGATGGCTGCACCGGACGCAGGAGCGAACAAGAACCCGGCGCCAGACCCGGAAGTCACGGCAAAACAGGCAAGGTCTAGATTCCCACCTCTAGAAAGGCCAGAGAATGTGCTCCAGCAAGCAATAGACAGCCTATCAACGCCAATAGCTTCTGTGGTAGATCTGACTCAGGCGCAAGCTGAGCTGGAGGAAACTAGGCAGAAGATGCTAGCTGGCGCGAAGAAGGTAGTGGAGTTACAGCAGTCCTTGAATATCACTTTGAGGGAGTATGCGAAGGCAAACCGCATAGACGGGGTGAAAATCCGAGGTAGAAACCTGATTACTGAGATTGATAAGGAGTATGAGCCTAGGCCGGGTCAGACAACCACAATCATAACACGAGAGCTGAGAGGTACAGTACCCCGGCAAAGAACCTCAGGGCGGCAAACACAGCTGCATCCGAGTTAGAGGGTTTAACCGAAGAGGCCCGAGAAAGGCAACATGAGAGGGTGAACCACTTGTTGAGGGTCGCTTGCCAGCAAAACGAAGAAATGAACAAGGCAAAAACCCGGCACCACCCGGAGCATCACACGTGGTTCATTCGGCCAGAAATAACTCGGCAAAATCTGCCGGAGCCGCATCATCTCCGGGTCATTACCTGAGGAAAGAAGAGGTGGTAAACTCCGGGAGAAGAGACAAACAGATGGTCCCCTATGACCCGATGAGAGCTGGTAAAGGGAAAGCAGTGCAAGTTGATGAGGATCGTCACAGTACCAGCCGAGGTAACCGCAACCAAGGCAATGCCGGTCGAAGGAACGTTGCCAACGACAATGCTAGACAACGTGATCCAGCAGGGGCAAGGCAAAATGCACCTCGGCAGCAACAACAACAAAATGCACCTCGACAGGAGAGAAGTACTGGCCAAGCGATACAACAACTGAATGCTTATCCGGATCAAGGAAGATACAATGATGGTTATTCGGCGATGGTAAATGATGGATACCCAAGACCGGAGCACCATGTGATTGGGTCAAGGCTAGGAAGTAGAAACTTACAGCCAGATGATGCTAGGCTGAAGCTTGACCGGATTTACAGGTCAGAGATGATCGAGGTACAGGGACCTCTGGGCCCGGCATGTTTTGGGCATCGGATCATGAGAGAACCGCCTGTGCCGAACTTCCAGTTGGCGAGAGGAACAAAGACCTATGATGGAAGCACCAAACCTGAGGATTGGCTCATTGATTACGCAACAGCGGTCAAGATCGCAACAAGAAATTTGAGATGGGCAGTGAGGTATGTGCCCTAGATGTTGGAAGGACCTGTGAGAGTTTGGCTAAACAACTTGCCACTAGGAAGTGTCAACTGTTGGTTGGATTTTGAGGAGTTATTCGTCTGCAACTTATCAAGCACCTACAAGAGGCCCAATAGGCCACAAACTTTGGCCTTATGCCGGCATAGGCCGAATGAGCCTGACCGAGATTTCCTAACTTGGTGGTGCAATGTGCGTAACTCATGTGAAGGGGTAATTGAATCATAAGCAATTGCATGGTTTGCCTAGGGCTGTAGATATGGAAGTATGCTATGGCAAAGGTTACAACGAGATATGCCAACCACTTTGGCTGAGACGATCCGGATCGCGGATTCATATGCTTTGGGAGACCCAACTCAACCCCGTCTAATGTAAAGTGAGGCGAATGAGGAGTATTAATCGGCCTCCAGTCCCGGCCCATAAGGGGCTTTAGTCCCGGTCCTAGTAACCGGGACTGGAGGGGCGGGACTAAAGGTCACCCCCACTAGTTCCGGACCGCTTACCATCCGGGACCAATGGGTATCCACGTGGACGTCTCTACGGGCGCTGGGTGCCCCCCATTAGTCCCGGTTCATATTACGAACCGGGACAAATTGTTCTCTGCCGCGGCAGAAGTTTAGGCACTTTTATGCCGCGGCAGAGAATTCAATTTGTATCTTTTTTTCTCTTTTTCATTTCAAAAATAGTTTTCTACGCTACCACATACCATACACGTTCGTGCATACATAAGATACTTCTCTTAAGATCGAGCATACAAATATATACATGATCATGATAGTTACATGGAGATCACAATTCGACGATTTAATTACACGGTCGGGGATCATCGGTAGCACCTATTCACGCTAAATTCGCGGCGTCATCTATCATCTCAGTCATCAAGAATCCTGCCAGTTCTTCAGCAATTCCTAGTACGCGTTGCTCTGGTAGGAGCTGATCCCGCATTCTCTCGAACTATATAAGAAAAGGAGATCAATATGAATATCAATCATGATAACAAAAAGTGATGGTAATAAAATAATGTTGTGCTCAGTGGTAAACGTGCGATTGAACTCGCAAACGTAGTATCCACATAGGTTCGTCCCCTGTGGCTGCCTCGCGCGCTTTACGAGAATAGAATTCAATCAAAATTATAATCTAGCATCATAATTGTCTTGAAAGTAGAAGTAAAGAGATGCGCAAACATATCACGTATTACTTACCAAGACCGCAGTAAATGTCAGCTCCTTACTAAAGGAACCCGTAACCCTACTCTTGAACATGCTCCAAACCCTGCCCGGCAAAGAAAATGAATGAATGATTTATTTATTACGTGATATCTCAGGAAATCAAATAAAGAGACCGATGTAGCACGGAAATTACCTCTAGAGCATGTCCTGCATGTCCCTAAACTGTTCCAGGGGTCTCTTCGATGGGTCCATGACTTCAACTCTTCCCTTATCAAGTTGAATGTCCATGAGAATCCAGTGGAAACTGCACATGTTTATATATACATCAGTAACTCATCAATTACATTTAACATCGAGTAAGAAAAAGTGAATGTGTGTACAACATAGTAAGACCCTCACCGGAAATTGTAAGGAAACAGCATGTGGTCACAGAAATGTTGCTCTGTTAGGAACCTTAGAAGGTTTTCCTGCGTCTCCTCGGGTTTATCGTTTAGTGTATTACAATGTATTTTATCTGGGTCAATGAACCCAACACTAAAGAGTGACCTTCTTTTACATTCCATGATCTTCATTCTGCATAATAATAGAGTACAAAAGGATATAATGAGGATAATTATATGCAATGAACTGAACAACTGAAAAAATGAACAACTTATATATAGACAATGAATTCAACAACTTACAGACAATAGCAACTCATGAGACTTTTGTCGAGGGCGTCGAAACAGTATAACTAGAAGAGTTCTGGAAACTCAACATGGACCTCTTCTTCTCGGAAGTAGTAGTCATGTGGGACTTTCGCCACGATCATTATTCTCTCCTGCTTTATGGCTTTCAAGTACCAATTATGTAAACTCCGCATTTGTGTTGGCAGTTGTTGGAACTGCTCAAAGCTGACCAGAGGCTTCCCTGGGACATATGTAGGGACTACCTGAGCCTTGGGTAACTTGTCGTCCTGGGCACCTAGCAATTCCTCAACAATCACATTCATAGCGGCCGCAAGCTTCTTTGCTTCTTACATATCCTGCTGGGGAGTGTCATAGGATAACACCTGGAGGGGTGGGATCAATTTTTTGGCCTGTTTCCCGAGCTAGGGGACGTCCATTCTTTTCCCGGTTGCACTTTGACCTGATGATTTGCTCCCGCTTGCACTTCTAATTGATTTGCTCTTCTTTGCTTCCTTCCAAAGTGTGCGTACATAGTCATCTGGCTTATGGTGCAACTCATACTGCAATTTTGTGTTTAGAAAAGAATGTGCATACGCTTTTTGCTTCTCAGTGTATACCGGGGCGGGCTCGGGTTTCTTCTTTTGAAATTGCGCTTCACAATGGGCCTTTTTGATTGCTGCATTTTCCTCGTCAGTACAATCGTAAGGTCTGATGGGAAAATTCTTATGAGGTACTCTTGGGAGGGGCGACATTTGTCATTTTGGGCTGCTGCGTCGTTTAGTACTAATCGGAGGCTGCGGCGGAGATCGAGATGGACTCGGGCTGTGGTGGTCGTAGTCATGGGGTGGGCTTCTTGGAGGTGATGGAGGTGAAGGTGACATGCGACGACTCGGAGGCGGTGTTGGCTTTGGCGTCCAGCCTGGAAGCTTGATGTTGTTCTTGTCCCATAGAATGATACCACCCAGTACTTCTCCGAGTATCCTCTCACCTTCAGGTCCAGGGATGTCAAGCTCCATTGAGTCCCACCCCATTGCGATTTCATCCACAACAACTTTAGCATAGCCAGCTGGAATCTCACGGCCATGCCAGCGTGCGCCAGGTGGACAAGGTAAAGCACATCCGACCGCCACCTTGATGGATAGGTTCTTCACCTTCTGATGGAGCTCACAAGATGCCGGCTCCTTGATTCCATCCATGGGGTAGCCGGGACCGCCATCTACCATACATGCATCGTCAAAAGGGACCTCCAATTCAGCCACGCTGCTTCTCCGCTGAGATGGGACGGCGGTAATATCGAGTACAGGATCTTGCAGGCGCGCTGCTCCTCGAAGTTCGTCAATCTGTTGCTGATGCATTCGCAGTGTTCCTAGCAACTCGGTGAACCTGTCTCCCTCCTCCTCCTACCGTCGCCTCTTTGCTCTCTCTCGGCTCCTATAAGTATCTCTATCTTTGGGAAACCCCATCTCCCAGGTATAACTAGGGCCAAGGCCTCGTACACGTCCTCCGCGTTCATCATTCCCGAGGACCTTTGTCAGCAAGTCTTTCTCTCTATCGGGATGGAACTTTGTTCTCCCTGCTTTAATCTCCTTCACCACTTTCTGCCATGTATCCCCGGGTATCCTAATCCCGTCACTGCAAATAAGGTCCCCTGTACTTTCGTCATACTCACTCCCATGCCCAAGGAACCAATTCCTTGCCCTTAGATCCCATTCTTCGCGTATTGGTTCTGGAGTGATCCCTTTAGCAAGCAGCTCATTCTCTTTAGCATCCCACTTTGGCATGGCAGCCGTGTAGCCCCTTGGCCCCAGGTGATGGTGATATTTCTTCATCGCGGCATTTTTCTTGTTTCTTTTCTGACTTTTCCATAGCAAGTTTTGACTCCTTGTACTTCACAAATGCATCCCAGTTAGCCTACTGCTTCGTTAGATATCATTCAAATTTAGGAGGAGTCTTCGTCTTCTGATACTTTTGCCATAATGCTTTCTTCCAGTTCTTGAATAGTTCGGCCATCTTCGTAAGAGTCCACTGCTTGACTTTCTTCCTCAATGCACCTGTGTCGGCTTCATCCTCACATTCTGGCAGGGTGAAATGTGCCATAAGGTCATTCCAAAGACCCTCTTTGCACATGTCGGCGACATACTCACCCTCTTTCGCCCCTTTGGTCTTATTCCACTCTCGAACGGTGATTGGGATGCGATCCCTAACCATAACTCCGCATTGTTGTACAAATATAGTTTTAGCCTTTTTGGGTTCCAACGGTTCACCCCGTGGTGATACCACCGTAATTGTATAACGCGTAGATGCGTCCAACTTTTTGGCCGGGCCTCGTTTGGAATATTTTTTGCTCGATGTGGAGGCCTAAGAGAAGAAACATTCGTCAATTTATATATATACAACTCAGTTAATGCATCTACTGATCACCAAACTTCATATGTATACCTCGCCGTCGGCTTCTCCACCACCGGAGCCGTCAGCTTCTTCTTGATCATTTCGGTCGACCTCCTCTCCCTCACCGGAGGGGTTCAGATAAATCGACAGAGATTCAGGTGGATCAACATGGGGGGGTGTCGTTGATCATATCCTCGAGAATTTCTTCCTGTGCTAGGTCTCTCTGGATTGGATCGATAGTTTTCTACAAAACGCACACAATAAAAATTTTCATTCAATATTGCTGCATAAAATAATACTAAACAATAATATGAACACGCAATTTGCTACATTAATACTAAACAATAGCAAAATTCTAGTGATGCCCTAACCCTAACCCTAAGTCCGAGCGGCCCGCAAGCACCACTACCCTAACCCTATCTCCAGGGGCCCGCGAGCACCACTACCCTAACCCTATCTCCAGGGGCACGCGAGCACCACCACCCTAACCCTATCTTCGAGGCCCCGCGAGCACCACTACTCTAACCCTAAGTTCGGGGGCCCGCGAGCACCACCACCCTAACCCTATCTCCGGGGGCCCGCGGGCACCACCACTCTAACCCTAAGTCCGGGGGCCCGTGAGCACCACCACCCTAACCCTATCTCCAGGGGTCCACGAGCACCACCACTCTAACCCTAAGTCCCCGGGCCCGCGAGCACCACCACCCTAACCCTAAGTCCGAGGCCCGCGAGCAGCACCACCCTAACCGTATCTCCGGGGGCCCCGCGAGAATAACATATATCTATTATACTATATCTATTAATAACATATATACTATATATACTCCATATATACTATACACATATATACTATACTCCATATATACAATATACTATATCTATTATATTACAATATTCTATATCTAAAAGATACAATAAATAAAAAACATATATATACTATATATATTCTATTACTATACACAAACATATATATATACTATATCTATATACTAGTAATAATTATTAACATATAAAAAAAGATACACGAAATAAAAAAACATATATACAAAATACTATATCTATAATGTACTATAAAATATACTATATACAATATACTATATCTACAAAAAACATATATACAATATACTATATCAATAATATACTATAAAAAACATATAATATATATACAATATACAATATACTATATATACAATATACTATAAAAAAGATACACAAAATTAAAAAAAGTGGTCGGGGCCGGTAGGGAGAGAGAGAGGCAGTGCGGTCGAGGGCGCCACCCCGGGCTCGCTGGGGCCGGGGATGGAGGAGGCGCGGTGCGCGGCGAGGGAGGGAGTTACCTCCGGCGGGGCTCGCCGGGGCCGGGGACGATGGAGGAGGCGCGGCGCGCGACGGGAGGAAGGGAGGAGGCGTGGCGCACGGCGGGGCGGACGTCCGCGATGTTTGGAGAGGCGGAGGCACGACAGGGCGGCTGGAGAGGCAATCCAAATTTTGGCAGCCTGCCGGCATCGTCGTCGTCCTCGCACGCGTCTGCAGAGTGTGGAGATGGAGATTGGGGAGCGAAGCGGCGCGTATTTAAGTGGATGAACCTTTAGTCCCGGTCCGTGGCTCACACCGGGACTAAAGGGCCTTTAGTCCTAGGGCGAGCCACGGACCGGGACTAAAGGGCTTTTTGGCACCGCCCACGGGGTGCGCGCCAACAGCACCCTTTAGTCCCAGGCCATGCCACAACCCGGGGCTAAAGGCCCCTTTTTTAAAAAATTGACTACAACCTCTGTTTCCCGCCTTATTGCATACTATGTTATTAAATAAACTGCTATATATCAATATTATTAAATATGATAAAAGTTTACAATATTTTAGGGTTTAGGGTTTAGGGTTTCGGGTTTAGGGTTTAGGTTTTAGGGTTTCGGGTTTAGGGTTTAGGGTTTAGGGTTTCGGGTTTAGGGTTTAGAGTTTTGGGTTTAAGGTTTAGGGTTTAGGGTTAGGGTTTTGGGTTTAGGGTTTAGATATTTGGGTTTAGGGGTTAGGGTTAGGGTTTAGGGTTTCAGGTTTAACTATTATATTTATGGTTTAGGGTTTAGATATTTGGGTTTAGGGGTTAGGGTTTAGGGTTTCAGGTTTAACTATTATATTTAGGGTTTAGGGTTTAGCACCTTAGTCCCGGTGTGTAGCATTTTCTGTTTTATAAAATAATTATTCTAACTAGTCAAACTATTATCCATTTTGCCATTTTCATGTGATTCTGACGCTCCGGTGGTCTTTCTCTGGCGAAACCCTAGACCGGGGGCCCCGGATCGTCTACCCCTATAGCTTTCTCCGTACAAGGGTAGCGCGGTGGACCTTTTTATTTGTTTTGGTTTGTTTAGGACATATGTACATGGAGAGCAAATGTTGGGCCAACTTTGCCACATTCCAGGCCCCGGTTGTCCCGCGGCGGGAGTTTTCACGTACAAATCCAGGATTTCACTAAGTGTTAACGCATGTCCGGGAAGGGGGTCACACCTGGGGCCTACACATGGCACCTACCAACCTTGCACCACTCTCACAAACATATCCTAGGGGCAGATGCAAGTTTTCATGTGATTCCAACACTCTGGTGGTCTTCCTCCGACGAAACCCTAGACCGGGGGCAACGCACACCAAGTTTATGAATTAATACTCTTTTTGGAATATTACTGTAAGTATTTGTCGTGATTATTTAAATATGATTAATACCCTTTTTGGAGTAATAAATTCATAAGAAAATAATTACTAATCAGAAAATTGCAAATAATATGACTACGGAATCACAAGAAAGATTAGAACCTGTTTATGAATTAAAATTGCAAGTTTACTGTAAGAATATCCTACGGCGACCGTTAGAGTTTTGGGTTTCAGCGCACATATGTATCTCAACATGGAAATCAATGTCATATTTGTTCCCCTTTAGTCCCGGTTTCGGGTTTCGACCGTATTTTTTTTATTATTTTATTACAAAAAATAAGCCCCTTTAGTCCCGGTTGATAAAAAATTCGCGCGAAACCGGTACTAAAGGTCTGTTTCTTCCCGCCTTATTTCCCCCCATTTTCTTCCCGCCTTTTCCACCGCTCCCCTCCTCTGACTTCCCGTCATTTCTCACTATATATATGTAGGCTTGGTCGTTGCCATAGCACATCTAGACTCATATCTTCCGCCTCTCTCCACTCTCTCCCATGGCTTCCACCATACCTGTAACCCCTAGGGAGGCGGAGGCGCTTTGCGCCTCGAACTACCCCTGCCCACCAGGCTACCGCGTCCCCACCGGTTGGATGCTGAGCACCGAAGGCGTGCTGGTCCCTCCTATCCCTCTAGGTGTGGAGCGTCGGATGGCCATCACGAACCACTACTACCTCGAGCTCACACCATAGCAGCGGAGGTATCCCAACCGGCATCCCGACTATTTCCAGACTTGGGAAGCCTTCTTCATCAATCGGCGTGAGAGGGCGCTCGCCAGGCACGAGGAGGACGGCCCACCTCCTTCGAACTTCAACGAGGCCGGCCATTGGCTGTGGTGGCGCGGCCGGACTCTCCAGAGTGTCATGGCCTTCAACATGACCGGCAATAACCCCCGCTTGCGGTACCCTCAAATCCAGCCCACGCGTGCCCAACCTTCAAGGTTCGACTACGGCGACCCCGACGACGACAGCGACGATGGTGCCGACGACTACGGCGACTATAGTGGCGCGTATTACAGGGCTAGGCAGGAGCATGACTGAATCATTCCAACATTAGGCACGTTTCTTAATTTTCAGTTGTGCTATGTATCCTTAGTGTTTGTGGGTTCCTTCTCTTGTGATGGTTCCTTCTCTTTGGGTGATCACCTCCCGCGGCTCAGAACCCGGTCATCAGCGTCTAGTTTGATTGAGCAAGATGTATTACATGAAAGGGGACCTTTATGTCTCAAATAAAAGGTTTAATACATTACATAGATTTATGTCTCAAATAAAAGGTTTAAAACATTATTACACAGCACCAACATCTAGTGTTGTGGTTTTCTTCTGCACCATAGCCATGGAGAATCTTCATCATTTAACAGGATGCTTGGGTCAGTTTTCACTTTGAAGGGCAGAATTTCATGAAACTTATTGTAATCTTCTAACATGTTTGTCTTGTCATCCACTCCCACGATGTTTATTTTCCCTGAAAGAACTATGTGGCGCTTTGGCTCATCGTATTCTGTATTCTTTTGCTTATCTTTCCTTTTTCTCGGTTTGGTAGACATGTCCTTCACATAGAAAACCTGAGCCACATCGTTGGCTAGGACGAATGGTTCATCCATGTATGCAAGATTGTTGAGATCCACTGTTGTCATGCCGTACTTTTGGTCTACATGTACCCCGCCTCCTGTCAGCTTGACCCATTTGCACCGAAACAAAGGGACCTTAAAAGTAGGTCCATAGTCAAGTTCCCATATCTCCTGTATGTACCCATAATATGTGTCCTTCTACCCATTGTCATCTATTGCATCAAAGCGGACACCACTGTTTTGGTTGGTGCTCTTTTTTATCTTGGGCGATCGTGTAAAATGTATTCCCATTTATCTCGTACCCTTGGAAAGTACATATAGTCAAAGATGGTAACCTGGCCAACGAGTACAACTCATATCCAACAGTGGTGTTATTCATGAGATGTGTCTGCAACCAACTGCCAAAATTCTTCTCGTGTTCCCCTTTAATCAAGGTTTCAGGCTTCCCCGGGTTTTCGGAGCATAGAATATTCTTGTGTTTCTCGATATACGGAGCCACCACGGTGGAATTATGTAGAACTGTGTAGTGTGCTTGAGTGAAATAATGCCCGTCCCTACATACCATTGATTTCCTTCCTAGTGTGCCTTTTCCAGTCATCCTCCCCTCATACCGAGATTCAGGAACACCAATCGGCTTAAGGTCAGGAAGAAAGTCAACACAAAACTCAATGACCTGCTCTGTTCCATAGCCCTTGGAGATGCTTCCTTCTGGCCTGGCACGGTTATGAACATATTTCTTTAAGACTCCCATGAACCTCTCGAAGGGGAACATATTGTGTAGAAACACAGGACCGAGAATTCTAATCTCTTCGACTAGGTGAACTAGGAGGTGCGTCATAATATTGAAGAAGGATGGCAGGAACAATAACTCGAAGCTGACCAGACATTGGACCACATCAATCTGTAACCCTGATAGACTTTCTCGATCAATTACCTTCTGAGAAATTGCATTGAGGAATGCACATACCTTCACAATGGCTAGTCAAACATTTTCTGGTAGAATTCCCCTCAATGCAACCGAAAGCAATTGTGTCATAAGCACGTGGCAGTCATGAGACTTTAGGTTTTGAAATTTTTTCTCTTTCATATTTACTATTCCCTTTATATTCAACGAGAAGCCAGACGGGACCTTGATACTGAAAAGGACTTCAAAAAATATTTCCTTCTCTTCTTTGGTAAGAGCGTAGATGGCAAGCCCTTGAAACTGCCCTGGATGCTTGCCGTCTCGTCCTTTATGATTTTGCTGGTCCTCCCGTGCTGCCAGGGTATCTTTTGACTTCCCATACAAGCCCAGGAAGCCTAGAATATTCACGCAAAGATTCTTCGTCAGGTGCATCACGTCGATTGCAGAGCGGACCTCATGCACTTTCCAATAGGGTCGCTCCCAAAATATAGATCTGTTCTTCCACATGGGTACGTGTCCGTCAGCGTCTTTCGGAACAGGTTGTCCTCCAGGACCCTTTCCAAAGATTACATCCAAATCCTTGACCATACCAAATACATCAGCACCACTACGGGGGACATGCTTTGTCCGGGTTTCTGCCTTGCCATTGAAATGCTTGCCTTTCTTCTTTAAGGGATGACAGGGCGGAAGAAAACGATGATTGTATGGGTACACATCCTTTCTACATTTATCCAGATATATATTTTCAGTCTCATCTAAACAGTGCGTGCATGCATTGTATCCTTTGTTCGTCTGTCCTGAAATGTTACTAAGAGCAGGCCAATCATTGATGGTTACGAACAACAATGCTTGTAGGTCAAATTCCTGCTGTTTGTGCTCATCCCACACACGTACACCTGGTTTGGCCCACAACTGTAGAAGATCATCAACTAATGGCCTTAGGTACACATCAATGTCGTTGCTAGGTTGCTTTGGGCCTTGGATGAGCACTGGCATCATAATGAACTTTCGCTTCATGCACAACCAAGGAGGAAGGTTGTAGATACATAGAGTCATGGGCCAGGTGCTGTGACTGCAGTTCTGCTCCCCAAAAGGATTCATGCCATCGGTACTTAGACCAAACCATAAGTTCCTTGCGTCACCAGCAAAGTCCGGGAAGCCTCTCTCGATTTTTCTCCACTGCCGACCATCAGCAGGGTGCCTCAACATCCCATCTTTCTTACGGTCTTCCACGTGCCATCGCAACAACTTGGCATGCTCTTTATTTCTGAACAAACGTTTCAACCGTGGTATTATAGGAGCATACCACATCACCTTGGCAGGAACCCTCTTCCTGGGTTGCTCGCCCTCAACATCACCAAGGTCATCTTTTCTGATCTTATACCACAATGCAGTGGATACCGGGCATTTATCCATATTGTCGTACTTCTCACCGCGGTAGAGGATGCAGTTATTAGGGCATGCATGTATCTTCTGCACGTCTAATCCTAGAGGGCAGACAAGTTTCTTTGCTTCGTACATACTGAAGGGCAATTGGTTATTTCTTGGAAGTAGCTTCTTCATTATTACCAGCAACTTTTCAAACCCCGAGTCAGTCATACCGGTCTCTGCCTTCCACTTCAACAATTCCAGTGTGCTGCCCAACTTCTTCTGGCCATCTTCACAAGTTGGGTACAACAATTTGTTGTGGTCCTGTAACATCTGCTCGAACTGCAACCTCTCCTTTTCTATGTCGCAGTCTCGCCTTGCATCACTAATGACCCGACCAAAATCATCAACGGGCTCATCTGGTTCCCGTTCTTCACCCGTTCTTCTTCATTATCTTCAAGTGCGGTATCATCGTATTCAGGGAACATAGATTGGTAGTTGTCATCATCGTTCTCTTCTTCATCGCTGTCTTCCATCATAACCCCTCTTTCTCCGTGCTTGGTCCAAACATTATAGCCGGACATGAAACCGGACCGAAGCAGGTGGCTCTGAATGACTCTTGAGGAAGTATGAGCCTGCTCATTCCGACATTCAACAAATGGACAACACATAAAACCATCCCGCCGCCTGTTCGCCTCGGCCACAAGCGAAAAGAACGCACGCCTTCTCTGTAAGCGTCAGAGCGTCGGTCACCGTACATCTATGGATGGCTCATCTGCATCATACAACCATGCGTATATATCAAACGCAATCACGATGCTTAAATTAGTACCGTGCGGTCAAAACGAGAAAATAGTTGCTAACCTTTTAGGATACTTCAAAACAAAGAGGAGAAACCTTAAGTGTCGCTCTGGCACCTCATATCATGTTTTGTCTTGTGTGAACTCAAGTGGCATTGCTCTAACAGGCATTTCACCGAACACCTCTAGTGCATATGAAGAAAAAAAGTTAGCACAAAGTTATACCCACCTCACATAGGAAAAAAACAGGAGAGAGTGGAGGGCTGGGTGCATATATATAGGGCCAGACCATTAGTCCCGGTTTGACCACTAGTCCTGGTTTGTGTCTCAAACCGGGACTAGTAGCCTCTTACGGACCGGGACACAGAATTCGACGACCTCGGGCCGTCCGGTTTGGACCATTAGTCTCGGCCCCAGCCACGGCCGGGACTAGTGGCCCGAACCAAAGGCCCTTTTTCTACTAGTGATTACAATCGAGATGTCTCCGGGTCATCAAGAAGAAACGATTTCCGAGGAAAAAGAAGGGACGAGCGTCCGGATTACAGATATAACTCGCAGCAAGTGGCGGCGGTAGACCGAGATCAGCCCAATGCCGGAGCCAGGCAACACCAGAAAACTTGAGGCCAACAATGGCAGTAAAAGGGTGAAGACAAGAAGCCCTGGACCCTGGTGCAGAAGAAGCAGTGGCAGGAGCGAAAAATATCGTCCAAGGTATACGTTCGAGTCTATGTTGTATCAACCTTGCAAATTTCATACGCCAAGTCCGAATAGCTCGGCAAATCATACGACCCGACAGTGTTAGTGGATGAGCAAGCTAGAATAGAGTAGTTCGGGGAATGCTCAGGCACCTCGGAATGAAGCGCCTCGGCAGCCATTACTAACAGGGGGAATGGACAGCAACTAATGTTGCCTCCACCTCCATCGAGATACGAAAATCAGGAAAGGAGGGATGCTGTGCATCAGGTGCATAATAACTAGCAGCAAAACCAAGGTTACCACGCAAGTGAGGGATGAAACGAATACATGTAACATCACCAAACTTACTGTGTATTTACCACGGAAGAAAACTGATCGAAAAAGCTTGCAGTGCCGACATATGGAGGTAAATGCGGTAATGCCGGCGGTGGTGAGGTATATGCCTTGGTCAGATCAGGAAATTACATGGAGTATCAAGGATCACCCGAAGCTCATGCCCAGTCCACGGACCTACGCGCTGGTCCTGGATCCAACGTTCATCGGGCCAAATCTCAACGTGAAGTTTTCCAAGGTGTTGATAGATAATGGGAGTAACATTAACATCATGTACAAGGATACCATGCACAAGTTGGGGATATTAGAAAATATGCTCCAAGCTACAAAGACCACCATTTCATGGCATTGTGCCTGGTATCTCTTGTGAACCAATTGGTAAGGTCCGGGTTGATGTGCTGTTTGGTACGAGGGATAACTGCCGGACTGAAAATTTGGAGTTCGAGGTAGTAAACTTGGAAAGCGCATATCACGCGTTACTCGGCAGGCCTACACTGAACAAGTTCATGGCAAGTACTCACATCAGTTACTTAAAGACGAAACTTTCCGGACCAAGGGGAGAGATAACCATAGCCAGGGACTTCAGGCGCTCTATTGAATGTGCGTTCGCTGGGTCTAATCTGGCCGAGTCACTCGTGACCGCTCAAGAGAAGAGGAAAATAATAGAAGTGGCTGCACTGGCTCAGTCCGCGCAACAGCATATGCCGGCCCTAACTAATCCACAAGGTAGTGTGTCATTTCAAGCAACCAAGGACACTAAGAAGGTGCCAATTGATGATCAGTTCCCAGAGCGCACCGTAACCATTGGTGCCGGGTTAGGCGACAATTAGGAAGGTGATCTTGTCAACTTCCTCCGTGATAATCGGGATATCTTTGCTTGGTGCACACATGATCTGCAAGGTGTGCCGAGGGAGTTGGCCAAGCACTCTTTGAATGTGAGACCCGGGGCTAAGCCGGTGAAGCAACCTCTCCGCCGCTTCGCCGAGGATAGGAGAAAATTCATTGGAGATGAGATAGCTAGGCTCCTTGCAGCCGGGTTTATCATGGAAGTACTTTACCCGAATTGGCTCTCTAATCTAGTGCTGGTAGAAAAGAAGAATGATCCGAATGTGGCAGTGGTATGTCGTATGTGCATTGATTACACGAACCTGAATAAGGCATGTACAAAGGATCCATGCCCACTACCAAGGATAGATCAGGTCATAGATTCAACTACGGGGTGTGAGTTATTGTCATTCATAGATGCATATTCTGGTGTCCACCAGATACCCCTGAATCCGGATGATCAAATAAAGACGGCGTTTATCACCCCGTACGGGGCTTATTGCTATTACACTATGCCGTTTGGATTACGTAATGCAGGAGCAACGTACTAGCGATGCATGCAAAAATTCTTACATGACCAAATAGGTCGGAATGTACAAGTCTATGTGGATGATGTGGTGATAAAAACTAAGGAAATCAATACGCTCCTTGATGATATCCGACAGACGTTCGTGAACTTAAGACGGTTCCGGATGAAGCTTAACCCGGAGAAATGCACTTTTGGTGTGCCTGCAGGGAAATTACTCGGTTTTCTGGTGTCCAGCCAAGGTATTGAAGCTAACCCGATGAAAATCCTGGCTATAGAAAGAATGGAATTACCAAAATGCCTTAACGATGTGCAGAAGTTCAATGGTTGCCTGGCATCGTTAAGCCAGTTCATATGTCGCTGGGAGAGAAGGCCTTGCCCCTCTACCAGTTAATGAAAAAGGCAGACAAATTTACGTGGACACCGTAAGCAGATAGCACGTTTCGAGAATTGAAAAAGATGTTATCCACTGCACCAATCTTAGCCGCACCATTACCCAAGGAGCCAATGTTGCTCTATGTAGCCGCGACCAACCGAGTCGTAAGTGCAGTAATTGTAGTGGAGTGTGAAGAGGAAGGAAAATTGGTGCAGAGGCCGGTGTATTACTTGAGCGAAGTGTTATCGGCTTCAAAATAGAACTACCCTCACTATCAAAAGATGGTGTATGGCATGTATATGTCGATCAAGAAACTCAAACACTACTTTGAGGAACACCCCATCAAAGTGATATATGAGGCACCCATATCGGAGATTATGAGTAACAAAGATGCTAGTGGCAGAATAGCACAATTGTCGTGGTGGTGTCATGGCAGATGCCATGGATAGGCTAAAGGTGGGGACTAAATGCACTAGGGGAATCCAGGGAGGGATAGTGTGGTGATTCCACACATAGTAGCTTTGTATTTGATTCACTTCCAAGGTTTACAAGTGCTCCTTGAGCTGTATTGGGGAGAGGAGGAAGAAGAACTCTCTTACTCTCACCACTAGCAAAACACAACTCTCTAGGAGACAACCAAGCCAAGACCAATCAACCCCTTCTACAGAGGCCCTAGCCCCCCTTATATAGGGGTGGCTAGGTCTCCACTTAGGGCATACGTGGAGGCATATTCCAAGGAATATGCCTCTTCCCAAAATAGTAAGCTGACCGGGTCACTTTAGCCCCGCGTCATCCATGCAGAGGCTACGTGAGCCTCTACGGCGCCTGGGTCATCCGACATAGGCATCGTCACCTTTGTCGGCCATGCCTCGGTGGTCCTGCCTCTGTCCGCTTCGCTCACGCTCTGCGTACAGTGGTCACCTTTGACCAGCGAGATACCTTCCTTCTCTTACAAGCTTGATATAACCCAGATTGTACCTAGTTGATCTGGCCACACCTGTTCCTGCATATAAGTTAGATACATCTTACCGACATATGACATAAGTCAGTTGAGACCCAGTTAGGTGAACGTCCCCTGGTCCGGGTTACTCCGTGATTCGGCCTGCCTTGAGGTGACTCGGCCAGCACTTGCTTTGACCTTGCTGTACCTCGGCTAACTAGGCCTTTATACCCCGGCGTTACCCTACCCGGGGGTATCCCACCAACATTAGTCCCTGAAGCTGGTGCGGTCTTAGCTGCCTTAGCCGCTAAGGCCACAACAGGTTCAATTTTACTAAGCTTCTTGCCCCTTCTCCGAGTTACCTCATAATCCGGATTCCATAGGTTTGTTTTCCCTTGGCACATTTCAAGTATTTACTTGCTGGCCGGGTTACCTCATATTCATCCGGGTCACACTTCCTTCTCTCGTACGCTTCCCCACGTGGAGGCTAATCATTACTTTGCCTCATTTTAAGGGCATGCGACAGTAACCGCCGCAGTTATTGTCAGAAGTTACTGTGGCACACGTCACGTCGTGCCTGCCTCCTCGTTAACCGTATCACAACATCGCATCGTGGGATCCGCTGCGCTCTGTGGCCCTTCCTGTGGCTCGTCGCTGATTGGTCAATCCGGGTCATACACGGCCACACCATGTGGCCCGCCCGCAAAACGCGATCCCACTACCCCCTTAAGGGAGTGGTTAAATAGGGGAGGGGCGCGCCCCTTGGGTCCTTTCCCCACTTCCGCGCCCCTATGCCTCTGCTTCTTCCTCTTCTTCTCCAGTGACAGCGTCGCCGCCACCGCATCTGAGTAGCAGCGCCGCCGCCGCACTGCTTCCACGCGCACCAGCGTCGCCGCCACCTCCACGCATCTCCTCCGCCATGGGTCCTTGCTAGTCCAGGCCACTGCCTCCCACCGCTGCTAGCGCAAGTGAGGATAGTGATCTAGAGATGACCGAGGAGGAGCTCACCGTTGCAGAGCAAGAAATGGAGGAAGACGCGGCGAACGCCGACCGCGGCGTGTGGGCTGGATCTTGGGTCTGCCAGGATGACCTGGATTGGCTCTATCGCACTAGGCGTATCCCAGAGGGCGTCACCGCACGCCTCGCTGCCACCGAGCTTGCCCCCTCACCCAATCCGAGTGAGTATGTGGTGTTTCTGTCCCACTTCCAGCGCGGGTTTGGTCTCCCAGTTAGTGATTTTTTCCATGACTCGCTCAATACGTTTGAGCTTCAGCCGCACCATCTTCCGGATAATGCCATCACGTCTCTCTCCGCCTTTGCTTCCACCATCGAGGGCTACGCCGGAGTATGGCCCACGAAGGAGCTCTGGATCCAGTTCTTTGGCCTTCGCCGGAAAGTGATTCCGAACACACAACTTGATCCGGAGGACAAACAATTCACGCAGTTCGGCGCTGCGTCTATCTCTCCCCGAAAGCAGTCCATCTTCCCCCGAGTTACGGGGCTTGACTCTTGCAAGGGATGGGCCCGGACCTTCTTCTATGTCCGGAACAGCACCTCCGAAGATTTGATCCGGCTGCGCCCCTACACTCCGGGTCCTCCTAACCCGGATTTATGGGACAAGGTCCCCAAGAAGCCCACTGTCCTGGCGAGCCAAGTCAACAAAAGGTTCCAGGAGCTGAAAGATCAGGGATTGTGCAATGAAGACACAATGATCATGTTTGTTCGCAACCGGATCTCCCCTCTCCAGAAACGCACGCATAAACTCTGTCATATGAGCTGGGGCCGCGACCCCAACCGGACCTCCTCGTTCGAATTAAGCAACACCGAGATCTACCGCTGAGTCAAAGCCCTCTTCACCACCCACAAGGACTTCTCCTCTGAGTGGACGTGGGGGATTGAACACTTCTACCGAGACAGGCTTCCCCCTGCGGTAAGTCTCGTGCCCCAAACCTTTTCCGAATTAAATCCTATGCCAGTTTTTGTTGTATGTTTAATATTGTTGCCTTTTCTTTCCCTCAGATGTTTCTTTAGCAAACCATCAAGGATGGCCCCGAGCCTTCTCTCAAATGGGCGCCCGATCGCGATACCTCGGACGAGGAGGAACCGGATCAGGAGATGTTCCTCCCGATGGCAGATGCGACCAAGCGACCCACCGGTAAACTCTCTTCCATTAGAGATTGGCCCGACGATGAAGATGATTCGGACGTTGAGGTGATGGAGGCATTTGACGATGCCCCTCTTTCTTATGCTTTTCCGGCATCAGCTAACCCCGGTGGGCAGATTCATGAAGATCCTCCCCTTGCCGTGGGTGAGCCTGTCCCGGTCGCATCGAAGAAGAAGAGGGGAGCTGCATCAGCATCTTCCTCCGGGCCTTCTCATGCAGCTAACAGGCGAAAGAAGTCCGGGGACAAAACTGCCACCAAGCCTCCAACCAAGGCCATAGCCCGGAGGGCCCGGAAGCCCAAAGAGCCTCTGACCTTGGATGAGTAAGCCATTTCTCCCTTTGCTATTTATTTGTTCTTCCTTAGTCATAGTTTCTCATCATTTAAGATTTGATTCGACAGGGCCGCGGTGGAGGTCCCCCGGAGTGGATCTGGTATTGTTTCACCGCTCCGACATAGCCCTTCTCCCCCTCGTGGCGACGATTCACGCCCGTTGAGCCCCATTCAGGAGGGTTCAGCGGCTGCTCCGGGTTCCAGCCCACCTCGTCAAGAGGAGGGCAACCTCGGAGCGAGGGAAACTGGCTCTACCGAGGCAGCAACAACCACCACTTTGGCTCTGCCGCAACCCGCTTCGTCCAAGATACCCACAGTACCTCCGCCAAAACGAAAATCTACACCAGCACCATCGTCGACTCTAGCACCGACAGCTACAACAAAGGCACCAAGCCCATCCGCCTCGTCCGAGTCTTCCAAGTCTCGGCGAGAAGACACCAGCAGCACCAAGGCAAGCGCCAAGGCAGCTCCCAAGGGCAAATCTGCTGCAGCAACTTCAACTTCTCAGCAGCAGCCTAAGGGTAAAAAGGCTCCTGAGGCGACCAAGGCAGCGTCAATTGAGGTTGGACAGCGCACACTTGCGTCCATGCTCACAAAAAAGACTCCACCGCCAAAGGACGCCCCTGCCGAGCCAGCTGATGCGCAACTTGTTTTGCACACCAGTCCGGCCCTTGCCTAGGTTGAGAGGAGGGAAGCTCATGCCAAGGGTCTAGTTGCACCCCACATGCTCAGCGGCGAACGATACCCTCCGACCTTGATCGAGTTTGTGAACAACTGGAACAAGGTGGAGTTCATCCATAACGATGATCTCCCGGAGAAGTTCGGTCCCGCCGAATTTGCTGCCCAGATGAATACCACTACCAAGGCAATTAACCTTGCAGGTCGGATGATGGAGGTGTGTTACTTCGCCATTTCCTTTGTATGCAGAAGATATTAGTGATATAACCATTAGTCCCCGAGCCTCCGAGGGAGTAACTTGTTACTCGGCCGGATGCTCCTTACAGAATTAACGTAGCTCCTTAACAACTTCGAATATGCACACACCTAGAGCCGGGTTAAGTTCCACTTGGCCCGGATCTTGTACACTTCGAATATGCACACACCTAGAGCCGGGTTAAGTTCCACTTGGCCCGGATCTTGTACACTTCGAATATGCACACACCTAGAGCCGGGTTAAGTTCCACTTGGCCCGGATTTTGTACACTTGGAATATGCACACACCTAGAGCCGGGTTAAGTTCCACTTGGCCCAGATTTTGTACACTTCGAATATGCACACACCTAGAGCCGGGTTAAGTTCCACTTGGCCCGGATTTTGTACACTTCAAATATGCACACACCTAGAGCCGGGTTAAGTTCCACTTGGCCCGGATTTTGTACACTTCGAATATGCACACACCTAGAGCCGGGTTAAGTTCCACTTGGCCCGGATTTTGTACACTTCGAATATGCACAAGACTAAGCTGTCCATTTTTACTCTTTCAGGTGACCACCAATCGTCGGAGTGCTGAGTTTCAGCGTCTCCTGGATACCCACAAGATGCTGCACGCAAAGCATAGTGCGCTTCTTGCCGAACATGATAAAAGGGGTAAGTTTTCTCCTTGGCAATTTTCCATTTCTCTTCACCTTTTTCCGCTGAACTAATCCCTCATTCGGATTTCGCAGCTGGTGTGGCGGCTAAGAATATCCTTATGAGGAAAAACTTGGACCAGATAAAGGGTAAGTTAATCTTGCTCCACCTTGCTGTGCTTTCTATCTCCTTTTCTCTTTGGCTCGGCAAATATTCATACCTCGGCTTTGTTGGGTCAACAAACTATTTCAGCCTCTCTTGAATATAGTGTGCCTGTGCCTGACATGATGCTGCATTTTCTCGAACAAGCAGGGCAGCACCAAGCTAAACTCAAGAAGAAAGACGACGAGCTTGCCCTCCTCCGGACCAAAGATGAAGAAATTGCCCAGCTTAAGGCATATATGAAGAAGCTTAAGGCGCATCACAAATCCGAACTGGAGAAGGCAGGCCAAGACTTTACTGAAGAAAGAGAGCGCCTCAACCTCTAGATCGCCAAGGACTAAGAACTTCTCCAGGAGGCCGACGTCAAGCTTGAGTCAGCGAATACGGAACTTGTGCAACTTCACAAAAGGCGTGATGACTATACCAAGGAGCTGACCCGGATCCACAGCCACATTTCACGTAAGTTCATTTCCTTCATCTGGCATTAACTTCTCCGGGTTTCTTCACATGTCGTTTCCTTAATTGCTTCACTTGTCTTGTTTTTAGGAAAATTTCCAGAGGGCAATGCCATTGCGACCACTGCTGTTGCCAAGTTCCACCGAGAGAGGGGTACTCCCATTGCTCCTGACACTGAAGAAATTCCTTATGACATGGAGGACCTGCTGGTCAGTCTGTCTTCTCGCGTGGAAATTGTGAAGAACTATGGCAAGGATATCCTTGACGTTGCAATCCGGATCTTCAATGCCTTTTGGCCTGATGAAGATACTCCGGAGGGACCGCAGTTCTTATTGACGAGCTGATGGAATGCGAGACCCATCTCGACCTTTGGAGGGAATCCGCTGGACGTGTCGGAGCTGAGATCGTTCTCCACTACGTGCTTACGTGGTACGAGAAGATTGACCTCAACCTCCTTGCGCGCATGCGCACCGGATCCAGATGGTCCAGCGACCCGAAGTGGATTGCTCGGCGCAAGGCTTGCGGCCATAGCCTCATTGAGTGCGCCCCCATTCATCAATGGAATGAGGGTCCAAGCTTCCTTGGCGCTGCCGACGATGAAACTGCCAAAGATGGTTCGGGTGAGGACGAAGGAGACGATGCCTCGGACTTCGAAGACAACGAAGATGATACTAACGCCGAAGCTGGAGCTGCCCCTGCTGGCACCGAATTACCTCCTGCTGCTGCTCCTTGAGCGAAAAAACTTTTAAATTTCATCAGATCCCCAGTATGCCAGGTGCAATTGTATTAAGCATAGCAGTTATATTTTGCTACTAAGTTTTTATGCCGGATTAACTTGGGCGTAGTCCCCGAGTTTCATTTTCTTGTTTCTCCAATTTCTTGGCTCGGCTCGTGTCCACCTTGGTTCGGTTTTATGACTTACGAGTCCGAGTTTGAAAAATTGACTTAACAATACTTGGAAACTTTAGGATTAGCTCAAAATAATTCAGCATAATAAATACAAGGTAAACACAAAGTTAGTCCGAAAAACAAACGTCGGCTCGATTAAGTTTCTTTCCTTAGTCGTTTTTCATGTGCTACACAATTCCAAACTTGTTCTCTTGCTTGCCATGAAGCCAAATCTTGTTGGACAACAGCAAGTCGAAGAGTTAGGTTTTTGGTGCTCACACATTACTAATCTGGCTTAAGTAGAAGCAACGTACGCCAGCCGACATATAAATAATAAATACAGAAGACAACCAATATTACTAAGGCAGTCCCCGAGTTACTGCTCGAGGTGCGAAGATTTCATTGATAAGCTCATTGCCGACATACATACCGACATATGAGAGACTCGGATATATACACTTCTCTGCTAAGTGTAAAAAGGACGAAGTAGAGCTACATTCCATGGACGTTTGGATTCCTCGCCAGACCTGTCCGCCTTGTTCTTCTCCTGCGGTTTTGCATCGATAAGATAATAAGAATCATTTTGCAATGTTTTGCTCACAATGAATGGCCCTTTCCATGGGGGGATAGTTTATGCATGCCAGCAGTACGTTGTACCAACCGGAGTACCAGATCACCTTCCCGAAAAATTCGGGGGTTTCCTTTCCGGCTATGATAGCGTCGAAGATTTTGCTGATATATGGCGGATCTGGATAGTGCCAATTCTCTCGCTTCTTCCAGCAGATCAACATCATTTTGCCGAGCCTCTTGCACTTCGGCTTCTGTGTATTGGGTGACCCTAGGCGAGTCATGCTCTATGTCGGCTGGTAATATAGCTTCTGCCCCATATACCATAAAGAATGGCGTATAGCCCGTTGATCGATTCGGAGTTGTTCTTAAACTCCACAGTACCGCTGGTAGTTCTTCTATCCAGCACCCCGCTTATCTTTGCAGCGGCTCAATGAGCCGGGGTTTTATCCCGGATAACACCAATCTGTTGGATCTCTCCACTTGCCCGTTCGATGCGGGGTGTGCAACCGAGGAAACGTCTAGCCGGATCTTCTTATCTCGGCAAAAACACGCAAATGCTCCTTCAGCAAAATTTGTGCCATTATCCGTTATGATACTGTGAGGATAACCGTATCTCAAGATGATGTCTTTGAGGAATGTTACGGCAGTAGCTCCATCACATTTTCTTATTGGCTTCACTTCAATCCATTTCGTAAATTTGTCAACCATGACCAAGATGTGGGTCATGTTCCCTCTTGCTGGTTTAAATGGGCCAACCATATCCAAGCACCATACGGCAAATGGCCATGTAATTGGTATAGTCTTGAGCTCCGACATTGGCATATGTGTCTTTGTCGCATATCTCTGACAGCCACTACATTTTCTTACCAGATCTTCTGCTTGTTCCAAGGCACTTGGCCAGTAAAACCCATGGCGGAAAGCTTTTGCTACCAAGGCTCTGGACGAGGCATGATGCCCACATTCCCATTGATGTATATCTCAGAGGATGTCAAGTCCTTCCTCCGGGTCAACACATCGCTGGAGAACACTAGTCACACTCCTTTTGTATAGCTCGGAATTGATGATTGTGTATGCTTTTGCTCTCCTCTGAGTTTGCCTGGAAAGTACCTCCTCAGCGGGTAAAGTTCCATCTTTTAGGAATTGGAATATGGGCAATGCCCAAGCTGGTACAGCTCGCACTAGGAACACATCCTCATCAATTTCCATCTGATCCACCGGCATAACTTCTACCGGATCATGCTGTGCAGTCCCCGGGTGTGTCGAGGCAGTCCCCGGGTTTGCCAAGGAAGTCCCCGGGTTTGCCAAGGTAGTCCCCGGGTTTCGCGAACCACACCCCACATCAATGTCCATGGGCACAGCCTCTGATTCCGGATTTGCTAGGATAAAAATTGAGTAGGACTCCGGGGATGGCCTGATAGATGGTTTTCTGAGGTGCTCTAATGCTACACCCGGTGGAATTGCTTGTCGGGTTGATCCGAGCTTTGACAATACGCCGGCAGCCTCATTTTCTGCTCGGGGTATATGGTGAAATTCGCATCCCTCAAAGTAGCCAGATATTTTATGCACATGAAATCTATATAATGCCATGTTTGCATCCAAAGCATCCCATTGTCCGGAGACTTGCTAGACTACGATATCTGAGTCACCGAAGCATTG
This sequence comes from Avena eriantha, assembly GCA_910589775.1. Classification (NCBI taxonomy): domain Eukaryota; kingdom Viridiplantae; phylum Streptophyta; class Magnoliopsida; order Poales; family Poaceae; genus Avena; species Avena eriantha. The sequence continues at coordinate 142,587,372 of OU342744.1, read as the reverse complement.
GATCCGATGTATTCCAATCTCTTTTGCCACTTTGAGCCCATGTACAAGTGCCTCATATTCTGCAACATTGTTTGATGCAGTGAAGTGGATCTGTAGCACATATTTCAGCTGGTCCTTCTTCGGCGAGGTAAGCACAACTCTGGCACCTAACCCGGTTTTTGTTTTTGACCCGTCAAAATGCATTCGCCAGTAGTTCGGATCTGGCAATGGTGGCTCATATTGCACCTCGGCCCAATCCACAAAAATGTCTGCCCCAGCCTGAGATTTGATTGCTTCTCTTCTATCATATTATGGCGCATAAGGAGCTAGCTCAATTGCCCATTTTGTAATCTTGCCACTTGCATCCTTGTTGCTCATTATCTCGGATATGGGGGCTTCACATATTACCTTGATTGGGTGCTCCTCTAAATAGTGCTTCAGCTTCTTAGCTACCATATACACACCATATGCCACCTTCTGATAATGAGGATAGTTTTGCTTTGAGGCTGATAATACCTCGCTCAGATAATACACTGGCCTTTGCACTGACTTACCCTCTTCATCGCGCTCTACGACAATTACTACACTTACAACTCGGTTGGTTGCGGCTATATAGAGCAACATTGGCTCCTTTGATAGTGGAGAGGCTAACACTGGTGCAGTGGCTAACATTTTCTTTAATTGGATAAAGGCTTCATCGGCCTGCGGTGTCCAAATGAACTTGTCCGACTTTTTCATGAGTTGATAGAGATGCAGTGCCTTTTCTCCCAACCGACACACAAACCGACTTAAGGATGCCAGGCAACCAGTGAACTTCTGGACATCATTAAGACACTTCGGCAGTTCCATTCGCTCTATGGCCCGGATTTTAGTTGGATTATCTTCGATACCTCGGCCGGAGACAAGAAATCCGAGTAATTTTCCAGCCGGGACACCGAAGGTGCATTTCTCTGAATTAAGCTTCATTTGGAACCTCCTCAGGTTCGCGAATGTCTGCCTGATATCGTCAAGGAGCGTTTTGCTTTCCTTGGTCTTTATCACAACATCATCCACATACACCTGCACATTTTGACCAATTTGGTCATGCAAACATTTTGCATACATCTTTGGTACGTTGCCCCTGCACTACGTAAACCAAAAGGCATGGTGCGATAGCAATAAGCCCCATACGGGGTGATAAACGTAGTCTTTATTTGATCACTTGGGTTCAGAGGTATCTGGTGGAAACCAGAATATGCATCAATGAACGACAACAACTCACACCCAGCAGTAGAATCTATGACTTGGTCTATCCTTGGCAGTGGGAATGGATCTTTTGGACACGCCTTGTTCAGGTTCGTGTAATTGATACACATACGCCAAACCACTGCCATGTTCGGATCATCCCTCTTCTTCTCCACTAGCACCGGATTGGATAGCCAATCCAGGTAAAGCACTTCCATGATAAATCCTGCAGCCAACAACCGAGCTATCTCATCTCCTATGACCTTTCTCCTGTCTTCGGCGAAGCGGCGGAGAGGTTGCTTCACCGGCTTTGCTCCGGGTCTCACATTCAAAGAGTGCTCGGCCAACTCCCTCAGAACACCTTGCAAGTCCTGTGTAGACCAAGCAAAAATATCCCGATTCTCACGGAGGAAGTTGACGAGCTCGCTTTCCTATTTGTCATTTAATCCGGCACCAATTGTCACGGTGCGCTCTAGGAACATATCATCAACAGGCACCTTATTGGTATCTTTTGTCGCTTGGAATGAGACACTACCGTGCGGGTTGCTCAGCGCTGGCATATACTGCTGCGCGGACTGAGCCAATGCCGCCACTTCTTGGACCTTTCTCTTCTCCTGCGCGATTACGAGTGACTCGGCCAGGTTAGGTCCGGCAGAAGCACACTAAATGGAACGTCGGAAATCCCCAGCTATGGTAATTACACCGTTTGCCCCGGGCAACTTCATTTTCAGGTAACTGATGTGACAACTTGCCATGAACTTGTTCAGGGCAGGTCTGCCGAGCAACACGTGATACACACTTTCCAAATTGACAACTTCGAATTCCAAATTTTTAGTCCGGCAGGTATCTCTCGTACCGAACAACACATCAACCCGGACCTTGCCAATGGGTTCACAAGAAATGCCTGGCACAATGCCATGGAAAGTTGTCCTTGTAGCTTGGAGCATGTTCTCCGATATACCCAACTTGCGCATCGTGTCCACATACATGATGTTGATGCTACTGCCATTATCAATTAGCACCTTTGAGAACCTCACATTGATGTTAGGCCCATTGAATGTTGGATCCAACACCAGTGCATATGAACCAGGACTTGGCATAAGCTTCAGATGATCTTTGATGCTCCAGGTAATCTCCTGATCTGACCAAGGCATATACCTCGTCACGGCCGGCATTACTGCATTGACCTCCATATGTCGGTGTTGCAAGCTCTTTCTGTCTGTCTCTTCCGTAGTGAACACACAATAACTCTGATGATGCTCTCTATACTGATTCCTCCCCTCGTTTCCGGGGTACCTCTGATCTGGTTGATTTTGGTTCTCCACCTGATGCACTGCATCCCTTCTCTCATGGTTGTCATACCTCGGTGGAGGGGGAGGCAACATTAACTGTTGCGTGTTCGCTCCGGAGAGCAATTGCTGCCGGGGTAACTCCTGCCGAGGTTGATCATTCCGAGGTGCCTGAGCATTCCCCGAACCACTTTGTTCTATCTTTCGCATCCATTCACACTGCCTGGTTGTGTGACCCGCTGGGTTACTCGGATTTGGCGTGTGAAATTTACACGGCTGATCCAACATTGCCTCATAGGTATACCTCGGACGGTCCTTCTTTTCTTGCCACTGTTTCTTCTGCTCTGGCGTCCAAGCTTTCTTGCCATCATTCCTTGGTGTCCATTGCTGTCCTCCAGTTTACTGACGTTGACTGCCTCCTGCCCCGGGCTGATCCTGATTCACAGCTGCAACTTGTTGCAAACTGTACCGATAATCCGGTTTGTCATCCCTTCTTTTACCTCGGTAATCATTTCTCCGGGATGACCCGGCCCCATCTCGCTGACAATACTCCTCGCTTGACTCGTTTGAGGTGAGCCTAGGTTGCGTCGGATCACCCAAGGCATATGAATTAGCAATCCGGATTGTTTCTGCCAAGGTGGTTGGCATATCTCTTTGCAACCTTTGCCATAGCATGCTTGCATATCTGCATCCTTGCGCAAACCAAGCTATGACCTGTGACTCAATCACACCCTCACACGAGTTTCGCACAGTGCACCAACAGGTTAAGAACTCCTGGTCAGTCTCATTCGGTCTCTGCCTGCACATTGCTAGGGTATGTGGCCTGTTGGGCCTGTGATACGTACTTGAGAAGTTGCTAACAAAAATCTCCTCAAAATCGATCCAACAGTTAATATTTCTGGTTGGCAAGTTGTTTAGCCATACCCTCACGGGCCCCTCCAGCATCTGGGGTACATATCTCACAACCCATCTCAAGTTGCCCGTGGCAATTTTCACAGCAGTTGCATAGTTAATCAACCAATCCTCCGGCTTAGTGCTGCCGTCATACGTCTTTGTGCCTCTAGGTAACTAGAAGTTAGGTACCAGAGGTTCCTTCATGATCCGGGGCCCAAAACATGCTGGACCCAGAGGACCTTGACAGTCAATCTGCTCCGACCTATACAGCCGATCTAGTTTTAACCTGGCGTCATCAGGCATCAAGTTCCTGCCTCCCAATCTTGACCCTATCACGTGATAGTCCGGCCTGGGATAGCCAGCGTTCACCATCTCCGAATCACCATCATTGTATCTGTCTTGCTCATGTGGAGCTGCTCTCTGTTGCATACCTTGGCCGGCACTACGCTCTTGTCGTGGTATATTACGCTGCTGCGGTTGACCTGCACCTACCGAATTACGCTGTCCGGCAGTGCCGTTTACATCATTCCCTTGACCGGCATTGCCTTGGTTGCGGTTACCTCGGCCAGCTTCACCTCGCCTCACACTCCTTCAATCCTCATTTCTTTGCATGTCTTTTCCTTTCCCTGCCCTTGCCGGGTCATATGGGACTATCTGCTTATTCCTCCTGGCCAAAGTTACTACCTCTTCTCTCCTAGGACCACCATGAGGAGATGATGCGGCTCTAGCGGATTTCTCCGGGTTACCCACCGCCGAATGAACGATCTTGGAGGCCCCAGCTCTCTCCGGGTTAGCCCTAAGCAACTCCTCATTTTGCCTGTTTGCGATCTGAACCAACTCATTGACTCTATCCTGCTGTCTTTGACGGGCCTCACCCGTCATACCTTCTAACTCGGACACAGTTGCATCCGCTGCTCTGAGGTTCTTTGCCGGGGTACTATACTTCGGCAGCCCCACGGACAAACAGTTCTCTAACTCCTCAATCCTAGTATCACCCTCTCTGTTAATTTCACTCATGAGATTTCTCCCTTTCACTTTTACAGCATCTACCTTATTTGCTTTTGCATACTCACGCAGTGTCATGTTCAATGACTGCTGAGCCGCAACTATCTTTTTCGCACCCTCTAGTATTTTTTGCCTAGTCTCCTCTAGCTCGGCCTATGCTTGAGCCGGATCTACTATTGCTGCTACTAGGTTTGCCAAGCTATCCATCGCCTGCTGCAGCACATTCTCAGGCCTCTCTAGCGGAGGACCTCTACTTTTCCTCGGTGCCTTAGGTGTTACCTCCGGATCTGGTGACAGATCCTTTCTTGCACCAGCGCCAGGCGCGGTCATCATTACCTTAGCGTGGTCCGGGGTGCGAGTGATACATGCCCCGCGAGCCGCACTAAGGGGTGGCTCGCCTCCTTCAACGACGGGCCACGGATGAACGCACGACACATCGACTGCAACGTAGATCTTGTGCGCGCCGAGCTTGACGAAGAGGCCGTTGCACGGGGGAGGACGCTTGCCGAAGCAGCTAGCGTTGTCGCTGACGAAATCCAGTGCTCCAAAGCGCTGAACGAGCCCGGAGACGATGCATTCGCCGGTGCCGATGAAGTTTCCCGTCCGAATCTTCACCCCTGCTAGCGCTGCTAGCCCCAAGGTGGGCGCCAACTGTCGTGGTGGTGTCACGGCAGATGCCATGGATATGCTAAAGGTGGGGACTAAATGCACTAGGGGAATCTAGGGAGGGATAGGGTGGTGATTCCACACACAGTAGCTTTGTATTTGATTCACTTCCAAGGTTTACAAGTGCTCCTTGAGCTGTATTGGGGAGAGGAGGAAGAAGAACTCTCTTACTCTCACCACTAGCAAAACACAACTCTCTAGGAGACAACCAAGCCAAGACCAATCAACCCCTTCTACAGAGGCCCTAGCCCCCCTTATATAGGGGTGGCTAGGTCTCCACTTAGGGCATACACCGAGGCATATTCCAGGGAATATGCCTCTTCCCAAAATAGTAAGCCGACCGGGTCACTTTAGCCCCGCGTCATCCATGCAGAGGTTACGTGAGCCTCTGCGGCGCCTGCGTCATCCGACATAGGCATCGTCACCTTTGTCAGCCATGCCTCGGTGGTCCTGCCTCTGTCCGCTTCGCTCACGCTCTGCATACAGTGGTCACCTTTGACCAGCGAGATACCTTCCTTCTCTTACAAGCTTGATATAACCCAGATTGTACCTAGTTGATCTGGCCACACTTGTTCCTGCATATAAGTTAGATACATCTTACAGACATATGGCATAAGTCGGTTGAGACCCAGTTAGGTGGATGTCCCCTGGTCCGGGTTACTCCGTGATTCGGCCTGCCTTGAGGTGACTCGGCCAGCACTTGCTTTGACCTTGCCGTACCTCGACTAACTAGGCCTTTATACCCCGGCGTTACCCTACCCGAGGGTATCCTCCCAACAACAATGGGAAATTGAGCTGGCCCTATATGCACCACAATTCGATAGAAGAGATGCGATCAAATCGCAGGCTGTGGGGGATTTCTTCGTGGATTGGGCCGAGGTGCAATATGAACCACCCTTGTCGGACTCCAACTATTGGCGAATGCATTTTGACGGGTCAAAACTGAAAGAAGGACTAGGCACCGAGTAGTACTTACCTCTCCCAAGAAAGATCAGCTGAAGTATGTCCTTCAAATCCATTTCAGCACCTCGAACAATGTCGCTGAATATGAGGCACTTGTGCATGGTCTCAAGGTGGCCAAAGAAGTAGGGATACGTCGGATACAGTGCTTTGGAGACTCGGATTTGGTAGTGATGACCCACAAGTATAGGGGGTGTATCGAAGTATTTTCGATAAGTAAGAGTGTCGAACCCAACGAGGAGCAAAAGGTGCTGGCTAGTGGTATGGATCATGAATTCTCTGCAAATACTTAGCAAACAGATTTTTAGAGGTTTTTGATAAAGCAAGTAAATAAAGTACGAGTAAACAAAAGACAATAGGAATAAATGCAACAAGTGGCCCAATCCTTTATGCAGCAAAGGACAAGCCGGTTGTATTACTTAAGATGACCAAACGTTCTCGAGGACACATGGGAAGACTGTCAAGTGCTTTCGCTTCATATAGTTGATTAATCTTCTTTAGCTTGCTAAGTGTTGTGTGGGTGAACCTATGCTAATGTACCGACCTTCCTAGGACTAATACATACTTGTGATTATACCCCTTGTAAACATCCGTAAGTACAAGAAAGTAATTAAGGTAGAAACGTAACCACAACTTTAAACTCTAAGACCCTTACGTCCCTTGTACAATGGTTTCCTAACAGGGGTTCAGGTTTCTGTCACTCTAGCAACCCCTACGATTAGTAGCAAAATACACAATGCATTCCCCTAGGCCCATATAGGTGAAGTGTCATGTAGTCGATGTTCACATGACACCACTAGAAGAAGTACACCACAACTTAAATATCAAACTATTGAATCTTTCTCAACACAACTCCACTACTAACAACATGACTTCTCCCATGTCCTCAAGAACAAGACGAACTACTCACAAGACATCATATGGATCATGATCAGAGATGGAATAATGATGTATAACAATCTGAACATAAACAATAATTCAATGGTTCACTCAATAGCATCAACTACAAAGAGTAATGAACACCGGGAAAGTTTCCCCTAAGAATTATGCAAGATTCAACCCAATTGTTACATCAATATGGAGATGGTGATGAGGGTGCTGATGGTGATGATGGTGGTCATGATGATGATGATCCCGATGAAGTCTAGCTTGATGGTGGTGTTGATGGCGGTGATCTCCCCTCTTCGGGAAGGAATTCCCCCGACAGAAATCTGTCTGCCGGAGAGATCTTTCTCTCTCGGTGTTTTCCACCCGGTAGAGGCGGCGAAATCTTTCTGTGGTCGCTCCCCGAGTCTTAGGGTTTCGAGAGGAATATATATGCCAGAGGGGAGAGCTAGAGGTGGGCCAGGGCGGCTACACCACCTGGTGGCGCGGCCTAGGGTGGCCCGCGCCTGGGGGTGGTGTGGGCCCCCTGTGGCCCATCTCCACTCCTCCTTCTAGCATCCTTCGTCTTCTGGAAAAATAGGATTTTCCGTATATTTTCCCAGATTTTCTGATCTTCACGAATTTTGCCTCCAAACAACACCTTTTCCATCAGAATCCTGACCGCAGTGGTCCATGCTCCAAAAGTCATCAACCACGCAAAAACAGATGAAATAACATAAGTATCATCTCTGAGTACGAAATTTATCAATGAATAACAATAAATTATGATATAGAATAGTGATGCAAACTGGACGTATCAACTCCCCCAAGCTTAGACTTTGCTTGTCCCCAAGCGAAACTGAGCTCAATAAACATGACCTGAGGTTTATGGAGTGAAGAGTCAATAAAAGAATACAGACAATAAGCATCACATTCATCAATACATAGATCATAATAGAAGACAACTCACTATTATATAACTTAACTTGAAGTAAGTAAAGGAAACACAATAAAGATACATAAAGTGAATCATAATTGGTATTGGCAAACTTAGCTCTTGGTCGAAGAATAGTTGATACTTTGCTAGAGTTCACAAATAACTAGTTTTCAATGATAGCTTTCAAAGTAGTAATCACCAAGATAAGAGCAATGTGCTAAACAAGGAACATAAGAAACATGATTGAATAAATCATCATATGAATGAATGACACACAACAACTCAAAATACTTGCTGAGATAGGAGGGAATAGGTTTACTGACTCAACTAAAAAGTAAAAGAAAGGCCCTTTGCAGAGGGAAGCGGGGATTGCAAGTTTCATAAAGAGCTCCCAAAAATTATGGTACTTATTAGGTTTCAGCTCTCATTGCCCCTATCATAGGCATCTTTAGGTGATTAAGGTTAAAGTGACACAACTAAGAGGATATGCTTGACAAGTTATAAGTTGAAATCTCATGCCCCTTACTTACGAGTACCGAACCTCATGCTACTCAACTTCAGTCACAAGTAAGCTCTTGTCATTGTAAATACATATGTATCATTGAGAACCGCCAACGGGGTACCCCTTGCACATGATACAAGAGCTATCCCATAATCAAAATGACAAGGCAAGCAGACAATGAGCACCTCAGCGGTATTTTTATTTGCTATTTGCATAGGTTTTTATTGAGGATGCTTCATAGAATGCTCACTATAGTTATGCTGCAAGTTTCCACCATGATTAGGCATGGCTTAGGCTAGCGGCCCAGGCGTTTCTCTAACACACATATGAACTCCATGATCTTACAAGTTCCCCTTTTATTTCACACCGCCGGGATCCATAGGCAAAAGAATCATGATATCAACTAGGTACAAAGTACCATGGCAGTGTTGAAAGCGTCCCCCATGATACATGGTTCTGCTAACTTCAACTCATAAAGTGCAAGCATATACGCAACAAAGAAGGACCCAATGGTTCAAGTTTATTAAGTGCAAGAAAAGTAAAGTGTGCCATCAAGTTCCTGAGAGCTTTAATAACTAATTTTCACATAACAAGTTTAATTTGGAAGGTAGAAAAAACAAGAATTTACTTGGAATAGCAATAGTGCTAATAGGTAGGTATGGTGGACACACATGGCAAAGGTTTTGGTTTTAAGGAGTGGATGCACGAGAAGAAATCCCTCTTAGTACAGGTTTTTGGCTAGCAAGGCTGGGTAGCAAGTATAAGAGTTGAAGGAAACAAACATACAAGTGATAAAAACAAACATGCAATCTTCCTTGGAAGCACAAAAGATCTTAACTAGAGAATACTAAACTTATGAGCAAATCAAGAAATAAAGATGATGATATTATTATTTTCTTTAGAGTACTTTTATCTTTTTCATTCAACTCTCAAAAATATGTTGCTATTGACTAAGCCAGGTTTGCCAAAACCAACTAAATTAACTCAATGATACCAAAGTGATACCAATACTAACAACAAGATCAATCGTATAACCGTGAATTGAAAACTAATATAAGCTATGCAAAAGAGTAAATAATAGAACTTCTCATTAATATTCCATAACGGCAACTCACACCAAGGGATAGATATCTAACGAGAGAGGGGACACTTCCATAATGCAAACCATCCTACATGATAACTTCTCTCTTCATGATATGACTGTCATCGGATTGAGGACAAGTACGCCATGAGGGGGTCCTCGAGGCGTGCGAAAGAGAGGGGTGTGAGACGTACGGTGTTCCGGGACGGTGAGCACACAAGTTACCCAGGTTCGAATCTGCCGGCTTTGGACGGATCCTACTCCTGCTAGCAATCCAGTAATACGGCAGAGCCGGAATATGGGTTACAATGGTTTCGCCTATGCGAGTTGAGAATGTAGACTATTGAGGTGTGCCCTAAAGGCTCTCCCTAGGCCCGCTTATATAGATATCCGGCCTAGGGTTTACAGGAGAGATCTATCCGGCTACGACTAAGAGTTGGTTACAGAGTACATCTTGAACTACAAGTAACATTATGGGCCTAAGTCGGTAAGTCTTCTAGGCCTTCCCATAGCCGGATTGGACTCCGTCTTTCTCCCTGACTGGGCCGCCCATGAAGCAAAGCTCTAACCCGAAGTGGGCCACCCTGGTCAGTGAGGAACTATGAGGATACCCGAAAAGTATATCCCCAACAGCAGCCCCCAGAGGCCTCCAAGATCCAAAGTCGGATTTATCATCGTCTAGCTTGATCTTCGGCTTGCAGAATCTTGAAGGGTTCCTGAATCTTCACAAAAAAAAATACGATCTGGGTCTTAAAAAATAAGTCGGACCTATCAACAGGTTACTCGGATTTTCCGGCTTGATTTCAAACTAAGCCGGAACTTGGTTTCTAACGCCACCTGACACAAGTCATGGTCAGGTCACGTCATCGGACAGGCAAGCCGTCAGCACGACCGGTGGTGGGTCCGCGGAACCGAGGCGCCGTTTCAATGCGTGCGTGGAGATCGAGGCGACGCAATCATCGCGTGGGTCCTTCCCAGTTCCTTCCACGACGCGTGGCGGTTACACTGTAGCATTTGCACGAATCTTGGCGCAGTTAGGTGGATATAAGGGGTTAGGATTTTCTCCTTCTCCTTCCACCATTCCTTTGCCTTTTCCTCTCCTTCCCATCTCCCTATGCGCACAGAGCTCCCCGTTCCTCTCCCACTGAACTCCCAGCGCCGCCCCTTTTAGGTCAACTTTTCGTCGGAGAAATGGCATCATCTTCTTCCTCCAGCTTTGCGGCAGCGGCGGCGGCGGCGACGGCGAAAGCGGTGGCGGAGAAAGAGAGCTTCCGTGGGATCTGGATCCCCTGCGCTCTCAACGAGGAGGGCCTCAAGAACGTGGAGAAGGAAGGGCTTCTCGCCGCCGGCAACTGTCGGAGCAGCTTCGAGGAAACCGTCCCCAATTCGCGCGACGGTGAACGGGTCCACTTCGGCACCCACCTCGATAGAGGTTTGTCGTTTCCTCCCTCGGAGTTCTTCTCCGAGGTGATCGATCATTACGGAGTTCAACTCCATAACCTTCCTCCCAACTCTCTCTCTTAGAGATGAGCGCATATGCTTCGTTGTGTGAGGGCTTTCTCGGCATTAGGCCAAGTTTGACTCTTTTCCGGTACTACTTTCATGTCCGGAGAAACTCCATTACTGCCGGTGTTCCTTACATCACCGGCACTATTAGTTTTTCGCTTAGATGCGAGCGCTCATATCCCAAAATTCTAGCTAGTGACTCGGTCAAACAATGGCTAGGCACATTTTTCTATCATAAGGATATTCCGGCTCCCGGCAAAGCCACTGCTTTGCCGGCTTTTGTTGACGGAGCTGCCACGGACCAACCTTCTTGGGACGAGGCTGCTCTGGCTCTTTCCGACGATCTGATCCTCGCTAAGAGGCGGATCGAATATTTGATCAAACACAAGGGTCTGAAGGGATCCGACTTGGTCCAATGCTGGGTCTCATGTCGGATCCAGCCCCTTCAGTACCACGGGGATCGACTGATGCATTCCATCACGTCATCCAAAAATGATTCCCTCCGCATCAGCCCCAACACCTACACCACACAGGGCTATATTAGCCAGATCAAATGGCTGATCAAGGAGCGGATCGAGAGCAGAATCCCGGAGGTTTCTCTGGATATGCACACGGCGGAAAACCCCGTGGTGCCAGTAAGTTTCTACAGTACACATTTTATGTGTTTTAATCTTTGAGTTACATTGCAATGTTGATATGTTTTCTTATTTTTAGCTTGCTGACCTCCCCGAGTCAGAATTTTCTCCGCTCGAAGGATATCCTCCTAAGTTCTCTCAAGAGACAGAGGTGGTCCCATTGTCGGACCTTGCGCTCAAGAAGCGCAAAGCTCCGATAGTGGCTGTTGGCACAAAGGAGGTGCCTGTTGTGAAGAGGTAACTTTCAATCACAATTTCCGCCTTTGTACTTTAGTCGAATTTCTTTCTGAAATGTAATGTTTCCGACTTTATTACATTCTCCGAGCAAAGCCGCTCGTCAAGGGCAAAGGGAAAGGGATTCCTTCGAAGCCGCTGCGGCAGACGAAGCTTACCATAGTTTCTCCTACCATGGCTCCTCCGACTCCTGCCCCTCAGCCTTCCGCAACGCCGGCGATAATTCCTTCTCCGGCTATCGCAGAATATCTTGCTCCTTCCACGGAGCCTGTGATCCTTGAATCGCAAACTGACGTCACCATGGGTGAGTCAGATTTAGATAAGGGTGAACCCTCTTTGGGTAATGATCCCTCGGCAGAAACCTTCGCCGAAAACATTCTCAGCAATCCGGGACTTGCCAAGTTTGGCCTATCCCGGAAATCTGCATAAGAGATCCAGCGGCTAGCCTGGCAATGCCTAGAGAAAAGAAATTTGTCTGCCGAAGAAGAAGCGCAAGAGGCAGAGGACATCAAGTTCTCTGACCTTCTCAACCAAGTGCGCCTTCGCGACGGGAGTATTAGGACTGGAGAGCTTCCAACAGCCCTAGTAATTCCTCTGACTCCCGCCGAAAAGGTGGCTGTTGAAGTGAATGCGGGTTTGGATAAACTCACCCGCGAACAACATGTAAGTCGGAATTCCAACTCCTATTTTTTCCTTTATTTTATATCATATCCTCTAGCCCCCAAGCATGAAGTAGGATATATAATCCGGGTTTATGCTTCATTAGGATGCCAAAGAACGAACTAGTGTAGCCCCCAAGGCTCGTGCTAATATTAGCTAAAATATTAGCCCGAGTCTTACGTAGCTTTCTGACTTTGGGTATTCTGACTTACAGAAAAGTATGTTCCTATTACCAGGATTTATTGAAGAATGTTTGCGATAAGCGGAGAGAGATCAAAGCTCTCCGGCTTAAAAATGCTGAGCTAAAAGTTTCCAAGAATGAGGCCGAAGGTAAACATTCCGAGACTCAAATCTTGTCTTTTTATTTTCAATGTCGAATGTTTCCTGAACTGTTGTTCTTTTTTGACTTACAGCGCTGGTGAAACAATCCTGCGCCATGATCGAAGAGGCCGAGAACCTCAAGACCTTGGTGGTGGAGAACAAGGAGCTTCGCCAAGAGCAGGATAAGCTCAAGGTGGATCACGAAAAGAGCATAGCTCAAGTCCTTGAATCCTCCTCCATGGCTACTGAAGAGCGTGATCACAAGATCGTTGCTCAAGATAAAATAATCTCAGACCTCAAGAATGAGCTAAGCAGAGAGAGGGATATTTCCCAGGCGCTTCGGGATGAACTCCAAAGTCTTCGGGAGGAGAATACCAAAATTGACGATGTCATTTTCGGTACGTTCCATCTGTCTGACTTATCTTTTCTTCGACTTTCTTCAATGTCAGATATTTCTTAACTTGTTTTGTATATAGGTCCTCTGAACTTGACGGACTCCACCTCTGCTAAGCCCCGCACCCACCGGCTTACCCAAGTCGGTGACCTGCTTCATGACTTCCACCAATCCCTTGAGGATATCGGCGAAGCTCTCAAGATTCCGGACATGCACCGCATGTCGGATTTTCAGGTGCGGGACAAGGCAAAGGAAATGCCGCAGCTCGTCTAGGATTGGAACATGTCCTACGCGCGATCCGCAACGCAGAACGCTCTCACCATGGTCATGAGCCACCATGGAAGCATGGAGATATGGAAAGTGACCAGAGGGTACTCTACGGTTGATGAAGATGGCCAGGAGCAGGACATCAAGGCTATTATGGACTCCTGTGCCAGATATGGGTGTCATGTAGCTGACCTGACCAGCTACGATACTCCATTCTTCGACCGCGTGGACACTCCGCCTCCGCCTCCAGAAGAAACAGTAGAAATTTCCGACGATGAACGCACCACCTCGGATGTGGACATCTCAGAAAGATATCAAGGCGACGTATCCAACAAGCTGGCAGCTCCTTCATCTCCTCCTGCATCATAGATTGCCAGAAACATTTGTATTATCTGAAAAACATGATGCATCTGTAAATATGAAGTACTATAATTTGCTAGTGCTAAGTTTTTGATCTATTCAACACTTTTTGCCTTTGATTTTTTTTTGTGTGCCTGAAATGTTTACATAAGCACTTGTATTTTTTCATCTCTACTTATTGTTTATCTGGCTTTCCGCCTCGTCCCTTTCGTGAGCCGGCTAAACCTTCCGCCGGAAACTTTGCCGAGCAACGGAGCTCAATTGCTAAACCAGTTTAAACTCGGAAACAAAGCCGGCTTCCAGTACCAACAATTCACTACTCGGAAAATGCCCGCATCCAACAATCAGACAAATAACCAAAGTAAAGACTAGAAACTTTAGAGTTATACCCGAAGGTAGCAATTTTAGAATCAAAAATCTAAACCAGAACGAACATGAGCATAAAGTACTTTCAAGCATTCTGGGATTTTTGACTATGACATGATCATTCGGAAATAAGATGGTAAAAACTTCTCATAAAAACTTGAGGCAACCAAAACTTTTATTTCTCGTAGAACATGTACATCTATATGATTACAAAGAAGGATAAACTAAGAATAAAAGGGACGTAGCTGAGCAATATTCCATGGTCTGTCTAACTCATCCGGATTTGTACTGCCTCCAGCTCTCTTTCTCTTCTTAGTAGCAGGTCTTTCTTTGACTGGCCTCATGTCAGTTAAGTAGTACGATCCATTGTGCAATACTCGACTAACCAAGAAGGGCCCTTCCCATACTGGGGAAAGTTTGTGCTTTCTTTGTTGCACAAGCCGGAGAACCAAGTCACCTTTATTGAAAGATCTATCTCGGACTCTTTGGCTATGATACTTGCATAACTTCTGCTGATAGGCTGTAGCTCTCATTTCAGCAACGACGCGAACTTCTTCGACTAAGTCGAGATCATTTTGTCGAGAAATCTCGGCATCCTCTTCAATATACGCGGCCACTCTAGGATAAGTATGAATCAAATCACTAGGAAGAACTGCTTCTGCGCCATAGACCAAGAAGAAAGGTGTGTATCCCGTTGACGTATTTGGAGTTGTTCGTAAACTCCAAATTACAGAGGGTAATTCCTCTGCCCAAGCCCCCGCAGGACGTCGTAGTGGTGCTTTGAGTCTTGGTTTTAGGCCTTGTAGGATTAAACCATTTGCTCTTTCGACTTGTCTATTAGCTTGTGGATGTGCGACTGACGCAATGTCAAGCCGGATATTTTGCTCGTTGCAGAATTCAGCCAATTCTCCCATAGAGAAGTTACTCCCGTTGTCCGTGATAAAGCTATGTGAATAACCATACCGGATTATAACATCCTCGATAAATCTTTTGGTTGTTGCTCCATCACAACTAGTGACAGGTTTAGCCTCAATCCATTTTGTAAATTTATCCACCATCACTAAGAGGTGAGTAAATCCACTTGGAGCTTGTTTAAATGGTCCTACCATATCAAACCCCCAGACCGCAAAGGGCCATGTTATAGGTATTGTTCGCAGCTGATCAGCCGGAACATGAGCTTGCTTGGCGTACTTTTGACAGCCTTTGCACGTCTTGACTAATCGTTCGACATCTGCCAGAGCTGTAAGCCAGAAAAATCCGTGTCTAAAAGCTTCTGCCACTAAAGATTTGGCTGCAGCGTGGTGACCACACTCGCCTTCGTGGATTTCCCTTAAGATTTCCACTCCTTCTTCCGGAGATACACAGCGCTGAAAACCCCCAGAAACACTCCGCTTATGGAGCTCACCTTTAACAATAGTATATGCTTTTGCTCGTCGGATAATCTGCCGGCTCAGCACCTCGTCTTCGGGTAATTTGCCATCTACCAAATAATCGAGGTAGGGTTGAGTCCAGCTGGGAATGACAGCCAGAACTGCTATCAAAGGTGAGTCAGATTTGGTCAGATATTCCTTATCTACTCCCTTTATTGAGGGAACTTTGAGGTGCTCTAAAAAAGCTCCATCAGGGACCTCTTTCCGCGCAGAACCTATCCGAGATAGTGCGTCTGCTTGCTTATTTTCTGCTCGAGGGATGTGTTGAACTTCAAACCCTTCGAACGATTTAGATAGATCATCCACGATAGCTTTATATGATGCCATGTGTTTATTTGCATTACAAATATCCGACACTTGTTGAGCAACAAGATCCGAATCTCCGTAACACATCAAACGTCGGATGCCAATATCCTTAGCAATCCGGATTCCATGCAGGAGTGCTTCATACTCGGCAATATTGTTTGTCGTTGTGAAGTGGTCTGCAGCATGTATAAAAGTTTATCTCCTTGGGGTGATTTTAGCACCACGCCAGCCTCGAGCTCCCTCGAGCCTTAGACCCATCGAAAAAGAGGGTCCAATATTCCGACTCAGGGAGGGTCATGGTCACCTTTGTCTCTGTCCAATCAGCGACACAGTCAACAAGGATCTGGGATTTGATTGTTGTCCAAGTTTTATACTCAATATCGAAAGCTGAAAGCTCTATGCCCCATTTGGCGACGCGTCCTGTGGCGTCACTAATGTTGATTATATCTCTCATGGGAGTTGTACTCACCACGGTAATTGGATGCTCCTGAAAGTAGTGTCGTAACTTACGGGATGCTAGAAAAACACCGTAAGCCAACTTTTGATAGTGCGGATACCACTGTTTTGATTCCGTCAGGACCTCGCCGACAAAGTAAGTCGGACGCTGCACCAGGTGTTCCTGATTTTCCTCTAGTCTCTCCACTACCATGACGATACTAACGACCTTATTTGTCGCAGCAAGGTAGATCAACATCGGTTCCTTAGGTTCCGGTGCTGCAAGGATAGGAGCAGATGAGAGTACTCTCTTCAGATCTTGTAGTGCAGCTTCAGCTTCGTCAGTCCAAACAAAATCCTTGGTCTTTTTCAGGAGTTTGTATAATGGTGCGGCTCTTTCACCAAGCCGGCTTACAAATCAACTGGCCGCAGCAATGCAACCAGTTAATCTTTGTACGTCCTTTAGGCGAGTTGGCCTGGAAATATTGAGTATAGCCTTGATTTTGTCTCGGTTCACCTCTATGCCTCTTTGAGACACGATGAAACCTAACAATTTTCCGGCTGGTATTCCAAAGAAGCATTTCTTCGGGTTAAGTATGATGTTGTATTTTCGTAGATTGGCGAACGTCTCCTCCAAGTCGGAAATCAATGTTTCCTTCTTTTTGGACATCACCGTGATATCATCCACGTATGCATGTACATTGCGTCTGAGTTGGTCATGGAGGCAACACTGCATCGTGCGTTGGTACGTAGCTCCTGCGTTCTTCAGCCCAAAGGGCATTGTAACAAAACAGAAGGTTCCGAAGAGGGTTATGAATGAAGTTTTGACTTTGTCAGATTCCTTCATCCAGATTTGGTGATAACCGGAATATGCGTCGAGAAAACAGAGGAGTTCCGAGCCTGCCGTAGAATCGATAACTTGATCAATTCTAGGCAGAGCGAACGGATCTTTTGGACAAGCCTTGTTCAAGGCAGTATAATCAACACACATCCTTAAATCAGTGGTGTCCTTTTTAGGGACCATTACAGGATTGGCCGACCACTCAGTGTGGATGACCTCTTCTATGAATCCGGCTAACTCGAGTCGTGCTAGTTCCTTAGCTATTGGCTTACGCTTTTCGTTGCCAAACCGTCGTAGGGAATGTTTGACGGGTTTAGAGTTCGGTTTTACATTTAGAGAGTGCTCGGCAAGTTCCCAAGGTACTCCAGTCATGTCAGATGGCTGCCATGCGAAGATATCTTGATTTTCTTAGAGGAACTTGACGAGCGCGCTTTCCTATGCGCTACTTAGGCCTATGCCTATCTGGGTCACCTTGGAGGGGTCATCATCCTTCAACGATGCTTTCTTCGTCTCTTCTGATGCCTTGAACTCCGGATTCGGCTTTGTCACCTCCTTCTTTGTTGCGGGCATCTCGGACGGATCTATGCTTTTCTTGATCTCCTAGTACTCCTGGGCGTGCAGCACGGCTTCTGCAAAGGCGGCATTTCCATCCTCGCACTCTCGCGCTTTCTTTGGGTCTCCCCTGATGGTGATCATGGCATTGGGACCTGGAATTTTCATCATATTGTAAATGTAACACGGATGAGCCATAAAAGCCCAGTAAGCCGGACGTCCGAATATAGCGTGGTATGCGCTCTTGAACGGGACCACTTCGAAGGAAAGTGCCTCCGTCCGATAATTCTTTGGAGTTCCAAAGGTAACATCCAAAGTAATCTCTCCCAGGGAATTAGCTTGTCTTCCTGGGACAACTCCGTGAAAGATCACAGAGCTATGGTTCAGCTGGGTTTGATATAGAGAATATTGATGTTGCTACCACCGTCCATGAGGGTCTTGGAGAAACCATAATTGTCAATAATTGGGTTGACGATTAAGGCGTATTTTCCTCGCCTATGCAACTTAGGCGGATGATCAGCGCAGTCAAATGTGATTGCCACTTCCGACTAGTCCAGATATTAAGGGACAGCCGGAACTGTTGCATTGAGCTCGTGGAGAACTGCTTTCTTGACCTTTGCTGGTTGAGATCCGAGGAAGGTGACGTAAGTGTCCTTCTTGGTGGGAAAAGTTTTCTTCCCTTCCAGCTTGGGATTTGAAGCATCAGCTTCCTCCATGTCGGAATCTTCCTTAGTCTCTTTGTCTTTTTCGGGATTTTTCTTTCCCTTCTTCCACTTAGCTTTGTAGCCTGTGGTATCATCTCTCTTGATGTCGTCATTAAAATGACACTCAGCGTTGGTGTGGGATGAGCCCCCATTGGCGTCTAAGTGATGCACACATGGGTTATTGGCAATGTCGGCCCAAGAGTAGGTTTTGCCTGGTTGTTGTTCTCCTCTACCTTGGACCCTTGAACTCCCACTGCCACGCCCGCGGCCTCCGCCGCGTCCTCCTCGTCCCCTAGACCCAGAAACAGTAGTAACCACCGCTGTTTCCGCGTTGGGTTTTTCTTCCGAGGTATTTTTACGCTTCTGAGCTTGTTGATTTGGTTGTCTTGCTGACTGAGGCACAGCTAGGACATTGAGTAATCCCTCTGCATCGTCGTCAGCATCTGCATACTTGCTCGCTATTTCTATCATCTCTCCCAAATCAGTGACCTTGTCACACTTCAAGCGATGGCGTAGTAGACCAATTGGGAATCCTGCGATGAAAGCTTCAATCGCGGTCTGATCGTTTACTCCTTCACAGGAGTTCTTGGTGTCGATCCATCGTCCGAGGTAATCCCGAAAAGTTTCTCCGGCTTTCTAGGTGCAACGTTGTAGGTCTCCGACCGAATAGGGCCTCCGATATGTGCCTTCGAAATTCCGAAAGAACGCACTTTGCATGTCATACCAATCATGGATGGTGTTCTCCGGAAGTTCACTGAGCCATGATCGCGCCGTCTTCCGCAACATAAGTGGGAGATATCGGGTTGCGACTAGGCTGTTTCCGCCTTTGGCGATGCAGCAAGCTTGGAAAAAATCCTGTAGCCAAGTATCTGGCCGAGCAATGCCGTCGTAGGCTTGGATATGCCTTGAGATAGCAAATCCTTCCGGGAATCCTGTAGCTCTAATGCATGGTCCGAAGCACTTTGGGCCCACGTACATGTCATCGTTTTCATAGCGCCGCGCCTCTATGTTGGAATTGATCATGTGCCTTGCGTCGCTCGGGGATAGAGATCATCCCGAATGTCGGCTGTGGCTGCGGTGCCTTGGAGCCGGACTTCGGCTTCTGCCACCACCTCCTCCGCCATGTCATCCTCCTTGTCCCCCTTGGGAGCCATTGTGATGGCTGCTTGGTGGAGAGGGTGGGGCAGCTGAATTGTTTCCGGCTGATCGCCGGCCTCCGTCCGAAGCGTCATTATTCCGGTTCCGGGGAGGATCTTGACTACGACGAGCCCCCTGCCGGCTTGTACCAGCATGGTTTCCATCGTTCCTTCGTCCGTCGTTCCCACCATGGTGAGGCTCAGCCAGACGGCTTGCATGTCTAGGAGGTGGCATTTTTTGGCGATCCTCCTCCCGACCTTTCTCTTTATGTTCTTCCCTTAGATCGTTAGACTCTCGTCGGGGAGGGTTCTTCGGATTCAGTGCAGCAACGACATCTTTCTCGGCCTCTGGAGCGACATTGCTCCAGTTACGTGCAGTTCTGTGTTGCTGTCCTGACGATCCGGTTCTTGAATAATTGTCTTCGCGTCGTTCAGGGTTATGGTACTGCGCCCGAACGTAATGGGATCTTACGCCAGCCCATGCCGGATCTGTGCGACATTGGTCAGAATCCGAGACTAGTTTTTGACTTCCGGACAGGGTGACCTTTTGAGTAGTTTGATACCCAAACGGATCTCCTCCGGTCCTGGATTAGCCGATAGAATTTCTCGGGCTGCCACGGTATTCTATACTAGGGTTGGGTAAACCCAATCTCCATTGCTATCTTTCCGTGGCTTCCCCATCTCATCTCCAAAAAGGACGGCACGGACACGTGGGAATTGGTCGTCATTGGTGTGACGCTTCCATGTCTTCTGATGTAATCGAGACATGCAGTCCTTAGTTGACATGCGTTTCTTCTCCACCTCGATGTTTTTGGCTTCATCGAGGAGTTGTTGATGACGCGCTTCTAGGGCTTGCGCCCTTTCGTCCAGTTCATCCGCAGTAAGTTCTGCGGCTGTAGGGATAGGTGTGGTTAATGCAACATCGATGAGTTTACGCGCACCTTCGGTGATCACGTGTCCATCCAACGATGCTTCTTTTTTGGCTCTTCTGGGATAAGTGCTCTATTCGAGTCTTCCTCGTACTCCTCGGCAATCACCTCCTCTGTCAGAGGGTCTTTTGCCGGGGTCTTGTTCTTCTTGTTCCTCTTCTTTGCCTTCTTGGAAGCGCCGGTAGCAAAGACGGCTTTGGGTCCGTTTCCCGGAGTCAAGCTCTGATCGGTACTTTCAGACATCTGGACTTCGGGATTATCTCCGACGTCCATGTCATCCTGCACTTTGGGAGAGTGTTCCCTGGATGCTTCATTCATGGCTTCTCCTTCTTCTGCAGCTTTGGAGTTGTACTCCTCTTCATATTCTGCGGAGAGCTTTCGGAAATCTGCCGACGTCATAGATTCATCCGAGGATGCGGGAACGTCGGCGTTTGTTCCAATTGCCTCTAGCACAGAGTCGGTGTTTTCTCCAGCATCGGCAGAGCCAGATCTGGATCCCACGTATCCGACGAAGTGCGACGCGTGCTTCCTGAGGTACCTGCGGCCTTCGCGATCAGCCATGTCGAAACTTTTGATGGTTTCAAGGATTGCATCTGCGCTTTCGCCTTGCAGTATCATACGTCTTAGTGTGTACCTCAGAAAAGGCATGTCTATCCCGGCGTCATCAGAGCCGGAATCAGTGTCGTTGTTATGCTCCTCCTGAATTTCGACTTTCACAGGTGGCTCGATCTGGGATCCGGCTTCTCCAGGGAGATCCACTCCAGATTCGACTTGGACCGCTAGGTCTTCTTCAGGCTCGGATTTCTCCACTATCTCCGCAATTGGTGCGGGCTGGGTGGAATTATGGTTTTCTGAGATCCGGAACTCTGCCGCCTCCACGGACAAAGGGGACCCAGAAAATTCTTCTGCCTCTATCATCACCGCTGGGGTGGGGTGGGCAGTTTCAGCGAAACCGATGTAAACATCGATCTCGCCAAAAGACATGATTGTGTAGGCAGTCACAACCTCCCTTGCCGGGATCCAAGTCTCGTCGAGAACGATGAGAGGGACATCGCTGGCATAGAGGATACGACCGATGGCTATAGTCTCACAGATTCCGATTCTTGCAGATTCTGCTCGGAACGCAGATCTGAAGCTCACTTGCCCCACGGTGGGCGCCAACTGTTGTCGGATTGAGGACAAGTACGCCATGAGGGGGTCCTCGAGGCGTGCGGAAGAGAGGGGTGTGAGACGTACGGTGTTCTGGGACGGTGAGCACACAAGTTTACCCAGGTTCGAATCCACCGGATTTGGAAGGATCCTACTCCTGCTAGCAATCCAGTAATACGGTAGAGCCGGAATATGGGTTACAATGGTTTCGCCTGTGCGAGTTGAGATTGTAGACTATTGAGGTGTGCCCTAAAGGCTCTCCCTAGGCCGGCTTATATAGATATCCGGCCTAGGGTTTACAGGAGAGATCTATCCGGCTACGACTAAGAGTTGGTTACAGAGTACATCTTGAACTACAAGTAACATTACGGGCCTAAGTCGGTATGTCTTCTGGGCCTTCCCGTAGCCGGATTGGACTCCGTCTTTCTCCCTGACTGGGCCGCCCGTGAAGCAAATCTCTAACCCGAAGTGGGCCACCCTGGTCAGTGAGGAACTGTGAGGATACCCAGAAAGTATATCCCCAACAATGACTCTACTAAAAAGGGTGAAAAGATAGAAGATAGTGATATGATATCGCAGCACTCCCCCAAGCTTGGAACAAACTAAGGGGATGCCAAACCTGATGACGAATTACTCCTTCGGTGGCGGTGGTATCCTCTTAATGAGCTCTTTGATCAGTTTCCCCAAATCCTCGATCTCAAAGGTGAGATTGTGAATAAGCTATGAGTTTTTCTCAATGCGTCTCATGATCATGTCGGGTTGAGAATCCTAGCTCTTGCGATTCTTTCCCCACTCTACCTCCTTGAAGTCTTATTTTCCTGCATGGCTAGAACGAGGCAAATCCCAATTGGAGGGTAATTTCTCCTTGGGCATATTCTGGTATTGATGCTTATGGATAAGAGTATGGAAAGGGTTCTTGGTGCATGCAGGAAGTGACCAGGGATCTGAACGGTGATGAGGAGGCTTCCCTCCAATTAAAATAGTCCTTCACTCTTGATCTCCTTCTCCTTCCCGGGGTCTTGGAGATCTTCCAACATAGGCTCCTTTCCTTTATCCTTGGCGAACACCATTGTGCTTCTAAGCTTTCAAAGATAGTTCCTGGCAGAAACAGATCGAAACAAAAACACGACGAGAACATGATATACAAACCTCAGGTGATCTAGGGGATTATATATTACGAAGTTTCAAAACAAAAGAAAGGTACTGGGAGAAAACGGGTCAGAGGCGGAGCCCGGAGTGGCCACACCACCTGGTGGCACGGCCAGGGGTGGGCCCACGCCAAAAGGTAGTGTGAGCCAACCTGGCTCCATTTTCGTCCCTCTTTCGCTTCGTAGCTTTCCTTATTGTCTAAAAACTGCAAAAATATAGTTGGATAGTATTTTCGCGGAACTTTTCTTACCAGAACGGTCACCTATTTGAAAACGGACTCTGCAGGTCTCTGGATTTGGTATTTAGTAGATTCTTCCAGAGTCACCACTTGAATAACATCAATATCTTCATCTTCATACACTTATTACTTGCATCATCAAACCTTTCACTTCCTTATTACACCATTATCCCCATTACCTGGAAATTTCTTTCACACAAAACTTCACACAGTTCTCATTAGCAACATTAGTATAAGTGAAGTGATAAAACCTTTTGAGTTCAACTTCAACTGAAAACCATCAAAACATAATCTACTGTAGCAAATCCTGTTGGAATTTTGCCTAATAAAGGCCTAGCCCATTTATATTATTCAACAATTCCTGAAATCCTAGAGGCCCACTTGGCCCGTTCATGCAAGGCAAAGAGGTGGGATAAGAGTTTAGTCCCACATTGCTAGTTGAGTGGAAGTTGTACCAGCTTATAAGGAGAGCTCTTCCACCACTTGTACGAGCTTGAGAAGAGAAGACACATACATGCGCGCTCCTCCTCCTCCGCCGCCCGCCTCGCCACGCCTCGTCTCGTCACGACGCGCGCGCGCGCGCCGCAGGTTGCGGGAATGCCTCGAGCCGAGAGCTTCTCTTTCTTTTTGCCACGCATAAATGGATAATAATTTGAACAGTTTGCGTGAGTGTATTTTTAATACGCACAAACTCAGTGGAGGTTTAATTCGAGCTTAGTGGAGGCTGTTCGGCTTTGGTCGATGCCTGTTCGTTTCCTCTCCCGACGCCGACTGTTCGCCTGCCTACCCGTGCCTATAAGAGTGAGAGGTCTCTCCTCTCCTCAAACACACCAACGCACACACCCTGCGCCTCCAGTTTCAGAGCATTGCGATGCTTAGATCTTCCCCATACCGTCTTGCGGCGTGCACCGCGAGCTGGGACAGTAGGCCTCCGAGACCCCGCTACTTTGAGTCCTGTATGGGAGAAGGGCGATAAGGTTTTTGGGGAGCACTACCAGCGCGACTACTGGCTTCATCACGGACTCCTTCACGGATAGCGACTGCAGCGACGTCTTCCCTAATGACGACTTCTTCCCCGACATCAACAACCTTTTCCTCGACAACATGGCTGACGACAGTGCCAACGCTAACGGGAACACCAGCGGTTCCTCTACCATGATGTATATCATCTTTTGGTCTTTTTCTATTATTCTGCCTATGCTTTATCTGCCTTTTATTTTGGTTAAATCTCTTGAAAATTTGCTCTTTTTCTCAACAATCCAAAAACCTTATTATAGGCAATTTGCTCCAAGTGGTTTTGTTGCTTCTGTGAAGCCACCTGTTTTTGAGGGTACGCATTATAAGAGGTGGCGCGTGAGAGCAGTTCTCTATTTTCAGAACATGAACTGCTATGACGTCACTCTTGGCAAGCCTGAGGGAGAGCTTACTCCTGCTTAGGAACAAGTTTTTCGGAAAACCGATACCCTGTTCAATTCTGCTTTGCTGTCTATTCTAGGGGATAACATTGTTGAACCCTATATGTCTTTTGATAATGGCAAGGACATGTGGGCTGCGCTCGAGGCCAAGTTTGGGGTCTCGGACGCTGGCAGTGAACTGTATGTCATGGAAAACCTCTATGACTACAAGATGACTGATGACCGCTCCGTGGTTGAGCAGGCTCATGAAATACAGTCACTGGCCAAAGAGCTTGAGCACTTCCCTTGTGTTTTACCAGACAAGTTCATTGCCGGGGGCATTATTGCCAAACTTCCCCCTTCGTGGAGGAATTTTGCTACTTCCCTGAAACACAAGAGACAAGAGTTTTCCG
This sequence comes from Avena eriantha, assembly GCA_910589775.1. Lineage (NCBI taxonomy): Eukaryota > Viridiplantae > Streptophyta > Magnoliopsida > Poales > Poaceae > Avena > Avena eriantha. Next base: position 142,562,552 of record OU342744.1, on the reverse strand, counting down.
TTTCGGATCTCATTGGTACTCTTGATGTGGAAGAGAAGGCGAGAGCAAAAGACACACGTGCTCGAGGTGCTGAGGGAGGTTCAAGTGCCAATCTGGTACAGAAAAAGAACTTCCAGTCACACAAGTCCAAGAACAAGGGAATGTTTGATGGAAAAGGAAAGTTCGATGGAAAGAACAAAGTCTCACAGTCTACTAGCTTCAAGAAGAAGACTGATAAGAAGAAAGGTGCTTGTCACGTGTGCGGTGATCCTGATCATTGGGCTCCTGCTTGTCCCAACCGCTTTGACAAGCGCCAGCATGGAAAAGGCAGCAAGACTGCTAATATTGTCATGGGCGACGTTGAGATGAAAGATGTTGGGTATGGTATATTACCTACTGTTCTTTCATTATGTCATTCTCCTGATTGGTGGATTGACACGGGCGCTAATGTACATGTTTGTTCTGATGTTTTGATGTTTTCTTCATATCAGGTCAGAGCGGCTCAGTCCGTGCTGATGGGGAACGACTCGCATGCTTCTGTTCATGGTGTTGGTACGGTCGATCTGAAGTTCACTTCGGGAAAGACCGTGCGCCTGAAGAACGTGCATCATGTTCCCTCAATAAATAAGAATCTTGTTAGTGGATCACTTCTATGTCGTGATGGCTACAAGATTGTGTTTGAGTCCAATAAATTTGTACTGTCTAAGTTTGGAACATTTATTGGTAAAGGCTATGAGTGTGGAGGTTTGTTCCACCTGTCACTGTCAGATGTGTGTAATAAAGTCGTGAATCATGTTTCATCTGATCTTGTGTTAAATGTCTGGCATTCACGTCTTTTTCATGTTAATTTTGGTTGCATGACGCAGTTAGCTAAAATGAATATAATCCCAAAATTCACTACTGTGAAGGGATCTAAATGCCAAACTTGTGTGCAAGCAAAGCAACCTCGCAAGTCACATACGACTGCAGAGGTGAGAGATTTGGCGCCACTAGAGCTCATACATTCAGATCTTTGTGAGATGAATGGTGTGTTAACAAAAGGTGGAAAGAAATATTTTATGACATTGATCGATGACTCTATGAGATATTGTCATGTGTATCTTCTGAAATCAAAAGATGAGGCTTTGAGTTAGTTCAAAATCTATAAAGCTGAAGCGAAAAACCAACTTGATCGAAAGATTAAGAGGCTTAGGTCTGATCGTGGTGGAGAGTACTTTTCCAACGAGTTTGATTCTTTTTGTACGGAACATGGTATAATCCATGAGAGGATGCCTCCCTACTCGCCCTAGTCAAACGGGGTAGCCGAAAGAAAGAACCGTACTCTAACAGATTTGGTTAACGCCATGTTAGACACATCGGGTCTCTCCAAGGAATGGTGGGGGGAGGCATTACTAACTGCATGTCATGTCCTAAACCGAGTTCCCACTAAGAACAAAGAGATTACTCCATTTGAAGAATGGGAAAAGAAAAGATTAAATCTTTCTTACTTGCGAACTTGGGGTTGTCTGGCAAAGGTTCATGTGCCAATCCCAAAGAAGTGCAAACTTGGACCAAAAACCGTGGACTGTGTTTTTCTGGGATATGCTTTTCATAGCATTGGCTATAGATTCTTGATAGTAAAATCTGGAGTACCAGACATGCATGTTGGTACAATCATGGAGTCAAATGATGTGACTTTCTTTGAGGATATCTTTCCCATGAAGGATATACCTAGCTCATCAAATCAGGAGATACCTGACTCACTGAATCAGGAAATACCCACAATTCCTGAACATACCATTCCTATTGAACACTCGGAAAAACCTGAGGAGGATGATAATGAAATTCCTAAGAGGAGTAAGAGACGGAGGACTGTAAAATCCTTTGGTAATGATTTCATTGTGTACCTTGTGGATGATACTCCTACCTCTATTTTAGAAGCCTATGCATCTCCTGATGCTGACTACTGGAAGGAAGCCGTTCGTAGTGAGATGGATTCCATCTTAGCGAATGGAACATGGGAGATCACCGATCGTCCTTATGGGTGCAAACCCGTAGGATGCAAATGGGTGTTTAAGAAGAAACTTAGGCCTGATGCTACTATTGAGAAGTACAAGGCAAGGCTTGTAGCCAAGGGTTATACCCAAAAAGAAGGTGAGGACTTCTTTGATACTTACTCACCCGTAGCCAGATTGACCACCATTCGCGTACTACTAGCTTTGGCTGCCCCACATGCTCTTCTCATTCATCAAATGGACGTTAAGACGGCTTTCCTAAATGGAGAGTTGGACGAGGAAATTTATATGGATCAGCCAGATGGATTTGTAGTGAGTGGTCAAGAAGGAAAAGTGTGTAAGTTTTTGAAGTATTTATATGGCCTTAAACAAGCACCTAAGCAGTGGCACGAGAAGTTTGAGAGAACCCTAACCACTGCAGGTTTTGCTGTAAACGAAGCTGACAAATGTGTATACTATCGCTATGGTGGGAGCGAGGGAGTAATTCTTTGTTTGTATGTTGATGACATACTGATTTTTGGGACCAATCTTAATGTGATTAAGGAAGTCAAGGATTTCTTATCTCGGTCTTTTGAGATGAAGGATCTAGGAGTAGCTGATGTTATTTTGAACATCAAGCTATTGAGAGATGATAATGGTGGGATCACACTGCTTCAGTCTCACTATGTGGAAAAGATCTTGAGTCGCTTTGGGTATAGCAACTGCAAGTCTTCTCCAACACCGTATGATCCTAGTGTGTTACTTCGAAAGAATAGAGGCACTACTAGAGATCAATTGACATATTCTCAGATTATTGGGTCGCTTATGTATTTAGCTAGCTCTACGAGGCCTGACATCGCTTTTGTTGTAAGCAAACTCAGTCGGTTTGTTTCAAATCCTGGAGATGATCATTGGCAAGCTCTTGAGAGAGTCATGCGCTATCTAAATGGCACTGCGAGCTACGACATTCACTATACTGGGTACCCAAGGGTGCTAGAGGGATATAGTGATTCAAATTGGATATCTGATGCTGATGAGATAAAGGCCACGGGTGGATATATATTTACGCTTGGTGGTGGTGCTGTTTCTTGGAAGTCTTGCAAGCACACCATCTTAACGAGGTCAACTATGGAAGCAGAACTCGCAGCATTAGACATAGCCACTATCGAAGCAGAGTGGCTTCAAGAACTCTTGATGGACTTACCTATGGTTGAGAAACCTATACCCGCAATCCCAATGAATTGTGATAATCAAACTGTGATTGTTAAAGTTAACAGTTCTAAGGATAATATGAAGTCCTCAAGACATGTGAAGAGGAGATTGAAATCTGTTAGGAAAATGAGAAACTCCAGAGTTATTGCATTGGATTATATCCAAACATCTAAGAATCTGGCAGATCCCTTCACAAAGGGTCTATCACGTAACGTGATATAAAATGCATCAAAGGAGATGGGTATGAGACCCACAATATAAGTTTTCCATAGTGGTAAACCACTCTATGTGATCGGAGATCCCGTGAATTAGAATTGGGAGACAAGCTGTTGGTTAACTGAGAGGAAAGTATCCCTAGTTTAAAACACCACTCTGTGAAGATGCAATACTTTCCTATTCTGCATGGCAGGTTGATTTATGTTAATCTGTTCTAAGTGGCTTAGTTTAAGCAGAGATGTTGTCCTGCAGAACATCTTTTGAAGAATACACCTATATGAGTCTGATTGTTAAACGTCGCAGTCTATGAGAGTTGGGTGCTCTCTAATAAACTCATGAAAGGCTATGGAGTATGACACATAAGCTCCACCCGAGGGGAAGTCCCACGGCAGCCCAGTATTGGTCAAGGCTTTGTGTAAAGCTAGAATGCAGCAAACTTGCAGTTCAAGGCATAGTCCACTGTACAAGTTGCAAACTAGTGTAGCATAGAGCTCTAGGTGGAAGTTCAACTTAATAGTCTCCACTAGTACCAGTATATAAACAATGTGTGCCTCTGGGATCTGGTGGGGGATTGTTGGAATTTTGCCTAATAAAGGCCCAGCCCATTTATATTATTCAACAATTCCTGAAATCCTAGAGGCCCACTTGGCCCATTTATGCAAGGCAAAGAGGTGGGACAAGAGTTTAGTCCCACATTGCTAGTTGAGTGGAAGTTGGACCAGCTTATAAGGAGAGCTCTTCCACCACTTGTACGAGCTTGAGAAGAGAAGACATATACACGCGCGCTCCTCCTCCTCCGTCGCCCGCCTCGTCTCGTCACGTCACGTCACGACGCGCGCGCGCGCTGCAGGTTGCGGGAATGCCTCGACGTCTTCCCCAACGACGACTTCTTCCCCGACATCAACAACCTTTTCCTCGACAACATGGCTGACGACAGTGCCAACGCTAACGGGAACACCGGCGGTTCCTCTACCGTGGTGTATATCATCTTTTGGTCCTTTTCTATTATTCTACCTATGCTTTATCTGCCTTTTATTTTGGTTAAATCTCTTTAAAATTTTCTATTTTTCTCAACAAATCCTTCCAAAAACCCAAAAAGAATTGAAAAAGAAAATCGATTAAAGAAGCAAATGCAAGAGTGGCAAAATCTGTCAAAACAGACCAGCAGGTAAAGATCATTTTTTTCGAAAATCTTCTGTTGCTCAAATCAAAAAGTGCAAAACGAACGAAAGTTAAATAACAACCTGGGGCAGAAGCACAAAAAATTACAAATCAATCTGACATACAGAGATCTCTCACGAATTTTTAGGTGAAGCACAAAAATCTGTTTCGAGACAGCAACTTCCCCAAATATTACTTCTCTCTCATTAGAGGTTGATCTTGACACAAAAACCAAACAAAAGAGATAAGGAGAGGTTATTACCGAAGTAATAACTTCCAAGACTCAAAGAAACAAAAACCAACTAAAAGCAAAAAAAAATTGGGTTGTCTCCCAAAAAGCTCTTTCTTTATAGCCATTAAGATGGGCATGATACTTTTGAAGATGCTCACATAGGAATATGAATTAAAGTGAAAGAGAGCATTAAGAAACAAAAATACACAGGTTTAAGTCTTACCCACTTCCTATGCAAGGAAATTTTGTAACCAAACAAGTTGTTGAAACCAGAGGCTACTAGCATAGGAAGGCAAAATAAGTGCAACATAAAAACTTTCAGCATAAAACGAGGAAACTTGATATTATTGACATGCATAAGAACACTTTTCCCTCTCTCATAGTAACTTTCAGTATCATGCATAAACTTAACAATATAACTATCACAAGGGCCATCGTAATAATGATCACTTATCTTAACAGAAAACACAGGAAAACTAGCTCTCATAACAATACTTTGTGAAACAATATTAGAGGTATCCTTACAAAGGATAGTGTGTCCCTCTTCTTCATATTTAGTAACAAAGTCTTTCACATTTGCTATTATAGGTTCATCAACCATTTGTTTATCAGGTTCAACAGCTTTGCTTATACTTTCATCAACCATACTAGCTATCATAGAATGTTCCTTCATCTTAACTGGGAAAGGCATTTTCTCAATGTAAGGTTCGGGTAAAACATGATTAGCAGTATAAACTTCAGTATTTCTTACAGGAACACGCTTAGCAACGTCTTTATAAGGTTCATGATACTTATTCCACTTCTTTTTAGGCACTTCAATATAGGAAGCAAAAGCCTTAAAATAAGAAGCAATAGCTTGAGAGTCTAGACCATAAGCATTTTTAATATTTTGAAAGTCATCAGTTCTCATAAAAGATTCAATGCATTCATAATCGTAATTTATATATGACTTTCTTCCTTTGTTATTCTCCCATGCTTCAGCATTTTCTTGAATATAGTCCAGAAGATCCCATTTAGCTTCTTCTTCCATGCGAGTGAATGATCCAGCACAAGAAGCATCCAATAAATCCTTATCATGAAGAGAAAGCCTTGCATAAAAGTAATTGATAATAATATTGTTGGGGAGCTCATGAATGGGACATTTGAGCATTAGTAACTTCAATCTCCCCCAAGCTTGAGCTGTACTCTCTCCATCAAGAGGCCAAAAGTTGTATATTTGATTCCGATCTTTATGAATCTCACTAGGAGGATAAAACTTTGAATAAAAGAGAGGCACTATTTCCTCCCATTCCAGAGCTTGACCATTCTTCAGCAGCTTATACCATTCCTCAGCTCTTCCTTTCAGTGATAATGAAAATAACTTCTTCTTGACTTGATCTGTAGTAATACCTACACACTTGAACAACCCGCAAAATTCGTGTATAAGAGCAAATGATCACCGGGATGGAAAGTTCCATCCCCAACATAGTAGTTATCCATAACACGATCAATAATTCTTGTAGGTATTTTAAAAGCATCATTCTTAGCAGGTGGTTCCTCTACTACCTTAGCAGTGGTAGTAGCATTACCAAATAAGAAATTCAGCGAATTATCCATAACGAAAATAAAGCAACTAACAGAAGTAAACAATACTCACAGTAGAAGTTTCCTTTACCAGTTCCACTCTCCAATAGTGCTTCACTCCCCGGCAACGGCGCGAGAAAATAGTCTTGATGACCCACAAGTATAGGGGGTGTATCGCAGTATTTTCGATAAGTAAGAGTGTCGAACCCAACAAGGAGCAGAAGGTGCTGGCTAGTGGTATGGATCATGAATTCTCTGCAAATACTTAGCAAACGAATTTTTAGAGGTTTTTGATAAAGCAAGTAAATAAAGTACGAGTAAACAAAAGAGAATAGGAATAAATGCAGCAAGTGGCCCAATGTATCGACCTTCCTAGGCTTAATACATACTTGTGATTATACCCCTTGCAAACATCCGTAAGTACAAGACAGTAATTAAGGTAGAAACCTAACCACATCTTTAAACTATAAGACCCTTACGTCCCTTGTGCAATGGTTTCCTAACGGGGGTTCAGGTTTCTGTCACTCTGGCAACCCCTACGATCAGTAGCCAAATACACAATGCATTCCCCTAGGCCCATATAGGTGAAGTTTCATGTAGTCGACGTTCACATGACACCACTAGAAGAAGTACACCACAACTTAAATATCAAACTATTGAATCTATCTCAACACAACTCCACTACTAACAACATGACTTCTCCCATATCCTCAAGAACAAGACGAACTACTCACAAGACATCATATGGATCATGATCAGAGATGGAATAATGATGTATAACAATCTGAACATAAACAATAATTCAATGGTTCACTCAATAGCATCAACTACAAAGAGTAATCAACACTAGTAAAGTTTCCCCTAAGAATTATGCAAGATTCAACCCAATTGTTACAGCAATATGGAGATGGTGATGAGGGTGCTGATGGTGATGATGGTGGTGATGATGATGATGATCCCGATGAAGTCCAGCTTGATGGTGGTGTTGATGGCAACGATCTCCCCTCTCCGGGAAGGAATTCCCCCGGCAGAAATCTGTCTGCCGGAGAGATCTTTCTCTCTCGGTGTTTTCCGCCCCGCAGAGGCGGCGGAATCTTTCTGTGGTCGCTCCCCGAGTGTTAGGGTTTCAGGAGGAATGTATATGCCAGAGGGGAGAGCTAGAGGTGGGCCAGGGCGGCCACACCACCTGGTGGCGCGGCCTAGGGTGGCCCGCGCCAGGGGATGGTGTGGGCCCCCTGTGGCCCATCTCCACTCCTCCTTCTGGCATCCTTCGTCTTCTGGAAAAATAGGATTTTTCGTATATTTTCCTGGATTTTCTGATCTTCACGAATTTTGCCTCCAAACAACACCTTTTCCATCAGAATCCTGACTACAGCGGTCCATGCTCCAAAAGTCATCAACCATGCAAAAACAGATGAAATAACATAAGTATCATCTCTCAATACGAAATTTATCAATGAATAACAGTGAATTATGATATAGAATAGTGATCCAAAATGGACGTATCAGGTAGTGCAGCATGTTTCTAGCAATTTGGATGCCTTGGATGCCAACATGGCCCTTTACAGATTCCATGTTCAAAAGATAAGCAGATTCTTCGAGGTATGTGAATTCTATCATGTACCTCGGATTGAAAATGAGGTGGCCGATACACTGTCCAAGTTGGGCTCATCTCGGCAACCAATCCTGCCAAATGTTGCTTTGGAGTACTTGAGAAAACCATATATTACCCCATCACCGGAGTCCGAGTCAATATATATCCCGGCTCTCTCCGGGTTAGAAGCTACACCTATGGAAATAGACTGGGGGAGCACTTCGGTAAACCCGGGGACTGCTTTGGTAAATCCGGGAACTGCCTCAGCAAACCAGGGGACTGTTCAAGCAAACCCGATAGGAGTTATGTCGGTAGAGGCGATGGAAATCGATGAGGAAATTTTTCCTATCCAAGCTATACCCCCTTGGGCCAAGCCAATATTTGACTTCCTGAAAGAGGGAATCTTGTCGGATGATGAGGTTCTCTCAAGGAAAATCCAGAGAAGAGCAAAGGCCTATACCATTATCAATGTTGAACTATACAAAATAAGTGTAACCGCTGTCTTGCAACGATGCAATGATCCGGAAGAAGGGCTTGATATACTCCGGGATATCCACCAAGGAGAATGTGGCCACCATGCATCTTCAAGAGCATTAGTGGCAAAGGCTTTCCGGCATGGATTTTATTGGCCAAGTGCTTTGGAACAAGCAGAAGATCTGGTGAGGAAATGTAATGGGTGTTAGAGGTACGCCACCAAAACCCATGTACCAATGTCGGAACTGAAGACCATCCCCATTACTTGGCCATTTGATGTATGGTGCCTAGACATGGTAGGACCATTTAAGCCGGCTAAGGGAGGAATGACCCATATCTTGGTTATGGTGGACAAATTTACTAAATGGATTGAAGTGAAGCCAATCAGGAAATGTGATGGGGGAACAGCAGTAAAGTTCCTCAAGGATATAATCTTGAGATATGGCTACCCACATAGTATCATAACTGATAATGGCACAAATTTTGCTGAAGGAGCATTTGCGAGGTTCTGCCGAGAGAAGAAGACCAGGATAGATGTAGCCTCCGTGGCCCACCCCGCATCGAATGGGCAAGTGGAAAGATCCAATGGACTAGTGTTGTCCGGGATAAAACCCCGACTCATAGAGCCGCTGCAAAGATCAGCGGGGTGCTGTATAGAAGAACTACCAGCGGTACTGTGGAGTTTAAGAACAACTCTGAATCGATCAACAGGCTATACGCCATTCTTTCTGGTATATGGGGCAGAAGCTATACTACCAGCCGACATAGAGCATGATTCGCCAAGGGTCACCCAATACACAGAAGCCGAAGTGTGTGAAGCCCAGCAAAATGATGTTGATCCGCTGGAAGAAGCGAGAGAACTGGCCTTGTACAGATCCACCATATATCAGTAAAACCTCCGACGCTACCATAGCCAGAAAGTAAACCCCCGAGTTTTCCGGGAAGGTGATTTGGTACTCCGGCTAGTGTAGCGCACTGCTGGCATGCATAAGTTATCTCCTCAATGGGAAGGACCTTTCATTGTAAGCAAAGCTTTGCACAATGATTCCTACTATCTTATTGATGCATAGCCACAGGAAAAGAACAAGGCGGACAGGTCCAAAGAGGAATCCAAGCGACCATGGAATGTAATGCTACTTCGTCCTTTTTACACCTGACAAAGAGGTGAATGTATCCAAACTACTCGTATGTCAGTATGTATGTCGACAATGAACTTAGTAATGAAACTTCAGCACCCCTAGCAGAAACTCAGGGACTGCCATAATAATTGTCTTTCTTGTTTGTATGTTTTTATATGTCGGCTAGGTTAAGTTTCCTACACCTTAGCCGAACTAGCAATGTGTGAGAACCAAAAACCAAACTCTTCGACTTTGCTGTTGTCCAACAAGAATTGGCTTCATTGCAAGCAAGAGAACAAGTTTGGAATTGCAAAGCACATGAAAAACGAGTAAGGGGAAGAACCTAATCGAGCCGATATTTGTTATTTGGACTAACCTTTATTTACTTTATTCATCTACCGCCGGATTATTTTGAGCTAATCTCAAAGTTTCAAGTATTTTTAAGTCAATTTTTTGAACCTCGGACTCGTAAGTCGAAAAACCGAATTAAGGTAGACGCGAGGCGAGTCAAGAATTGGGGGAACAAGAAAAGGAAACTCAGGGACTTCGCCCACGATAATCCGACATTAAAAACTTAGTAGAAAACAACAATAATTGTAGCGAAATCAAACCAAAGTGCTTAAATACATCTTCACCCGACATTCCGAGGATCTGACAAATATGGTTAAGTGTTTTTATGCTCAAGGAGCAGGAGCAGTCGCCGAGTCATCGGCCGATGGAGGGGCGTACTTCAGCATTTGAGGGCGGGGCGCTAGCCTCGGACTCATCTTCGGGGTTGGTTTCCTCGTCTTCCGGATCTTCAATGTCGTCACCAAGTTCGGAAGGCTCGACCTCAATTCCCTTGTCCTTCTCGCCCTCAGAAGCGACAACATCATCGAATGCGTCAAGATAGCTCGGACCATCATTCCAGGCATGGCAGAAAGAGTACTGGATGAGCTTGTTGGCGCAAGCTTGGGGTTGAGCAATGTAATCCGGATTGTTGGATGACCCTGATCCGGTGCGCATATGCTCAAGCAGCTTCAAGTCTAGCATGTAGTGCAGTATCAGCCCTAGCTCATGCAGTAGACTCTCGCCATAGGTGCAACTGAGTTTCACACTCCATTAACTTGGCTATAAGAGCGGCATTTCCCTTGGGAGTGGGCTCAGTGGGCCAGAGGGAGTTAAGCTTCCGCATCACCGCCGGTATGATATCCGCGCCATAATTATTCACTAGCTCCATGCAAGCAATGAGGCTCACCAGCAGATCCTCTGTCTCGTACGGATTGACCCGACGGCAGGATCTGTTGGAATGCCACGTTCCTGGCGAGATCTGGCCACGACATTGGCAGCAATGGAGTCACCGTCTACGAACTTTCCTGAGAACAGAACCATGGAAAAACAGTGAGCAAAAGCACTAAATCCAGAGAGATGAAAATTGAGCAAGGGAGAGGAACTCTCGGGAAATCTGGAAGAGGAGACGTTGGAGCTTGGCATGAACATTGGCGCTATTGGCCTGGAGTCTTTCATATTCGGAGGTCACCGACGTAAGTTTTATGTCGGTTTCCTGCAATAGGTCCTTATCCTTGGAAATTTGCGTGGTTAGACGCTCCTTTTCCTCGGCAAACTCCTGGTCAGCCTTCTCCAGCTCGGATTTATGAAGGTCCTTAAGCCTTTGGATTTCGGCATTCAGCCGAGTAATATCCAAGTCCTGGAGGCATAGCCGAGCAATCTCGTTATCTTTTTTCTTCACTTTAGCTTGGTGCTTCCCTGCTTGTTCGAGAAAATGTGTCATCATATCAGGAATAGGCACGTTATCTTCAAGTGTAGCTGCAATAGTGAATTGACCAGGAGGAACCGAGGTATAAATATCAACCAAGTCAAGGGAAGAATGGGAAGTGGCCAAGAAAGTAAGACAAGTTACCTTGGATCTCAGCCAAGGTTTTGCGCATGATAGTGTTCTTAGCCTTAACCTTGGCTGCATAGTTTGGATCATAAGTTAATACGGATAAAGGATATCCCCAAGGAAAGTAGATGAGAAGAACTTAAGCGAAGGGATTTACCCTTCTTCTGGTGATCCACCTACAACTTGCCATATCTGGCACGAAGATCTTTATATGAGTCCAGCAAGCGCTGGAACTCAGAAGTTCGGTGGTTGGTGGTGATCTGAGAAACAAGACAATGTTAGTTCACAGACAAAATAATTCGAAGTATTCAAGATCCGGGCCAAGTGGAACTTAACCCGGCTCTAGGTGTATGGATATTTGAAGTATTCAAGATCCGGGCCAAGTGGAACTTAACCCGGCTCTAGGTGTATGGATATTTGAAGTTATCAAGATTCGGGCCAAGTGGGACTTAGCCCGGCACTAGGTGTGTGCATATTCGAAGTGTACAAAATCCAGGCCAAGTGGAACTTAACCCGACTCTAGGTATATGGATATTAGAAGTATTCAAGATCCAGGCGAAGTGGAACTTAACCCGGCTCTAGGTGTGTGGATATTCGAAGTCTACAAGATCCGGGTCAAGTGGAACTTAACCCGGCTCTAGGTGTGTGGATATTCGAAGTATTCAAGATCCAGGCCAAGTGGAACTTAACCTGGCTCTAGGTGTATGGATATTCGAAGTATTCAAGATCCAGGCCAAGTGGAACTTAACCCGGCTCTAGGAGTGTGGATATTCGAAGTACGCAAAATCCGGGCCAAGTGGAACTTAACCCGACTCTAGGAGTGTGGATATTCGAAGTCTACAACTATTTGAAAATGCTAAGGACTTGCACGAAATTCTCTAGGAGCATCCGATCGAGTAATAAATTACTCCCTCGGAGGCTCGAGGACTAGTGGGTATATCTATAAGCATTCATGTACATAGAGCAACATAGAAGAACAAAAGGATTACCTCCATCATGCGGCCAGCCAAAGAGATAGCCTTCGTGGCGGAGTTCATCTGAGCGCCGAATTCAGCTGGCTCAAACTTCTCCGGCAGATCATCCCTCGAATCAATAAATTCAGCATTATTCTAGTTGTTTACATATTCTATAAGAAATGGGCTATAGCTTTCGCCGCTGGAAGTATGGCTCATCACCAAGCCTTTAGCGTGGGCCTCTCGCCTCGTGGACTGAGTAGTAGTGGGACTGATATGTAGGACAAGTTGCTTGCTGCCCTCTGATCAGGCAGCGGAAGACCCGGAAGCGGAGTCCTTGGCTGACTCGGCAGCTTTCTTGAGCTTGCGGGATGACGCACGGCGCTGGAGAAGAGCCGAAGCTGTTGAGACGGACTGAGCGGTAGAGGCTGGCTGAAAGATGTCCGCAATGGACACCGTTGATCCAGAAGCGGTGGGCTGAGGCTTTTTCTTTGGCAGCTGCTGCTGCTGGTTTTGGCACTGGGGCTGGTGCTTTGGTTGGTGCTGCTAATGTTGGTGCTGGTGATGCTATTGCTGGTGCTGCTGTTGTTGTTGTTGGTGTTGCTGATGCTGATGCTGGTGCTGGTGGTGCTAGAGCTGGTACTATTGGTACTAGCATTGATGATGCTAAGGAAATTGGGGTTGAAGAAGAAATTGTTTGGGGCGGTGCCGATGAAGCTGGCACCTCAGAACTGGACTCTAGCAGCGTTATGAAGGAGCTGGGAAAATCCAGCATGGCCACATCCTGGGCCACTCCGCTATCCCCCACGTTGACGTTGCCCTCCTCATGGCGAGGTGGGCTCTGATCAAGCGCAGCCGCCGAGCCCTCGTGAATAGGACTTAGCGAGCGAACATCGTCGTTGCAGGGGGGAGGAGAAGAACCTCCGAATCGGAGAAGAAATGCTAGGGCCGCTCTAGGGAATAACCCGGGGAGCTCTGGGGAAATGAGAAAACTACAAGTCAGAAAAGGAGATAGAAAGACAAATAAAAGGCAAAGGAAAAGGCAAAGACAACAATAGAAGGACCCAAAAGCAAACGGAAAATGACTTACTCGTCCGAGGTTGGGGGTGCCCGAGGTTTAGGCACCCTCCGGACCGTGCTCTTGGCCGCTGGCTGGGCCGAGGCTTTTACCCCGGATTTCTTCTGCCTCTTCTTGGGCGATGGCGCCTCCGAAGCTACGGCCGAGGTAGCCGTGCGCTTCTGGGAAGGGGCAGGAGCTAGATCAACCGTGGCGAGAGGGGGAACCTCGAGGACCTGACCATCCGGGTTAGCTGAAGATTCGGACATAAGCGGGAATGTGTAAGAGATGGGCACCGGATCAAGTACCTCAAGAACCTCAACATCCGAGTCATCGTCATCTGGTCAATCCCTCAGAGAAGAGGTCTTACTAGAGGTATGCTTGGTGGTGTCTAAAGTAGGCAGGAACCTCTCCGGGTCAGGCTCCACCTAGTCCGGCTCGGCTGGGTCCGCCACCCACTTGCTCGGCAATTCCTTGCCATCCTCAACCGTCTGCTGGAGAAACAACTAAGAGCAATAATACTAAATGGTTAAGTTAGGGAGCTATCCGACACACTGAGAAACCCGGACAGGATATCAAGAAAGAGTTTACCTTAGGAGGCAAGTTAGCCTGGGTATAAGGCGCAATACCCCATGTCCAAGCCTCGGAGAACTCCTTCTCCACGTTGAAGATGGCCTTGACCCGGCGGAACACCGCGGAGTTGTTCAGCTCGAAGGAGGAGGTCTGGTGGGGATCGAGGGGGCCGCTCAGGTAGCAGATCTTGTGGGCGCGCTTCTGAAGCAGGGAGATCCGACGAAGGTGATCATGATATCCTCGCATCGCAACTTCTCCTTGAGCAGCTCCTTGATCCGGTGATCAACCTGATTCACTAGAGTCGTAGGCCGCTTCGGGACATTCTCCCATAGAGAGGTGTCCTAGGCACCAACCTTGAAAGGGAGGAGCCGGATCAAGTCCACATCCGTAGTATTCCGGACGTAGAAGAAGGTCCGGGCCCAGCCTTTGCAAGACTCAAGGCCGGTAACCCTGGGAAAATCGGAGTTCTTGCATGGAGAAATTGAGGCTCCACCGCACTGGGTCAGATGCTTCTCAACCGGAGTAAGATTCTTATCCGAGACAACATTTTTCCGCAGACTAAAGAATTTGATCCACATATCTTTGGAGGTCTAGAGGCCGACGTACCCCTCAATGCCGGAGGCAAAATAGGAAAGAGAGGTAATGGCACTGGCATGGAGATGGTGCGGTTGCAGTTGATAGGTGGAGGTGAAATCATGGAAGAAATCAGAAACGGGAAGGCCGAAGCCGCATTGTAAGTGGGAGAGAAAAACAAGAGACTCCCCTGGATTTGGAGAGGGAGCAATCTCTTGCGCAGCGAGGCGGCAGGCGACGCCCGTGGGGATGCGGCACGTGGCATACATCCAGTCTATGTCGTCTTGACAGATGAAGGCGTCGGCCCAACAACCACGCTCAGGAGCTTCTTCCCCTTCTTCCTCCTGGGCGGCGATGGCGGCCTCCTCTTCAGTCATGGTGAGGTCGAGGTTCTCGAGGACGAAATCGGAGAAGAGTTAGCCGATCGCGGGGATCCTAGAAGCACAGGGCCCCATGGCGAAGCGCTTGAACGGAGGCGACGACGCTGTCGCGAGGAATGGCTGGGCGCGGCAGCGGTGGCGCAGCACTAGCACGGAAGCACTAGTGGTGGTGGCATCACAACGGAGGAGAAGAGAGGCAGGGGGCGCGGAGTGTGGGGAACTTCCCCAAGATGGCCCTTGCCCCCTATTTAACCGCGCGTTGTGGGGCGCGTTGTGGGATCCTTTGCAGCAGCCCAACCGCACGGTGTGGCCATGTACACAGTGGATCAACCAATCAGGTGTGAGCCATAGCAAGGGGCACAAGGAACAAAGGATTCTGTGACGTGACATGATGGAACAGTTAAGGAGGCACTGCCGCGACGGGACGTGCAGAGCAGTTATTCCTAACATTACTACAGTAACCGGCGCAGTAAACAGGCGTGGCCCTTAAAATGAGGCAAAGTGATGATTACCCTCCATATAGGACGTGGGGAAGCGTATGAGGGGAGAAAAGATAACCCAGATACGTGAGCAAAGACCCGACCAGCGAGGAATAACTCGGAATGAGCCAAGGGAGCATCAATGTAAAGAGTCCGAATTACGAGATAACTCGGCCGAAGAAGAGCAGATTCGGATGGTGAACCTCATGTGGCCTTAATAGCTGAAGTTGCTAAGACCGCACCAGCTTTGGGGACTAATCTTGGGGGATACCCTCGGGTAGGGTCATGCCGGGGTCTAAAGGCCGAGTTAGCCGAGGCACACCATGGACAAAGCAAGTGCAGGCCGGGTCACCTCAAGGCAGGCTGACTTACGGAGTAACCCGACCCATCGGGCATCTGCCTAACATTAGCCTGGCCGGCACAAAATATATGTCGGCCATGTTTGTCTATCTATTATGCAGGTACCCTCGTAGTCGGGTTAGTCAAGCACTAGCCGGACTACCACTTGGCTTCCAAGAGAAGGAAGGAATCTCCCGCTGGTCAAAAGGTGGCCTTTGCTAGCTGTAGCGTGAGCGAAGCAAAGCAGAGGGAAGGACCAACGGGGCAGGGGTGACCAAGATGACGTGGGCAGTGTCGGCTGACGTAGCCCATGTCTGGTGACGCTTAAAGGCATGGATTACGCAGAGGGTTACGTCCAAGTCCAGACGAACTGTTAAAGATAATAAAGAAGCATCTAGCTTTAACCAAGGGGCATATTCGGGGAATATGCTGCCACCTGTGCCCTAACTTTGTAACCCGGGCTCCCCTATATAAGGAGCACCAGGGCCTCCATAGAAGGGGATCGATCATTTTCTCTGTCTAAGATAGAACTCTAGAGCTAAGTTGTGGGGGGTAAGAGACCTGGTCTCCTTCTCACTAATAGCTCGAGAAGCACTTATAACCACCATTGATAGAGGAAATATAACAACACTTGTGCGTGGCATCACTACGCTATCCCTCCCTGGATTCCCCTAGCGCTCATTGGCCCCATCTTTAGCCTATCCATGGAATCTGCCGTGTCACCACCACGACACATAATGACCTAAGTAATAAAAAAATCAAGCACTAATCATGGCAGGATATGACCAAATATTGGGGTATATTCGGTTTTCCTAAGAGCATCTCCACTCGGTTCTCAGTAGGTCGTTCACATGGCGTTTTTTGTTTAGACACCAAAAATTGACCCAGTCACATTCCCATGACGCCGATTTCGTCCGGATTTGGCCCAAAATACGTCCAGCGATCCCAGGATGTTCCCGGGGTGACGGGAACACGCTGGGACTGCCAGACGAAGCGAATTTGGTGTGTGGACCCGCCTAGTCAGCGGCTGAAGGCCGGCCGTCATCATCCTTCCGCCTCGGCTCCCGCATCAGCGACACGCTAGCACTGCCTCGGCTTCACGCCTTTTTTCATTTTCCTACCACGCTGCTACACCCCTACCACCTTTGCCGCCCACGCTCAGCCTATAAAGCACGTCTTTGTTGCTGGTTCACAACACACCTCCCCCGGCCACCCTACTCCACCACGAACTCTGGTGAAAAGGACCACTCAGCGAAGACGATGGCTGGAAGCGGCGCCTTCGGCCGGCGGACGCTCCAGCCCTGGGAGGCGCGGATGCTCCACGACGCCGGCTACATGGTGCCGCCGGGCATCCACTCCCCGCATAGGTGGAAGCTCAGCACCGGTGGCGTGCATGTGTCGCCGGTCCCCGAAGGCGACGAATTGGTCGAAGCAATTGAGGCCGCCATAGCGGCGATGCCGGATCCTGAGCTCGCCGAAGACGATGGCAACCTCGCGTTGGGAACAGTTCTTTGCCCAATGCCGGCTCGCCGAACTCGCCGCCTACCAAGGACCTCCAGGCTCGCCGCCAACACGCAACAATGTGGCGGGCCGCCACTGCTGATGGAGTGCGCCTGGCCGGACGCTCAACGCCGTTCTCGAGCACATCCATGCCGGCAACAACCCCCCTCAGCCTTTTTTAGTTTTTTATCGTAAATGAAGTCGGAATTCTGGTGCCTGCCCGAATTCGACATAATGTGTACGAATCATCCATCTATTAGTGAAATCCACCTATATTCGCCCAAAGTTCGCCGAGTTTTGTTAAAATTTGCCCAAACCTGGGAACTCGGCCTGGGACCGGGAGTGGGAAATCGGCCATTCCTAGGCCGAAAACTTCCTCCGTCTGGCACTATTTATCTCCGGATTTTGGCCTGGGAACGGCCAACGAGTGGAGATGCTCTAACACCCAGCAGTCGAAACGGGAGATCCCGGAGGCTGAGACTGGATCGAAAGTCCAGGAATAGTGGTGATGGTAGGACTTTGGTGAAGATGTCCGCGAATTGGCAAGACGAAGGCACATGAAGAACTCGGATGTTCCCAAGCGCCACACGATCTCGAACGAAGTGAATATCGATCTCGATGTGCTTGGTCCGCTGATGCTGAACCGGATTCCTGGACATGTAGACAGTGCTGACATTGTCACAGAAGACTACCATGGCACTAGGAAGAGGTCGATGAAGCTTCTAGAGAAGTTGGCAAAGCCAACTGGCTTCAGCAACAATGTTGGCGACAATGCAATACTCAGCCTCGGCATTTGAGCGAGAGATAGTGTGTTGTCACTTAGAAGACTATGACACGAGGTTGTCACCTAGGAACGCGCAGAAGCCGGAGGTTGAGCGGAGAGTGTCAAGACAACCGGACCGGTCCGCGCTGGTGTAAGCCAGGAGATGATCCATGGTGGATGGCGTGAGCTGAAGGACATGGTGTAGAGTACCCTTGAAGTAGCAAAGGACACACTTGATCAAGATCAAGTGATGATCTTGAGGGTCATGCATGTGCATACATATCTGCTGGACGACATAGGCGATGTCGGGCCATGTGAACTTCAGGTACTGTAGAGCACCGACGAGACTCCGATACGCTAAGAGATCAACAACCAAAGGACTAGCGGCAGAAGCACGCTTCAGCGATGTGTCAACGAGAGTCGATGCAGGATGGCAGGCGCTCATTCCAGCATAGAATCTCGAGAGCATACTATGTCTGAGAGAGGAACATCCCTTGCGGATCACGTCAAATGGCGAGGATGAGGAAGTGATGTAGATCACCCAAGTCTGTCATGCCAAACTCAGAACTGAGAGTGGTGATGACGCGCTCAAGCAGTGTTGAGGAAGATTGTGTGAGGATGATGTCGTCGATGTAGAGAAGCAGGAAGCCGTGCCAAAGGTGCCATGCATGATGAAGAGAGACGTGTCGGAATTCGAGCAGGTGAAGCCGAAAGTTGTGATGAAGGTAGCGAAGCAATGATACTACACACGGGGAGCTTGCTTTAAGCCATAGAGGGCGCAGTTGAGGCAACACACATGGTCGGGGCCCGCAGATTCGACGAAGCCGGTCGGCTGATGATAGAAAACCACCTCATCAAGACGCCCATGTAGAAAGTCGTTCTTGACATCTAGCTGACAAATCTTCCAGTTGCAAGAGAGGGAAATAGAGAGAATAACCCAGATGGTAGCCGATTTAATCACCAGGCTAAACATCCCATCGAATTCGATGCCATGTCCCGGGAGAATCCACACACCACCCAGCGTGCTTTGTAGCGGTCGAGGCTACCATCCGTCTTGAGCTTGTTGCGAAAAACCCATGCCAGAGACGATGTTGGCGTTGACAGGAGGACGCATGAGATTCCACGTTTCATTGGAGAGAAAAGTGCCGTACTTGTCGGTCATAACCGTGAGCCAGTTCGGGTCCTTGAGAGCACTGCGAGCGGAATTGCGGACGAGTGATGGAGCAGTCACGGTCATGGAATTGAGGTTGAGATGCTCACAAGGATCGATGACCTTGTTGGCCTGACGACGGGTGACCATCTTCCGAACTAGGATAGTAGGAGCAGGCGTAGAGATCACATGGACGAGCTTGACATGGGTGAGGAGGCCGAATCAGCAAGATCTAGGTCGTGGCCTGGTGGCGACGCGGGCGAGGCTGGATGGGGCGCTGAGTGGGCCGACATGCGCGCACGAGCGAGGCCGGCGAGCATGTCGTTGTGGAGGTAGCCATGTGGAGGGGATAGCCACAATGATTAAAAGGATAGCCGAGAAATACACAAGCGGTAGATAGATGTGATAGTTTGTTGGACATGGTGGCGGAGTGGTTGGGATAACACAAACAACTGAACGTGCGAATATGTGTGAAAGAGCATATGGGCCCCCATGTGTGGTTTTGATAATTAATGACAATCTCTATGGACTAATGTTTGCATTGAGTTGCACTTGTAGAAGTTGTCCATTGGTTTTGTTTGGACCATGTGTTGGTTGCAAGGTGGAAGAAATGAAGAAGAAGCATTGTCCAAGGGACTTCGGCCTTTTTGGAGTCATTTGAGTGTTCATGCTTCCCCATGGTGTATGGGGGAGCATATGTCAAGTCTTCATCAAGCGAGTGTGTGTAAGAGCAATCAACAAAGGTGTCTATCTTGAGAAGGACAAGATCGTCTACATCGTGCTCAAGTGGTTTGCTCAAGGCAAAGGTATATTCTTGATAGGTTTTCCTTTTTTCCGGTCTCATGTTGGTAGTTGGGAGACCAGATTTAGGATAGATAGCCGTACTATCAAGGTGGGCTCTCGAGTGAGTAGCTCGATCATAGCTTTCGGAGAGAGCTCAAACCTTTGCATTCTTAGCATCATCTTTCTTGGTTGTTTGTTGGATCTTATCCATGCGAGGATATATAGTTTGTGGTAATCTTCATAACAAGCTCTAGTTCATTAAAGACGGATTTCCCTTTTATATCTTATTGCGTTTTTTATCTCAGAGGTTCTCTGGATCCTCATGAAGTGATGTATCTCACATTATAATACTCGAGACATTCTCACTTGGTGGTATCCAATATTTCCACTTTTTGTTGGGTAACTCTTGTTGGACTCTTGCCAAAAAAATTGGTTTCGGGTCAATCAGAGTTATGGAACTCGAGTTATTGCATTTTGAAGTTACCCATTCATTTGTTTTAAAAAGAAAAAGGGAAAAGTTTTTTTGGGTCAGGCGGTACTACTGCCTGATACGTCCATTTTGCATCACTATTCTATATCATAATTTACTGTTATTCATTGATGTATTTCATATTAAGAGATGATACTTATGTTATTTCATCTGTTTTTTGCATGGTTGATGATTTTTGGAGCATGGACCGCTGTAGTCAAGATTCTGATGGAAAAGGTGTTGTTTGAAGGCAAAATTCGCGAAGATCAGAAAATCCGGGAAAATACATGGAAAATTCTATTTTTCTAGAATACAAAGATTGCCAAAAGGGGAAGTGGAGATGGGCCACAGGGGGCCCACACCACCCCCTAGCGCGGGTAGCCCTAGGCTACGCCACCAGGTGGTGTGGCCGCCCTGGCCCACTCCAAGCTCTCCCCTCTGGCGTATATTATCCTCCCAAAACCCTAAGACTTGGGGAGCGACAACAGAAAGATTCCGCCACCTCTGCAGGGCGGAAAACACCGTGAGAGAAAGATCTCTCCGGCAGACAGAATTCTGCCGGCGGAATTCCTTCCCAGAGAGGGGAGATCGTCGCCATCAACACCACCATCAAGCTGGAATTCATCGGGATCATCATCATCATCACCACCACCATCATCGCCACCAGAACCATCATCACCACTCCATACCGCTGTAAAAATTGGGTTGAATCTTGCATAGTTCTTAGGGGAAACTTTCCCGGTGTTGATTACTCCTTATAGTTGATGCTATTGAGTGAACCATTGAATTATCGTTTATGTTCAGAATATTACACATCATTATTTCATCTCTGATCATGATCCATATGATGTCTTGTGAGTAGTTCGTTTTTTCTTGAGGACATGGGAGAAGTCATCTTGTTAGTAGTGGAATTGCGTTGAGAAAGATTCAATGGTTTGATATTTAAGTTGTGGTGTATTCATTCTAGTGGTGTCATGTGAACGTCGACTACATGACACTTCACCTTTATGGGCCTAGGGGAATGCATTGTGTATTTGGCTACTAATCGTAGGGGTTGTCGGAGTGACAGAAACCTGAACCCCCGTTAGGAAACCTTTGCACAAGGGACGTCAGGGTCTTAGAGTTTAAAGTTGTGGTAGGTTTCTACCTTAATTACTCTCTTGTACTTGCAGATGCTTGCAAGGGGTATAATCACAAGTTTGTATTAGTCCTAGGAAGGTCGGTACATTAGCACAGGTTCACCCACACAACACTTGATGATATTCCCATGTGTCCTCGACTATATGAAGCGAAAGCACTTGATGTTCCCATGTGTCCTCGAGAACGTTTGGTCATCCTAAGTAATACAACCGGCTTGTCCTTTGCTAAAGAAAGGATTGGGCCACTTGCTCCATTTATTCTTACTGTCATTTATTTACTCGTACTTTATTTACCTGTATTATCAAAAACCCATAAAAATCCATTTGCTAAGTATTTATAGAGAATTGCTGCTCCAAGCCATTTTCCAACACCTTCTGCTCCTCGTTGGGTTCGACACTCTTACTTATTGAAAATACTATGATACACCCCCTATACTTGTGGGTCATCAAGACTATTTTCTGGCGCCGTTGCCGGGGAGTGAAGTGCTATTGGAGAGTGGAACTGGTAAAGGAAACTTCTACTGTGAGTATTGTTTATTTCTGTTAGTTGCTTTATTTCCAATATGGATAATTCACTGAGTTTCTTATTTTGTAATGCTACTACCACTACTAAGGTAGTAGATGAGCCACCACCTGCTGAGAATGATACTTTTAACATAACTACAAGAATTATTGATCGTGTTATGGATAACTATTATATATGTTGGAGATGGAACTGTCCATCCCGGTGATCATTTGCTCTTTATACACGAATTATGCAGTTTGTTCAAGTGTGCAGGTATTACAACAGAACAAGTCAAGAAGAAATTATTCTCATTATCACTGAAAGGAAGAGCTGAGGAATGGTATAAGTTGCTGAAGAATGGTCAAGCTCTTAAATGGGAGGAGATAGTGCCTCTCTTTTATTCAAAGTTTTATCCTCCTAGTGAGATTCATAAAGATTGGAATCAAATATACAACTTTTGGCCTCTTGATGAAGAGATTACAACTCAAGCTTGGGGGATATTAAAGTTACTAATGCTCAAATGTCCCATTCATGAGCTCCCTAACAATATTATTATCAATAACTTTTATGGAAGGCTTTCTCGTCATGATAAGGATTTATTGGATGCCTCTTGTGCTGGATCATTTACACGCATGGAAGAATAAGCTAAATGGGATCTTCTAGACCGTATTCAAGATATGCTGAAGCATGGGAGAATGACAAAGGAAGAAAGTCAGGTATGAATTATGATTATGAATGCATTGAATCTTTTATGGGAACTGATGACTTTCAAAATATTAAAAATGCTTATGGTCTAGACTCTCAAGCTATTGCAACTTATTTTAAGCCGTTTGCTTCCTATATTGAAGTTCCTAAAAAGAAATGGAATAAGT
This sequence comes from Avena eriantha, assembly GCA_910589775.1. Taxonomy (NCBI): domain Eukaryota; kingdom Viridiplantae; phylum Streptophyta; class Magnoliopsida; order Poales; family Poaceae; genus Avena; species Avena eriantha. The sequence goes on along the minus strand of OU342744.1, from coordinate 142,539,613 downwards.
ATCATGCACCTTATAAAGACATTGTTAATAGTGTTCCTGCAAGAAATACTGAAGTTTATATAGCTAATCATGTTTTACCTGAACCTTATATTGAGAAAATGCCTTTCCCAGTTAAGATAAAGGAACATTCTATGATAGCTAGTATGGTTAATGAAAGTACAAATAAAGTTGTTGAACCTGATAAACAATGGATGATGAACCTATAATAGAAAATGTGAAAGATTTTGTCGCTAAATATGTAGAAGAGGGACACACTATCCTTTGTAAGGATACCTCTAATATTGTTTCACAAAGTAGTGTTATGAAAGCTAGTGTCCCTGTGTTTTTTATTAGGATAAATGATCATTGCTACAATGGTTCTTGTGATAGTTATATCGTTAAATTTATGCATGATACTGAAGGCTATTATGAGAGAGGGAAGACCGTTCTTATGCATCTCAATAATATCAAGTTTCCTCGGTTTATGCTTAAAGTCTTTATGTTGCACTTATTCTACCTTCCTATGCTTGTAGCCTCTGGTTTCAACAACTTGTTTGTTTAGAAAATTCCTTTGCATAGGAAGTGCGTTAGACTTAAACATGTGTATTTTTGCTTCTTAATGCTCTCTTTCACTTCAATTCATATTCTTATGTGAGCATCATTGAAATTATCATGCCCATCTTAATGGCTATAAAGAAAGAGCTTTTTGGGAGACAACCCAATTTAGTTGTGCTTTCAGTTTGTTTTTGTTTCTTTGGGTCTTGGAAGTTATTACTTTGGTAATAACCTCTCCTTATACTTTTTGTTTGGTTTTTGTGTCAAGATCAACCTCTAATGAGAGAGAAGTAATATTTGGGAAAGTTGTTGTCCAGAAACAGATTTTTGTGCTACACCGTAAAAATTCGTGAGAGATCTCTGTATGTCGGATTGAGATGTAATTTTTTGTGCTTATTCCCCAGGTTGTTATTTAACTTTCATTATTTTTCACTTTTGATTTGAGCAAGAGAAGATTTTCGAAAAAATTGATCTTTACCTGCTGGTCTCCTTTGACAGATTTAGCCACTCTGGCTTTGCTGCTTTAAATCGATTTCCTTTTTGAATTCTTTTTGGGCTTTCGGAAGGAGTTGCTATAGTAGCTTATGTTTTGATGGATTTTAGTTGAAATTGGACTTAAAAGGTTTATTACCTCGCTTACACTAATGTTGCTAATGAGAATTGTGTAAAGTCTTGTGTGAAAGAAATTTCGAGGTTATTGGAGAAAATGGTATAATAAGATAGTGAAAGGTTTCATGACTCAAGTAATATGTGTATGAAAATGAAGATATTGATGTTATTCAAGCGGTGACTCTGGAAGAATCTACTAAAAGCCAAATTCAAAGACCTGCAGATTCTGTTTTCGAATAAGTAACAGTTCTAGTAAGAAAAGTTCCACGAAAATTCTGTCTAGTTATATTTTTGGAATTTTTATCCAACAAGGAAAGCAACGAAGCGAAAGAGGGACAAAAATGGAGCCAGGGTGGCTCACACCACCCCCTGGCGTGGGCCCCCCTGGCCGTGCCAGCAGGTGGTGTGGCAGCCCCGGACTCCGTCTCCGACCTGTTTTCTCTCAGCACCTTCCTTTTGTTGTAAAAATTCGTAATATATAATCCCCCGGATCCCCCGAGGTTCGTATAGCATGTTCTCGTTGTGTTTTTGTTTCGATCTGTTTTGTTAAGATGTCATTCAGGGGTTCATCTACAAAGGATTATGAGCTGCACCACCGTCGCGAGCTCCATCGCAATCTTGAGCAGGAGACTCTCGTGGGACGGCTGAAACAAGAAAGGATCGCAACTAGGTGCAAATAAATGGACCGGAATGTCGGAGAGGAAGTAAAAGATATGACAACAGGCATGAAGGGGCTGATACCTCCAACTCTAGATCTCAGTTCCTGCCCTGCAGCAGTGGAAGCTCTACGAGTAACTGATGAGTTCTACGACAAGTACTGAGTCTTGAGGAGGAAGGTGGATATGCTTCAAGAGAAGAATAACAGGCTTCGCAAGATACTAGAAGACTTCCTCGCGCCAATCGACACAACACCACCAAATCCGAAGGAGTAATTCGTCATCAGGTTTTGGCATCCCCTTGGTTTGTTCCAAGCTTGGGGGAGTGTCGCGGTATCACATCACTGTCTTCTATATTTTTACCTTTTTAGTAGAGTCATATCATGAATAGAGAAGTTATCGTGTAGGATGGTTTACATTATGGAAGTGTCCCCCTCTCGTTAAATATCTATGTATCCCTTGGTGTGAGTTGCCGTTATGGAATATTAATGAGAAGTTCTATCATTTACTCTTTTGCATATCTTATATTAGTTTTAAATTCATGGTTATGTGATTGACCTTGTCGTTAGTATTGGTATCACTTTGGGATTATTGATTTAATTTAGTTGGTTTTGGCAAACCTGGCTCGGTCAGTAGCAACACTATTTTGAGAATTGGATGAAAAAGGACAAAAGTACTCTTAAAGAAATATAATTTCATCATCTTTCTTTCTTGATTTGCTCATAAATTTAGTATTCTCTAGTTAAGATCTTTTGTGCTTCCAAGGAAGATTGCATGATTGTTTTTATCGCTTGTATGTTTGTTTGTTTCCTTCAACTCTTATGCTTGCTACCCAACCTTGCTAGCCAAAAACTTGTACTGAGAGGGAAAGCTTCTCGTGCATCCAATCCTTAAACCAAAACCTATGCCATTTGTGTCCACCATACCTACCTACTAGCACTATTGCTATTCCAAGTAAATTCATGTTTTTATCTACCTTCTGAATTAAACTTGTTATGAGAAAATTAGTGATTAAAGCTCTCACGAACTTGATGGCACACTTTACTTTCTTGCACTTAATAAACTTGAACCACTGTGTCCATCTTTATTGCGTATATGCTTGCGCTTTATAAGTTGAAGTTAGCAGAACCATGTATCATGGGGAACGCTTTCAACATTGCACTTATATTCCGTTGATATCATGATTCTTTTGCTTATGGATCCCAGCGGTGTGAAATAAAAGGGGAACTTGTAAGATCATGGAGTTTATATGTGTGTTAGAGAAACGCCTGGGCCGCTAGCCTAAGCCATGCCTAATAATGGTGGAAACTTGCAGCATAACCATAATGAGCACTCTATGAAGCACCCTCAATAAAAACCTATGCAAATAGCAAATAAAAAGATCGCTGAGATGCTCATTGTCTACTTGCCTTGTCATTTTGATTATGGGATAGCTCCTGTATCATGTGCAAGGGGTACCTCGTTGGCGATTCTCTATGATACATATGTATTTACAATGACACGAGTTTACTGTGACTAAAGTTGAGTAGCACGAGGTTCGGTACTCGTAAGTAAGGGGCATGAGATTTCAACTTATAACTTGTCAAGCATATCCTCTTAGTTGTGTCAGTTTAACCTTAATCACCTAAAGATGCCTATGATAGGGGCAATGAGAGCTGAAAGCTAATAAGTATCATAATTTTTGGAAGCTCTTTATGAAACTTGAAATCCCTACTTCCCTCTGTGAAGGGCCCTTCTTTTACTTTTTAGTTGAGTCAATAAACCTATTCCCTTCTATCTCAGCAAGTATTTTGAGTTGTTGTGTTTCATTCATTCATATGATGATTTATTCAATCATGTTTCTTATGTTCCTTGTTTTGCACATTGCTCTTATCTTAGTGTCTACTACTTTGAAAGCTATCATTGAAAACCAGTTAGTTGTGAACTCCTGCATATTGTCAACTATTCTTCGACCAAGAGCTAAGTTTGCCATTACCAATTATGATTTACTATATGCATCTTTATTGTGTTTCCTTTACCTATTGCAAGTTAAGTTATATAATAGTGAGTTGTCTTCTATTATGATTTATGTATTGATGAATGTGATGCTTCTTGTCCGTATTTTTTTATCGACTCTTCACTCCATAAACCTGAGGTCATGTTTATTGAGCTCAGTTTTCGCTTGGGGACAAGTGAAGTCTAAGCTTGGGGGGAGTTGATACGTCCATTTTGCATCACTATTCTATATCATAATTTACTGTTATTCATTGATATATTTCATATTAAGAGATGATACTTATGTTATTTCATCTGTTTTTGCATGGTTAATGATTTTTGGAGCATGGACCGCTGCAGTCAGGATTCTGATGGAAAAGGTGCTGTTTGGAGGCAAAATTTGCGAAGATCAGAAAATCCGGGAAAATACATGGAAAATTCTATTTTTCCAGAAGACAAAGATTGCCAGAAGGGGAAGTGGAGATGGGCCACAGGGGGCCTACACCACCCCCTGGTGCGGGCAGTCCTAGGTCGCGCCAGCAGGTGGTGTGGCTGCCCTGGCCCACTCCAAGATCTCCCATCTGGCGTATATTATCCTCCTGAAATCTTAAAACTCAGGAAGGAACCACAGAGAGATTCCGCCGCCTCTGCGGGGCGTAAAACACCGTGAGAGAAAGATCTCTCTGGTAGAAAAAATTCTGTCGGGGGAATTCCTTCCCGGAGAGGGGAGATCGTCGCCATCAACACCACCATCAAGATGGACTTCACCGGGATCATCATCATCATCACCACCATCATCGCCACCAGCACCATCATCACCACTCCATACCGCTATAACAATTGGGTTGAATCTTGCATAGTTCTTAGGGGAAACTTTCCCGGTGTTGATTACTCCTTGTAGTTGATGCTACTGAGTGAACCATGGAATTATCGTTTATGTTCAGATTATTACACATCATTATTTCATCTCTGATCATGATCCATATGATGTCTTGTGAGTAGTTCATTTTTTTCTTGAGGACATGGGAGAAGTCATGTTGTTAGTAGTGGAATTGTGTTGAGAAAGATTCAATGGTTTGTTATTTAAGTTGTGGTGTATTTCTTCTAGTGGTGTCATGTGAATGTCGACTACATGACACTTCACCTTTATGGGCCTAGGGGAATGCATTGTGTATTTGGCTACTAATCGTAGGGGTTGCCGGAGTGACAGAAACCTGAACCCCGTTAGAAAACCTTTACACAAGGGACGTCAGGGTCTTAGAGTTCAAAGTTGTGGTTAGGTTTCTACCTTAATTACTTTCTTGTACTTGCGGATGCTTGCAAGAGGTATAATCACAAGTATGTATTAGTCCTAGGAAGGTCGGTATATTAGCACAGGTTCACCCACACAACACTTAGCAAAATAAAGAAGATTAATCAACTATATGAAGCGAAAGCACTTGATGATATTCCCATGTGTCCTCGAGAACGTTTGGTCATCCTAAGTAATACAACTGGCTTGTCCTTTGCTAAAGAAAGTATTGGGCCACTTGCTGCATTTATTCTTACCGTCTTTTATTTACTCGTACTTTATTTACCTGCATTATCAAAAACCCCTAAAAATCCGTTTGCTAAGTATTTATAGAGAATTCCTGTTCTAAGCCATTCGCCAACACCTTCTGCTCCTCGTTGGGTTCGACACACTTACTTATCAAAAATACTGCGATACACCCCCTATACTTGTGGGTCATCACCGCCCGTGGTATCGTCCGCACCTGGTTGCGAAGCAGGCCTAGGCCGGTAGTACCGACCCATCCGGTACTACCGCTCAGCCATGCGGTACCTCTGGGCCTTTGCGGTTGCTTTGGGCCGGCCAGCCAGTACTACCGGGCTAGCCCATCCTACTCTCTCCTAGCTGCTCGCCTCGCTCTCGCACAGCACGCTCCCGCCCACTCCCGCACCTAGCTCCCGATCCCCTTTCCCTCGCCTCACTTGTCCCGCTTGCCTGGCACGCTCGCTGGCTCCCACGCGCTGCTCGCCACGTTCACCCGCGTGTGGCTGGCTCACGTTGCTAGGTCAGGAAGTGGTACCATCCCACCAGGCGGTACTACCGGGCCTAGTCGAGGCAAATGGCCCCAACGGGATGATCCGGCTCCCTCATTTAAATGGCCTCTCTCTCTCTCCTTTTTGTTTAGCTTCTTCCTCTATTTTTGCAAAAGCTTTGCCCCTTTGTCTCTAATCTCTTGAGATTTATTTCTTTCTCCCCCTCCAATGATTCTTGCCAATATTTGAGGGGAATATAGAAGAGATCTAGATCTACAATTTGATCAAATCAAATCACCTATTTGTGAGTGGATCTTTGGGATCTAGATCTTGGGGGGTTTTTGTGTTCTCCTTGTGTTCTTCCTCTCTTATTCCCCCAATTATTTTAGTAACCTTGTTGGAACTTGAGAGTGAAGGATCGGGACATCTTTGTGGTTTTGCATTAGGTGCATCGGTTTGTGTTCTCCCCGAAGGATTTGCTTGGTGAAATCAAGACGCTTGTCCCTCTTGGGTTCTTGGAACCCTAGACGGTTGTGTGGCCTTTGTGGCATGTTCTTAGGGTCTTCAATTAAGTTGTGAAGCTCTCCTCAAGATTGACGCCTTAGTGGCAATTATTTGGAGCCTCCAATTAAATTATGGAGATAGCCCCAATCTTGTACGGGTTTGGTGATCGCCCTCAAGTGTCCCATAGTGAAACGGGTGCTTGCCGCATGGTGGGTGCTCAGGGAGAATAGGGTGAGGCCTCTTGTGATGTTGGTGGTCTTAGTATCGCCCAGCCCTCCAACGAGACGTACTCCCTTGTTGGGAGGAACTCAGTAAAATACAGTCGTCCCCGCGTGTCTCGGTTATCTCTGTACCCGAGCTCTTTACTTATGCACTTTACATTGTGATAGACTTCATGCTTAAAGTAATCTATCTTGCTATCACATTGTTGCTTGTCTTGCTTAGCATAAACTGTTGGTGCACATAGACGAACCTTAGTATATCTAGGTTTTGTGCCTGACAAAAGAAAACACTAGTTTTATTCCACCTTTGTTAAGCCCATCTCATAAAAGTTTTAAATCGCCTATTCACCCCCCTCTAGACGACATCAGTGTCTTTCAATGTGTGTAGTCGGGTTGTTTGGAAAAAAGAGCAGGAAAAGGACATAGGGAATGAGAGCTTTGGTGGGTAGTCCGTCGAGGAGATAGGTGGACGTATAGAGAGGTTCAACCCAAAATTTAGAACCACATGCTATTTTGGAATAAGAGTATGCATACTATGTAGTTAACAATGCAAATAATGCATTCGACTTTACCGTTATGTGGGAAAGTGTAGGGACACAAAAAGCGCAGGAGAAATCCGTGTTGAACGGAGAGTTCCTAGAGAGCACGATTTTCAAATTCATGTCCATTATCGCACTATAGAGCCTGAAGAGAGAGAGAGAGAGAGAAAACTGAGTGGCGACATAAGCACAAAAATTAGAAGAAATAGGAAAAGCCTCAGATTTTACGTGAAGAGGGTACATCCATAAATAATGAGTCAACTCATCTAAAGTGACAAGAAAATATCTGTAACTAGAGACACTCTCGACAAATGAAGTCCACAAATCGTAGTGTATTAATTCGTAGGGATGATGAGCACATGTGGTTGGAAGTAGAAAAAGTTAAACGAACATGGCGTCCGAGTTACACATGCATGACATAAACTAGGATCATTGAGCACTTTATTTATGAGGAACGATGATGAAGAAGCGAGGCACCAGAAAGTGTCGAGGCTAGGATGACCAAGGCGCCGGTGCCACAGGGTGGACTCGGAGGCGAAGGCGGTGAGTGCATGCAGCAAGGAGGTGGTCAGGTAGAGGTCACCTGCTCCTGAGAATCACGGCTCCCATCCTGAGGTCCTTAATAGAAAAACTCCAAGGGTCAAACTCAACAGAATATAGGCGGTCAAGAGTAAACTGACGAACATAAATCATATTTTTTAACTATGCGTGCAGTAACAAGGATGTCACGAATATTAAGACGATGAGATGAAGCAAGGAGATGTATGACCAGAGTGAGAGATAGAACTAGAGGAACCATCTCCGACCATAATATGTTTATGTGGAGGATTAGAAGAAAGAGACTTTAGGTTACCAGTGTCCGAGGACATGTGAGCAGAGGCTCCAGTGTCCATCATCCACCTCGAGGGAGCTTGCAGACTCATGGTGTTTAAGTAGCTCATGAGGGTAGATGGATCCCAAGTCGGTGTCGCAGGAGCGCCGTAGTTGGGGTAGACGGTGTAGGTGTATGTCGGAGGCAATGGAGGGGTGGGTGATGGGGTGGGCATGACCACACATCCCTAGGTAAGAGGGCAAGGCAGCGGGGCGAATGGCCGCGGCCCGAGGAAGCCGGCGTGGGGACGCCTTGGCCCATCATGGGGTACATGTGGATGGCACCGGTCCAGCGGTGTTGTACGCTGGGGATGATAGGGGCGGTCTACTGCTACTTCTTCTTCCCACGGTAGCAACCCGAACTGTTGCCAGGAGCGCCATAGGGCACGACGACGCCGAAGCCGGGGCACGCGGCATAGGGCTGCACTGGAGGGGAAGGACCATGAGGACCCCCAGGAGGAGGGGTGGTGTAGAAGACCGCAGGCAATGACGAGCTTGACCGCAAGGATGGCTTGAGTTCCTAGAGAAGAACCATGTTGCGGAATTAAATGAAGAAGGGGAACGACGTGAGGAGAGGAGCGAGGTTCCTGATATCCTTGTAGTGGTCATTAAGGCCCTTGATGTGACCAGGGCATCGTCGAAGACCGACACGTTGATGTCGGTGAGGACATCGGTGACCGTCTTTTTCTCGAGGCAGTAGTCGGTGACGCTCTTGTCCCCTAGCTCGATGTTGCGGAAATTCTTCCTGAGGTAGCCCGTGCAGGCCTGTTGGTTGTCGCGGAAGAGGGAGGTGATGGCGGAGGTGGTGGTGCCCGCATCCATGACCATGTCGGCGATGTCAGGGGTGATGGAGTCGTATAGCCATCGGAGGACCGTGGAGTCCATCCCCAGCCACTCCTCATTGGTCGGGGGGATCGGTGTGTCGAGGTGGTTCGAGAGGGAAAATTGCGTGATGGCGATGGCGAAGAAGTTGGAAGTTTTGAGATCAAGGGTGATGGGGATCAAGCTTTTGATGTTCTGGATGGCGTTAGCCGAAGTCCATAGGACGGCATGGGGCACGGATCGGTATGGCTGCGGTGGCCGAGGGAGAAGGGGAGGGTGTGTGTGTAACCCTAGGGTGGTGGCGATAGGTGATGGCGGAAGTGGAGAATCGTTTGGCCGGTACCATGATAGAGATAGAATGGGAGAATTGACTGCACAATCGTGGGTCTTTGGTATCTTGTATTAATGGGAGGATTACACAAGTATACATAGAAACAATCCCACAAATCCTAACTATAATGGTCTGAGTAATAACAAAATCATGCATTAATGATAGCATATTCGGTTTGCCTAACATTCAAGTACTGCTTTTTCTCTTTCGCTCTGCCCTTTATTCGAAGTCCGTTTATTCGAAGGAAAAAAAAGAACATGTCGTGGGAATCCCATACCTCCAACTGGGTCATGGCATTCCATAACCTAGAGCACGCCCACGATGATCCTACATGCCGGACGAGCTCGCACAAATTGCTTCATTGTCTAGCTCAATCTGCTGAAAAAACTCTTTAACTTTTCTTTTGAACGGGGAAAGGGTGCAGAAATACATCCTAAATATATATCTCAACAACATTGTACATCATGAAATACATAGTCTAGGTTCCGAATCGAGTCGATTGCGGCGATCACCGGGCAAGGAATGTTGCTGTGAGTTGTGTTCCTGCAAGAACTAGTAGGCACGGATCCGATCGATCCTTTGGCCTGTTGTGCGCAACACTGAGCTACTCCATTGATCTCCCTGGATATGTGAAATGTTGAAGCATTCATGTCTTGTGCCAGGTTCTAGAACTATACGACCTTTCTTCGTATTTCCCGTAGCATATTGTGATTGGAGACACCAGGAGCCACAACTGCCTTTGCAAAGTTCAGGCAGTCCGTAAAGAAGGTTGGTTCAGAGAGCTCCATGGCTGAAGCAAAGTGAGCCGCCAACACCATTACGTGGGCCTCAGCCTGCAAAGGTGAACCAACGCCTTCCTTGGAAGCCAAGATGAACACATCAATTCTTCCAACTGCAAATGTTTTTGCATAGTATATGCCTATTCCTGCCATATCAGAAGAGTCCTTTCTTTTCTTTTTCAAAAATGGAAATCAGATGGAACATAAATACTAGGACAGGTGGTCAGTTTGGAACTTTGTTTTTTTTGTAAGGATCTGGTCCATCCCAAGGTCGTTGAGGAGCACGAAAGTGTTGATGGGCACCTGTTGAGGGGTGGTTTTACTCCTGCAAAAAAGTTGATTGTTCCTTGCTTTCCAAATGCACCAGAGAAAAGTGAACATGAAATTGAGATTCATAACTAGGTGCTTTTGTTGCAAGAATTTTAGGATAATCTGAGATATGTAATTTCATTGAGCAACAAGAATTTCCGACTTAATAAACCCAGGAGGAAGGAACCAAGCAGCTTTTGCAAAAGGACAAAGAAAAAAGAGGTGTAAATCAGATTCAGGAACCTCGCATCTACAACATACCTTAGCAATGTATGAAGAATACAGGGATGCTCTGTTTCCGGTGGCAAGAGCGTGTCTAAGTAGTCTCCATGCGGATGTCTTTACTCTCGGGATCATCTGTTTGCACTTCCAAACCTACCGCATGATTATCTTAGTGGAATCTTGAACCTGTTCTGGCCGAGGTGTACCTATGTCAAAAAGGCACTACAAACAGGTTTTATATGTGGATTTTGAGTTGCATTTTCTATTAGGAGTGGGCTTCCAGCAAAGAATTTCCTTTTCATTTGAGGGTACAATGAGTGTGTTTTTAATAGCCTTAGCAGTACTGCGCTGGAACAAAGAGTCAAGTAAATTGTTATTCCAGCAATTAGTTCCAAGAACCCAAAAATGGTTAAAAGTGGCAGGGTAGCAAAACCCTGGTTGTTGAGCAATGAGGTTGTCATAAATATTATTCCACCCAAGGAACCAGGGAGAACTCCAAATGGATGAGTTGCCGCTACGAATCTGGTAGTATGTGTTGCTGTGGAGGAGATGAATAACCTTCAGGATAGAGGATCAAAAGGCAGATTTGGACACGTTTCTGTTCGCTCTCCATATCGAAGAATGAGGGAAATATTTAGCTCTAAGGATGCTCTGCATAAAAGAGTCAAGATTCTCAGCAATTCTCCAAGCAGCAGAGCGAATGAGGCCCACGTTGGTGGCTTGCAGATTCCGAATACCTAGGCCACCTTCAGTTTTGGGGGCACAGATGTTCTTCCAGGCCGTGAGACATAGAGCTTTGGTAGTAGGTTAACTTAAAAATGGAAGTCTGATAAACTGAAATTTAACACATAGCTTGGCGAAACTGAAATTAAACACCTAACGACAATTCTATTGTACGTACCCTCGTATAACAAATTTCCCACTAAGTTAGTTTCCATTGCCATTGGCCTCGAGAATGCCATCCATGCTTGAAGGTCCTCGAACTAAGTACGGCTACTAGTAAAATAAGGGTATCGGTTCGGAGCAGATTCTGGGTCTAGTCCCGGGTGGGTTTTGGGACTAGTCCTGGTTTGTTCCGCCTCCAATGGCTAGGAGGCGGGGCCAACTCTAGTCCCGGGTCATACAGAACCTCTAGTGTCGGTTCGTGATATGGCCTGGAACTAGAGGGCTCGCGCTAGCCAGTCCCGCGTGTGGGAGCCTGTAGTCCCAGGTGGTATCACGGTCCGGGACTATAGGTCAATTACTAGTTTTGATTAGGCAAAAATTTACTGAAAATTAAGTTTTAGAGTTTAGAATGGAATGAAATTTTTACTGCTGAATCAATAATTAAAAACTCCACATTTTTCATGTTAATGGTTTTGTCCAATTCAAAAATTGATGTATGTAAAATTTTAAATTTTACAAGTTAATGAAGTGAGGAAATATGGTTTTTCTTTAAATAGTGTTGCTTATTTAATGCTCTAGAAGCTCACATTAGCTTGTTAGTCTGTATATGCGTAGATGTTGTTTACTTAGTAACCTATCAAAATGAGTATGGAGTAGAAATGTTTTAAATTAGTGCATAGTTTTTATTTTTACAACAATAACATTTGGTCCACTATACTCTATTTTTTTAATGTGATGAACTATTAAATTGGTCACTGATCTCTATTCACTGATATGTATTCATTGATCTATATTCACTGATCTCTATTTATGATGTGTTCTTTTCCAAACCACATGGATCCACATGAGCACACACACTCTAGTAGATGTGGTGATGCAACTTATATCACACTGGTGCACCATTCCATGTGACAACTGTATTCCTATGTGTGTTTGGGCCTTTTGACACATGGTTTGACACATGGAGTCTCTAAATTCATTGCATCCGTTCTTTTCAAACCATCTTGATCCACATAGGCACAGACACTGTAGTAGATGTGGTGATGAAACTTCTGTCACAGTGGTGCACCATTGCATGTGACAGTTGCATTTCTATAGGTTTTGGGGGCCTTTTGACGCATGGTTTGACACATGGAGTCTCTGGAGTCATTACATGTGTTCATTTTCAAACCACCTAGATCCACATTCCCACACACACTTTAGTAGATGTGGTGATGCAACTTCTATCATACTGGTGCACCATTCCATGTGACAATTGTATTCCTATATGTTTTTGGCCTTTTAACACATGGTTTGACACATGGAGTCTCTGGAGTCATTGCATGTGTTGCTTTCCAAACCACCTTGATCCACATGGGCACACACACTGCAGTAGATATGGTGATGCAACTTCTATCACACGGGTGCACTATTCCATGTGACAACTACATTCCTATGTGTTTTTGGGCCTTTTGACACATGGAGTCTCTAGAGTCATTGCACATGTTCTTTTTCAAACCACATTAATCCACATGGGCACACACACACTCCGTTAGATGTGGTGATGCAACTTCTGTCACACTGGTGCACCATTCCATGTGAGAACTGCATTCCTTTGTGTTTTGGGAGGCCTTTTGACACATTGTTTAACACATAGAGTCTCTAGAGTCATTGCATGTGTTCTTTTCCAAACCACCTAGATCCACATTCCCACACACACTCTAGTAAATGTGGTGATGCAACTTCTATCACACTGGTGCACCATTCCATGTGACAACTGTATTCCTATGTGTTTTGGGGCCTATTAACACATGATTTAACACATGGAGTCTCTGGAGTCATTGCTTGTGTTGCTTTCCAAACCACCTTGATCCATATGGGCACACACACTGCAGTAGATGTGGTGATGCAACTTTTGTCACACTGGTGCACCATTCCATATGACAACTACACTCCTATGTGTTTTTTGGGCCTTTTGACACATGGTTTGACACATGGAATCTCTGGAGTCATTGCATGTGTTGTTTTCCAAACCACCTTGATCCACATGGGCACACACTAGAGTAGATGTGATGATGCAACTTCTGTCACACTGGTACATCATACCATGTGGCAGTTGCATTTCTATATATTTTGGGGCCTTTTGACACATGGTTTGACACATTGAGTGTCTGGAGTCATTGCATATGTTCTTTTCCAAACCACCTAGATCCACATGAGCACACACACACTCTAGTAGATGTGGTGATGAACCTTCTATCACACTGGTGCACCATTTCATGTGACAACTGCATTCCTATGTGTTTTTGGGCCGTTTGACATATGGTTTGACACATGGAGTCTCTGGAGTCATTGCACATGTTCTTTTTCATACCACATTAATCCACATGGGCACACACACACTCCGTTAGATGTGGTGATGCAACTTCTATCACACTGGTGCACCATTCCATGTGAGAACTGCATTCCTTTGTGTTTTGGGGGGCCTTTTGACACATTGTTTGACACATAGAGTCTCTAGAGTCATTGCATGTGTTGTTTTCCAAACCACCCAGATCCACATTCCCACACACACTCTAGTAAATGTGGTGATGCAACTTCTATCACACTGGCGCACCATTCCATGTGACAACTTTATTCCTATGTGTTTTTGGGCCTATTAACACATGATTTAACACATGGAGTCTCTGGAGTCATTGCATGTGTTGCTTTCCAAACCACCTTGATCCATATGGGCACACACACTGCACTAGATGTGGTGATGCAACTTTTGTCACACTGGTGCACCATTCCATATGACAACTACACTCCTATGTGTTTTTTGGGCCTTTTGACACATGGTTTGACACATGGAGTCTCTAGAGTCATTGCATGTGTTGTTTTCCAAACCACCTTGATCCACATGGGCACACACTAGAGTAGATGTGATGATGCAACTTCTGTCACACAGGTACATCATACCATGTGGCAGTTGCATTTCTATATGTTTTTGGGGCCTTTTGACACATGGTTTGACACATTGAGTGTCTGGAGTCATTGCATATGTTCTTTTCCAAACCACCCAGATCCACATTCCTACACACACTCTAGTAAATGTGGTGATGCAACTTCTATCACATTGGTGCACCATTCCATGTGACAACTGTATTCCTATGTGTTTTTGGGCCTATTAACACATGATTTAACACATGGAGTCTCTGGAGTCATTGCATGTGTTGCTTTCCAAACCACCTTGATCCATATGGGCACACACACTGCACTAGATGTGGTGATGCAACTTTTGTCACACTGGTGCACCATTCCATACGACAACTACACTCCTATGTGTTTTTTGGGCCTTTTGACACATGGTTTGACACATGGAGTCTCTAGAGTCATTGCATGTGTTGTTTTCCAAACCACCTTGATCCACATGGGCACACACTAGAGTAGATGTGATGATGCAACTTATGTCACACAGGTACATCATACCATGTGGCAGTTGCATTTCTATATGTTTTTGGGGCCTTTTGACACATGGTTTGACACATTGAGTGTCTGGAGTCATTGCATATGTTCTTTTCCAAACCACCCAGATCCACATTCCCACACACACTCTAGTAAATGTGGTGATGCAACTTCTATCACATTGGTGCACCATTCCATGTGACAACTGTATTCCTATGTGTTTTTGGGCCTATTAACACATGATTTAACACATGGAGTCTCTGGAGTCATTGCATGTGTTGCTTTCCAAACCACCTTGATCCATATGGGCACACACACTACAGTAGATGTGGTGATGCAACTTTTTTCACACTGGTACACCATTCCATATGACAACTACACTCCTATGTGTTTTTTGGGCCTTTTGACACATGGTTTGACACATGGAGTCTCTGGAGTCATTGCATGTGTTGTTTTCCAAACCACCTTGATCCTCATGGGCACACACTAGAGTAGATGTGATGATGCAACTTCAGTCACACTGGTGCATCATACCATGTGGCAGTTGCAATTCTATATGTTTTGGGGGCCTTTTGACACATAGTTTGACACATTGAGTGTCTGAAGTCATTGCATATGTTCTTTTCCAAACCACCTAGATCCACATGAGCACACACACTCTAGTAGATGTGGTGATGAACCTTCTATCACACTGGCCATTTCATGTGACAACTGCATTCCTATGTGTGTTTGGGCCTTTAGACACCTGGTTTGACACATGGAGTCTCTAAATTCATTGCATGCGTTCTTTTCAAACCATCTTGATCCACATAGGCACATACACTATAGTAGATATGGTGATGCAACTTCTGTCATAGTGGTGCACCATTGCATGTGACAGTTGCATTTCTATAGGTTTTGGGGGCCTATTGACGCATGGTTTGACACATGGAGTCTCTGGAGTCATTACATGTTCATTTTCAAACCACGTAGATCCACATTCCCACACACACTTCAGTAGATGTGGTGATGCAACTTCTGTCATACCGGTGCACCATTCCATGTGACAATTGTATTCCTATATGTTTTTGGCCTTTTAACACATGGTTTGACACATGGAGTCTCTGGAGTCATTGCATGTGTTGCTTTCCAAACCACCTTGATCCACATGGGCACACACACTGCAGTAGATATGGTGATGCAACTTCTATCACACTGGTGCACTATTCCATGTGACAACTACATTCCTATGTGTTTTTTGGGCCTTTTGACACATGGTTTGACACATGGAGTCTCTGGAGTCATTGCACATGTTCTTTTTCAAACCACATTAATCCACATGGGCACACACACACTCCATTAGATGTGGTGATGCAACTTCTGTCACACTGGTGCACCATTCCATGTGAGAACTGCATTCCTTTGTGTTTTGGGGGGCCTTTTGACACATTGTTTTACACATAGAGTCTCTAGAGTCATTGCATGTGTTCTTTTCCAAACCACCCAGATCCTCATTCCCACACACACTCTAGTAAATGTGGTGATGCAACTTCTATCACATTGGTGCACCATTCCATGTGACAACTGTATTCCTATGTGTTTTTGGGCCTATTAACACATGATTTAACACATGGAGTCTCTGGAGTCATTGCATGTGTTGCTTTCCAAACCACCTTGATCCATATGGGCACACACACTGCAGTAGATGTGGTGATGCAACTTTTTTCACACTGGTACACCATTCCATATGACAACTACACTCCTATGTGTTTTTTGGGCCTTTTGACACATGGTTTGACACATGGAGTCTCTGGAGTCATTGCATGTGTTGCTTTCCAAACCACCTTGATCCATATGGGCACACACACTACAGTAGATGTGGTGATGCAACTTTTGTCACACTGTTACACCATTCCATATGACAACTACACTCCTATGTGTTTTTTGGGCCTTTTGACACATGGTTTGACACATGGAGTCTCTGGAGTCATTGCATGTGTTGTTTTCCAAACCACCTTGATCCACATGGGCACACACTAGAGTAGATGTGATGATGCAACTTCTGTCACACTGGTACATCATACCATGTGGCAGTTGCATTTCTATATGTTTTTGGGGCCTTTTGACACATGGTTTGACACATTGAGTGTCTGGAGTCATTGCATATGTTCTTTTCCAAACCACCCAGATCCACATTCCTACACACACTCTAGTAAATGTGGTGATGCAACTTCTATCACATTGGTGCACCATTCCATGTGACAACTGTATTCCTATGTGTTTTTGGGCCTATTAACACATGATTTAACACATGGAGTCTCTGGAGTCATTGCATGTGTTGCTTTCCAAACCACCTTGATCCATATGGGCACACACACTGCACTAGATGTGGTGATGCAACTTTTGTCACACTGGTGCACCATTCCATACGACAACTACACTCCTATGTGTTTTTTGGGCCTTTTGACACATGGTTTGACACATGGAGTCTCTAGAGTCATTGCATGTGTTGTTTTCCAAACCACCTTGATCCACATGGGCACACACTAGAGTAGATGTGATGATGCAACTTATGTCACACAGGTACATCATACCATGTGGCAGTTGCATTTCTATATGTTTTTGGGGCCTTTTGACACATGGTTTGACACATTGAGTGTCTGGAGTCATTGCATATGTTCTTTTCCAAACCACCCAGATCCACATTCCCACACACACTCTAGTAAATGTGGTGATGCAACTTCTATCACATTGGTGCACCATTCCATGTGACAACTGTATTCCTATGTGTTTTTGGGCCTATTAACACATGATTTAACACATGGAGTCTCTGGAGTCATTGCATGTGTTGCTTTCCAAACCACCTTGATCCATATGGGCACACACACTACAGTAGATGTGGTGATGCAACTTTTTTCACACTGGTACACCATTCCATATGACAACTACACTCCTATGTGTTTTTTGGGCCTTTTGACACATGGTTTGACACATGGAGTCTCTGGAGTCATTGCATGTGTTGTTTTCCAAACCACCTTGATCCTCATGGGCACACACTAGAGTAGATGTGATGATGCAACTTCAGTCACACTGGTGCATCATACCATGTGGCAGTTGCAATTCTATATGTTTTGGGGGCCTTTTGACACATAGTTTGACACATTGAGTGTCTGAAGTCATTGCATATGTTCTTTTCCAAACCACCTAGATCCACATGAGCACACACACTCTAGTAGATGTGGTGATGAACCTTCTATCACACTGGCCATTTCATGTGACAACTGCATTCCTATGTGTGTTTGGGCCTTTAGACACCTGGTTTGACACATGGAGTCTCTAAATTCATTGCATGCGTTCTTTTCAAACCATCTTGATCCACATAGGCACATACACTATAGTAGATATGGTGATGCAACTTCTGTCATAGTGGTGCACCATTGCATGTGACAGTTGCATTTCTATAGGTTTTGGGGGCCTATTGACGCATGGTTTGACACATGGAGTCTCTGGAGTCATTACATGTTCATTTTCAAACCACGTAGATCCACATTCCCACACACACTTCAGTAGATGTGGTGATGCAACTTCTGTCATACCGGTGCACCATTCCATGTGACAATTGTATTCCTATATGTTTTTGGCCTTTTAACACATGGTTTGACACATGGAGTCTCTGGAGTCATTGCATGTGTTGCTTTCCAAACCACCTTGATCCACATGGGCACACACACTGCAGTAGATATGGTGATGCAACTTCTATCACACTGGTGCACTATTCCATGTGACAACTACATTCCTATGTGTTTTTTGGGCCTTTTGACACATGGTTTGACACATGGAGTCTCTGGAGTCATTGCACATGTTCTTTTTCAAACCACATTAATCCACATGGGCACACACACACTCCATTAGATGTGGTGATGCAACTTCTGTCACACTGGTGCACCATTCCATGTGAGAACTGCATTCCTTTGTGTTTTGGGGGGCCTTTTGACACATTGTTTTACACATAGAGTCTCTAGAGTCATTGCATGTGTTCTTTTCCAAACCACCCAGATCCTCATTCCCACACACACTCTAGTAAATGTGGTGATGCAACTTCTATCACATTGGTGCACCATTCCATGTGACAACTGTATTCCTATGTGTTTTTGGGCCTATTAACACATGATTTAACACATGGAGTCTCTGGAGTCATTGCATGTGTTGCTTTCCAAACCACCTTGATCCATATGGGCACACACACTGCAGTAGATGTGGTGATGCAACTTTTTTCACACTGGTACACCATTCCATATGACAACTACACTCCTATGTGTTTTTTGGGCCTTTTGACACATGGTTTGACACATGGAGTCTCTGGAGTCATTGCATGTGTTGTTTTCCAAACCACCTTGATCCTCATGGGCACACACTAGAGTAGATGTGATGATGCAACTTCAGTCACACTGGTGCATCATACCATGTGGCAGTTGCAATTCTATATGTTTTGGGGGCCTTTTGACACATAGTTTGACACATTGAGTGTCTGAAGTCATTGCATATGTTCTTTTCCAAACCACCTAGATCCACATGAGCACACACACTCTAGTAGATGTGGTGATGAACCTTCTATCACACTGGTGCACCATTTCATGTGACAACTGCATTCCTATGTGTTTTTGTGTCGTTTGGCATATGGTTTGACACATGGAGTCTCTGGAGTCATTGCATGTGTTCTTCTCCAAACCACCTTGATATATAGTGCCAGTGTGATCAATGTCGACCTTGTTGTTGTTGACGCATTCCTTGATGAAGTGGAAACGATTGGATTGTCAATGAAAATCGTGGCAACCTTCTCTTTTTCGTTGAGTAGATCGCCAAGGAGACGCTGGAGCCAGACCGCCTGGCATGTCGTTGTAGCAGCGATGTACTGAGCCTCGCATGAAGATAATGATATGAGCTTCTTCTTCTGGATTGCTAGGTGACTAGGATACGGATATCGCCTAGAGTGGGTGAAAAGACGATTTAGAACTTTTATGTTTTGACCTGAATAAATGCATAATAAAACTGTTGTTTAATTTAACAAGCACGAAATAACATCAACCATGTGCAACAACAACTTATGCTAGAAAATATACAAAACTATGTGATATATTACTTCAAGAACGATGACTATTACAATATAAATGTACAAGTAAAGATCTCGAGTATAGAAAAGTTTGAAAGAGTTATTTGTCGTGAGTTTAGCCTCGACATGGCCTTTCTTTATATATCAACAAACATAATGTGTAAAACAAGTAGATGGATCTGACGTCCTACTCTATACAGGGCCGACATCGATCTCCTAATACAATACGACTAGGACTCGTCTAATACTCCCCCTCAATATAAATCATCATGAACAAGGTGTAGATTGCAATGGAATCGACGTAGTACATGTTGTGTCATTGGTTTGGTGAAAACATGTGCCACCAGTTGATCTCCTGATGATATGAATCAAACATTTAGGGCTCCCAATGCTACATTCTCACACACGAAGTGGAAATCAATCTCAACATGCTCCATGTGAGTGTGAAATAGTGGATTGGCTAACATGTATGTAGCGCCAAGGTTGTCACACCAAAAAACATGTGGTTTAGACTGATGAACTCCAAATTCCTTGAGCACCGACTAGATCCAAATCACTTATGTTGTAGCATTCGCTAAAACCTTGTATTCTGCTTCAGTGCTAGGGAGAGACCGTGGGTTTCTTACGAGAACTCCAAGACAGACACTACAAAAATTCGGTCTATTGCAACAAAATTTATTGCCACAACTCTGTTTCGTTGCAATAGAATACAATATTACCACAAAATGCTTGTTCGTGGTAATAGGGTCTACATACTGCCACAATTTAGTTTTGTCGCACTAAGTGTATTTTTTGTTGAAATAGAGGCCCCATATTACAACAAAATGCATCGTCATTGTAATTTGGTAGCAATATTGCGACAATTATGTTTATGTTGCATGAACTAGTCATTCTGTTGCAATAGAGACAAGGTATTGCAACAACATAAATCCCCGTGGTAATATCGAGAAAGATATTGCAACAATTTTCCGTGTTGCGTTAGTTACAAATATTGTTGCGAAAAATGTCTTTGTATTGCAACAAAATACAACCATATTAATTGGGCATATTTTTTGTCTCAATTTCTTTGTGTTGCAATAGCTATTACATGTTGTGACGAGTTGTATATCCATGATAATATGCACAATATATTGCAATATATCTCCTATTGTTGGAAGAAAAAAGAACAACATATCACAACGACATTCTCTAACTACCGCTCCTTCTTTTTCTTGTTTATTATACATTTTCTTACGATCTGATTGAAAGGGATGGAAATTGGTGTACTAGTTTATATAAGCACGAGATTAGCTTATTACATAAAAAATTCAGCAATCAAAAATTAGTTTTGTTTCCATCACCAAAGGTGGAGAATTTTCATGTTGGTGAATCTTCGTTTGAGGACACTCTTTTTTAGAGTACGCAAGTACGATGATTGCATTCTAAAAAAAAGTACGATGATTGCCAATCCTTTGATTTTACCCGCTACTACACACAACGACCTCTTTTCGTTGACAATATTGAATTTTGAATGAAGTTAATTATTATCATGCATTTTCTCTGTCTCAAAATAAATGTCGCAAAGTTGTCTAACTGTGAATGTATCTAGGCAATATTTAATAATAGATATATATAAATTTAAACAAATCTCAGACATCTATTTTAAGGAGGGAGTTGTACAAATGATCTTGTAATATTATCATTAATTTTCCATTAGCTCGGATTAACACGGTTAGTATTTTCCTTCTTTTTATTAACATGGGCAATATTTTTCAAGCCAAGTATTTTTAAGCTATATATGGAATGGTCATGATTATTGAAGTGCCTTACCAAAACGGACAATGTCACGTAGGTCCAACATAATGCTAGTCAAAGTAGTAGGAACCTGAAAAATACCCCGAAGTGTAAAAACTTATGACAGGCAAAGCGCAGAGAGGAAAAATTCTGTGTCGCACGCGGGAGTCAATTTTTTTATTCATCCTTTTTAACTCGGTGCCATCCGGGAAATCTCCCCACCCCACATCCCTGCATCGACGCACCGCCGCCGCCGCCACCACGCACGGCTAGATGCTTTGGAACCTCGCGCCGTGAGTCCGAGGTCACGCCTGCGCTCACATCTGTCCTGGCACCGGAGCCGCCGCCTCCCCGCGTGGTGTGGCAGTTGAGGGTTTGTTGTGAGCAGATCCAGACGCCAACGCCGCCGTATGATCCATGGGGTCTCAGGTCAAACATCCTAACAGCCGCGTCTCGCGTCTCGCGATCTGATCCGTGAGTATGTTTCTGTCTTTTCCATCCATTATTTCTACCGTCTCACGCTCTCCTCCTCATCTGATCCTCGACTCGGAGTGGGTTATCACCTTTACACAAGTTTGAATCTGTGTAAAGCCTCGCATGTGATTGCAGTACCATTGCAATGAGTTTTAGAACCAGATAGTTGTTCTCATAGCGTCATTCAGTTTTGCAATTTGTTGTTGACTCATCATTCTCTTGTATGGAAAGTCAGGGAAACTATAGTACTCTATATGAATGACTAATTATGTGATCATACCTATTTGCTTCATGGCTTAAGTTTTAGGATGATATATTTCTTCCCTACGAGAATGTGCTTACTGATAACAATATTAAAGTTTGTATACAAAAAGATGGCACCCCAACCTCATAAGATTTCTTTTAGTATGCGTTTATTTTTATTTTCCTTCTCTATTCTTTTTTGCATAGCATGTGCAGTGCACTTACTATTGTCACCTCACCAGGGAATGAGCGAAATACAACTGGGGTTTATTTAGGAAATGTTTGTCAGATCTAGCCGAGGTTCTTTTATCGTGACACTATGTTGGTACAGTCACAAAGGAAGAATAGATTGTTCACTGACGATGCACCCTGGCCAGTTGTTATTTCGAAACTAGAAGATAATGATGATGTCTTCACAAAATTTCATAAAGGTAACTCTTGACAATTCTGAGTGAAGTTACTCCATTTAGCTTTAGGGTTTGTACTAGATGATACTATATGTGGCTGCCATTTCCCTTATGATCTACTCTAAAGTAAGGTTGACACAGTATTACGAAATTCCTTTTTCAGTTGCAAATCATTATATGCTGGGTGCTTGCATTGCTAAATCATAATGTAACTGTCCTTGTGTTGTATTTAGTATATCCTCACGAACAATGCTTTTATAGGTAATGCATTTAAATTATACAATGAACCTCCGCAGAAAGGTGTACTCCAAGAAAAGGAAGCATGGTTGCAACCTTGGAAGATAGGCATAGGTGTATTATCTTTATGTCACTGAAATAAAAGAAAAATAAGGATACGTGTGGTCGTCTGAAGAGAACTGTAGAGTTTCTTATATCCAGATGTCTTAGAATTGAACGTATACTTGCGTTCTGGGTACATCACGAGGTTGAAGCCGGACAGTGATCTTCAGCTTCTCAAGGATGTGGACCGCGCTATTCAGTTTGACAAAGACTGGACGAATCTCAATCCGTACATGCAAGATAAATGCCCTGGAAAGGAATTATCATTGCTTTATTTTCTCCGTGCTGCACCACCTGATGTAGGACTATTACTGTCTGACTATCCAGTTCTTGGATAGATAATTCAATAGTCTAAAAGGTCCACTTCTTACAAATGTATTCTTGTAACTTGCATGATACTCAGAGGTACACGTTGTTTGATGCTATATCTTTTCCTAGTAATGTTTGTTGAAATAATTCTTTCGCGACAAATCGTTTGCATTGTCGCAATACCTTCTCGCCGCGAACATTTTGGTTGTTGGGACAACTATCTATCACCACCAAAACTAGTATGTTGGAATTTTTTGTTACCATGTTTGGAGAGTTGTTGCCATAAAATAATACCACAAACATAGGGTTTGTGGCGAAAGAGATGTACCTACGAAAATAAGAGTTGTTGCTATAGAGTTTGGGTCTATTGTAACAATTTGCTATTGCCACGGAAGGTCATGTGCCACGGAACAAGTATTGTTAGAATAGCCTGTTGCCACAAATGCCTATTGCCACAAACAATCAATCGCCATGGTTTTGATGGTTGTTGCATTAAGATATCCCCACGAACCAAATTGTGGCATTAAGCGCATGCTACCACGAGAAAAAATGTGGCAACTTGTCGCATGGCCATTGCAATAGCACGCTTTCTTGCCACCATTTGGTTTTCGTGGTAATAACCTATTACCATGCGTCCTGTCGCAACGCTTGGCAACGAAAGTCATGTCGTGGTAATATGTACCTACTGCCACAATTCACACTTATTGCCACGAATCTTGTTGTTGCAATAGATCCGAATCCTTGTAGTGACAAGATTGGAACCAAAGAAAATAGAAAAACCACATGTGGATCGCCAGCCATCCAAACAACCAGCCTAGTCTGCATCGATGTATACATTCCGAATGTCTATGGATGACTTCTGAATCAATAAACCGGTAGATACAGTAACCTTCATGCATCGAAAAATCCGTTTAACTGCCACATAGTGTATGGTGGTTGGCTGCAACAAATACTGGCACACCGTGTTGACAACAAATGATAAATCTGGTCTCGTCAAGGTTAGGTATTGGAGACCACCTACCAAACTACGCATCGTAACACGTCATCAGTATCAAGAGGTTCACCAAGATCTTTGGACAGTTTGTCTATGGCTGACATAGGTGTTAAATCAGCTTTGCAATTCTCCATGTTTGCACGATAGAGCAAATCTTGCGCAGACTTGTGCTGTGTCAACACTACCCCCTCTGAATTGTAAGCTGCTTCAATACTGAGAAACTACTCAAGGTGACCTAGATCCTTAATGGGAAGAGTGTTAACCAAAGTCTGAACCAGTCGATCAACAGTAGCAGCAGATGAACCAACAAGCATAATATCGTCCACATAAACTAGCATGTAAATGGTGACACCATGCTGACCGAAGATGAATAAGGAAGTGTTAGTTTTGCTGGAAGTAAAACCAAGCTAATGCGATTTATCACTCAAGTAGGCATACCAAGCGCTAGGAGACTGTTTCAGACCATAGATAGCATGCTGAAGCTTGCAAACATGTTGAGGATACCTGGAATCTTCAAATCTCGATGATTGCTGCATGTATACATCTTCTTCTAAGAAGCCATGAAGGAAGGCATTACTGACATCAACCTATCGAAGGCACCAACCACACGTGACGACAAGAGAGAGAGAACAAGGCGCACCATGACAGGCTTGACCACTGGACTGAAAGTATCATAATAATTAATCCCATGTTGTTGAGTGCATCCTCGAGCAACCAAATGAGCTTTGTTTTTATCCACAGAACCATCTGGATGAAATTTCCTTTTGAAGATAAACTTTCTTCCAACAATATTGGTCCTAGGCAGGCGAGGAACAAGTGTCCATGTAGCATTGCGCTGAAGTGTAAAAAATTCATCCTCCATAGCTGCCCATCACACTGGTTTGGTTAGTGCCGTATTATGAGAGTCCAAGAGAGCAAGAAACGCTCGGCGATTCGGATTGTACCGAACCGTACGATTAGTAAAAGTCTTTGGACGATGCACATCATTATGGCACCGGGTCGTCATCAGACGTGGCACATAATAGGAAGTTGGGGCCATAGTAGACGCGTTAGCAGCGTCAGGTGCATCAACGTCGGAGTCCATTTCTAGTGTAACTCTAGGGTCCACATCGAACACGGGCGAGCGGTGGACTCGCCTCAGATCGTGTTGCCTCCGGCCCACCAGACAAAGATGATGTAGAAGCATCATCGGAGGATGGACCAGGCGAGGAGAGAGACGCAGGCGTGTCCATCGCAACCTCGGGGGCAGAGACATGCACATCGATCGGGCCAACATCGTTCGGAGTAGAGGACTCCTGCACATGCACAAAAGAGGAAACACCAGGCACATCAAGTGGTAATAGGGACATGTCGTATTTACGCACATTAGCATTCTGAATAGCTGGTTCATGCAGGGGAAACGAAAATGGACACAGCTGAGTAAAATCGACCACAACTTCGAGTGTAGCATAAGGAAAAACATGTTCATAGAAAATAACATCCCAAGAGATATAGATACGACCAATAATACAATCGAAATATTTAAACCCTGATGCATAGGGCTATATCCAAGAAATACACACATCTTAGATCAGAACTCTAGCTTGCGTGAATTATACTTTCGCAAACTAGGCCAACAAGCACATCCGAAAGTTCAAACGAACGAATAGTCGGTAGTCTGTTGAAGGATCCTAGTAATAGGAGTTGTGTGTCAAAAAGAGGGGATGTCATTCTAATAATAAGATACACGTTATAAGAAAAGCTTCGTCCCAAAATAGAGTGGAAGAGATGAGTGAGCTAACAAACCAAGACCTGTCTCGACAAGATGACGGTGTTTATGCTCAATTATTTCTTTTTTTGAGAGGTGTGAGGGCATGAAACACGATGTAAGATGCTAGTACGTGGAAAATAATCATGAAGGCGATAATATTCACCACCCCAGTCAGACCGTATGGAAATAATTTTAGTGTTAAGAAAACGCTCAACGTGCTTTTGAAACATGTAGAAAATACCCTCAACATCAAACTAGTAAATCCAGCAGTGGCGAGTGAAGTCATTAACAAAACTAACATAGTACTTAAAACCTCCATTAGAAGTTAAAGCGGGTCCCCAAACACGGGTTTGAACAATCTCAATAGGTGCACGAGAAACACGAGATGAATGATTATAAGGTAATTGGTAACTCTTAGCACATTCACAAGCATCACACACAGAAGAATATAAATAGGAACTACAATCTAGATTGTTGTTTCTGACAATAGACTGAACTACATTATTTGAAGGGTGACCCAAACGTTGATGCCACTGGCTAGATGAAAGCTTGACACTAGAAGAAGCCTAGTGGATGGAAGAAGATGCTCGGCTGAAAGGAACGGGATAAAGGCCTCCACGACTTCTACCTCGAAGGATGATTTGCTTTATGCCCTTGTCCTTAACATAGAAAAACATAACGATGAAATTCGACAAACACATGACTATCGAAAACAAGACGATGGACTGAAAGAAGATTTGTGTTAAGTTTAGGAATATGAAGGATATTTCTCAGGACGAGTGAATGCATAGGACCAGCTAAACTAGAATTACCAATGTGTGTCATGGTAGTGCTCCTGGATGTTGAGCCGACTCATCTTGTTGGTGAGATGATCCATCACAACGGTGTCCATGACCCAGTGTGGAGCCTAAGAGCATAGTTGGTGGTGGCAGAGTTTGCAGAACGTTGTTCATCGGGTTGATAACCACGGTTGAAGCGATTGCGACACGCTAACGCCTCGTGTCCCCAAACTTTGCATATTTAGCACCTTGGGTGGTAGCACTGATTTCCTCGTCCACCACCACCGTTGCCACCGCCATTGTAGCATCCACAACTATTGTTGGCGCCGCTCCTGCAGCCACCACCTTGGCAGCCTTGATGTCCATCGTTGCCCTGCATCTGCTAGCCATCATAGCTGCCACTTTGCAGGCCTCCTTGACCACCGCCTTGATGGACACTTGAGAAACCACCGTAGCTACCATCCTGCTAGCTACCACTATAGCCACCGTCTTGATAACCACCATAGTTGCTGCCTTGTGCACCAGAATTGTCACTGTGGCAAGCGGTGTTTGCTAAAGTGGAGTACTCACCTGCCTGGTTGTTCTGCTCCTGTGTCGCCTGATGGGACATAAGCATGGCATAGTAGTTCATGAGATAGAGGGTGGCCGTGGGGTTGGTGTTGGCAAGGACGTTGAGCGATGCCTACAGGGACTCGAACTAGGATTCGAGGCCCACGACAATGTAATCAATGAGCTCCTCGTCAGACAAATGGGATCCGACCGTAGCCATGGCATCGGCATATCCCTTCATTTGGTGAAAGTACTCGACATAGCGAGGTCGTTTTTCCTCGTCAACGCAAGCTGACGCCGTATCTGGCGGGTGCTCGACCTGCTCTGGGCAGAGAACATGGAGTTGACACACTCCCAAACGGAAGAGGTCGTGGTGTGGCCAACCATCTAGCCAAGAACAGCTCCGGCCATTGATCCCAGAAGCACGCTGGCTCCAAGTGGTGTACTCGGGGTTGGTGACGAAGATAGCGTCGTCGCCGGTCCTGGTGGTGAGGAGCTTTGGAGGGGCAGCGACACTTCCATCAAGATAGCCGAAAAATCCCTAGCCAGTGATGTTGGAGACAACTTGGGTCTTCCACAACAGAAAATTGGTGCGATCTAGCTGCACGGTGATGGAAGTAGTCGTGATCATAAGAACGGGCGCGAAGGTGGAAGAGCTGGAGGGAGATGTGAAGAAGGTGAGGGCATCGGATGTCTGGGAGGTTTGCGTTGCGGAAGAAGCCATCACGCCGCGCACCTGAGAAATCCTAGACCGATGCGTGTGCTCTAATACCAAGTTCAGAAGAGTTGTTTGCCGTGAGTTTAGCCTCAGCGTGACCTTGCTTTATATATCAACAAACACAACGCGTACAACAAGTAGATGGATCGGACGTCATATTCCTATACAGGGCTGACATCGATCTCTTGATACAATACAACAAGGACTCGTCTAATAAGACTAACCACAATGAGGATATCATAGGTAGTATCATGCATGCCATGTTGACAAAATTCTGACGTGGCATGCTAATTGATGATAAAAGAGGTTGTGTTGGTATCATAGGTAGATACGGTATCATAGCACGTAAAACTATAAAAACTATTCTCAAATAAATCTTGTATACAATTTTACATTTAGATTCTACAAAACAATAATATACTATGACTATGATACTAATACATGATACTATGCATTGTGGAGATGGTATCATATACTCCCTCCGTTCAGAAATAAGTGACTTGCATTTGTCTAGATTCACATGTATCTAACACTAAAACATGTCTAGATACATACGAATCTTGACAAGTTCAAGCCAATTATTTCTGAACGGAGGGAGTACTAGTATCATATACATGATACTACTATATGATACTCCCTATCATGACTAGTCTAAAAAATAACTTAGGTACATGCAGACGACGATACGTTCCCAAGTTCACACCCTTTCGGATGCTACTCTCCATTGCAGCGGTGTGGAGATACAATGCTCTCTAAATTTCATAAAGACTCACCGTATTCTCCTCGGGTTTTCCCACCAAACGGGGCATGTCTCGGTCCACTAGGGGACCCTTGAGGACGTTCACAAAACCCATACAACAAAGTAGGCAGCGCAGTCATACTAACCGTTCCTAACTTTAGCCATAAATGATGACTAGGTAAGACTGTAGATACGAAGATGGAATGAGCTAGCTAGTGACCATATATTGAATCACTTTAGCAGCTTGAATAATTTTAGTTTCCACCTTTTTGATGCAATGACCTAAGTGAGTAAATCAAACAAGAATTTCACTCCCTTACTTTTGCCGTGCATGTCAGTTCAGTAGCTTGGATTTTTCAAACTATCGCGCCAGATTGTGTATGTTCGTGGTCACTAGAATCGACCAGGAGGACCTCTCAAAAGATACAACACTCGGGGCATCTCTAAACTTTCATATGAATTTTGTGATTTCTGAATTCATAGGAGTTATTTCTGTAAAGGCCCTTTGATCATGGGACCGAGAGGTTGCAAAATTCGTATTGAAATGCATTTGCATGCCTAGTTTCGTTGGATTCTTGACAATAGCTCAGTGCATGTTCTTTCTTCTTTTGAGAACTCAAATGCACTTCCACTCTTTTTTGACAAAGGAGCATATATCGATATACCAATTACATCCGAAGTCATCTAAAATGTAACGCTAACCTAACTCGCTCCCGTCCCCATGCGGCACCACTGCGCCTGCACCGGGGCGCCGCCGCCCAACCCATGCTCGAGCCCTCCCCAACACCCCATCCCCTCCGTCGTCGCCAGCAACAACGTCAGGGAAAAGTCTGGGTGGCGGTGGCTTTCTCTCAAGTGGCGGGGTCGTCCATGGCGGGCGGTGGCTCGATCTGACCTTCGTCATCAGTGAGGGTGGATGAACGGCGGCGGGCCTTCACCTCTGGTCATGGTCGTCCGGTCGCCGGCAGCAGGAGGGTCTGGCAGGCCCGCTAGGACCTGGTCAGAAATCGTCAACTGCTCATGGACCGGCGGCGACACTACAAGGAGGACGGCCTGGTATCGGTTCCGCATCATGAGGATTCCCAGGGCGGTGACCCTGGATTTGGCGGTGGTGGTCGTTTCCTTCACCGGAAGTGGCCAACTGTGGTTTGCATCTGGACTGGAGGACTTCGGTCTGGTGGACGATGGAGGATTTTTCTATGTCGTTACCTTGA
Organism: Avena eriantha; assembly: GCA_910589775.1. Lineage (NCBI taxonomy): Eukaryota > Viridiplantae > Streptophyta > Magnoliopsida > Poales > Poaceae > Avena > Avena eriantha. Next base: position 142,509,533 of record OU342744.1, on the reverse strand, counting down.
TGAAGGCAACATCGTGCAACTATTTTCAACCCACTTGTGCTGCTCCGAGGGAAATCATAGGATCTGGCTTACAGATCAAGTGATGGCAGCGCTGCGGTGTTGCGTTATCTCTTGGGAATATTATTTGTGGAGCAGCGTCGGATGATAGAGGCTAGAGGTGGAGTGGCTTTGTCTTCCATAGAGCTTCGTGATGTCTACACACTTCTATTCTTGTAGACAATTGTTGGGCCTCCAAGTGCAGAGGTTTGTAGAACAACAGCAAGTTTTCCCTTAAGTGGATCACCCAAGGTTTATCGAACTCAGGGAGGAAGTGGTCAAAGGTATCCCCTCTCAAGCAACCCTGCAATCAAGATACAAGAAGTCTCTTGTGTCCCCAACACACCTAATACACTTGTCAGGTGTATAGGTGCACTAGTTCGGCGAAGAGATAGTGAAATACAAGTGGGATGGATAAATATAAGTGGTAACGGTGATAGAAAATAGCTTGTTGGCGTGGAAAAGACTAAAGGCAAACTGAAATAAAGAAGGAAGCAAGCAAACATGTAACAGATCTAGTTAAAAAAAGGTGTTTCAATGCTTAGAAACAAGGCCTAGGGATCATACTTTCACTAGTGAACACTCTCATATAAATATCTTCTCTTTATGATACTACTCTTAACTACTCTCCGGTTGGACACTCTAATCAACGGTAGGGCTATAACAGCACACCTCAAAGTTCATCTTTCCCATCTAAAAAACCCCACACTGTCACCTTGAGTACTAGATGAGTCCAACAAACACCACAATTTCATAAAGACATCCAACTCCAAATATAAATCATAACAAGTATTTGTAATCTCTAGCCTAAGTGCCACCATGGTGAGCACACTGTCACTTTCACACACATGGGGAGAGCAGAGATTCATTAAAGCACTTGAGTAGCAAGGTAGATCTATAGATTACAAGCTCATGATCACAATATGATCATGCATAGAGAGAGAGATGAACACATAGCTACCGGTAGAACCCTTAGCCTCGAGAGAGAACTACTCCCTCCTCATCATGGGAATCAGCAATGGTGATGGAGATGGTGGTGGAGATCGATGGAGATGGCTCCGGGGGCACTTCCCCATCCGGGCAAGGTGCCGGAACAGAGACTTTCTGTCCCCCGAATCTCCCCTTATGTGGCGGCGGCGCAGAGGAACTTTTCGTGGATGGAGGCTTGACTATTTAGGGTTTTGGCATCGGGAGGCATCTTATAGGCGAAGAGGCAAGGTCGGTGGGCGGCCAAGGCTAGCTCGCGCCACCACATGGTGTGGCTGCCCTGTGGCCCCTCTCTATCTCGCCTTCTGGCTCCGCGAGTCTTCCGGTAAAATATCAACTTTGGCTTTTGTCCCGTCCAATTCCGAGAATATTCATTTTTGACTTCCTAGAACCAAAAACAGCAGAAAACAGGCAACTGGCACTGTGGTATCTTGTTAATAGGTTAGTCCCAGAAAGTGTATAAAAAGTACTCCAAAGTTGGAACAAAACATAAGAAAGTAGATAAAACCAAGCATGGAACATCAAAGTTATAGATACATTTGCAATGTATCAACATCCCCAAGCTTAACTCCTGCTCGTCCTCAAGTAGGTAAGTGATAAAAAGAAAGAATAATTTTTGAGGTGACATGCACCATCAAAGATTTGATCAAAGTATCTGCAAAACATTCAAAGCTGGGATCATGGTACTTCAATCATAACATGAAAGACAAAGTTCTAGCAATAAGACAAAGAAACTATGTTGCAACATGAAAATGCACAAACAAAAGATTCATGAATAACAATGCTTTGCAAGACGTTTGTTTGTTTCACATAAAGTAAACATAGCATAATAGTATTCAGCTTGTCCCTCATAGTGTAGAAAATATAAATGCATAGGACACCTTCAAAGTTGATAAGAGTGACTAGATACAAATAGTTTAAAACAAGCAATATCAAGTTATGCATCAATCAACAAGTCTTGGGACAATGCACATAGAACTAAGAATGGCCACTATGCTCTCAAAGTAGGTGCATAAAGATAGAAGGTGGAGACTCAATATAATGGTGGAAGAAAGGCTTTCATAGAAGGAAGTAGGGATTCAAGTCTCATAAAGAGCTTCCAAAAATTATGGTACTTAATAGCTTTCATCTCTCATTGCCCCTATCATAAGCATCTTGAGGGTGATTAAGGTTAAAGTGACACAACTAAGAGGATATGCTTGACAAATTATAAACCGAAATCTCATGCCCCTTACTTACGAAGACCGAACCTCATGCTACTCAACTTTAGTCACAAGTAAGCTCTTGTCATTGTAAGACATGTGTATCATAAAGAACCGCCAACGGGGTACCCCTTGCACATGATACATGAGCTTCCCCATAATCAAAATGACAAGGCAAGCAGACAATGAGCATCTCAGCGATCTTTTTATTTGCTATTTGCATAGGTTTTTATTGAGGATGCTTCATAGAGTGCTCATTATGGTGATGCTGCAAGTTTCCACCATGATTAGGCATGGCTTAGGCTAGCGGCCCAGGCATTTCTCTAACACACATACAAACTCCATGATCTTACAAGTTCCACTTTTATTTCACACCGCCGGGATCCATAAGAAAAAGAACATGATATCAATGGGGTACAAAGTACAAGTGCAATGTTGAAAGCGTTCCCCATGATACATTGTTCTGCTAATTTCAACTTATAAAGCGCAAGCATATACGCAACAAAGAAGGACCCAATGGTTCAAGTTTATTAGATGCAAAAAGTAAAGTGTGCCATCAAGTTCGTGAGAGCTTTAATCACTAGTTTTCTCACAACAAGTTTAATTTGGAAGGTAAACAAAAGCATGAATATACTTGGAATAGCATAAGCTAGTAGGTAGGTATGGTGGACTCTTTGGAATAACTTGATTTAGGGAGTTGGATGCATGAGTGGAACTCATACTTGGTTTTGGAGGCTAGCAAAAGACTGGGAGCGACAAACTAAGAGAGAAATAATGGCCATAATCATGCAGAGCAACAAAACATCATTGATCAAAGCATAAAGTGATACTACAAGTTGAAAAACTAAAGGATCATAAAGGCTATGGTGACTTGAGATAGTCATAAGATGGTGTGAGCATGTGCCAAGTCAACCCAAATAAAGCATCAAAGGAGAATACCACTATACTATGCTTTAATATGCTAAAACAACGCATGATTCATCCAAGGCACATTAAGCAATCTCAATTGTTTATAACAAGTCATGCTACATCAAAGAATACTAAGCATAAAACCAAAACAATATCAAGCATGGCATGGCAAAGCATAGGCCACAGTAAAAAACAAGCTCTCTTTACCACTTAATCATGAACTTTCCTACTCTTTTCCAAACCAAACCAAACTATTTGCAAACCAATGTATGAAAGAGGGGGTCCAACCAATTTATTCAGAAAGCTAAGCAAACCAAGCAAACTAAAAACCAAAACAAAAACGAAAAATAAGATGCTCCAAGAACAACACAACTGTGCATGAAACAATAAAAATGAAGTGCTTGGAAGTAACCTGGAATTTTTATTGATGAAGAAGGGGATGCCTTGGGCATCCCCAAGCTTTGACGCTTGTACTTCTTGGATATTTCTTGGGGTGACATGCGTGGCATCCCCAAGTTTGAGCTTTAGTCCATCCTTCATCTCATTACTCATTCTCTCCATACACCTGAAAGTTCTCCTTCATACAAAACTTCACACAATCTTTATTAGCAACATTAGTGCGCTCAAGATAATAAGTCTTTAGGTTCAGTTTCAGCACCAATAAAACTTCCATTAAAACACAAGCTACTGTAGCACTTCCCTCAAAAGCACAATTCCCCAAAAGAACTCAAAAAGGAACCAACAAGAAGCAAATGCAAATAATGGCAGAAATCTGTCAAAACAGACCAGCAGGTAAAGACAATTTTTTTTGAAGACCTTCTGTTGCTCAAATTAAAAAGTATTGAACTAACTAATGTTAGATAACAACCTGGGTAAGAAGCACAAAAACTTACAGCTCAATCTGACATACAGAGCTCTCTCACGAAGTTTTACGGTGAAGCACAGAAATCTGTTTCGGGACAACAACTTTCCCAATCATTACTTCTCTCTCATTAGAGGTTACTCTTGGCACAAAAACCAAATAAAAAGGATAAGGAGCAGTTATTACAGTGGTAATAACTTCCAAGACTCAACTAAAACTTTTGGTTTATCTCCCAATATGTACTTTTCTTTAAAGCCTTTAAGTTAGGCATGATAGTTTGATAAGATGCTCACATAGGAAATATGAATTGAAGTAAAAGAGAGCATCAAGAAGAAAATTCAGAGCACATTTAAGTCTAACCCACCTCCTATGCATAGGAATCTTGTAAAGAAACAAGTCATGAAAGCACAAAGCAACAAGCATAGGAAAGCAAAACAAGTGCAACTTCAAGATTTTCAACATAAAGAGGGGAAACTTAATATTATTGAGACACATAAAACCATGTTTCCCTCTCTCATAATAACTTTCAGTAGCATCATGAATAAAATTAACAATATAACTATCACATAAAACATTCTTATCATGAGCCACATGCATATAATCATTATTACTCTCCACATAAGCATAGTCATTCTTATTAATTGTAGTGGGAGCAAATTCAACAAAATAGCTATCATGATTATTTTCATCACCATAATCATCAAATATAGGAGGCACATTGTAGTCATAATTAATTGCCTCCTCAATAGTAGGTGGACTAAAAATATCATATTCATCATTGTAATCATCATATATTGGAGGTTTTGTATCATCATAAGCAATACAATAGTTATCTTCCGTGCTTGGGGGACTAAAAAGATCATTCTCATCAAAACCAGCTTCCCCAAGCTTAGACTTTTCCATAGCATTAGCAATAATCGTGTCCGAAGAATTCATACTAACAACATTGCTATTAGCATGCAAATAAAGTTCCATTGGTTTTTTAATTTTCTCTTCAAACACTTCATGTCCTAACTCGAGATAAATACTATAAAGCTCTCTAATTTTTGTTGTTGTTTTCCATTAAGCCTAACTTGTGAAAACAAGAAACAAAAAGACAAAATTGCAGAATCTAAAGGAAATAGCTTCGAGCACTCACACCGGAGGATGTGAGTACCTTTTACCTTACCACCCCGGCAACGGCGCCATAAAATAGGTGTTTGCCGTGGGAGGTTCTTCTTCTTTAATCCTCCAGTGTGAATACCTTTTACCTTACCTCCCTGGCAACGGCGCCAGAAACTAGCTTGATGTCTACGCACTTCTATTATTGTAGACAGTTGTTGGGCCTCCAAGTGCAAAGGTTTGTAGAACAACAACAAGTTTTCCCTTAAGTGGATCACCCAAGGTTTATCGAACTCAGGGAGGAAGTGGTCAAAGGTATCCCCTCTCAAGCAACCCGGCAATCAAGATACAAGAAGTCTCTTGTGTCCCCAACACACCCAATACACTTGTCAGGTGTATAGGTGCACTAGTTCGGCGAAGAGATAGTGAAATACAAGTGGGATGGATAAATATAAGTGGTAACGGTGATAGAAAACGGCTTGTTGGCGTGGAAAAGACTAAAGGCAAACTGAAATAAAGAAGGAAGCAAGCAAACATGTAACAGATCTAGTAAAAATGGTGTTTCAATGCTTAGAAACAAGGCCTAGGGATCATACTTTCACTAGTGAACACTCTCATATAAATATCTTCTCTTTATGATACTACTCTTAACTACTCTCCGGTTGGACACTCGAATCAACGGTAGGGCTATAACAACACACCTCAAAGTTCATCTTTCCCATCTAGAAAACCCCACACTATCACCTTGAGTACTAGATGAGTCCAACAAACACCACAGTTTCATAAAGACATCCAACTCCAAATATAACTCATAACAAGTATTTGTAATCTCTAGCCTAACTGCCACCATGGTGAGCACGCTGTCACTTTCACACACATGGGGAGAGCAGAGATTCATTAAAGCACTTGAGTAGCAAGGTAGATCTATAGTTTACAAGCTCATGATCACAATATGATCATGCATAGAGAGAGAGATGAACACATAGCTACCGATAGAACCCTTAGGCTCGGGAGAGAACTACTCCCTCCTCATCATGGGAATCAGCAATGGTGATGGAGATGGCTCCGGGGCACTTCCCCGTCCCGATAGGGTGCCGGAACAGAGACTTTCTGTCCCCCGAATCTCCCCTTCGGTGGCGGCGGCGCAGCGGAACTTTTCGTGGCTGGAGGCTTGACTATTTAGGGTTTTGGCATCGGGAGGCATCTTATAGGCGAAGAGGCAAGGTCGGTGGGCGGCCAGGGGGCCCACACCACCTGGTGGCGCGACCAGGGCTAGCCCGCGCCACCACATGGCGTGGCTGCCCTGTGGCCCCTCTCCGTCTCGTCTTCTGGCTCCGTGAGTCTTCCAGTAAAATATCAACTTTGGCTTTTGTCCCGTCCAATTCCGAGAATATTCATTTTCTGACTTCTTGGAACCAAAAACAGCAGAAAATAGGCAACTGGCATGTGGCATCTTTTTAATCGGTTAGTCCCAAAAAGTGTATAAAAAGTACTCCAAAGTTGGAACAAACATAAGAAAGTAGATAAAACAAAGCATGGAACATCAAAAATTATAGATACATTTGGAATGTATCACTTCGGCGGTGATGTCAAGTTATGCCTGACCGATAGGTGCTACGCTGAATCATGCCTGGTCAGCAGGTGCTATGCACGACAGATTCTCCAGATACATCAGGTTGTGTTGGCTGGTGGTACTAGGTAGCATGGTGTTGTGTCATGCTGGCAACGAACATGATGTGCTTTGGAGTTAGAATGCAGGGGGTGGTGCTTCTTGGCACCGCGGTGGTGTCACTGGATGGTATGGCAAGAGTATGTGCATGGATCTACACTCTAAAGATGAGTTGGCAGAAGATTGCGGAGGCAATGACATGTAGAGTGAGTGCACTGACACCATTTCGTGGATATGTTGGGTGAATTTGGTCTCCTGGCTTGCATGGTGCGGTTGGGTGTATTTCAGATTTCGTCGGGAGCTAGTGATGACCGCCATCGTCATGCTCGGTGTAGTTGTTTTGATGGTATTTTATTTGTATGATATTTGTAATGGCTTTTGCTAGATGACTTTGATGTTTGAATAATAAATAAAGGATGCGTGCATCGCTCGAAGCAGAAACTGGGGCTCCGCTTGATGCAGAAACTGGGGCTCCGCTCCCCATTAAGAAAATAATTACACCCAACCTTTGCAACAACGCGTTGTCCTATCGGCTTTACGGATGCACACAACCTAGAAAAAAATAAGAAGAACAAAAAACAAAAGTCCAACTACAACGATTAATTTCTTGTAGCAGAAACACTAACACGACCAAAACAACATGAGAAGTCCAACCTCTCCAACAGGGACCTCTTCAAGAAGGAAACAATGAACGCGTAACCGTCGCCCGATCAAACATCATGGGTTTTTATCCTAGAGAAAGTCCTCGCTCATAAAACAATGATTCAGCAAGACCATTACAATGCACAACCAATTAAGACCAAACCTTAGATTTTCACCCTGCAAGGTCAGATTGTGAACCTCTCTCGTGCTGTTGTCCCCGCAAGCAGTTGCTGCTGCGAGATACAGATCACCAAGGCAGATCCTCATCGCTACAAAGACTCAATCCACCATTGCTAGCCCTCGTGTCCTTACTTTTATGATCTCTGCATCTAATTTCACCATGGATCGTCAAAGACATGACCCATGTTGGTAACAGATAACAGAGCTTCACAACGCTCTCTCTGAAATCAAACGTTCAGAACAAAGCACGGGTACACATGATGGAATTCCTTCTGATCTAGCAAACTCTAAGCATGATGCACCCATGGAGTTCACCCGCGGAGCCTTCTGGAACATGCCTCTCTATGCGAGATCAACAAGGCCATGCATCAAGCAGATCCGCGTCTTTGCGCGGAAGGAACCCTAGGACCGCTACCATTATTTTGGCTAATCCATCAATCCCCACACTGCTGGTCAACTTCCGGTGAACGGAATGAGTGGGTCAACCTCCGGCCCTTACAAACCCATGGAAGGACCCACATGTCGGGGCCAAGAGATCCGAGATGCAGCGCCGTTGCCAAGGGCAACAACGCTGCCACCTCCGATGTCGGGGGGGGGGGGTGACCTCTGGATACCCCAACCAGACAAGAACCATGGCAGTAGGATCGTATCCGGCTGGCTGAGCGCAGCTGGACAGAAGCAAGTCAATCCGGCTTCCTCACGGTAGCCGAAACGGCGAGGAGCAGCCGGCTACACCAGCCTAGCCGGAACCAATCAGGAGGACAGGATGACGTGCAGCACAGTGCGCGGTACACCCTGGTACAATGACAAGACTAGCAACTACTCGGCCATACCGAAGACTTTGTGGGGTGATGCGGGAATAGTGGCCAGATGCTGACGATAGGCTCGCATGGCGTTCACTGTGCCCACGACGACCATACCGCTCATACTATGATGAGACATAGTTGTACTGAGTACTGTAGATGACCAGCTGGCTGGGACCCACCTATGGGGCCTGCTAGCCGGACTGGCCAGTGAGACCGTTGCCTCTCTGCCTATATAAGGAGAGGCAAGGCCTCAGTAGAAAGGGTTGGTCTCAGTGCATTTAAGGCAGTAGCTAGAGAATACAGCTCGAGGAGCACTTGTAGCCTGTGTATCACTCATAGTCAGATCGGCAGGAGTAGGAGCTTTACCTCATCACGAGGGCTCCAAACCTGGGTACTTCCTGCGTCCAGCTACGCTTGCTTGTGTCCAATCCCGCCTGTGAATGTCGTCGATAGCTTCCCTGCTAGTCCCCACACCTTTATCTAACATATTTAGGTACTATCGTTACCAATACAACGATAGTTGGCACCCACCGTGGGGCAGATGGCTTCGACCAGAGTCACGTTCTGCACGGGACCCTGCACTTCAGCTGGTGAGCGCGTGGCCTCTGGCCTGGTGCTCACGCTCGGCAAGTTCAACTGCGTCATCGACAACACTTCCTGCTTCGCCGGAACTTCATTCTCGGTGAACGGCTCCATCCTGCTTTCCGGCGACCTCCCCGTCTACGTCGCCACCGTTTCGGACCGTTTCCCCAAGGAGATCGTCTCCGTCGCGGAGCTGCCGCATTTGGGCAGCCGCACCTCCGTCGCTTCCCGCGGTGTCGAGGTCATGATGGCTGGTTCCAGCTCTCACCCCCGCCAACCGCGGGAGCGGGGCGCGGATGAGGGCGGAACTTCTGCGCCACCGCAGCCCGAGAACCTGGTGGAGGAGCCCATCGACCGGCTCCTCATGCCGGTTAACCTCAGGGATAACCCGGAGGAGGCGGAGGCCAACTTCGCCATGGAGAGACAGCTTCTCCTCCAGGAGGCCATGGAGCTGGCTGCGACCCGCAAGCAGCTCAAGATCACCCTGTGCGAGTATGACCGTGCGCACGGCTTCACTCCGGCTACCGCGGAGCCGAGCCGGCGTGGCCAAGTGCGACGTCGGGGCAGCGAGCTAGGCGGTAGATTGGAAAAGGACGGTGAGCCGGACCCCGCGCCCGCTCTCATCCGGCCCACCTACAACACGCCCATCAAGAACCTGTGCGCGACGCGAGCCGCAGCAGACGAACTGCCCAACCTGGAGGGCGAGGAGCAAGCCCACGAGCACGCTCGGGTGCAGGAGCTCATCTGGATCGCGGATGAGCAGGCTGACACCAAGACCCGTCGATTCCCGTCTCTCGGGCCGGGTGGGAGCGCCCAACCCGGATCGCCCGGATGCCCATGACCGCATTGAGCTCCTCGCTCAAGCGCGCGTTACGGAGGAAGAAGACTCCACCAGACCGGTTTTTTCGGACCCCGCATCCGGAACGAGCCGTTTCCGGATAAATTCACCCTGCCCAGGGACACCCCCAAGTATGACAGCAACATGAAGCCGCAACTGGCTTACCGACTATGTGATGACCCACAAGTATAGGGAGTGTATCACAGTATTTTCGATAAGTAAGAGTGTATCAACTCAAAGTACTTGCTGAGATAGAAGGGAATATGTTTACTGACTCAACTACAAAATAAAAGAAGGGCCCTTCAAAGAGGGAAGCATGGATTGCAAGTCTCATAAAGAGCTCCCAAAAATTATGATACTTACTAGCTTTCAGCTCTCATTGCCCCTATCATAGGCATCTTTAGGTGATTAAGGTGAAAGTGAGGTCCAATCTGAGTTATATGCTTGACAGACTATAAACTGAAAATCCCAAGTCCCTTGAGTACGAGGGCCGCTCCTCATGCTACTCAACTTTAGTTACCGGTAAGTTCTTGTCATCGTAAGTATGTGCGTATCATTGAGAACCGCCAACTGGGTACCCCTTGCCCGATGATACAGAAGAATCCCCATATCAAAATGACAAGGCAAGCAGACAATGAGTATCTCAGCAATCTTCTTATTTACCATGGGAAAATGGTGCTTTTTCTCTCTTTCCTCTTTTCATAGTATCTCTTTTTTTCTTTTTCTCAATAGCTATCTCTCTCTTTTTTTATAAGAAGAATGCTTCATAGATATCATTATGGTTACGCTGCAGGTTTCCACCATATCAGCATGGATTAGACCAGCGGCCCAGGCGTTTCTCTAACACACATACATAACTCCATGGACTTACAAGCTCCCCTTTTATTTCACACCGACGACATCCTTAAACAAAAGAGCAAGGTATCAACTGGGTATATATTTACAAGTGTTGAAAGCGTTCCCCGTGACAGCACGGTTCTGCTAATCCCCAGCCTATAATTTGCAAGCATATAACTTTCATGGAGAGTTCACAATGGTTCAGGTTTATTAAATGCAAGAAAGTAAAGTGTGCCATCAAGTTCGTGAGAGCTTTAATCACTAATTTTCGCATAACAAGTTTAATTTGGGAGGTAGACAAAACAAGAATTTACTTGGAATAGCAATAATGCTACTAGGTAGGTATGGTGGACGCAAATGTCAAGGGTTTTGGTTTAAAGGAGTGGATGCACGAGAAGAATACCCTCCCAGTACAGGTTTTTGGCTAGCAAGGCTAGGTAGCAAGTATAAGAGTTGAAGGAAACAAACAAACATACAAGTGATAAAAACAAACATGCAATCTTCCTTGGAAGCACAAAAGATCTTAACTAGAGAATACTAGACTTATGAGAAAATCAAGAAAGAAAGATGATGAAATTATTTTTCACTAGAGTACTTCTATCTTTTTCTTTTCAACTCTCAAAAAGGTGTTGCTACTGACCGAGCCAGGTTTGCCAAAACCAACTAAATTAACTCAATGATCCCAAAGTGTTACCAATACTAACAACAAGATCAATCATATAACCACGAATTGAAAACTAACATAAGGTATGCAAAAAGAGTGAATGATAGAACTTCTCATTAATATTCCATAACGGAAACTCACACCAAGGGATACAAATCTAACGAGAGAGGGGACACTTCCATAATGCAAACCATACTACATAATAACTCCACTATTCATGATATGACTCTACTAATAGGGTAAAAAGATAGAAGATAGTGATATGATACCGCGGCACTCCCCCAAGCTTGGAACAAACCAAGGGGATGCCAAACCTGATGATGAATTACTCCTTCGGTGGTGGTGGTATCCTCTTGATGAGCTCTTTGATCAATTTCCCAAAGTCCTCAATCTCGAAGGTGAGAGTACGAATCAACTCCGAGTTGTGCTCAATACGGCCCATAATCATTTCAGTTTGTGGATCCCAGCTCTTGTGATTCTTTTTCCATTCTTCCCACTTGGAGTCTTCTTTTCCTGCATGGTTATGGGTAAAGGTATGGAAGGTATTCTTGGTGTTCGGAGAAGGTGTCCGTGGTGCCAAGCGGTGACGCGGAGGCTTCCCTCCAGTTGACATCCGTGCAGTCCTTCTGATCCTGGCAGGGTTCGCCACCACTCCAATGCTTGCAATGGTAGTGCCGGTATGCGGGTGTTGGCCTTGCTCCTCTTCCCCTTCACTCTTGATCTCCTTCTCCTTCCCAGGGTCTTGGAGGTCTTCCTCCATAGGCTCCTTCCCTTTATCCTTGGCGGACACCATGGTGCTTCTAATCTTTGAAAGAGTATGTCCTGGCAGAAACAGATCGAAACAAAAACACGACGAAAACAGAATATACGAACCTCGGGGGATCCGGGGGGTTATATATTACGAAGTTTCATGTCAAAAGGAAGGTACTGGGAGAAAACGAGTCGAAGGCGGAGTCCGGAGTGGCCACACCACCTGGTGGCGCGGCCAGCGGTGGGCCCGAGCCATGGGGTGGTGTGGGCCACCCCGGCTCCGGTTCCGTCCCTTTTTCACTTCGAAACTTTCATTATCGACTGAAAACTGCAAAAATATAGTTGTAGTGTATTTTCGCGGAACTTTTCTTACTAGAACTGTTACCTAGATGAAAACAGACTCTGCAGGTCTCTGGATTTGGTATTTAGTGGATCCTTCCGGAGTCATCTCTTGAATATCATCAATATCTTCATCTTCATACACTTATTACTTGAGTCATAAAACCTTTCTCTTCCTTATTACACCATTATCTCCACTTCCTAGAAATTTCTTTCACACAAAACTTCACACAGTTCTTATTAGCAACATTAGTATAAGTGAAGTGATAAAACCTTTTGAGTCCAACTTCAACTAAAAACTATGAAAACATAAGCTACTGTAGCAACTCCTTCCGAAGACCCAAAAATAATTCAAAAAGGAAATCGAATAAAGAAGCAAATGCAAGAGTGGCAAAATCTGTCAAAACAGACCAGCAGGTAAAGATCAATTTTTTCGAAAACCTTATGTTGCTCAAATCAAAAAGTGCAAAACTAACGAAAGTTAAATAACAACCTGGGGGAGAAGCACAAAACATTACAGCTCAATCCGACATACAGAGATCTCTTACGAATTTTTACGGTGAAGCACAAAAATCTGTTTCGGGACAGCAACTTCCCCAAATCTTACTTCTCTCTCATTAGAGGTTGATCTTGACACAAAAACCAAACAAAACGGATAAAGAGAACCAACCCGTGGTTGGATGGTTAGGAGGGCAGTGGTACCACCAGCCCACCAGAGTTCAAACCCCAGGTTTGACGCTTTGGTGTCTCATAAAGGCGGAATTTTCTTTCAGTGGGAGGCAACGTTCCCGTCGATAGCGAGGCGCCTGTGGTGAATTCGTCAATCTCAAGACCCGCCAGCTCAGTCTCTCGGAGGTGCTCATAGGGGTAGGGTGTGCGTGCGTATGTTCATAGGGGTGAGTGTATGTACGCATTGTGAGCGTCTGCGTTTGTACTGTGTTTCTCAAAAAAAAAAAACTTCCAAGACTCAAAGAAACAAAACAAACTAAAAGCAAAAACAAATTGGTTTGTCTCCCATAAATCTCTTTCTTTATAGCCATTAAGATGGGCATGATAGTTTTGAAGAAGCTCTCATAGGGATATGGATTGAAGTGAAAGAGAGCATTAAGAAGAAAAAACACACACACATTTAAGTCTAACCCACTTCCTATGCAAGGGGATTTTGCAAACAAACAGATTATTGAAACCAAAGGCAACTTGTATAAGAAGGCAAAAGAAGTGCAACATAAAAACTTTCAGTATAAAACGGGGAAACTTGATATTATTGAGATACACAAGAACACTTTTTTCCTCTTTCATAGTAACTTTCAGTATCATGCATTAACTTAACAATATAGCTATCACAAGTACCATCATAGCAATGATCACTTATTCTAACAGAAAACACAGGAATACTAGCCTTTTTAGTTCTATTGGGATGTGAAACAATATTAGAGGCATCCTCACAAAAGACTATGTGCCCATATTCTACGCTTTTAGTGACAAGGTCTTTCACATTGCTACCACAGGTTCAATGTTTATTTGTTCATCAGGTTTTACAGTTCTTTTTTCACTTTTGGTGATTACATTAGTTATCATAGGATGGTCCTTTACCTTTTTGGGGAAGGGAATCTTCTCGATATAAGTTTCGGGTAAGATGGGATCAATAATGCAATACTCAGCACTTCCAATAGGAGCATAGTCAACAATATGTTTGTAAGGTGCATGGTACTTATTCCATCCCCTTTTTGGAATTTAGATATAGGAAGCAAAATCTCTAAAGCAATTCGTAATAACTTGCAAATCAAGACCATCAATATTACTAATATTTTGAAAGTCATCAGTTCTCATAAAATATTCAATGCATTCATTATCATGATTTATACCTGATTTTCTACCTTTGTCATTCTCCCAAGCTTCAGCATTGTCTTGAATACGATCTAGAAGGTCCCATTTAACTTCTTCTTCCATGCGAGTGAATGATCCAGCACAAGAAGCATCCAATAAATCCTTGTCATGTAGAGGGAGCCTTGCATAAAAGTTGTTGATAATAATATTGTTGGGGAGCTCATGAATGGGACATTTGAGCATTAACAACTTCAATCTCCCCCAATCTTGAGCTGTACTCTCTCCATCAAGAGGCCAAAAGTTGTATATTTGATTCCGATCTTTATGAATCTCACTAGGAGGATAAAACTTTGAATAAAAGAGAGGCACTATTTCCTCCCATTCTAGAGCTTGACCATTCTTCAGCAGCTTATACCATTCATCAGCTCTACCTTTCAGTGATAATGAGAATAACTTCTTCTTAACTTGATATGTAGTAATACCTGCACACTTGAACAACCCGCATAATTCGTGTATAAAGAGTAAATGATCACCGGGATGGACAGTTCCATCCCCAACATAGTAGTTATCCATAACACGATCAATAATTCTTGTAGGTATTTTGAAAACATCTTTCTCAGCAGGTGGTGGCTTATTTACTACCTTAGCAGTGGTAGTAGCATTACCAAATAAGAAACTCAGCGAATTATCCATAACGAAAATAAAGCAACTAGCAGAAGTAAACAATACCGACAGTAGAAGTTTCCTTTACCAGTTCCACTCTCCAATAGCGCTTCACTCCCCGGCAACGGCGCCAGAAAATAGTCTTGATGACCCACAAGTATAGGGGGTGTATCGCAGTATTTTCGATAAGTAAGAGTGTCGAACCCAACGAGGAGCAGAAGGTGCTGGCTAGTGGTATGGATCAAGAATTCTCTGCAAATACTTAGCAAACGGATTTTTAGGAGTTTTCGATAAAGCAAGTAAACAATGTATGAGTAAATAAAAGACAGTAGCAATAAATGCAGCAAGTGGTCCAATCCTTTAAGCAGCAAAGGACAAGACGGTTGTATTTCTTAAGATGACCAAACGTTCTCGAGGACACATGGGAAGACTGTTAAGTGCTTTCGCATCATATAGTCAATTAATCTTCTCTAGCTTGCTAAGTGTTGTGTGGGTGAACCTGCGCTAATGTACCGCCCCATCCAAGATTAATACATACTTGTGATTATACCCTTTGCAAACATCCGTAAGTAATTAAGGTAGAAACCTAACCACAACTTTAAACTCTAATACCCTTACATCCCTTGTGTAATGGTTTCCTAACGGGGGTTCAGGTTTCTGTCACTCCGGCAACCCCTACGATTAGTAGCCAAATACACAATGCATTCCCCTAGGCCCTTATAGGTGAAGTGTCATGTAGTCGACGTTCACATGACACCACTAGAAGAAGTACACCACAAGTTAAATAACAATCTATTGAATCTTTCTCAACGCAACTCCACTACTAACAACAAGACTTCTCCCATGTCCTCAAGAACAAAACGAACTACTCACAAGACATCATATGGATCATGATCCGAGATGGAATAATGAGGTATAACAATCTGAACATAAACAATAATTCAATGGTTCACTCAATAGCATCAACTACAAAGAGTAATAAACACCGGGAAAGTTTCCCCTATGAACTATGCAAGATTCAACGCAATTGTTACAGCAATATGGAGATGGTGATGAGGGTGCTGATGGTGATGATGGTGGTGGTGATGATGATGATGATGATGATTCCGATGAAGTCCAGCTTGATGGTGGTGTTGATGGCGATGATCTCCCCTCTCCGGGAAGGAATTCCCCCGGCAGAAATCTGTCTGCCGGAGAGATCTTTCTCTCTCGGTGTTTTCCGCCCCGCAGAGCCGGCGGAATCTTTCTGTAGTCGCCCCCCCGAGGCTTATGGTTTCATGGGGATGATATACGCCAGAGGGAGAGGCTGGAGTGGGCCAAGGCAGCCACACCACCTCCAGGCGCGGCCTAGGCCTGCCCGCGCCATGGGGTGGTGTGGGCCCCCTGTGGCCCACCTCCACTCCATCTTCTGGCATCCTTAGTCTTCTGGAAAAATAGGATTTTCCGTATATTTTCCCGGATTTTCTGATCTTCGCGAATTTTGCCTCCAAACAACACATTTTCCATCAGAATCCTGACTGCAGCAGTCCATGCTCCAAAGTCATCAACCATGCAAAAATAGATGAAATAACATAAGTATCACCTCTCAATACGAAATATATCAATGAATAATAGTGAATTAAGACATAGAATAGTGATGCAAAATGGACGTATCACTATGCTACGGCAGTCGGCATCGCCCATGGGAACAAGCGCACAGTTGTGCACTATGTCCCCCTTATGCTAACCTGGTCAGCGAGGACATGGCTCAACAGCCTCGCGCCCAACAGCATCAACGCCTGGCCAGACTTTGAAAAGGTGTTCATCCGCAACTTTAACGGCACGTACAAGCGTCCAGGCTGCCCGCGCGACCTGGCCTTGTGCATCCAGGGCGACCGCGAGATGGACCGCGAGTACCTCGCCAAGTGGACTGAGTTGCGCAACACTTGTGAGGGCATCCTGGAGAGCCAGGCCATTGGCTTCTTCATCGAAGGATGCCAAGAAGGCACCATGCTTCGCCACCGACTACTGTGTGACGAGCCGAAAACCATAGCAGAGCTCATGACGGTAGCGGACCAGTACGCCACGGCGGATGCTGCCATGAAGAAGCCCCTCCGAGTAAGTGATGACGGGTGTCCGACTCCTACGGAGCCGGCTCACGACCGTCCGAGCAATCCGGCTAGAGAATCCGGATCCTCTAGGAGCCACGGCAACGACAACCGGTTCCATGGGGAACGCCAGGCCGGACAGCAGAAGCCCCACTACCACGCGTGTCAGGTCAATGTTGTGGAGGGCGCGCCCGATGCGCCAGCTAGCGATGCAAGAAGGCAGAAGCCGCGGCTCACCTTCGACCAGATGTTTGATGGCCCGTGCAAGTGGCATAGAGGTCCCTTCAAACCGGATAAGCACACCACCCGGAACTACAGCTGGACCCGCCAGCTAAAGGACCAGGGCAACCAACAATGTCTCCCCCCGCCCCCTCCTGGTGGACCACCACCACTGGCTAGGGGAGCCGGTAATGATGGTAACAGCGGCAACAACAACAATGGCTACCCCCAGCCGCACGCCACCTACCACATCTTCAAGACGGAGCTGGACGACAAGCACAGCCGCAGGCGGCGCTCCAAGGAGGTCAACACCATCGTCTCTTTGGTCCCCCAGTACCTCAACTGGTCGGAAACCCCCATCACCTGGAGCCGAGAAGATCAGCCTGAGCAGCTTTCGACTCCCGGGGCTACGCTATGGTGCTCGACCCCCTCATCGTCTCCAACGAGCGCACCTGCCGCTTCTCGCGCGTCCTCATCGATGGAGGCAGCAGCCTCAACCTCCTCTACCGGTCTTCGCTGGAGAAACTGGGCATCCGCGAATGCGACCTGCGCCCGACTACCACAACATTCCACGGCGTGTTGCCGGGACCGTCTTGCGCCCCGCTGGGTAAAATCCAGTTGGACGTCATCTTTAGGACCAAGGAAAACTTCCACCGTGAGCCAATTTGGTTTGAGGTGGTAAACCTGACAAGCTCCTACCACGCTCTCCTCGGGTGCCCCGTCCTCGCTAAATTCATGGCCGTCCCCCACTATGCATACCTCAAGACGAAGATGCTGGGACCAAACGGCGTGATCACCATCACCGGCTGCTTTAGGCGGTCGATGGAGTGCGCCTCAGCCGACGCCAAGCTGGCAGAGGCCCTCATCATAGCCAAAGAAAAGTGTGTGATCATGCGCAACGTGGGCATGGCCCAACAAGATATGCCGGCTAGCAGCAAGCCGACTAGAGAAGGAGCTTTCCAGCCGGCAAATGAGACGAAGAGGATCCTGCTCGACCCCTTCGACCTGACCAAGTTCTTCACCATTGGTGCCAACTTGGATAGTAAATAGGAAGGCGCGCTCATCGACTTCCTCCGTGAGAATCGGGACATCTTCGCATGGTCACCTAAGGACATGCCAGGTGTACCGAGGGAGTTCGCCGAGCACTCGCTTCATGTGCGGCCAGACACCAAGCCAGTCAAGCAGCCTCTCCACAGGTTCACAGAGGAGAAGAGGAAGATTATCGATGACGAGATCACCCGGCTCCTTGCAGCCGGGTTCATCATGGAAGTGTACCACCCGGACTGGCTGGCAAACCCAGTCCTGGTGCTGAAGAAGAACAAGACCTGGCGCATGTGTATCGACTACACCAGCCTGAACAAGGCGTGCTCGAAGGACCCCTTCGCCCAGACCCGTATCGATCAAGTCATTGATTCCATGTCCAGCTGCGATTTGTTGTCTTTTTTGGATTGTTATTCCGGTTACAATCAAGCTAAACCTAGTTGACCAGATAAAAACATCGTTCATCACCCCGTACGGGGCTTTCTGCTATGTAACCATGCCTTTCGGTCTGAAGAATGCAGGTGCTACCTATCAGCGCTGTATGCAGAAGTGCTTGCACTAGCAAATCGGCCGAAACGTGCATGCCTATGTGGACGATGTGGTCATCAAGACCAAGGAGAAGCGCACCCTCCTCGAGGACCTGAGAGAGACATTTGGCAACCTCCAGCAATACCAGATGAAGCTGAACCCGGAGAAATGCGTCTTCGGAGTCCCATCTGGTCAGCTACTCGGTTTCCTCGTCTCGCAACGAGGGATCGAGGAGAATCCGGAAAATATTGCGGCCATCGAGAGGATGCAGTCGCCCAGGAGCCTGCTCGGAGTACAGAAGTTCACCGAATGTCTGGCCTCCCTCAGTCGTTTTGTCAGCCGGTTGGGGGAGAAGGCACTTCCGTTGTACCAGCTGATGAAGAAGACAGACAAGTTCTCCTGGACCTCGCAGGACGATGCCACCTTTCATGACCTCAAGCGCATGCTATCCACAGCGCCGGTTCTAGCCACGCCGGCTAGGAAGGAGACGATGTTGCTCTATATAGCAGCCATCAGCCGGGTCGTCAGCGTCGTCCTGGTGGTGGAGCACCCTGAGGAAGGCAAGGCTCCGCTGGTTCAGCGACCCTTCTACTACCTCAGCGAGGTCCTCTCCCTCTCCAAGCAGAACTACCCCCAGTACCAGAAGATGTGTTATGGCGTGTACCTGGCATGCAAGAAGCTCAAGCACTACTTCTAGGAGCATCCGATTAAGGTCATGTGCAATGCACCCCTTTCGGAAATCATCGGCAACAAGGACGCCACCGGACGAGTCGCCAAATGGGCCATCGAGCTCGCCGCCTACTCCATCCAGTACAAGCCCCAGCTCACGATCAAGTCGCAAGCACTGGCGGACTTCCTCGTCGACTGGTTCGAGACCCAATACCTCCCACCAGTTCCGGATTCAGACCATTGGAGGATACACTTCGACGGGTCAAAGATACTCGGGGGCTTGGGATCCGGCATCGTGCTCACCTTGCCCAAAGGAGACCGGCTAGAGTATGTCCTGCAGATCCACTTCAAGGCCTCCAACAACGTGGCCGAATACGAGGCACTGGCGCATGGCCTCCGGCTAGCCAGAGAGATTGGTTAACCGGATCCTTTGCTTCGGCGATTCGAATATAGAGGTGCAGTAGGTATCCGCTGAATGGGACGCCCGCGACGCAAACATGGCCCTCTACCGGTTCCACATACAGAAGCTCAGTGTCTGCTTCGACGGATGTGAGTTCCATCACGTCCCTCGTGTCAACAACGAGGCAGCGGATTCGCTAGCACGAATCGGATCCACCAGGAAGGCGATCCCACCTAGGGTCTCCTTGGAGCACCTGCGCAAGCCCTCCATCAACCCGTCCCCCGAGTCGGATTCCATCAGCTAGGCAGGGAGTGCCCCGGTTGATGGCACGACAGATGCAGAGCCGGCAGAACCCCCAAAGAAGAAGGCCCGCACAAGCTCGGGCGAGTCAGTACCCTTCGGCTCGCAAAACTCGGGGGCTGCCGACTAATCAAGTGGCTCGGGGGCTGCCGTTCCAGGTACCTCATCCGGACGACCCCTCGACGACCATCAACCGGAGAGCGGAAGCATCCTCACCATCCAGGAGATACCATCTTGGGCGCAGCCCTTGATGAACTACATCGCCAATGGAGAACTTCCAGATGATGAGGTGGAAGCCAGGCAAATCTGGCTCCATGTGCACACGTACACCATCATCAACAAAGAACTATACAAGCACAGCGTATCTGGCATCTTCCAAAGATGTGTCGACGTGGATACATGCTACCGGTTGCTCAAGGACATCCACTAGGGCAAGTGCGTGCACCACGCCTCCTCTAGGGCGATAGTCGCCAAGGCGTTCCGCCATAGCTTCTATTGGCCCACCGCCCTCGCGGACGCCGAACAGTTAGTCCACGCGTGTAACGGGTGCCAATGCTTCGGGCAGCTCGGGCACATGTCGGCTTCGGTGCTGAAGACCATACCGATCACCTGGCCCTTCGCTGTTTGGGGCCTCGACATGGTCGGTCCCTTCAAGAGGGCGCGCGCATGCATGACCCATCTTCTGGTGGCAGTAGACAAGTTCACAAAATGGATAGAAACCAAGCCTATCCGGAAGTTGGACGGGGCAACACTCATCACTTTCTTTACCGACATCATCAATCGGTTTGGCTACCCCAACAACATCATCACCGACAACGGCACGAACTTCGCCAAGGGAACCTTCGCCCGATTCTGCAGCAACAAGGGCATCTGGCTAGACCTTGCTTCCTTCGTGCACCCGCAGTACAACGGGCAAGTCGAGAGGGAAAATGGCCTAGTGCTGGCCGGCATCAAGCCACGCCTCATCGAGCCCTTGGAGCGGTCGCCCGGATGCTGGATCGAGGAGCTTCTGGCTATGCTGTGGAGCCTCCGCACCACACTGAATAGATCAACCGGCTACACCCCATTCTTCCTGGTCAACAGCTCGAAAGCCGTCCTCTCCGCGGAAATCGAGTTCGACTCTCCAAGCAAGATCCTCTATGATGAAAAGGCCAACCAAGAGGCGCGGGAAGATGGTGTGGACCTCCTCGAGGAGTCCCGCGAGCTGGCATTGTCCAGATCGGCCTTGTACCAACAATGCCTACGCCACTACCATTCAAGCCGGATCAGCCCTGTCGCATTTCGCGAGGGCGACCTGGTCCTCCGACTGGTGCAAGACACGAAGGGCATGCACAAACTATCGCCACCCTGGGAGGGTCCCTTCATCATCAGCCGGGCGCTGCCCAACGACTCCTACTACCTCATCGACATGCAGCAGCCGCGCAAGAACAAGATGGACAAGTCAGATGAGGAGACAGAGCGTCCCCGGAACGCGGCCCTGCTCCGCCCATTTTGCACCTAGTCACCGGACAGTGTATGTATCCTGCAAACTTATGAATGAAAATGCGGACCCCTACGAGATACTTGGGGGCTCCTTGCTAGAAATTTGTGTGTATCTATTTTCTAGTTCAGTTTTGCCGGCTCCGGCAGTCCCTACCCAGGGGCTTGCCGGCTGGCCCGGCCTGCTAAATCAACAAACCGACTGAGTAGTGTGCGATGATGTCAGAGGCCCACTCTTTGCCTCAGCTACAGACCGCAACCCGGCTGTCCGGCTAGCAAGAGCAAAAGCCCGAGGCATCCAACATGAAAAATAGGGAGGAGATGTGACAGATCGGGCATCCCGACCTCGCAACTAGCTTGAGACGATCTGGCTACTAAGCCATTAGTACCGTGCGCAATGTACTGTCAGCTCCCTTCGATTTCGGATGCATACCGCAACGCGGCTGCCTAGCAAGGACGCAGCGGAAACAGCATAGCACACGGGAAAATGACTAAGTGTCCAGAGACGCGCAAGATGGTTTTCAAAAAACAAATCCTCCTTCCGGCTAAAGTTTAGCAGACTAACCTATTAACGGGTGAGAATGTATGTATGTGTGTATATTTTTTGTACGACTACTTCAGGTCGGAATTCAGGAAGAAAAGAAGAAGATTTGAAGTCCTTGCCTTCATCAAGCGCTCCGAATCTCGGGGGCTACACCCACTGGGTGCGCTCGCGCGCCCACAGTGGAATCTTGTAGTTTCCGACCGGCTAAAGGCGTTTAGCCGGATATTTGGAGCCCAGGTGAGGGCAAGGGCAGGAAGAGAAGAAAGAAGATTCGAAGCACCTGGCTACGCCAGCTACTCTGAATCTCGGGGGCTACACCCAGTGGGTGCGCTGGCGCGCCCCCACTAGACTGGAAGTTCCCACGGCTGCAGGCGTCCAGCCAATGAAAGTAACCGGCTAAGAGGTGTCTAGTCGGATGAAGCTAAAGACTTGAGGAAAGAAAGAAGATTCGAATTACCTGGCTATGCTAGCTACTCCAAATCTCGGGGGCTAAACCCAGTGGGTGCGTTGGCGCGCCCCCACTAGAATTGCATTTCCCCTGGCTAAAGGCGTTCAGCCGAGTGAAGTCAGCCGGATAAATTCAATCGGCGAAATATTGAAAGAACATACAAAAAGCACAAGTTGGAAGCAAGCCAAAATAATTCAGACTGATATAAAAAGGGAAAGGGAGACGAAGCTCCCATGAGTTCACTCGGCGCCAGAAGCAACCGGCACAGATAGCAAGGTTTCAAACAAAACAAGATAAACAAATACACCCGGCATCCCGGGATCATAACTAAGCGGCAGGGCCCTTGCCATGTGGAGCTCCCTGGCTGGCGACAGTCTTGGGAGGCGGAGGAGGCGCGGCGGCTGATCCGGTTCCCGCGTCCCCACCAGTCGGTTGCGATGAAGCTTCCGCATCTAGAGTGCCAGCGGACTCCGAGTCGGTGAGAACCTCGTCGACGTCCACATAGTCGGTAATCTTGATGGCGGAGGCCTGGAGCTTCGGATGGGCCTGGCAGATGGCGTCAAGGTCGGCATCGGCATGGAAACCCCCATCGATCTTCTCGACGCGGGTGTCCTTGTACTAGGAGAGCATGAGGGCCAGGGCCATCTTTGCCCCGGCTCGTGCCGCCAGGTCCCTCAGGCGGTCGACGGTAGCCGGCACCTCCGCCACCTTGGCGGCCAGCTGCGCCATCGTCTTCGGAACCAGAGCATCCGACCACAGGAAGGTGAAGATGGCCTGCGCCGCCTGGCGAAGTTTGGCATCCTCCTCGCCGAGAAGGAAAACTAGCTCCTGGGCCGTCGGCTGCTCTCCCGGCCAGTTCACCTGCAGCCGGTTGTGGGCCAGCAGGTCTACGCCAGGATAAAAAGCTATCAGAAAAAAGAACGTCAGATCCGGCTACCGGATCTAGAAAGATGAGGGGAGTCGGAAAGGGAACTTACCCTTGGCCGTGTGCTCGACCTGCATTACCTCCTCTACCAAGGCCTTCTCCCGGACCGTCAGCCGCTTAACCTCCTTCTCCTGGTCCTTGCTCTGGGCCTAGAGAAGGGTGAAGGCTTCGACCCGGCTGGCGAGGGTGGCATCGCGCTCCTTGGCAGCGGCCTCCAGAGCGTCCACCTTGGCATGCCATTCTTTATTCTACAGCCAAAGCGTAGAATTCGACTTGCTCAGCCGGTTGTTCGCCTTCTTCAGGCGATCCATCTCCCGCTGAGCGCACACCATGATGGCTGCAAAAAGCGTACTATCAGCAAAAAAAAGAGAGATTCCGGATAAGGGAGCTTACTCTGCGAGGTCCTGTTGGCAGCAGCAAGCTTCTGCTCCAGGGTCCGGTTGCCACCAGCTGCGGCCTCGAGCAGCCGGATCTCCTTCACCGCCAGCTCGAGGGTGGCGGCAAGGTCCGTCAGCGAGGCGGCGGAAGAGGCGTCTTCATCAATCGCATTGACAACCAATGACTCCTTCGTCGCGACCACTGCCGTCCTCTACTCCTCCCCCGGCTCGTCATCGGAGTTGTCGTCGCCGACAACCACGAGCTCCTTGCCGGCGGCGGCCCTCCGGGCCCTCGTAGGAGAGCTACCCCCGCTGTGTGAGGTGGTCACAACCGTTTCCGGCTGGACCACCTTAGCCGGCGGAGGCCCCCCCGCTCCGGCTGTTGCAGCCGGTTCAGCTCGAGGCGGTGGCGGAGGCGGTGCCTCGGAAAAAGGAGGGGCAAAGGTAGACGCGGGCGGTGCAGGGTCCGACACACGGGGAGGCGAGCCAGTCAGCGCCCGTGCCGGGCTCGTAGTGCCGAAGGAGACCAGCGTGCTGAGCACCAAAAAGCAAAAAAGAAGCAAGACCCAAATAAGCCAAAGACAGACAAGGAAAGCACAAAGAGCGGAAGATAGTAAAAACACTAAGAAAAGAAAACTTACCCCTGCACCACCGGAGGCGGCCCCTTCTTGCGACCAAGGTGGCTCGGTGGAAGGGTGCCGGTCCAGCTCCTCTTGGGGGCCAGCTCCTCCACGGCGGGCCGGCTAGCGCCACCCCTCCCCCCTGGACCGGCTGGAACCACCCCCTCCCTCGCCAGACCGGCTGGAGCTGCCCCCGCCAGCGCCGGACCGGCTGGAGTCGCCATCCGTCGCGCAGCGCCGTGACGGCTCGGGAGCTAGCGTGGACTCCTCCTCCTTGTCGACCTCCGCATGAGGATCAGCGGCCGGCTCGTCATTCCGGATGAGGAAGACGTCGCCATCCCCATCGGACTCCTCGCCGGACCGACGAGCACGAGGCTCGGGCAAGTCGGGCGTGAAGCTCTGAAGAGGTGTCTCGCTCTCCTCTCGGAGGATGCAAGGGAAGATCTGCCAAGGACAGAAGAAGCAAGCAGATTAGTCGGATGGAAAAAACGGCAAGAAGCACAAAAGGAAAGCCGTTTAGCAAAACTTACCCGGGGCGCGCGGTTGTCGCGGTTGTTAGGGGCCAGCCCGAACTTCCAGCCTTCCGGCAGCCGCTCCTTCGTGATGGTCCACACCCACTCCTTCAGGTTGTGGTAGCGGGGATCACGGCGGGACAGCCGGGTCGGGTCCAGCCGGCCGGAGTAGAAGCACATCTTGTGTGCCCGCTGCTGCTGCAGCATCATCAGCCTGGACATCCAACTGAGGGTGATGTCTAGGCCGGTTAGACCGGCGGTGACGAGGGCATGCATGCGCTGCAGCATCGCGTCCAACTCCGTCTTCTCGCCGTAGATCTTCAGATCCCACTGCAGCCGGCTGGACTCCACGTCCTGGAATGCTGGCAGGTTGATCCGGTCCACGGCGGTGAGGTTATGGACGTAGAAATACGACTGCTTCCACAACCGTACCGTGTCCTGCAGCCGGAATTTGGGTAGCCAGTCTGCGTGCAGGAGTAGATGGAGGCTCCACCGCACGTCACCAGCGGCCCCTTGGTGAATTGAACCTGCGGCCGGACTCGGAAGAGCCGACAAAAGAGCCCGAAATCCGGCTGGATCGCGAGGTAGCTTTCGCAGAAAGCTACGAAGTGCGCCAGCGTCCCGATGGCATTGGCGCCTAGTTGGTGGAGGTGGAGGTCGAAGAAGGCGAGGAATGTGAGGAAGAACGGGTGCACCGGAAGCGCGAAGCCGCGGGCTAGATGCGACAAGAAGATGACCCGTTCCCCCGTCGCCGGGTGCGGCGACTCTTCCCCGCTGGAGCGAGCCGCAACTCCACCTCCTCCTCCGACGGAAGAACGTGGGTCACCCGGTACTTCTCGATGTGCTCCTCCGTCACGGAGGAGCCGCACCAGCCTCCGCGCTCGGCCGCCATCGCCGGTTCGCTGGGAGGCGCTCGGCTGGAAGAATGACGGTGGCCTGTACCGCCGATGACGTTAAACGGGCGGCGCGGCAGACTACGGTGACGGTGGCGAGCGAGGCGATGCGAGGAAGGCAAGAGCGCAAGAGAAGAAAGAGGAAGCAGCGAGCGAAGGGACAACCCGCTCCCCCCGGGCATCCCTTTAAAGACCCGGAAGCGGAACCATCCGCGGCACAGTGCAGGATCCTTTGCGTAGGCAAATGACGCGGAGACGATCCCGGAGCAGAAACCTAAGAGACAGGCGGCGGTTCCCGAGGCGACGTGCGACGGGACGTTACGCTACCCGCCGCAGAGTAATGATGGCCCGTGCGTGCATGGCCGGCGTCAGCACTGACGCCACGGGTAGCGCAACAGCCAAACCTAGCCGGCCAGAAAATTCAAAATGATGAGGAGCGCGCGCACATTTCACCTAAGGGCGAAATCTACACGCGCTCGGAGGCTAGTGTCGGGGGGATGACCTCTGGATACCCCAACCAGACAAGAACCACGGCAGTCGGATCGTGTCCGGCTGGCTGAGCGCAGCCGGACAGAAGCAAGTCAAGCCGGCTACCTCATGGTAGCATGAATGGCGAGGAGCAGCCGGCTACACCAGTCTAGCCGGAACAAATCAGGAGGACAGGACGACGTGTAGCACAGTGCGCGGTACGCCCTGGTACGATGACAAGACTGGCAACTACTCGGCCATACCGAAGACTTTGCGGGGTGACGCGGGAACAGTGGCCCGATGCTGACGACAGGCTCGCACGGCGTTCACTATGCCCACGACGACCATACCGCTCGTACTATGATGAGACATAGTTGTACCGAGTACTGTAGATGACCAGCCGGCTGGGACCCACCTGTGGGGCCTGCCAGCCGGACTGGCCAGTGAGACCGTTGCCTCTCTGCCTATATAAGGAGAGGCAAGGCCTCAGTAGAAAGGGTTGGTCTCAGTGCATTTAAGGCAGTAGCTACAGAATACAGCTCGAGGAGCACTTGTAGCCCGTGTATCACTCATAGTCAGATCGGCAGGAGTAGGAGTTTTACCTCATCACGAGGGCTCTGAACCTGGGTACTTCCTGCGTCCAGCTACGCTTGCTTGTGTCCAATCTTGCATGTGGACGCCGTCGATAGCTTTCCTGCTAGTCCCCACACCTTTATCTAACATGTTTAGGTACTGCCGTTCCCAATACAACGACATCCGATCTGCACCAGCACCGCCTGTCTCTGCTCTTCCTTGCCTCCCAGTAGCATACCGACCTTTGCCGCTCTGCGAGGGCCACCAGCGACTCCCCTGGTGTCATCTCCCCGCGCGAGAGAGAGGCTCAATAGGGAGAGCATCCCGCTCGCCGCCTTCGGTGGCCAAGGCGTGGTTGCCACTGCCGGTGCGGGCGGTGGCAGTGGCCGGCGGAGGAGCGGTGGCGAGGGCTTATTGGGGTTGGGAGGACGACACCCCGGGGTCGCCTCGCGCGAGCAACCCGGGAGCGGTTTCCACGTCAGTTATTGGTACTTGGAAGGAGATGGCGATTATGACTAATTGTAGCAGCCAAATGCACTTCCACTCTATCTTTAC
The DNA here is from genome assembly GCA_910589775.1 of Avena eriantha. Classification (NCBI taxonomy): domain Eukaryota; kingdom Viridiplantae; phylum Streptophyta; class Magnoliopsida; order Poales; family Poaceae; genus Avena; species Avena eriantha. The sequence continues at coordinate 142,482,001 of OU342744.1, read as the reverse complement.
TTGATCTCATCTCTTCAATTTTTCAAAAATTACATGTCCATTTTATGCACAACTAAACTAAGGCCTTCGCCTTCAAACAAATAACCGCGTTTATAAATTTTATAAAATTCGATACTAGGTGACATGAATGTGTGTGTGTTTTCTATTAATTCTTGCGTTATCTAATTTCTGCAATGTAAAAAGGATGTGCAAGTCAAATCAACGGTACTGGCAAACTGACGTGACATCAAACGCATCCATCTGCGATTTGGCTGGCCATTTCTCGACGAATTGAGTCAATAGCAGGAAGCTGAACGTACCGATTGATGTATATATTCAATGAACAAAAAGTCGCACGTAGAAACATTTGCTAGCTTAGTTTCCCAAATGTAATGTACATATGTTTTCTTTTTTACAAATATTACCATGCATTATTTTGTTGTAGTTGTAACCCTCGCTCGAATCGAAATGGCAGATGCATATATATGAGCTCCCAAGAGAGGAGGAAAGACACATGTAGTGAGAGTCATGATGTCGTATCTTGACACGTCTCTCTCGCGACCACCGACACCACCCACCATCACCACTTGTACCCCCTCCCCCCATCGGAGATGGAGAGCGATCTATCACCACATGGTTTTTTTTGAACGATTGACAGGGTCTAGAAGACCTTAGAAGCGGCAAGCAGATACACGTGGCAAGTACAAATTGCAAGGAGGCCCTTGACATAAAGCACCCTAGCTAAACTAGAAACAACAAAAAAAGGGCCTCCAACTTAGAAACAGCACCCTATGACTAAAAAATAAAAGGCAATCAAGGCCCGGAGCGCCTCCACCACCGAACTCCAGCGACCTCCAGCCGGCGGCGAGGCCAAAAGGGTCTCTTGCTCGTGACGCCCATCGAACCGGAGAGGAAGCGAAGCCGCCAGCCCTCCCGCACTCGGCGGGGACAAACCACTTGCCAAGTATGGGTGGTCGAGCACCAGCGCCACGCTTCAGAGAAGGGCCTCCCATGGAGGTTTGATCCCGAGACCGCCTTTCGGCCAGAACGAGCAGCAGCCCGGTAGCCTCATGCCACCGACGGACCGCTACGAGGAAGATCTAGAGGACACAGCTTCCATGGTCTTCAGCTTCATCTTCCGCATCGAGGCACCTTCCCTTCTGTCCCTCGCCACCAGGGTAGGCCAAGAGAAGGAGAGGAAGCTTGACGCCATGCACGCCGCCGAAGAACCACCGAGCTTTATGACCGAACCGCCGCAACCACCGAAACCCTTCGCTGCTCCTACCACAGGAGCATAGAGAGTGAAGTGGTCGGGCGACCTCCTAACACCGCTCGGCAGCCACCAGGAGTAGCTCGGAGGCGCTCCACCGCTTCGCCACCAGCAAGAAATCGTCCAACTCCCCCCGCCACCACGGCCGGCCAGAGAAGGAACCAAATCGAGCTGAGACTCAGCGGAAGGAGCACCGCAAGAAGATTTATTCGAAGAAGAGGTGCCCAACACCCTTCGACCACCAAGAATCCAAAGCGCGCCAGCGAGGAACCCTAAGCCGTAGATCTGGTTGTTCAGATCGCGAGCTATTCTTCCAACTACGGGAAAAACGCCCACTCCCGGCATCCAGCCGCAACAACTACCTATCCTATCTACTTCGATGCCTCCCCTTCACCATCTCCGACCGACAACGCCGGCGGAGATAGCTCAGGGGCGGCCCGGCTCCGGTGAGGCGACGCTTAGAGAAGATGGAGGTGAGGGGTGCGCGTGGAGGCAAGGGAGGGGCATCACCACACAGTTGGTTACATGGATCGGCGTCACCGCGTTGGCATCATTACGCTGGGACATACACGCTGGGATACATCTTTTGGATGAGCTTGGGGTTCAGACCGACTCGGTGAGTGCTTTTGATCCAGGGCCGGTCCTGAGATTTCAGGGGCCCGGGCGAAACTAAAATTTTGGGCCCCTTATTATAATTTTTTATGGATATATGAGATGATAAAAAATAAATAGTTTAAGTATACTTCCAACTATAATATTTATATATAAAAATAACAATATTTATATAATACCGTAAAATTTCCTCCAAAAATTCCTAGAAGCAAAGTCCATGACGATGGAATGAATATCAATCTCGTCCACAAACTTTTTCTCGATGCATAGAGTCGCCAAACCATTTCACCTCTCCTAAGACATTATAGATCTCAAATAGTTCTTTAATAATTTTAACTTTGAAAAGCTTCTTTCAGATGATGCAACAGTCACGAGCATAGTAAATAAGATCTCATAAGCGATACAAATATTAGGATAACAATCCGCTTCTATTAGGATAACAATCTGCTTTCCAGACAAACTAAAAAAGCTCCATAGAAGACATTGATGTATTTGGAAAAATGAACTTCATAACACGTAACTCAGAAATAAGTGCATTTAACTCAATATCACATATATCAGGTTTACCATTTGTACCAGACCGAGTAAAAGTTTTTTCAAATGTAGTGCAATGTTCTTTCAGTTGAGAACCATCCAACGCCTTCAACGATGTCGAACTTATTAAAAATCCAAATATACTTTTGGAAGACTGGAGTTCTTCAAATCTGCGCTAAGAATTCTAATTAGATTTAAGATTTAAGAACTAAGAATTAGGTTGTAACCAACAGAGACATGGGCGGGAGCAGACCACTGGACCAGCAGTTAGGCGGTCGATCATCTCGTCGATGGTCTGGTCTTTGCGCCTGGCGTCGATCGTCGAGGGCCTCGAGGCTCCCTGCTCCCGTACCCTGATCCGATATTCCGATCCAGTGGAGGCGACATGACTCGGGAAGGAGGCGTACGATCAATTGTTAGTTACGTTTGGCTATGAAGAAACAAAGCGACCGACACCTTCTAGGACTAGGAGTCGAGCGGTTGGTCTCCGCCTCGGCCTCGCCCTGCACCCTTATCAATCGCCTCGGCTTATAGTCTACGACCACGGAAAAAAGACCTAATTAACCCACCAGCCCAATAAAAAAATCTTTTTTTATGAGGTATACTAGGCCTGACTATATAGCATATTTCTAGGAGGGCCCCTACTTTTTTTTTGTCCCGGGGCAGCTGCCCCGTAGGTCCCCCAAGGACCGGCCCCGTTTTGATCCAACGGTTTCCATTGGAGCTACAGTGGAGTTCCCGTGTACCATGGTTAGGATTGGACCACAAGTTGAGGGAGATTTAGTGCATGTCACCCTTGGTTCGTCACACCGTGTACCGGCCTTGGCACGTACAGGTGGCATGGTTGATCTCTCCTGCTGATCTTGCCGGGCCGCGGCAATGGCAGGGCTATGATCAGAGTCCGAGGGGCCACATGCCATGATGGGTGTGGGTGACAGGATATAGTCATATAGAATCTCAAACGGGTCAAAATCCCAAGAAGGGCGACTGAGATGGACCGAGGAACAATTTTTTTTTTAAAGGGTCATATATTAATGTATTAAAAGATACAAATTACACATAGTCTCTGCAACAATGCATTGTCCTAGCGGATATACGGATGCACGAGCTAAAAAGAAAAAAGAATTACAGAAAAGAAAAATCCTGCTACAGTGACCCATACATTGAAACAGAAGTACTATCACCACCAAGACAGCACCAGAAGTCCAGCTTCTCCAAAAGCGATGCCTTCAAAAAGAAAACAGTGCACAAACACCGCCATTGTCCGATCATAGATCTTAGGTTTTCACCCTGAAGAAAGTCCACGCTCTCAAAACAATACCTTCAACAAGGCCATTGCCGGACACAAACAATTAAGGCCAGACCCTGGGTAGGACTGTGAACCTCTCCTATGCAGTCGCCCCCACTCGCATGCCACTGTTCCAAAGCACGAGTCACCAAGCCAATTCCTCATCACCACCCAGACTCAAATCACCATAGTCAGTCCTCAGATCTCGGTCTTCATGACATTCTCCATTGGCACTATGGAATGTGAACATGCCCCATGATATTAATAGCCAACAGAGCTTCGAAGCGCACCCTCTGAACCCAAACAGCCAGAAGCAAACATGGGTACGCACGACCGAATACCTTCACATCTAGCAATCTCCCGGTAGAGTTCGCTGATATAGCTTTCCGGAACTTGACACTCCGACCAGATCAATGGAGACACACATCAAGTAGATCTTTGTTTTGGTGTGAGAGGAATCCGAGAACCACCACATTTATTCATACCGATCTGGCAACCCCCTCGCGACCTGCCGGTAACCTGCAATATTCGTCGCACCAACCGTACCAGCAGCCCTGCGTCTAGGCCAGTAACGAGAGAGATGGGAGCAGAGCAGTATCCTTTCATTGTAAGTTATAGTTTTTAAACATTGTGATTAAGATATTTATGTTATAGAATAATTGAATTTATCATTTTATCATATGTGCTTATTATGAAATGGAACTTTAATTTTTCGTCATTTATCTCTTGCTCCTTGATTAGTAGTCTATTTTATCTGCTAGAAGGGTGCTTGTGGGGGAGTGCTAGCATCAAGATGCAGTACAAAACAGAGAAACAAAAAGGATAGCTTGTCTTATCCCAGACTGATGTTCCAGAATTCCGTCCTTTTTCAGGTCGTATTGGACCATGCTGGAGCTAACAATCAACTTTCAGGGTTGGCTTCTCCGGTGTTTCTCATATCGCACCCCATGGGTCTAGATACTGACTGGTGCCACTTGATATCGGTCAGCGATGTACATTAGCCCTAACTGGCAGTCTGCCCATCAGAGACACAGAATCATTTCTGACTAACACGCACTAATTGGGCGAGTAACCTACATGTCACATCCTATTACGTACTCCCTCCATTTCAAAATATAACATGTTTTAGCTTTGTGAAGTTAATGTACTTAGACATTTTTTATTGTGTAGGTTTGGAGAGATTCGGAGTGAACATATGCAGTCACTGGTGGAAAGATGGCCTCTAGTCCCGGTTCATAAGGGCCATTGGTCCCGGTTCCAGAACCGGGACCAATCACTCGGGACTAATGCTAGTCCCGGTTCGCGCACGAACCGGGACCAATGGGTCTCCACGTGGGCGGGCGAGCTACGAGGGGTGCATCATTGGTCCCGGTTCGTGGGAAAAACCGGGACCAATGGGTCCCCACGTGGCAGCGCCAGAGACGGGCGGGGATGGATCATTGGTACCGGTTCTTGGCATGAACCGGGATCGTTGGTCTCTGTGCCGTGGCAGGGTTTTGTGCCGCGGCAGGATTTTCGGGTTATTTTTCTGCCGCGGCAGGGTTTTGTGTCGCGGCAAGATTTCAGGCTATTTTTCTGCCATGGCAGGATTTTTTTATAAATTTAATGGTTCTACATATATACGGCAATAATAAAACCACAATATATATATTACACATCATGCATGATCACAAATATATACACCGTCTCATCCATCTTCTTGGCCGAAACATATTATAATTATAAACAATACTCTGACACGAATTTGATCTAATTTACACTTCTTTTATACACTTCACCCTTCCAAATGAAGTGGGTAATAGTATTCTCCTTTCGGATCTATGACTTGTTTTAACAAGAATCTGGCAATTTCCTCTTGAATTGCTTGCACGCGTTCTTGTGATAGAAGACCGTCCCGCATCCGTTCGATCTAATATAAAGAAGGGGATCAATATATATGAATGAATCGAAACACAATTGGTGGTAATAAAATAAAGTTGTGATTATTGTTTATCGTACTTCAATTTTTTTGATGTTCCGGTCTGCCCCCTTCTCTTTGGTCGTCTGGCGAATGAACTCGCAGACATAGTATCCACATAAGTTATTCCCGGCTTCCTGCCTCAAGCACTTTACGAGAACGGAGTTCAATCAAAATAATAATCAAGCATGATAATGGTGGTATTGAAACTAGAATCAAAGAGATGCGTGGATCTAGCAAGTAGTACTTACAGTCAATGGTTGAAATGTAAGCTCTTCCAAACACCCCTAGTTTTGGCGGTGAATCGTTTCCAAGCCATCTGGAGGCATTCCTGCATGTCCGCCCACTTTTCTAATGGTGTGCGTTTCGAGTCTAGGACTTTTACTACTCCGGTGTCAACAGAAATGATTAAGAGAATATAGTGGAAGCTTGACATACTAACAAAATATAACACGAGTCAATTATACGCTTAACATCGAGTAATCGAAAATAGAATGTGTACAAGACAGTAACACTCACGCAGCGTTGTAAGGAAATAGTATTTCCCTTCTGTTGCTGAAATACTTCAACGCTTGGAACACGTTATCCTATGTCTCTTTGGGATTTGTTTTTAGAGTAACTTCATGAACGAAATTACAGTCAACAAACCCAAGGTCATAGATTTGTCCTTTGTTGCATTCTTGAATCTTCATTCTGCATATATAATTAGTATAGTGATTAGTAAGATTATACAAGCAACGAATGAGATGAGCTAGGAAAACTTAATTACAGAAATTAATAATACTTACAAACAATAGGCACTAACGATAGCTTTGTCGAGGGCGTCTTGTTGGTAAAACTGAAATAATTCTGGAAATTCAATCAGTATGAAGCCATCTCCATGACCGTAATGGTGGTATTTATATGCAGCATAGATCTAGTTTTTGGAACCAGTACAGGCTTAGATGTACCATTTATGCAATCTTCGCATTTTTGTTGGTAGATCTTTGACTAACTCGGGTTTGACGAGAGGAGCCCCGTACTGGTACATGTATGCCGTTTCTTAGTACCCCTCGAACTCATGCATACAGCTCATGTACTCAGTAATAGACAGTCCATATAATTGGGCTGTTTCTCCGTATAGTCGAACAAACTCTGAATCAATGTTCGGATCATGCCACTCCTGGATCATCCACTCATTGGTATCATACACTTTGAGCGGTTCGATCGATTGATTTTTCTGTTATCCGAGCTAGGCAACTTCTTTCCCGACTCTCCGCTCTTTTGCCTCAGCCGATTTCGTAATAGAGCGATTATAGTCTGATGTGAGCGCTATGGGTTGGTGAAGCTGAATCTTAAGCGCGGCTGCTTTAGCTTTATCTTCTGCGGTGACCGGGAAAAATGCCTCTATCGGATTTTTCTTGTTAGCCATGTCAATCTTCCACTTTTCATAATGGGCAGCTGCGGCCGCATCAGTTTCCTCATCTGTCTTCTCGCAAGGTAGCTTCTTCATATTCTGATGAGGTACTCTTGGGAGGGGCGATTGAAGGAAATATGCCCTAGAGGCAATCATAGAGATGATTGTATTTCATGTGTATCCATGAGTTATTATAATGTTCCTTGAATATCCATATACCAGGCAACTTGTATTGATTGGCAATTATGTGAATTGTTTGTGAAACTCTTTACTTGTATGGTTATCTAATAATTGTCCCTAGTCGGAGTTCATGCGAGGACACACGTGAATATTAGACTAGCACATCGATTGGTTAATGACTATGTTTCGCAAGTCATTGACATGGAGATGTCAAACCAATGATGTGGACACATGTTATGAACATGGGGTTGGACTGACCCAACATGAGACTAGCAATAATACTTGCAGCTCTCTCTACACATCGTGTACGTTTTGTCCTTAGACCTGAGATTGTCGCATGTACTTGAGATGTGGATCGACCTACTTTGGGGCTATCAAACACTACTCCGTAATTGGGTAGTTATAAAGGTAGCTTTCGGGTTTGTCCTGATACATGCTGCAAGGCATCGGTCAATCAAGATGGGATTTGCCCCTCTCTACTTGAGAGAGATATCTCTGGGCCCCTCGAGTGATCGGATCCAGAAATGCATGGCCGTGCTACATATGGTTAAGAGTTAACCTAGTAAAGGGATTCTGAATCACAGTATCGAGAAAGAGAGGTCAGCTTAGAGCTAGACCAAATATCGTGAGGCAAAGGGAAAGACATGTACTCAACCTTGTGATGGTTCGTCCGAATGATCTTTATATGCGTTTAGGAGTTGGCACGTCTTGCTAGAGGCCGCTACCAACTATTGACGGAGTAAGTGTACTCGCGTCATGTCTATACGTGTATGAACCTATAGGGTCACACACTTTAGGGGCTGGAAGCCTAATGAGGATTGGATCCGAATTAGACCAGGCTTAGGCTGCTAATGGGCTGCTAATGTAGAAGCCCACCAGGGATGCCTATATAAGAGGGAGTAAGGCGAGCTGAAAAGGGGAGAGCATTCCACCCAGCCGCCACTCCTCTTCCGCCTGTGTTGCACGCGCAGACCTAGCAGTCTGGCGTGTGACGACTTCCACTCCGGACGTGTGGATACCTCGGAGGTGCTGCATCTGTAGCACTTGGACGAGCCGCGCAAAGGGGAGCTGCTCGTGGGACGAGGACGAGGAGGAGACGTAGAACATCTACACTGCCGCAACGTGCTTCATCGAGTTCCGCACCTGCGCGTCTAGCGGTAATCCCGTGATCTATGACAATAGTATTCCTGGTTGACGCGGTAGAAATTTTTGATTTTGCGCTAGTGTAGCCTACCCGTTACCCTTCAGCGATTGCTTACGTTTCGGTGATCGGAACGTGCTCTTGCTGCTGTTGGTGGTGCTGCCCCCCTTAGTATACTTCCGCTTTTGTCTCTGAGGCTCAGGGGACGGAGACGGCTGAGGCGGCGGTGGAGACGGCTGAGGCGGTGATGGAGACAGTTGCGCTGAGCGGTGAGGCGGTGAAGGCGACGGTTGCGCTGGAGAATGGTGAGGTGGCGGCGAAGGTGGATTGCTGCTCTGAGGAGTGGGTGTCCTTGGCGGCACATAATTTGGAAGCATGATGCTCTCCTTTAGCCATAGAATAGTCCCCCCTTTGGCTTCTCCTAGTTGAGTCAGCTCCATATCTTCCCCTGCAGGGTGGTCTAGCTTCAGCTCCTCAAAATCTTCCTTCACCTCATCCACTGTGACGACAGCGTACCCTTTTGGAACCGGTCTGCAATGCTAAGTTGGGTTAGGCCCAATTGGTACCGCCATGCCGACCGCCGCCATCACCCTTATGTTCATAACCTGCACCTTTAGCTCACAAGCTGTTGTCTCCGTGATATCATCCACTGGGTAGCGTTTAGGAGGAGATGTCGTCGGTGCATCATCATCAACATCATGGAGCTGCGTGGAAGCGACGCTGCTTTTCTTATTCGATGGGGCGCCGGTACCCTCGAATGCAGCTTCTACCACGTGCCGCTGAGATTGGCCGCTAGTACCTTCCTGGCTAAGTATGTCGAGTTCATCCTGGTGCCGCTTTAATGCTTCTTCTACATTACGCAGCCGGTCTGCAGCGGCCTCTTTCTCAGCTGCCTCCCTTTCCTTTCTCCTTTGATGGCTTTTATCGGGATATCTCTTCATTTCCGGGGGAAAGGCAACCTTCCACGGCTTGGATCCTGGTGTGTCTCGTGCTCGTTCGTCGTGTTCAGGATTTTTAAGGGCCTGTGTGAGCTCGTCGTTCTCTCTATCAGGAACGAACCGTCCCGCTGCAACATCTTCTACTGCATTTCTAATATCGTTGATGGGCAGTAGGGGATCATCTTTGTGTTTCTGATTATATATTGCCCTCCCTTCTTTGTCCAACGTGCCCCCATGGCTGTAAAACCAGTTTCTCGCCCGTGGTGTCCATGTTGCGGGCTCTGGTCTGATCCTGGCAGTTATGTAATTGATCTCAAGTGCATCCCACTTAGGCATGCAACCGGCGTAGCCAGTAGGCCCCATGTTATGATGGTACAGTTTCTTAGCAGCGTTCTCCGTATTTATCCTAGACCTTTCCTTAGCTTTCTCCAATGTCTTGTACTTCACAAAATCCTCTCACTGGTGTCTTAACTTAGCATAGCCGGCTTAATCAAAATTCGGAGTCTTCTCTACCTTGACAAAGTTATGGTATAGTTTCTTCTTCTAGTTCTTGAATGCATCGGCCATCTTGCTGAGAGCAAACTTCTTGACTCTTTGCACAAGCTCCCTTCTTGCTCTCTCCTCCTCATCTGGAGTCACATCTGGTTCCGGCAGGAGGAAATTAGTCATGAGCTTGTCAAAAAGCTTATCTTTGGCGTTGTCGCCGACATACGGGACTCCACCGCCGATTGGCCGATTCCATTCTTGAACGGTGATCGGGATGTAGTCCCTCACAAGAACTCTGCATTGCTTGACAAATTTTCTTGCGACATTGACGGGAGCTTGCGGTTCGCCATCTACACCGACCACGTTGATCCTATACCTCACAGTGTCATCCAACTTTTTTGTTGGGCCTCATTTGATTCTTATGGAAGAAGTTCTCGATCCGGAGGGCTAAAACAAGAAAGAGTGTTAATATATGCATGTATACATAGACAGCGGCACTTTAATTACAAAAATACATATATACACATCGCCGGTGTTTGCGAGACTTAAGGTTCCGCCGGAGCCGTCGCCTTCTTCCTTATCGGCTTCTCCCCTGTCCCAGGCTTTGGCTTCTACCTCACCGGAGCCGTCTTCTCGGTTGAGAGACTCATCTCCCTGACTGGAATCGTTCAGAAACTCACTCGTGACATCGATATCGATATCTTCATTTTCGCTGATCATCCCTTGGAGGATGTTTTCCTGATGTGTTGGATCCATAGTATCTGCAAGTTAAACAATCAACACATGACATCGATAATTATATGACAATTTAAACATAGTTGAAATTTAACCCTAAGGCATGCTTGGCAATTTAAGTGAGATCCGAAGGGTCCAAACCCTAGTACAGGAGAGACCCCGAAATCACCTACGAGGGGTTGATTTCATTCTCTTATTAAACTTATAATTAAAGTTGTTGAACAATGCATGATTATGAGTCTATTGTGTAGATCTCCTTTTTCTGAACATTTTGATATATTATACATATTTTTCTGACTTAGAAATAATTAGTTATTGAATTTATAAGATTAAACTCTTTTCTGAAATTATTTAAACATTTATTAAACTTTTATTGCGTCAGCATAGGTAAAGGCTGACGTCACCTAAGGACGGGAACCTTTTCTCACATATGCATTGCCTACCCATAGTGACTGACTAGTGGGGCCAGGGCCACGTCGGGCTGCCACGCTGGCAGAGCTTACTCGATGCCCACGTCAGGGCGCCACATGAGCGCCACCTTGGCGCCACATGGGCTCGCCGGAGGGCACGTCGGCCGGCGGTGGTTAGCGGCACTAGAGTGCTTGCTGGAACGCACAGAAGGTCGGGTTCGAACGGGTTCGAACGAGCGCGTCGCGAGGAAGCTAACTGTGGTCGTGCCGCCCCTTATTGGTCATCGGAGCGTTGTCTGCGACGGCGGCCGACAGCGGCAGACAGTGGCGCTCGGCGACAGAAGGAAACGGAGCGAGAGAGAGAAAGGAGAGGTCCTGGAGGACCAGCGGCTCACCACGAAGACGATGGATGGGTCGACGAGGCCAGAGGAGCTCGGAAGCAGCGGCAACCGCGACGGCCGGAGTCGGAGCAGACGGTGACCGTGGCGTCGATTTCCAGCGTGCGTGGTCGATTCCTCAGACGGTGGTGGCGCGGCGGCGGCGGGCGTCGACGGCGTGAAGGGGCCGCTCTGGATTTGGGCAGCCTGCCGGCGTGATTTTGCTCCGCCACAAATTTTCCTTAGCCGCGCGTCGATGTGCTCTGTGAATTGGGGGAGTTGGGGAGGAGGAAGGCCAGGGCTGTTAACTGTATAAACCATTGGTCCTGGGTCATCCCAATAACCGGGACCAAAGGACCAACGGTCCCGGTTCGTGCCACCAACCGGGACCAAAGGTCTGGGGCACGAGCGTTGTTGTGCTGCCACGTGCATGGCCGCTGGTCCCGGTTAGTCCTACCACCCGGGACCAGAGGATCAACGGTCCCGGTTCGTGCCAACAACCGGGACCAAAGGCGTGTTAATGGCAGCGCGCGCATCCAGGATCATCGGTCCCGGTTCGTGGGACGAACCGGGATCGTTGACCCGTTTTTTCAGATTTTGGGAAACCTTTTGGTCTTCCCGCCATTTTCAAATTTGTTTCTTCTTTAATTAATAAGATGTTTCAATTTAAGATGATCATTTATTTGGAATTTTAAAAAACTGTTAACAAGAAAAGTGCTTCAGTTTAAATAACTAATCAAAAACCATTTTATGTTTTCAAATATTTTTATTTGAACTATACAATTGTACTATTTACAATTAAAATTGTATTAATAAAATATTTATTGCATAATTTGGAATTTTACAAAACTTTTAACAGGAAAAGTGCTTCAATTTAAATAACTAATCAAAAACCATTTTCTGTTTTCAAATATTTTGCTTTGAACTATACAATTGTACTATTTACAAATAAAATTGCATTAACAAAATATTTATTGCATAATTTAGAATTTTAAAAAACTTTTCAAGATTTGAACTACAAGTACATGATATAATGCTTGTGAATTTTAAAAAAATCATTTATAGGTTCACAACATGCTATTTCATCAGTTTGTGATAATGTGCCCATATTGTGCACACATGTGCATAGGGGTGTTCTGTGAAGCAACCACCAAATTAAAGTTTGGCATTAGTACCAAACCATTTTTCAAAAATACTATACCACCTTATATGGACAATTTCCCAACCGGTGTATCTGAAACCTTTCTGTCCGTCCCTCATGAAAAACACAAATTCCTGCCGAATCGGCAGGAGGTTGCTAAGATTTGAACTATAAGTACATGATATAATGCTTGTGAATTTTAAAAAAAATAATTTATAGGTTCACAACATGCTATTTCATCAGAGATCCACTTCAAGTTCAGCGAGACTCAGCCCCGGGCTAAGAAGCTTCATGCCCGCCGTTTTGAATATAGTTTGAAACGGGCATAAGAAATTCAAAAATGATCCAAACAATGTGAAACCTTCGCGTGGTGCCATATTATGTGTCACAGTTGCAAGGAAAAATATTGAACTTGAGAAATTGCAAACATCATAAAAAATACTTCACAAAATGACCTATCATGTTCGAGGTTTCATGGCATTTAGGTCAAACCACCAATGTTATTTATGGAATCAGGGCATAGTTTGTGATAATGTGCCCATATTGTGCACACATGTGCATGTTCGGATGGCTTACGATATTGCAGGAGGAAGTTTTCCCTTTCGACACATGAAAAAGCCAATTTTCATTTTTGAGGTGCCGAAATCGGGGTGTTCTGTGAAGCAACCACCAAATTAAAGTTTGGCATTGGTACCAAACCATTTTTCAAAAATACTATACCACCTTATATGGATAATTTCCCAACCGGTGTATCTGGAACCTTTCTGTCCATCCCTCATGAAAAAAGACAAATTCCTGCCAAATCGGTAGGAGGTTGCCAAGATTTGAACTACAAGTACATGATATAATGCTTGTGAATTTTTAAAAAAATCATTTATAGGTTTACAACATGCTATTTATCAGAGATCCACTTCAAGTTCAGCGAGGCTCAGCCCCGGGCTAAGAAGCTTCATGCCCGCCGTTTTGAATATAGTTTGAAACGGGCATAAGAAATTCAAAAATGATCCAAACAATGTGAAACCTTCGCATGGTGTCATATTATGTGTCACAGTTGCAAGGAAAAATATTGAACTTGAAAAATTGCAAACATCATAAAAAATTCTTCACAAAATGACCTACCATGATCGAGGTTTCATGGCATTTAGGTCAAACCACCAATGTTATGGCTAGAATGAGGGCATAGTTTGTGATAATGTGCCCATATTGTGCACACATGTGCATCTTGGGTAACCTTTAGTCCCTGCTGGTGGGTGCAACCGAGACTAAAGATGCCGGTGGGATAAGGACGCGTGGGTAACCTTTAGTCCCGGCTGGTGGGTGCAACCGAGACTAAAGCTGTCGGTGGGATAAGGACGCGTGGGTAACCTTTAGTCCCGGCTGGTGGGTCCAACCGAGACTAAAGTTGTCGGTGGGATAAGGACGCGTGGGTAACCTTTAGTCCCGGCTGGTGGGTGCAACCGAGACTAAAGCTGTCAGCGGGATAAGGAAGTGTGGGTGGACGCACTGCTCGATGAGATAAAGCATGTAGCGCACGACGCCCTGTCGGAGGAACAAGACAAAGTAGAAGCGGTGCCGTGCCTATAAAAGGACCATCGATACGCCATGGCAAGAAGCTCAATAAGACAACATAGGTAGAGAGAGTTTCATCCCCATGGATAGAGGGTTGGGAAATCTCCCGTGGCAGAGCTTCTCGAAGATGTCGTTGGTGCACACGCCCTACGGCATCTTCGGAAGCTCCGCCTCGGAAAAATTTCCCTGCAAGCCCGTGAAAGACTCCATCTCCTCTAACATTGTTGGGGAAAGGGTTGAGAAATCTTCCGTGGCGGAGCTTCTCGAAGATGTCGTTGGTGCACACGCCCTACGGCATCTTCGGAAGCTCCGCCTCGGAAAAATTTCCCTGCAAGCCCGTGAAAGACTCCATCTCCTCTAACAGTGTTGGGGAAAGGGTTGAGAAATCTCCCGTGGCAGAGCTTCTCGAAGATGTCGTTGGTGCACACGCCCTACGGCATCTTCGGAAGCTCCGCCTCGGAAAAATTTCCCTGCAAGCCCGTGAAAGACTCCATTACATAAAGTTTCGATACAACACATAAAGTTTCCATACATCACATAAAGTTTCCATACATTATGTAGATTTACATAGGGTTTAGGGTTTAGGATATGAATCCTTCGTTGCGTATGTCGATCCCTTGCCTATGATCACTTCTTAGGCCATAACCATGGAGCATCTTCTTTGCTTAACGGGATGCTTGGGTCAGTTTTCACGGTGAACGGCGGGATTTCATCAAACTTATCATAATCTGCTGACATGTCTGTCTTGTCCTCGACTCCCGCAATGTTTCTTTTCCCTGAAAGAACTATGTGACGCCTGGGCTCATCGTCTGATGTATTCATTTCCTTATTTTTTCTTTTTTGCGGTCTAGAGGACATGTCCTTCACATAAAAAACCTGAGCCACATCATTGGCTAGGACGAATGGTTCGTCTCTGTAACCAAGATTCTTGAGATCCACTGTTGTCATTCCGTACAGCTGGTCTACCTTTACCCCTTCTCCATTCATGTTGACCCAACTGCACCGAAACAATGGGACCTTAAAAGTAGGTCCATAGTCAAGTTCCCATATCTCCTCTATGTATCCATAGTATGTGTCCTTTTTCCCATTCTTGCATGTTGCATCAAAGAGGACACCACTGTTTTGGTTGGTGCTCTTTTTATCTTGGGCAATCGTGTAAAATGTATTCCCATTTATCTCGTACCCTTGGAAAGTCAATACAGTCGCAGATGTGTCGCGGCCAACAAGTAGAGCTGATCTCCAATAGTGGTGTCATTCATGAGATGTAATTGCAACCAAGTGCCGAAAGTCTCCATGTGATTTTTTTTAATCCAGTAGTCATCCTTCCCCGGGAACTTAGAGCGTACAACATTCATGTGTTCCTCGATATACAGAGCCATGAAGGTAGAACTTTGGAGAACTATGTAGTGTGCTTGATTCAAAGAATGTATGTCCCTAAATATCATTGCTTTCTTTCCTAGCGTGCCTTTTCCACTCAGTCTCCCCTCATACCGTGATTCAGGAACACCAATCGGCTTAAGGTCAGGAAGAAAGTCTACACAGAACCCAATGACCTCCTCTGTTCCATAGCCCTTAGAGATGCTTCCTTCTAGCCTAGCACGGTTACGAACATATTTCTTTAAGACTCCCATGAACCTCTCGAAGGGGAACATATTGTGCAGAAATCTAGGACCGAGAATGTAAATCTCATCGACTAGGTGAACTAAGAGATGCGTCATAATATTGAAGAAGGACGGGGGGAACACCAACTCAAAACTGACAAGACATTGGACCACATCCTTATGTAGCCTTTCCAGACTTTCTCGATCGATTACCTTCTGAGATATTGCATTGAGGAATGCACATAGTTTCACAATGGCTAATCGAACATCTTCCGGTAGAAGCCCTCTCAATGCAACCGGAAGCAACTGTGTCATAATCACGTGGCAATCATGAGACTTCAGGTTCTGAAATTTTTTCTCTGCCATATTTATTATTCCCTTTATATTTGACGAGAAGCCAGCCGAGACCTTGATACTGTAAAGGACTTCAAAAAAGATTTCCTTCTCTGCTTTGGTAAGAGCGTAGCTACTTAAGTATTTACGTCCTTTATCAGTATGCTTGTTGTGTGGGTCTTTGATACGTTGTTGGTCCTCTCGTGCTTCGGGTGTATCTTTTGTCTTCCCATACACGCCCAGGAAGCCTAGCAGGTTCACGCAAAGATTCTTTGTCACGTGCATCACGTCGATTGAAGAACGGACCTCTAGGTCTTTCCTGAAGGGTTCGTAGCATGGAAAACAAAAAAATTCTACCGCAAGAACGAACAAAACCCAGATCTAATCTAGATAAAAGCCAAGATCTAATCTATTAGACATGAGCAACGAGATAGATAGGAACTAACCCTCGTAGATCCGAAAGCTTTAACGAGATTAGATCTCGTGGTTGATGTAGTCGATCACTTGCCGATCTCAAGATCGTGTGGACGATCCTTCCGGCGTCGCGTTCCGGCAGCGCTTCCGCCGTTGGTCAAGTGGACGATCCTTCCAGCGCCGCGTTTTGGCAGCGCTTCCACAGTCGGTCACACGTGAGGAGTCGAAGCAGACCTTCCTCTCCCCGTTCCAGCGAGCAGTGGAGGTAGTAGATCTTCTCCACGGAATCCCAGCAGCACGACGGCGTGGTGGTGGTGGTGGAGTAGAGAATTCTGCAGGGCTTCGCCTATGCCTGTGCAGAAGAAAGGTGGAGGAGAGAGACGGCAGAGATTGGGAGTTATGGGAGCCAAGGTGGAGGGGGCGCCCCTGCCCCTCTATTTAAGGGGGGTGAGGCGCCATGGGAGGGGGAGTCCTTGTAGGACTCCCCTTCCTCTAGGCCGGCGGATTGGGGAGTGGGGGGAGGAGTCCTCCTCCCCCACGACTCCTAGTCTTGACCCACCAGGACTCCTTGATCCCTTCCTTGGTTTTCAAGCAAACTCCAAGAAACCTTCCAGAACATTCCGAAACCTTCTAGAACCCTCATACAAATACTCCGGAACATTTCCTAACTTAGAAAATGATCCCCAATATATGAATCTTATTCTCCGGACCATTCTGGATCTCCTCGTGATGTCCCGGATCCATTCCGAGACCCTGAACAACATTCGGTCTCCAACGCACATTCCATATCTACTTAAAACAACTTCGAACCTTAAGTGTGTCACCCTACGGTTCGTGAATATGCAGACATGATAGAGACACATCTCCTATCAATAACCATCAGCGGGACCTGGAGATCCATAATGGCTCCCACATACTCAACGATGACTTCGTGATCGATTGAACCATTTACATACTAAACCAATTCCCTTTGTCTCGCGATACTATACTTATCCGAGGTTTGATCATCGGCATCTCCATACCTAGTTCTACCTCGTTACTGATAAGTACTCTTTACTCGTTCCATGATATGTCATCCCTTGTGACCCAGTCACATGCTTGCAAGCTAACTAGATGACATTCCATCGAGAGGGCCCAGAGCATATCTATCCGTCATATGGATGGACAAATCCCAATCTTGGTTCATGCGCTTCAACACATACTTTCAGAATACCCAATGACACCTTTATGACCACCCAGTTATGAAGCGGTGTTTGATGTCATCAAAGTATCCATCCGGTGATGGTGATTAACATAACCTCATGGTCGAAGGATTAGGTTACTATGCATTTGAAAGCTTACAGCAAACGAACTTAATGACTTGATCTAATGCTATGCTTACTATGGGTGTGTGTCCATCACATTATTCTCCTAATGATATAACCTTGTTATTAATCACATCCAATGTCCATGATCAGGAAATCATGATCATCAATTAATCAACAAGCTAGTTCAACAAGAGGCTTACTAGGGACTCTTTTATGTTTACAAAACACACAAGTATTAATGTTTCCGGTTAATACAATTATAGCATGGGATGTAAACATTTATCATAAACATAAAGATATAATAATAACCACTTTATTATTGCCTCTTGGGCATATCTCCAACAGTCTCCCACTTGCACTAGAGTCAATAATCTAGTTAAAAACTTGTGCATTCAACACCTATGGCTTTCTGGTGTTGTATAGACACTATTGCTAGTGGTAAACATAATCTTCGGATCTGACACTTCTAGGTCCGTGTGTATTTGCATGTCCTTGCGTCTCTACGCAATACTCATTCTCCAATGAGATGGCATTGTATAAATTTGGTCCTTTGGTGAGACCTTTAGTTCCTTTGGCTCAAAATATGTTGATATTATTGTCACACAATATATCTTCATAGTATTAGCCCGCTAGGAACCACACCTAGTTGATAACAAACTACTTGACGCAAATGCCCTCATTTACTGCTACAATAGTAGTCATATACTTAGCCTTTTGTTGTAGTATCTGTTACAATGTTTTAACTTTGGTACTCAACCAAATCCGTTATGGAACTTCCTTTCCATTACATTGTGCCACCCATAGTTTAAATTGAGATAAATTTAATTTGTATCTTGTGACAAAATTAGTATCAATGTAACGCTTTACAATGAACTACCTTTAACTATTTGTCACTTATACATGGTATATTCTTAGTTCTTCCAAAGCTCATAAGAATATATTTACTATTGTCCAATGATCATCTTATGAATCATTCTGGTATATGCTCATAACATTTAGAGCATAGGACATGTCTGGATGTGTACATCTCAAAGAATGATTGATCAAAATATTCTTGTGATTTCACCAAGTGTCAAAACACTTGAATCTCGTGTCAACACACTCGAATCTTGATTCAGTCCTTTCCATGCGTCAAGAACCTTTCTTGTTGTTTCCACATTGAAATCATTCAACGTCTTATCTATGTACATTTGGCAAAACCATATTAGCGCCTCAATCTATCCATATAGACATTGATGCCTAATTCTTGGGTTATGCCTAAGTCTTTCATCAAAATGAAATTCTGAACCTGTGTCAATACAAGATACATCATTTCCAATCAACAATATGTCCTCTACATAATGTATTAGAAATATGTCTCAGCGCTCCCACTTAATTTCTTGCAAATGCAAGCATCTTCATCATCTCCGATGAATTTAAACTCTTTTAACAGTTTCATCATGGTGAAGATTCCAACTCCTCTATGCTTACTTCAAGTATTGAAGTTTTACATGCACTTTTAGCATCCTTTGAATTAACAAAACCCTTTGGATCGTGTCATTTACACGTCCTAGGTAACCATTCTATTAGAAGAACTTGTTTTGTTTGTTCAACTACCATATACCAAAATATATGTAGTGGTTGCTACATTAATCCGTCCAGACTAAATATCGCTATGAAAGATCAAATCTTATCATAGTCAATTCCTTGAACATTGTCGTAAACTCTTTCGGACATGTCGACTATTTCATAGATTTGAAACATCCATGTCTATTTCTTTATAGATCCAAACACGACCGATGGGCTTCACGCCTTTCAGGAGGGTCTTCGAAGTTCAGAAACTTGATTTCTCGTGTATGGATACTATTACGGATTCCATGACTTCTAGTCATTTTATGGAGTCAGGGCCCATCATCGCTTCTTTGCATGTAGTCGATTCATCATTGTCAAAACAATAACGACTTGCTTATCAAATCTTACTATTTGATTCTTACCGACCCACACGGTTCTATAGGAACTCTAATCTCCGAGATCACACCTTTTGTAATCACGAGAGCCATGAGCATTGTTGCCGTCACCGGGACACTTTCCGGTGCTGCGCTACTTAGCACATATAGCTAAGGTTCAACAACCTTATCAAAGTTCTATTGTCCTCCCACTTAACTTTTCACGAAAAATTCCTTCTCAAGAAACTTGACGTTCCAAGTAACTAACTCTTTTGTCCTCAGTGTTATGGAGAAATTCCCAACAAATTCTTTGGGATAACCTACAAAGACGTGCTTATCCGACTTTGGTTGTAAACATTTTACTTATGCATAACATACCAAAATTTAAGAAAAGACAATTCGGGTTTTATCCCAAACCATGACTTATATGGTGTCATTTCAACGGATCACGATGGAGCTCTTTTTTAGCGTAAAAGCTGTAGTCACTAAAGCTTTAATCTTTAAAAACATAATGGCAGTTTTATAAATGACACCCTTGATCTTACCATCTCAAACATGGTTTGATTTCATCTCTCGAATATGCCATACTCCTATGGTTTATCGGGAAATGCAAATCCATAGAACGATTCCTCAAATCTTAGGTGTTTTGCTAAACTTGTAACTCAAACATCTTTCTTTATGATCCAATCATAAACTATTTTATTTTCTTGTTACAATGATTTTCCACTTCATCTTGAAAGTCTTTGAACATTTTTCAAATGTTTCATACTTCTTCCTTATTGAGTAAGTACATACATATACTCACTCAAATCTTCGGAGAAAGCATATGAAGTTGAAATCCATCGCCCACGACTACACATAATGGACTATATACATCAATATGTACAAATTCCAATCAGTTAGTCGTCCGTTCCTCTTTTGGCCTACGAACGGAGTTTTAATTATCTCCAAGAAAGTATCACAAGCGTCATTTGATCCAAATCAAAGACTCCAAAAATCCATCAACATGGAGTTTCCTCATGTATCCCTTTCAATATAATTTAAACGGCGATGTCACTTCGCAAGTGATCTTTCAATCATTTGTCTTGTGACATTTTAGCATTAGTTTTATGGTCGTTATTTCTCCAACCAGACTTGTATATCATCCATCTATTATGAATATCGTAATTATTTGAACAACCTTTTGTCGTCATAATACCTGATCAAAATAACAATTATTGAAACAAATCTTGAAGGCAAGCTTTGATGTTAACGAGC
This sequence comes from Avena eriantha, assembly GCA_910589775.1. Taxonomy (NCBI): domain Eukaryota; kingdom Viridiplantae; phylum Streptophyta; class Magnoliopsida; order Poales; family Poaceae; genus Avena; species Avena eriantha. The sequence goes on along the minus strand of OU342744.1, from coordinate 142,461,151 downwards.
AACACAACAACCCTTTGTTTGTTTTCGATGACCATCATCACACATTCTCTTGCTAGTTACTTAGGCCATTGCAGTTCATGAATTGTGTTGTCCTGTATGACACTTCATACCAACCAATTCGGTATCCAATACCGGAGAACCACATCGTTTAACAAGCAAGTAATACAACCATAACATGCATATCTTCTATATGCCTAAGTTGGACATCTCCAACCTTTTATTTTCTGCCAAATATTTTATAGATTCTCTTTCAGCAATTCCTTTTCTTTTAAAAGAATTTATCAACATCAACATTGGTGTCATCAACATGACACATGGTACAAAGCGTATATAGTCAACTACTAATACCTTTGGACTTACACTTTGAGGTGGATCACCATCATCAAATGTTTGGTGTTCTTTCAAAAATCCATTCTTTAGTAATCTTTTAGTGTAGTAAACATTTTACTTACATCTTCTATTCATCCTTATCATGACAACTTTCATGATCAAGCTGCTATAGCTTATAAAGGTGAATTGCGAGTATAATGTTTCTTTTTCAAAACCTTTTGGAGGATTAGGACGACTAGCGTCTCCAACCTTCACAAATTCTCATCAAATATGAGGACGTATACTCTATCATGTTGTAACCAACACATTGTTTAAGATATCGCAATACCTTTCACATATGATGGTTTCTGAAACATTGCTTTCAACTCTTAGATAAACTTGATATTAAAAACAATCTTTTGAGTATCAAGAATCATGGAGGCAAACATGATACTTTAGATACTAACATTGGAATTCTTACTCTTGATTTAATACTACTTATTAAACTTCATGGAGTAAATAGAGTTTGCTGAAAGTTTGCAATAGGACTTATAAACTTTAAATTGACATTCAAAACAATACGATACCAGTTCGTAAAGTAAATATCCAGAATTTCTATAGTTCCACTATCTCAACTATAACTAAGCGTAAGGTGGTGAACGGATGCCAATGACTACAACAAACTATGCAAATTCACTTTGATTGTGTTTATGATAAATTGAGTTCGACTAATCCAAATTACAAATGAACTCCCACTCAAAACAACATCCCTCAAGTTGTTTTAGTGATTACATGAACCAAATCCACTACACCAAGTCTGATCATCACGTGAGATGATGTAGCTTTAAAGGCGAACAATCAACATGTTCATCATATCATCCATATGACTCATGCTTTACCTTTCGGTATTCTGTGTTCCGAGACCATGTATGTACATGCTAGGCTCGTCAAGGTTAACCTTAGTTTCTGCATGTGCAAATCTGGCTTGCACCCGTTGTATGCACACGTAGAGTCTATCACACCCGATCATCACGAGATGCTTCGAAACGACGAGTCTTAGCAACGGTGCCAACTAAGGACGAACACTTTATTACTTGATATTTAGTGAGAGGGATCATCTTATAATGCTACCGTCGCGATCTAAGCAATACAAGATGCATAAAGGATTAACATCACAGGCAATTCATAATTAGTGCGATATGATATGGCCTTTTCTTCTTGCGCCTTTGATCTCCATCTCCAAAGCACGAACATGATCTTCATCATCACCAACATTGCGTCAAGGTCCATGGTGCCGCTTCATGGTTGTCCATCATCACTAGCAACTATTACAACTACTTGGAACAAAGCTATTACAAGATGAATAGACACGCAGGTCTTAACAGAATTGAAGACAACCATTAGGCTCCTTCAGGTTGCCATATTACAATAAGGATCATTGCATACATCAAATATAATCACAATCACATAATGGCCATATCACATCACAAAACCCCTGCAAAAACAAGTTAGACGGCTCTAATTTTCTTTGCATGTTTTACGTGTCTTCGGGCTTTCGAATAAGACCGATCTTACCTACGAACAAGAACCACAACATTGATACAAGTGTTATCAGATGTTCATTGTAAATTGAATCTTAACTATGGTGGGAGAGACAGACACCCGCAAAGCCACTTGTGCAAAGCAAGTTGCACGTCAAGCGTGGAGCAAGTCTCATGTGCGATGACATGTAATGTTAGCCCGAGCCGCTTCATCCCACCATGCCGCAAGATGCAAAGTACATGCTAAGACACCGACAACAAAAGCATCAACGCCCACAAAAACATTGTGTTCTACTCGTGCAACAGATCTACGCATAGATACGGCTCTGATACCACTGAAGGGTTCGTAGCATGGAAAACAAAAAAATTCTACCGCAAGAACGAACAAAACCCAGATCTAATCTAGATAAAAGCCAAGATCTAATCTATTAGACATGAGCAACGAGATAGATAGGAACTAACCCTTGTAGATCCGAAAGCGTTAACGAGATTAGATCTCGTGGTTGATGTAGTCGATCACTTGCCGATCTCAAGATCGTGTGGACGATCCTTCCGGCGTCGCGTTCCGGCAGCGCTTCCGCCGTTGGTCAAGTGGACGATCCTTCCGGCGCCACGTTTTGGCAGCGCTTCCGCAGTCGGTCACACGTGCGGAGTCGAAGCAGACCTTCCTCTCCCCGTTCCAGCGAGCAGCGGAGGTAGTAGATCTTCTCCACGGAATCCCAGCAGCACGACGGCGTGGTGGTGGTGGTGGAGTAGAGAATTTTGCAGGGCTTCGCCTATGCCTGTGCAGAAGAAAGGTGGAGGAGAGAGACGGCATAGATTGGGAGTTATGGGAGCCAAGGTGGAGGGGGCGCCCCTGCCCCTCTATTTAAGGGGGGTGAGGCGCCATGGGAGGGGGAGTCCTTGTAGGACTCCCCTTCCTCTAGGCCGGCGGATTGGGGAGTGGGGGGAGGAGTCCTCCTCCCCCACGACTCCTAGTCTTGACCCACCAGGACTCCTTGATCCCTTCCTTGGTTTTCAAGCAAACTCCAAGAAACCTTCCAGAACATCCCGGAACATTCCGAAACCTTCTAGAACCCTCATACAAATACTCCGGAACATTTCCTAACTTAGAAAATGATCCCCAATATATGAATCTTATTCTCCGGACCATTCCGGATCTCCTCGTGATGTCTAGGATCCATTCCGAGACCCTGAACAACATTCGGTCTCCAACGCACATTCCATATCTACTTAAAACAACTTCAAACCTTAAGTGTGTCACCCTACGGTTCATGAATATGCAGACATGATAGAGACACATCTCCTATCAATAACCATCAGCGGGACCTGGAGATCCATAATGGCTCCCACATACTCAACGATGACTTCGTGATCGATTGAACCATTTACATACTAAACCAATTCCCTTTGTCTCGTGATACTGTACTTATCCGAGGTTTGATCGTCGGCATCTCCATACCTAGTTCTACCTCGTTACTGATAAGTACTCTTTACTCGTTCCGTGATATGTCATCCCTTGTGACCCAGTCACATGCTTGCAAGCTAACTAGATGGCATTCCACCGAGAGGGCCCAGAGCATATCTATCCGTCATATGGATGGACAAATCCCAATCTTGGTTCATGCGCTTCAACACATACTTTCAGAATACCCAATGACACCTTTATGACCACCCAGTTACGAAGCGGTGTTTGATGTCATCAAAGTATCCATCCGGTGATGGTGATTAACATAACCTCATGGTCGAAGGATTAGGTTACTATGCATTTGAAAGCTTACAGCAAACGAACTTAATGACTTGATCTAATGCTGTGCTTACTATGGGTGTGTGTCCATCACATCATTCTCCTAATGATATAACCTTGTTATTAATCACATCCAATGTCCATGATCAGGAAACCATGATCATCAATTAATCAACAAGCTAGTTCAACAAGAGGCTTACTAGGGACTCTTTTATGTTTACAAAACACACAAGTATTAATGTTTCCGGTTAATACAATTATAGCATGGGATGTAAACATTTATCATAAACATAAAGATATAATAATAACCACTTTATTATTGCCTCTTGGGCATATCTCCAACATTTCCAATACTCAAGCTCCCAAAATATAGATTGCTTTTTCCACATGGTCGTGTGTCCGGTAATGGGGTCTTTCAGAACAGATTGACCGCCAGGACCCTTTCCAAAGATTACTTCTAGGTCATTCACCATACCAAATACATCAGCACCTTTAGGGAGCTTAGGCTTCTTCCGATAATCTGCCTCACCGTTGAAATTCTTGCCTTTCTTTCTTACTTGATGATTGGTCGGAAGAAATTTACGACACCCTAGGTACACAACCTTCTTACATTTATCCAAATATGTACCTTTAGTACTATCTAAACAGTGCGTGCATGCATTGTATCCCTTGTTTTACTGTCCTGAAATGTTACTAAGAGCAGGTAAATCATTGATGGTTACGAACAACAACGCTCGTAGGTCAAATGTCTCCTGTTTGTGCTCATCCCACACCTTTACACCTAGTTCTGCCCACAACTGCAAAAGTTCATCGACTAATGGCCTTAGGTACACATCAATGTCGTTGCCGGGTTGCTTCGGTCCTTGGATGAGCACTGGCATCATAATGAACTTCCGCTTCATGCACAACCAAGGAGGAAGGTTGTAGATACATAGAGTCACTAGCCAGGTGTTGTGACTACAGCTCTGCTCCCCAAAAGGATTCATGTCGTCTGTACTTAGACCAAACCATAAGTTCCTCGCGTCACCTGCAAAGTTCGAGTACTTTCTCTCGATGTTTCTCCACTGTGACCCATCGGCAGGGTGTCTCAGTTTCCCGTCTTTCTTACGCTCTTCTTTGTGCCATCGCAACAACCTAGCATGCTCTTTATTTCTGAACAGACGTTTCAACCGTGGTATTATAGGAGCATACCACATAATCTTAGCAGGAACCCTCTTCCTGGAGGGCTCGTCATCGCCCTCAACATCATCAGGGTCATCTTGTCTGATCTTGTATCGACATGCATTGCATACCGGGCATTTATCCATATTCTCGTACTTCTCACCGCGGTACAGGATGCAGTCACTAATGCATGCATGTATCTTCTCCACATCTAATCCTAGAGGGCAGATAGTCTTCTTTGCTTCGTACGTTGTCTCGGGTAGCTCGTTATCCTTTGGAAGCCTCAGCTTCATTATTTTCAGTAACTTCTCAAATACCTTGTCAGATAAGCCAGTCTCTGCCTTCCATTTCAGCAGTTCAAGTATGGTACCGAGCTTTGTGCTGCCATCTTCGCAATTTGGGTACAACAACTTTTTGTGATCCTTTTGCATGGCCTCCAACTTAAGCTTCTACCTTTCTATATCACATTGTTGCTTTGCATCAGAAATGACCCAACCAAGACCATCAGCGGGCTCATCTGATGCCCGTTGTTCTTCTTTATTGCCGCCTCCCTCTTCTTCATTGTCTTCCATTGCAGTATCACCGTATTCTTCAGGGGACATAGGATAGCTGTCATCATCCTCCTCTTCTTCATTTTCTTTCAGCCTAACCCCTCTTTCTCCGTGCATGGCCCAACAATAATATCCGGGCATGAAACCTCTCCGAAGCAGATGGCTTTGAAAGATTCTCGGGGAAGAATGCTCCGCCACGTTCCGACAGTCGATGCAGGGACAAGGCATAAAATTATCCACTTTGTTTGCCTTAGCCAAATCGATAAATTTATGGAGGCCTGCAATAAAATTGGAATGGCGTCGATCGCCATACATCCATCGCATCCGTGCATCGATCTGCGTTATAATAATTAACCATTACAATAACATCGTGAATAGTAAAATGACCATCCTACATGGACAGATGCAATATTTTTGTATCAGTTACAGATAACGAAGATAAGGTTGCTAACCTCAGCCGAGGATACCGTGTTATGCGAACTAAAGTGTGGCTCGGACATTTCGTCGAACACCTTGTGTGCAATCAAAGAAAAAAAAGCTAGCACCCACTCCTCACACACAATCCAGCAAAATTTGGTGGGCAAAGGGTTGGACTTATATATAGCCAGGGGAGGGTTTTTGGTCCCGGTTATTGCCACGAACCGGGACCAAAGCCCCTCCCGCGCGACACGTGGCCGCCCAGCAGCTCGCACCCCACCCAGGTCATTGGTCCCGGTTAATGGCACGACCTGGGACCAATGACTTCGGTGGAGGGCGCGCTGCTGGGCCGCCACGTGTCGCGCGGGAGGGGCTTTGGTCCCGGTTCTTGGCAATAACCAGGACCAATGCCTCCGTCGCTTCGTAGTCCCCGTGCATAAATATGAGGCCACAGCGCTTGCTTTCGCCATCGCCTCTGCCTCTCTGCAGTCCCTCTCCACCCCACCACTTTGCCTCTCCATCGCGCCGTCGTTTCGCCTCCCCCCTCTCCAATATCCACGGCGCCGTCATGGAGGTGCCCACGCTCAACCACTACGAGGCGGCGCAGTTTGCGATCTACGGCATCCTCGCGCCGCCGCGCGCGACCCTTCCCGCCGGATTTCTCATCAGCGAGGGGGGTGTGCCGGTGGCTCCGCTCCTCAACCCCCGCGGATACGAGATGGAGTACGTCATCGCAGAGCATCGCCGCCAACTGCCCGCGTGCATTAGGGCGTTGCCCCGGTACGCGGCGGGCAGCGAGTATTGGCCCCGGCTGTTCAAGAAGGAGCGGAAGGCCAAGCTTGGCAACCGTTTCGTGGACGGGCGCTTGGTGCACCCGGATCGTCGCAACCAAGAAGGGCGGGAGTTGTTCTGGTCCGTCCAAGGACGGACCATCTACACCGCCATCGACGCCGCTATGCGCGCAGACGAGCTCCGTCTCCCGAACAACGCCGAAATCGTGGAGATTTCGTCTGACGACGACGAGGAAGCCGGCAGCACGGAGGACAATGGCCCGGAGGACAGCGGCAGCAGAAGTGTTGTCGACTAGAAATTTATAGTCGCATCTTTATTTATATGGAAAAATTTGTGGTCGAATAATAAAATGTCTTAATTTAGACCTTTGTCTCGATTAATTCAGGAAAGATTTGTTCAAAAATAGTGATCAATTCAATTTCTACCTCGAATTATTTCTGCGCCGAATTAATTTACATTAATTCCTGGACTGCTGACCGTCGCGGGGTTTTTGGTCCCGGTTGTTGGCATGAACCGGGACCAATGCCTCGCAGAGAGCCACGTGTGCATCGCGGGGCCATTGGTCCCGGTTCGTGCCATAAACCGGGACCAATGCTTACAGATGAACCGGGACCAATGCCCTGGCGGCATGAACCGGGACCGGTGCCTGGCATTGGTCCCGATTACGGAAACGAATCGGGACCAATAGAATCTGGGCGCTGGACCAAAGGCCCTCTTTCTACTAGTGAATAAAATGGTATAAATACATTCACTTCACAAAGCTAAAACATCTTATATATATTTTAAAACAGAGGGAGAGTACTACTTTGGCCAAAAATCATGAAAAGTTCACCATTGATCGACTATGGCTAAAAACTTAGACCTACCATTGCACACAACCTTAATGTCGTACTTACCATTTCCACAACAAACATAATGCTCTGAAAAACTAACCACATAGAAACTAATGCATGAGAAAATCTTGTATGTTAATTTTTACTTGGTTCGTCACATGATTTAATTTCACTCACACAGCAAGTTTACTATTGGATTATTGAGTATTTCAAATTTAAAAACTTTTTTACATCGCAAATTTTAGAAAATAAAATTTATTTAGCGACACTTCCTTTGGTTCAAAAATCCCATGTATCCAATCCCCGCCTCTATAACCTAGAGCTGTCAATGCAATTTGTAGTCATCAAATGTAATTCTTTTGTTGTCCGATATAGAAATTCAAGAAAGATCATCATTTCTGAATGATGAATTCTTAGTTTGTACAAAATGAACGGTTTGCTATCAGGTCTACTTTATTGAAATGGAACATTCCAACCATTAACCATTCAAGGCTCAAGTGGAATGGAGTTAACCGGTCTAACCAAATAACGTATCCTTGTCTCATACGTCCCTCCTCGTCTGGTATCATCGCCAACATGGTTTCCTTCTAATGGTTAGTTTCACATCTTACCCACAACGGGAAACTATATGTCACACACGACACGACACAATGTTGGGCCCAACGGCCCATAGCAGCATCGACAAAATATCCCATTCCAATTCCACCTCTTTTCTAACTGGTTTAGGGTTTCTCGACAACATAAGAGTGATAAGTATGTCATTTTCGTCTTCTTTGACCCTCTCCCCCATCCCTCGCCGTAAACCTCCCGTTCTCTTAGTTCTATAGCCACCTTGTTCCAATGCACAACACCCATCCACTTTTGCGGAGATTATAGCTGAGGGAAATAATCTAGACGCTTAGCTTCCTTGTCGCATCTTCAAAGTGGCCAGATCTCTAGTTTTGTCATGGCAACACTTCGTAGGTCCAACCGACGCCATGGCCGCAAGCGTAAGGTAAATAAACGCAAGTTTGATTATATTAGTGCCAAAATTGATGAGTCCAAGACGATCAGTCATGCCATGGATCAAATCGCTAATAACATGATCTTTGAGTGCAAGGTGGATATGAATATGTTGGATCAGCCCGGTTATGTCCAGATCTCAGAGTTAAAGCCACATGTCTCCTCAAGTTGGTTGCACCATAAGAAATTCGGTAGATCCCATCTACTCTTCCTTGTCATCCCTTTATTTTTGTGTTCTTTTCTTGCAAGTGAAATTTCATTTTGTGGATATGTTAAAGATGTGTGGTGGCGGTGTAAAATAAGACGAATCGAAAACATTAATCTTTTTGAGCATCAGAGCAAGTATATGGTCGAATTGAAGATTGTTTTTATCCACTAGTATGGCTTCGGTATGTTTTGTGTAGAGTGGATTCTTTAATACATCAAAATCAAGGACACAAACTCCAATTTGAGATCATGTGATTTTTTCACCTCCTTTCCATCATCTACATCCTAAAACATCAAAAGTCAAATGTTGTCTCTGTGCGAGGTTGCTGCACCCACTCGAACGACATTAATGCAATTCCAAAGATAAGAATATCTAAAGATTGCATGTCATAAATGAAAATCTAGAGATTTCATATCATAAATGAAAATCTAAAAATCGCAAGCGATAAATAAATATTCTATAGATGGCACAGAAATAAATGAAACCCAAAAATGGCACAGAGTTACTGCAATTCCAAACAGGACAGAGTAGGAAAAACAAAGTCCTAAACCCTATGATCGAATCAGCTAGATTATTCCAAAAACTCCCCCTAAACTAGCTGCGATCTTACTTGATGATCACCATTCCCAGGCGAGTGCGATGTTCCTGAAAACGAACACGTGCAAGGTGCTTGGTGAGGATGTCCGCGAGCTGCTCCCCCGTCCTGATGTGCTCCAAGCCAATCTTCCTGGATTCGATGCAGTCACAAATGAAATGGTAGCGCACCTCAATGTGTTTACTCCGATCGTGAAAAATCGGATTCTTGCACAGTTGGATGGCTGACTTGTTGTCGATGTAGATCATGGTGGCACCATCCTTGGCACCGGTCATGTCGCTCAGTAAGCGGCGCAGCCATGCTGCCTGGCACATAGCGGATGCCGCCACGGCGTACTCCGCCTCGAAAGATGACAGCGCCACGATCTTCTATTTCTGAGATTGCCAGGTGATCGCGCTGCCACCAAAGGAGAACAGAACTCCCATCGTGCTCTTGCGGTCATCAGTGTCCCCGGCCATGTCGGAATCACTGAATCTGACTAGTTCACTTTCGCTGCCGTGAGTGAACCTGCATCCGAGCGAGCGTGTGTCTGCGATGTAATGCAACAGATGTTTGGCATCAGCCAGATGCTCTATTGTTGGTGCCTCCATGAAACGACTCACATAGCCCACCGCAAATGTGATGTCAGGGCGGGTGTGCACCAGATAGCGCAGGCACCCCACGACACTTTGATAGAAAGTGGCGTCAGTGGATGGGGCTTTACTTTCCTTGCTGAACTTAAGCCGCAGCTCCATCGGCACTAGTGCAGGATTGCACTCTGCCATCCCGCGTGCTCAAATAGTTTCCTAGCGTAGCTTGATTGTGACAAGGTAATGCAGGTGTCACTCTGATAGACCTTGATGCCCAGGTAGAATTTTAGGAGCTCGGGATCACTCATTTGGAATTGCTCCATCATCTCCCTCTTGAAACGTCCTATCTCATATGCATCTGCGCCTGTGATGATGAGGTCATCCACATACACTCCGAGCAGCAGTCGGGACTGACCGTGCCCACGCGCATACATTGCGCTCTCTGACGGGCTGGCTGTGAACCCCAGTTCTTTGAGCGTACTGTCAAGCTTGGTGTTCCACGTTCTTGGAGCTTGACGCAATCCATACAACGCCTTGTGGATACGAAGGACCTTGTCCTCCTCACCATTTCACGCAAACCCAGGTGGCGGTGCAACATAGACCTCCTCCCGCAACTCTCCATTCAGGAAGGCTGATTTGACATCAAGATGATGCACATGCCACTTATCCTTCGCTGCCAAAGCCACCAGGAGCCGCACAGAGTCCAGACATGCAATAGGCGCAAACACTTCGTCAAAATCGATCCCCTCGCGCTGCACATAGCCTTTGGCGACCAACCATGCCTTGTGTCTCACAACGGCACCTGTTGCGTCCCTCTTTGTCTTGTACACCCACTTCAACCCAATTGAACAGTGGCCTGGGGGTAGATCAATAAGTTACCACATACCATTCTCCTCTATTGAGCTCGGCTCTTCCAGCATTTCCCGACACCAGCACTCATGCGGTTCGGCATCTACGAAGTTGTTCGGCTCATCGATGAAGAAAAGGTGCCCCACATGATCAGACTCAGTGACGGCTTGATCCAACATGTCCGAGACAAGGAGGAAACGGCGAGGTTGCTTTGGATTATCATCAGCATCCAACGATGCAACCGTGTCGCTGGTTGGAGACACAAATCTGATAGAGGTGCACCCTGGTTCCCCTGCAGTCGCGTCTGCCGTGGTAGACTCTTGGGTTGTTTGCTCTGCTGCAGCAGAGTTTTCACACCTCTTCTCTGCCGTCGCATCAGGGTCTGCCATGCCTCCTTGTTCTTGCTCTCTATTGTGTCCTGTGTGTGCCCTTGCCCGCGATCCGTGAAGAGGCTCCTCCGTGCACCAGGAACTCGACAACGAACGGATCGTCGTTGTTGTCTTCCCCCTCACTGCTCCAATCCCACGCGGCGGCTTCATCAAACACCACGTCACGAGACACGACGATGCGCTTCACCGCTGGATCGTAGATCCTATAAGCTTTAGAGCCTGGCTCATACCCCATGAAGACAACCTTGGTGCTACGATCGTCAAGCTTCTTGAGCCCAGGACGCATTAGCTTGGCGTATGCGATGCATCCAAATGCTCGGAGATGATCCACATCAGGCTTGCGACCATGCCACGCCTCGTACGGTGTCATGCGTCAACAACACGTGTGTAGGAGCGGTTGAGGACATACATTGCAGTAGTCACCGCCTCCCCCCAAAAAACTATTTGGGATGCCCTTGGCCTTCATCATGTTGCGCCCCAGGCTGACAAAGGTCTGATTCCGTCGCTCGACTACGCCGTTCTTCTACGGCAAATATGGGGCAGTGAGGTGGCGCTGAACTCCGTGCTCAGCGAAGTAGCGCCCCAGCATGACGGAGGTGAACTCTCCCCCCCGATACGTGCTGAACATGCGGAGCGGCCTGCCAGCCTCCTCTCGGCTACAGCTTTGAAGAGCTTGATGTCGTCCGCCACCCCTTCCTTGGAGGATAGAAGACGAAGCCACATATAGCAGCTCCGATCATCCACCACAAGCATAAAGTACTTGTTCCATGTGGGCATTGCCGACGTGATGGGCCCACAGAGATCTATGTGGACGAGCTCCAGGTTCTCCACGACACGGTACTTCGCGTTCTGCAGGGACGAGATGCGGTGCTGCTTCCCGGCGAGGCACGCTTCATAGATCTGGTCCACGTGGCTGATTGCCGACAGCCCACGTACCATCCACTTGCGCGCCATGGTTTGCAGGGCACTGAAGTTATGGTTCCCCATGTATTCGTGCTAGACCCACGCCGCATCGCTACGGATCGACAAGCACACCGGTTGCACAATCTGCAGAACAACCTTGTAAAAACGGTTAGCAAACCGTGGTACCTTGGTGAGGAGACAATTTCCGCGGTCCCATAACGACATGTACCCGCCACGGATCAAGGAGGGGAAGCCATTCTCGGCGAGTTGACCCAGGCTTATGATGCTCGTCTTCAGCTTCGGGATGAGGTACACATCCGTCAGGGCGTGGTGCTCGCCACTGCGAATGGTGATAAGGACGGTGCCGCACCCCTTGATCTCGACAACTGAGTTATCTCCAAAGCGGACCGAGTCGATGAAGCCCGTGTCGAGGTCGGCGAAGACAGCGCGGTTGCTAGACATGTGGTTTGAGGCGCCCGTGTCCAGGTACCACGGTTGTCGGCAAGCTTAGTCTCCTCACCAAGCCGCACACGCGTGCATTCCTAGTTCAGAAATTGCTGCCACCAATTTCTCCCGGTCCGTCACTGACAGAGCACAGCTGCACCATCAGCATGGCGGGTTGTTCGTCCTCACCGTCGCCCTCCTTGACAAGGTGGGCCTCCTCCCGCTTTTTCTTGTGACAGTCATGGGCCCAGTGACCCAGCTTGCCGCGGTAGCAGCACTCATCATCGCGAGACGCGCAACCGCCGGTGTCCTTACCCTTGTCACAACCATCCCTGTCGTGGCCCTTGTTCCGGCCATGCTTGCCGGATCCGCCTCCTCCACCGCTACCGGAGGAGCCATCTCCCTTCATGCAGGCGCGCCACTGCTCCTTAGTGAGCAGCAGCTTGTCGCCGCCGGCCTCGCCAGCAGTGTCTTCTTCATCGTCATCCTCTTCACAGACCTTGAGCCTGCCGATGAGCTCCTCGATCGACATCTTTTGGGTGTCGATCAGGCTCTCGATTGGCTGTGCCATCTGCTTGTACAACTTGGGGATGAAGCGAACAAACTTGGATGACCATGGTGTCCTCTATCGGATCGCCCAACACCTCCAGTTGGTGCACGATCTCCTGAAGGCGCATGCCAAACTCGTCCATAGTTTCACCTGCCCTAAAGCGGAGCCCTTCATACTCCTTATGTAAGTTCTGGGCCTTAGACGCGCACCTGATCAGCCCTGACACAGATCATCGTGATTGCATCCTAGGCCTCCTTTGCCGTCTTCTTGATGGCGAGCGAGGGGATCATCTCCTGCAGCACCGCACGAAGAATTCCCTCCAGAGCTGCATGGTCATCACCGTAATCACCTTCTCCCGTCTCAATTACGTCCCACCGATGTCGAGCCTGCATGATCACACGCATGAGGAGAGACCAGGAGTTGTAGTTGGATCGGGTCAGCAACGGCCAGACCATGCCTGATATACCACCCGCCTCGCGCCTGGAACGCGGGATGGTGATCGCCCATTCCTTCGATGCCGATGGAGGCGAGCTGAGGCTAGGACTGGTCCCGCCCGCATCTGACATCTCGTCAATCTTCTTGGACACGTCCCCGGTCTCCTTCGGCATGATTCAATGCGGCTCTGATACCACGTGTTGTGTATAACTCAGTCACTCGATCTCACACGAATTGCAATTAAGATTTTTTTAGAGAGAGAGAGGGATGAACACAGACACACAGTAATTTTTGTGCAGTGTGCAAACTTGCTGCTTTTCTATTTCTCGTTTCCTTTTATTCGGAAGGTAAACATGCAGGTCGTGGCGATCGCATCACCCCCGACTGAATCGCACCATCCCATGACTCGGGAAAAGCCCACGACGATCCTAAATAGCCAGGCACGCATGCACAGATCACGTCAGCGTCCAGCTCTGAAAATAACGGAAACTCTGTCGAAGCTATCCTTTAGACAGGTGGTACTAGTAGGAAAAACAAATTCCTAAACCCTATGATCAAATCAGCTAGATTATTCCAACAAACTCCCCCTAAACTAGCTACAATCTTACTTGATGATCACCATGCCTAGGCGAGTGCGAAGTTCCTGAAAACGAACACGTGCAAGGTGCTTGGTGAGATTGTCCGCGAGCTACTCCCCTATGCTGATGTGCTCCACGCCAATCTTCCTGGATTCGATGCAGTCACGAATGAAATGGTAGCACACCTCAATGTGTTTACTCCGATCGTGAAAAACCAGATTCTTGCACAGCTGGATGACTGACTTGTTGTCGATGTAGACCATGGTGGCACCGTACTTGGTGCTAGTCATGTCGCCCAGTAAACGGCACAGCCACACTGCCTAGCACACAGCTGATGCCACCATGACGTACTCCGGCTCGCAAGATGACAGTGCCACGATCTTCTGTTTCTACGATTGCCAGGTGATCGGGATGCCACCAAAGGAGAACAGAACTCCCGTCGTGCTCTTGTGGTCATCAGTGTCCATGGCCATGTCGGAATCATTGAATCCGACCAGTTCACTTTCGCCGCCGCGAGTGAACCTACATCTGAGCGAGTGTGTGCCTGCGATGTAATGCAGCAGATGTTTGACAGCAGCTAGATGCTCTATCGTTGGCGCCTCCATGAAACGACTCACATATCCCACATCAAATGTGATGTCAGGGCGGGTGTGCACCAGATAGCACAAGCACCCCACGACACTTCGATAGAACGTGGCGTCAGTGGCTGGGCTTTACTTTCCTTGCTGAGCTTAAGCCGCGGGTCCATCGACACTAGTGCAGGATTGCACTCTGCCATGCCCGCGTGCTCAAATAATTTCTGAGCATAGCTTGATTGTGACAAGGTAATGCAGGTGTCACTCTGACATACCTTGATGCCCAAGTAGAATTTTAGGAGCCCGAGATCACTCATTTGGAATTGCTCCATCATCTGCTTGAAGCGGCCATTTGCACCTGTGACGATGAGGTCGTCCACATACACTCCGAGCAGCAGTCAGGACTGACCGTGCCCGCACACATACATTGCAAGCTCTGACGGGCTGGCTGTGAACCCCAGTTCTTTGAGCGTACTGTCAAGCTTGGTGTTCCATGTTCTTGGAGCCTGACGCAAACCATACAGCGCCTTGTGGATACAAAGGACCTTGCGCTCCTCACCATTTCGTGCAAACCCAGGTGGCGGTGCAACATAGACCTCCACCTGCAACTCTCGGTTCAGGAAGGCTGATTTGACATCAAGATGATGCACATGCGACTTCTGCTTCGCTGCCACAGTCACGAGGAGCCGCATAGAGTCCATACATGCAACAGGCGCAAACACTTCGTTAGAATTGATCCCCTTGCGCTGCACATAGCCTTTGACGACCAACCGTGCCTTGTGTCTCACAACGGCACCTGTTGCATCCCTCTTTGTATTGTACACCCAGTTCAACCCAATTGAACGGTGGCCTGGGGTAGATCAATAAGTGACCACGTAACATTCTCCTCTATCGAGCTCAGCTCTTCCAGCATTGCCCGACACCAGCACTCATGCGGTTCGGTATCTGTGAAGTTTTTCGGCTCATCGATGAAGAAAAGGTTCTCTGCATGATCAAACTCAGTGGCGGCTTGATCTAGCATGTCCAAGACAAGGCGGAAATGGTGAGGTTGGTTTGGATCATCATCGGCATCCAAAGCTGCAACCGCGTCGCTCGTTGGAGACACAAATCTGACAAAGGTGCGCCCTGGTTCCCCTACAGTCGCGTCTATCGAGGCAGACTCTTGGGTTGTTTGCTCTGCCATGGCAGAGTTTTCACACCTCTTCTCTGCCGCCGCGACAAAGTATGCCACGCCTCCTGGTTCTTGCTCTTTGTTGTGTCCCGTGCGCGCCCTTGCCTGTGATCCGTGCAGAGGCTCCTCTGTGCACCAGGAACTCGACAACAAACGGATCATAGATGTTGTCTTCCTCCTCACTGCTCCAATCCCGCGAGGCGGCTTCATCAAACACCACATTCCGGGACACGGTATCATAGAGCCTATAAGCTTTAGAGCCTGGCTTGTACCCCATGAAGAAAGGCTTGGTGCTACGGTGGTCAAGCTTCTTGAGCCCAGGACAGGTCAGCTTGGCGTACGCGACACGTCCAAACGCTCGGAGATGATCCACATCAGGCTTGCGACCATGCCACGCCTCGTACTATGTCATGCGTCAACGACAGGTGTGTAGGGACATACACTGCAGTAGTCACCGCATCCCCCCAAAAAAACTATATGGGATGCCCTTGGCCTGCATCATGCTGCGTGCCATGTCGACGATAGTCTCATTCTGTCGCTCAACTAAGCTGTTCTGCTATGGCAAATATGGGGCAGTGAGGTGGTACTGAACTCCGTGCTCGGCGAAGTAGCACCCCAGCGCGACGGAGGTGAACTCTCCCCCCGATTTGTGCTGAACATGCGGAGCAGCCTGCCAGCCTCCTCTCGGCTGCAGCTTTGAAGAGCTTGATGCCGTCCGCCACCCCATCCTTGGACGACAGAAGACGAAGACACATATAGCATCTCCGATCATCCACCACAAGCATAAAGTACTTGTTCTCTACGTGCGTTGCTGGCGTGATGGGCCCACGGAGATATGTGTGGACTGTTGGGTTCGTAGCATAGAAAACAAAAAAAATTCCTACGATGGGAACTATACGCCAAGATCTATCTATTAGATACAAGCAACGGGTGGATATACATCCATAGAGAACTTACCCTCGAAGACAACAAAGCTTTGTTAACGAGATGAAACTCGTGGATGATGTAGTTGTACACTTGCCGATCTCAAGATCGTGATGAAGTCCAGCAGGTCCGGCTCTAGCACGTCCATCAGATCTAGCTCCAGCAAGTCCAGCACCACCAAGTCCAGCACCATCCGTGATCGCACACACGTCCGGTACCCCCACAACCTTCGTCCCTCGCTCCAGCAAAGCATCGGAAGCAACAACTCCTTTCTAGATAAAGCCACCGGGAACATGTATCTCGCTAATCCGAGATCATGGGGAATAACTAGAGGGGGAGAGAGATCCTTCACGAGGAGGTGTGTGGAAGAAGGGGTGTGAGGGGGGCCTTTTATAGGAGGAGGGGGTGCCCCTCCCCATGGCCGGCGCCTCATGGAGGTGACCCCTCACCTCCCCATTCATGTGGTGGTAACCCCCTCCACATTAAAATGCCCCTTGACATTCTCTTTTAAAGTCTCCACTTTAAATGCATTAAATTTCTCCAAATTTAATGCTCTCTCATTTAATAAAACTCTTTTATTAATTTTATACAGAACTTTGTTAATTACTTTAATTAACAAACATTCACATAAAACCCCCTGCAACATTTCAATATTACATGCAGAACCAATTTTAGCAATTTCACCCGAAACAGTTTTAATGTCTATTGAAATAATTCCAGCGCTTTCTTAAATCTTTATCTGAAATATATTTGCTCCAAATGGTGTCGATATTCCTTAAGTGTGCCACCCTACGGTTCGCGAATAATGCAGACATGATCGAGACCCCTTTCCGATCAATAATCAGTAGCGGGACCTGGAGATCCGTACTGACTCTCATATATTCAATGATGACTCTTGTGATCGTGTGAACCTTTAACACTATAATTAAATCCCTTTGTCTCGCGATATATTACATGTCCGAGATTCGGTCATTGGCATCCAAATACCTATTTTGATCTCGTTACTGACATGCACTCTTTTCTCGTTCCTGTGATATAATATTCTAGTGATCACATCACTTGCTTGCAAGCTATTTCAATATGATATCACCGAGAGGGTCCAGAGTATATCTATCCGTTATCGGGATGGACAAATCCCACTCTTGATTCATGAGCCTCAACATAACACATTCGTGGCACTAAACCCACCTTTATAGTCACCCTGTTACGGTGTGACGTTTGATGTTATCAAGGTACTCTTTCGGTGTTAGCAATTAACATGATCTCGTGGTCTAAGGACTAAGATTACTTTATATGATGTTATAGCAATATAAACATAATGACTCTGATCGTAATGCTATACTTCAGATGAATGTTCATCACATCATTCCACCAATGTTGTGATCTCGTTATTAACAACATCCAATGTCCATGATCAGGAAACCTTGATCATCTTGTTAATCAACGAGCTAGTCTATAAGAGAGGCATAACTAGGAACCTTTTATTTGTTTATTAAACACACATGTATTGATGTTTCCAACCAATACAATTATAGCATGCAAAATAAACATTTATCATAAACAAGAAATAAGATAATAACCACTTTATTATTGCCTCTCGGGCATATTTCCTTCATGGACGAGATCCAGGTTCTCCACGACATGATACTTCACGGTCTGCGGGAACGAGATGCGGCGCTGCTTCCGACGAGGCACGCTTCACAGAGCTGGTCCACATGGCCGATTGCTGGCAACCCACTTACCATCCACTTGCACGTCATGGTTTGCAGGGCACTGAAGTTTTGGTGCCCCATGCGCTCGTGCCAGACCCACGCCACATCGCTACGGATTGACAAGCACACCGGTTGCGCAATCTGCAGAACAACCTTGTAAAAACGGTTAGCAGACTGTGGTACCTTGGCAAGGCGACGATTTCCACGGTCCCACAACGACATGTACCCTCCGCGGATCGGGAGGGGCAGCCATTCTCATCGAGTTGGCCCAGGCTTATGATGCTCGTCTTCAGCTTCGGGATGAGGTACACATCGGTCAGGGCGCGGTGCTCACCGCTACGAATGGTGATGAGGACGGCGGCGCGCCCCTTGATCTCGACGACTAAGTTATCTCCGAAGCGGACCGAGCCGGTGAAGCCCGTGTCGAGGTCGGCGAAGACAGCACGGTTGCGAGACATGTGGTTTGAGGCACGCGTGTCCAGGTACCACAGCTTCGTGGATATGTTGTGTGGTTCTAGGACTCCATTCACTTGAGTTTGTGCCGTCGTGCCAAGGCACTCCACCTTTTCTTGGAGAGTGGCAACAGTGTGGGTGACCATGGGAGGGTCGAAACTGGTAGATATGGATTTGATAGATCTCGTTGGGGAGCTGGCGATACAGTTATCGTTTTTGCTCAGTGTTTAGCTTTGGTGGTTCTGGTTTGTATCATCTTTGTAATGGCTTTTGCCAAACAATGTGGTTCTAATAATAAATAAAGATTGTGTGCATCGCTTGATGTAGAGCCCGGGGCTCCGCTCCCCATTTCAAAAAAAAAATCAGAATATCCTTGAAATAGGTTTTCGTCTTGCTATATTAATATAGCAAACACCCGATACAATGGTACAACGTTGGGCCTCGGCACAAGCAAGCCCAAAGGAAAAGGAAAACAAACAAAATAGAGAAAATGCCAACAACGGCAGATCGACTAAATGCATATGGCTCACAACCGATGCGCCCTCCAAGAAGACCCACCACACACCTAGAGCTACGGAACGTCACGTAACAAGCAACACTTTCAAGAAGGTAAGCGACGATGGCGACGTTGTCGCCCGGACTGACCTAGGGTTTCCCCCGTACGCGGAGGTAAGAGGGAAGGGGGAACACTCGACGCCCTTCAAGAAGGAATGGCGACACCCGTAGCCATCACCCCGTCAGTGTCGAAAGATCGACAGGGATTTCTCCCGACCCCCAAAGAACCACTACCTCGAACGCTCTGTAGTCTTCCACCCAAGTGACACCGCGCGCTAGCACGCACCATCATGGTCTTGAGGCCATCTTCGTCGTCTCGCTGTGAACCAAAGCGAGGCCCAGATGATGGAGAACAGAGACCACCGGTTCAGGGATTGACAGAGTTGCAGCTGAGTGGGAGGGAACTACCTCCACCACTAGCATCGTAGCCGACCGGACGCGGTGGCAGGAGCACACCAGGCGACCATTGGCACCGGAGGGCGGCAGCAGCATAGCCACCTAGAGGGTGTCCTCCATCGCCGGCGGGTGCCGACCGGACATGGCAGCAGGGACAAACCAGGCCGGACAGGCCCGGCCGGACCCAGGATGAGTCCGTAAAGCCCCCGCCGCCACACTGCAACACATAGGCCATCGTTGTTACCCTCGCCTTCAATGCCATAGGTCCGGCCGGGCCCAGATCGGACCCGTAAAGCCTCCGCCGCCACGTTGCTGTTCATGTCACGAAAATACCAAGTATTTACAAGTACTAAAACTAGGGACGGAAAAGCAACAAGCGAAGGCACTAAACATAAATATATTCTTCTTACTAAATAATTCAAAAATTAATATCTCGGTCTGAACCTCATGATTACTTTTATTATAATTATATTTTTATAGGCTCTACCTATTTCCTCTTTTACTTTATTCAGATTACATTTTCGATAAGCTCTCTAATCTACCAAAGCTTCTGCTAGCTTGTTGTATTGTACTGCTAATAAAGGATCCATGATTTCAGGATGTCGCAACAAAAATTGTGTCCTGTTGTGAGAATGGATGGGCAGTTTGTATCCTATCTGCTCATGGTGCTCTATCCAATGTGACACTTTGTCAAGAAGCTTCTTCTCGTGAAACTGTTACTTACAAGGTTTGGTCCACTGTTTATGCTTGGAATTTATACAGTTGAAATTCATATTTACTCATAAACTATAGAAATTTTGCGTCGGTATCAACCAAAATTTTGAGAAATAGAAGGAAAAAAGGAGATGTGAGATACTAGTTAGAGAAATGATCTAACTATTTAATGTCCCAGCATATCAAAGGGAAACATATCATTTTATAGTTCTTTGCCATTTGGAAATAAATTGTTCCGGTCTGACCGGTAGATTTGTCTCATTAAATAATATCATAATTCTTTTTGTTTAAATGTGGAGGGTTATTTTGAGATGCGCTCTTTGTGCGGGTCTTATCAACCATCCGAAACTGATGGCATGAGAAGCCGCACAGGTGGACTCACTGTTTCACTTGCTGGTCCCCTTGGCCATATTTTTTGTGGGGGAGTAGCAGGACCTTTGTTTGCAGCTTCACCTGTTCAGGTAACCCTGTTCAGTTGATGAACATGTGTCAATAGTCCATTTAAGTTGTTTAAGCCATATGTTGATAGATTCTATAGTTTTGTTTATCCTTCTCTATTTGTTGATGTTAAAAATTATGTGCTTAGTGCGATGGGAAACCATGACAAACAAGTGTTTTGGCATATAATCTACAATATTGTACTATCTCCTGGCATGAAATTGTTATGTGAATCTTCTTAGATATGGATTATTTTATAAATGGCATTGTCTTACAAAACATGCATGCATTACAAGTGGACCTCATGCTCCCCCTAATGGTTTGCGTTATTGTACTAATTTCCAGGTGGTCATTGGAAGATTTCTCGTTGATGATAAAACAAAGTTCAAACTAGCGGTTACTGGTGGCATTCTAGGTGCTAGCAGCTCTACACCAGGAGGTGTTTCTAATGGATCCTCTGGGCCAATAAGCCCACCGAATTAGAGCACATATAGCTCATTCAACACTAGCAGCCGCCTAGTGTTGTCAAACATTCCAAGAAAATGAACTTCAGATGAATCGGAAGCTCAGAAGTGATTGTTTCAACTCAGTTAGCATTGGCTGATTTTTCTCTTGCCAGAGTCAGATCTATATTAGATTTCCGCTTCTTGTTTGTTTCAAATGCTTAGCTTTCGGATCCTAGCTCACTCCAAATACTTAGCTTTTCGCTCCCAGTTGTCACTAGTAGAAAAAGGGTCTTTGGTTCAGCCCCAAAAGCCATTGATCCCGGTTCTAATAACAATTCGGGACCAATGCCAAATATCGGTCCCGGTTCATGCCGCCAGGACATTGGTCCCGTTTCATCTCGAGGTATTGGTCCCGGTTCATGGCATGAACCGGGACCAATGGTCAGCGGAGCATTGATCCCGGTTCATGCCATGAACCGGGACCAAAGGGTCACTTTTTAGTCCCGGTTCGGGACATAAATCGGGATTAAAAAAATTCTGAAATTCTCGGCCACCTTCTCTGCCGCGGCAGGAAAAAGGCCCAAAATCCTGCCGTGGCAGGAGAAAATCCCAACCCCCCGGAATCGCATTCTAGTTTCAAAAACATGTCACAGAAAATTTTAAAAAAATAAAAAAATAAAATCCTTTCAACTGTAGTTGTATTTAGTGATACACTTGTCATAAAAATTAACAAACTTGAATTTCGACTTATTTTGCAAAAAAACATTATAAAAACTTCAGATGGCCGCCATTTGTGCATACGATGTCGGAAAAAACGTATAATATATCAAAATGATCGGAAAAAAATTACGATACCGATGACAACTGCCTTTAGGCTGTTTGCAACTTTTTTAGATTTTTGAAATTCCAAAAGAGTCAAAATTCAGATTTTTAATTTTTTTAAAAATAATTCAAAAAATGACATATTTGGATTCCTCACATTTTTCTGATAATAATGGACATATTATTTGTGGAATTTCAATTTATGGATTTAAAGATATGAATTATGCCATATTAAATGAATTAATGCAAAAATAATAATAAAACATATTTTATTTCTATATTTATTCAATATTAGTATTACTTAGTCATTTTTGTACATTAAAGATATTGTTTGTAACTCAAATTATAAGAATGTGTGACTCACAAGATGAATGGGTTAATGTCATTAATAGCATACTATAGAAATAAGGTTACAAGTGGTACATAGGAAGGGGGATGAGAAGGAACCAAGATGTTAAGCGTGCTAGGGGTGGAGTAGTGTTAGGATGGGTGACCGACTAGGAAGTTGAACCAAAGATTGGAATTTGACCAAAAACTAAGTGTGATTGAGAGGCTTCGGGTGAGAGATTAACCAGTCCAAATATTCATAGATTCAAAAAAAGTCGAAATTTTTTTTAAAAAAAAAGACCATTGGTCCCGGTTTATGCCACGAACCGGGACCAAAGGTCCCACGGCGAGCGCACGCGATGGCGGACCACGTGGAGACCCATTGGTCCCGGTTCGTGCCAAAACCGGGACCAGTATTAGTCCCGAGTGATTGGTCCCGGTTCAAAATCCGGAATCAATGGCCCTTATAAACCGGGACCAATGGGGGGTATTTCTACTAGTGTGTTTACCTTTTTGCTACTTGCTCGCTCCAAATGTTTAGCTTTTCACTCCTAGTTGTTTACCTTTTTACTCCAAGCTTGCTCGAAATGCTTTGCTTTCTGCTACTGGGCTCCAAATGTTTTGCTTTTGTTACTAGCTCCAGCTAAGAAACCCTCGGCTATCATAATATTTTCTTTTGCTGGATAGACCCTTCGCTGTGTTCTACTCCTCCCTCCATTTGAAAACATAAGATGTTTTAGGTTTATGAAGCTAATGTATCTGGACACCTTTTAGTGTCTAGGTTCAAGTGATTCTACACACTAAAAGATATATATTTGCTTCACAAATCTAAAATATCTTATATTTCTAAACGAGAGGGAGGACTAGTAAAATTATGTTGTTATCTTGGATGATGTTCACCTTTTAGTGTCTAGGTTCAAGTGAATCTACACACTAAAGATGTCTAAATACATTTGCTTTACAAATCTAAAACATCTTATATTTCTAAACGGAGGGAGTACTAGTAAAATTATGTTGTTATCTTGGATGATGTTGTTTCTTAATATGTTATTTTACTAAATTCAGTAGCGTGCTGGTCATATTGCACCCATCTGATCAGTCGAAACCAAATAATACCAGTATTTGGTCTAGTACCTCGTATTATAGAACTATATATGCCACTGGTACTGCTTGTTTGAAAAGTACGAATTTTGCGAACTCTTTTGGTTCCTATTAAACTCCACTTGTTCCAGAGAATGCACAAATATAATCTCGCATGAATGTACAAACCTATTTTCCAACATCTGGTTACCATGTAGAATTGGTTTCCAATAAGATAATGTTTCTCTGGTCCTCATACAACAGTTGAGCAGAACTATATATCTGCTATAGACTACACTGCAGAATTGTTGGATTCAATGGCTCAACCATATATACAACTTGAACCTTATATATCAAATAATTGGGTTTAGAGCATCTCCACTCGGGGCCCAAAGGGCCCCTCAAAGGGCTATGAAGGTGCCAGCGTCAAAACTGATGCCCATCCCCCCTTACTACCGCTATAAACGCACCTTCACCGCTCACCTCCCCTCCTTACTACCGCTATTAAAATGGCCTCGTCGGCATTGTTCCTTCACACAACCATCCTCTCCGCCCGCAATTTTCCCGTCCAAACCCTAGCCAAATCCTCGCTGCCGATGGAGCATTTTCTAGGAGATGGGCCCATTGTGAACGGCTTCGGCCGGTGGAGCTTGCTCATCCATGAGGTGCGGACGCTGTTGCACGCCTAGTACCCAGTCCCTCCGGGCTTTTGGGTGCCGAGGGGATGGGTGCTCAGCTCTGGTGGTCTGCCGGTGCCTATGGTGCCAGTCGGCCGGGCCCGATCCGCGGCTATCTACGAGCACTTCTAGACCGTCCTCATGGCGGAGGAGATGAATGACCCCCAGTGGGATCCCGACAATACCACGGGTGGACGATCTTCTTTGAACAGCAGCGCCAGGACCACATCGCTACCAACAACGTCAATGGCCTGCCGCTGGAGAACAACAATATCAGTGGCTGGCGGCAGTGGTGGAGCGCCCCAGGGCACACGCTCGCCTGCGTGCTCGACTACATCGTCGCCGGGAACCACCCGAGTCTGGCGATGACACCGCCATGACTGCATTAGTCCCGCTACGGGCTCCAAGCTTGGGATCTGCGCTGGACTCAACCTGGAGGGCGGGCGTGGACATGGTCACTAGTAGTTTAGTTTTTTTTCTTGGTTTTTAAAATTTTGTATAAACATGGTTGAACTGTCTATCAAATTACCGTTAATTTCGTATTTTAACGAATTTGCAAATTATTTTGAATGTTTGAAATTTCTGTTGGGTATGTGTATGGGTGTGTGTGTGGTGGGGGGTTTGATAAAAGGGTCACGCGGGTCGCTGTACGAGGGACACGAGTGAAGATGCTCTTAGAAATCTTATAAAATTCGACACTAGGTGACATGATGTGTGTTTTCTATTCTTATATCTTCTAGTTGCTGCCGTCTAAAAAGGATTGGCAAGTCAACTGAACTGTACTGCCAAACTGTGATGTGATATCGGACCGTATTTCCATCTGCTGCCATCAAACTGATCATTTCATGGATAACGCACAGCCGCGCGCGCGCTCCCCGCATCACCAAGTGTCCACGCGAAAGTGAATTCTCGTCGGACTGAGTCAATAGCAGCATGCTGCACGTACCGATCGGTGTATTCAATGAACGGCAACACTACATCTTTGAGCTTAGTTAGCTTCCCATCTTTGTAATGAAATGTACTCCCTCCCTTCAAAAATATAAGATGTTTTAGCGTATAGGTTCCCATCTATACATCTTTCACATCAAACGTCTACTTCTATTTCTGACTTTAGCGTATCATAGCAAATTGAATCAGTCACTGCAATATACACCGATCAAAACCGGTGACAATGTCCATGTGGTGATTGTGACCCCGGCGATCGCCGCTTTGCAAGTGGTTGATCCCTTTGACAGGTGCCGTATTTTTTAACTTTTAGATGTGTGCATCTTTTATGCCTTTTCGTGGCATTTCTTTGTTGCCGAAGTTAGGTGTAATTAGTATGAAGTTGGGTGTAATTAGTATGTTATCGATATTAATATATATTTTTAGGACACGTACAATCCTGGACGTTTAGACAGGCGTTTGAGCGAGCCAAAATAAATTCCCGTAATTGTTTTATCGGCTGACCGTTCGGTGTTGCAACGCGAGGTGTTTAGCTCGGTCGCTATCCAGATTAAAAAAAAATACTCCAACGAGTAAGAGAAAGAACCATCGCAACTTTGCCTCTCCAACGAGAGACGCTTGCGGATTGGGTTGTTTACTTTGAATCGGTTGATCTGTTGGTGATTTTGTGAGTCACGATTCACCCCTCCGAGAAAATAGCGAGGAAAATAACGCCTCGCGCTAGCGCCGGCGTTTCCAGAAATCACGCGCGTGAGATTCTTTTTTGGCAAAACGTCGACGGTAGAATATGCGGCGACGCTTAAGGAAATCTGGGGATCGACCGATATTTTTACGTAACTGTCCTGAACTTCGGCTTAGCGCCTGGGCTAAACGTCCGCATAGTACATGCCCTTATTGAAAAAAAAAAAACACCGATCAAAAAGCACGGATGCAAAACCACAATCTCTACTTAGTTACATGACCTTATGTCAATGCAATACCACAATCTCTAGCAAGTGGGGTTCTATACACTTAATCACACTAATCCACGGACAATGTCAATGCCCCGCTTGCTAGGGGGATAGCCAATCAAGTTTGACAGTGAAATGTTAACAAAGCACATCCATGTTCGATCATATCCCAAGCTAACAGCCAACTGTTATCGGTACATGCAGTTATTGAAGGTTGAAACTTTAGCTCCCATCCATTAACACAGATGATAGGAATAGGCGTGCATGCATACCCTGCCTCTCCTATAAATATGGAAACTCTAGGAGCGATATCATCTCATCCCAAGCTAGCTTTCCATAACTCAATCAAACTGATCATCAGCAATGGCTATCAAGTCGCTACTTCTGCTCGGTGTCGTGCTAGTCTCGCTCGTGCTTCTCTCCGAGGATGTGGCACATGCTAGAGAGCTTAATGATGATAAAGGTTCTCTCTCCCTCTCTCCCTATCTCATATACACTCACATGATTTGTGCATTATATTACGAAGAGTTGTTAGAACAAGTATAATTTAGCTAACCGAGGTAGAATAGCTCTAGTAGACACAAGTTACGTACTCTTTTATCATATATATATATATATATATATATATATATGCTTGAATATACAATACTTCAAGTTGTTCACTAGGAGACTGTATACATGCAGAGTCCGAGGAGAAGAATGTGAAACCGGCAGGAGAGCCAGGCCTCAAGGACGAGAAGTGGGGAGGTGGATACCAGAATGCTGGAGGATACGGAAACGGTAGGAGATACGGAAATGGTGGGGGATACGGAAACGGTGGAGGGTATGGAAATGGTGGGGGATACGTAAATAATGGTGGAGGATATGGAAATGGTGGTGGATATGGAAACCACGGGGGAGGATATGGAAATGGTGGTGGATACCATCACGGTAGAGGATATGGGAACAATGGTGGCGGGTACGGTGGAGGTTATGGACCTGGCTACGGCGGTAGAGGCTATGGACCCGGATATGGTGGTGGATATGGTGGGGGGTATGGTCATTCAGGGAATGGTGGATATGGCAGCAGGTCTGGTGGAGGGTACGGTGGTGGAGGCGGATATGGTGGAGGTGGATATGGTGGCGGTGGTGGGTATGGCGGAGGATCCGGTGGTGCTGGCTATCCTTGAGGTGGATATAGTGCAAGAAGTCATGATGGTTGGCACTAAGGAAATAACTAGATATGTATATGTGTTTTAAATATGGCATGTGTGTTCATGAGTGATGTGCTTGAATAAAGACGGTCCTTATGCTCGCATATAGGAGCAAGGTCCATAAGGGTGATAAATCCAGCGAGCAACCTAGCCTTGTGTCGTCTCCTATGTATGCAAGAGAAGATAACTTTTGAATTGGAAGCATGGATTTGTATTAATAATAATATAATTAAGGCAGTAATGTGTTGTAAGTATTGTTGTTGTTTACTTTCAAAAGTAGTGTTAAAACCATCTTTGACAACTCCAAAAGAAGTTACAAAGGAAGAAGTCCTAGACAACGAATATTAACGATCTTTACCTCTTTGAGTGGTTTGAGAAATCACATTGATTTTAGAGCAACCATACTGCTGAGGAGGGGCATGTCAGGAACTGAGAATCAGGTTTGCAAACCTAACAAATATTTTAAAAGAATTGACATTCTCATGCTTTACCCGTGCTTTTTGGAAGTGCCAGAACCTTTAAAATCCATCTTAGATGCTTTAAGATTCAGTTCAAAATGAGCAGCATCTTGGATGCTTTAAGATCCATCTTGCCCTTCTTCCATTTATTTAGATGTCAGATTATTTGATATTTCTCGGCGGCGTGGCATAGTGGGGTCACGCGTGATGATGGGCGCGTGCACAGTGGTAGCGTTGTCTGGTGTCGTGCGGTGTCGACAACAAGCCTAACAAGGTCAATGTCTTGATCCGTTTGCTGAAGATGGGTCGCGGAAGATGGCGGTGGCGACTTCTATAACATGTGCGCTGGTGCATGTTGTGGGTCTGCTAGACTGGTTTTGCTCCCGGCTCACTGTTAGGCGACTTAGTGAGGCCTCCGGTTTTGTGATGACGTGCATAGTTGTGAGGTTAGGGTGAATGGTCTCGACATGGCCACCACCTTCATCAGGATTGTAGGTGTTGCGATAGTTGTCGTTAGTGAGGTGGTATGGTTCTGGTTGATCTCTATATTTTCCTTATAAGGCTATTGAATAATAAGTAAAGAAGGTTATGTGCATCATTTTAATGCAGAGACCAGGGGCATCACCTCCATTTTGGAAAAAAAATCTTGAAGCCTCATATTTGTTATTCTAGATGTGCCCAAGTTCCATGTTGTGAAAGTCATATCTTCAGAAGGTACATAACAACAATTTCTAAATCGAGAAACAAATGAAAGGAAAAAAAGCTTATGGTGAGAAAAATCAGCATCTTATCAATTTGAGTCATACATGTTCTTGTCAGTTGTAGGGAGGTTAAGCAAAGTGATAGGCATAACATTGCCTACGTGAAGCGAACCGGTACGTATCTCCTGTTGGAAATATGCCCTAGAGACAAATAATAATATGGACTATTATTATATTTCATAAAGTTTATGATTAAGTTTTATATCATGTTATAACTGTATTGAAAGGAAGCGTCAATACATGTATGATATAAAAACAACCAGGAGTTCCCGGTGAAACTCTAGTCACTGGTTAATTGGTCAACAGATGATCAAGGTTTCTTGATCATGTGGTATTTATGCCAGTTGACAATGGAGTCACCTCATTACGAGAATGATATGATGAGATACACCCAACCTAAGCATCGTGACCCAATCATGTTACCAAGTTCAAGTTACGATGATTAGAATAAACCTAGTGTACTATTTTTTAGACCGTGAGGCCATATCAATCACTATTACCCGAGTGTACTTTGATAACATCAAACATCACTCGGTGACACGGTAATCATAAAGGTGTGTTCAGGTATTTGGAGGAATGGTTGAGGAAATATGCGTCAAGAGCAGGATTTGTCCATCCACGTGACGGAAAAGATACTCGAGGGCCCACTCAGAGAAGTTATGTCCAATAGCTGCACAACATGTGATTTGATCACGGGGATATCACTTGTAGAAACGAGTCAAGTATCATTTGTTGATAACAAGATTGAACACGACATGGTGATGTCATTGATCAAATCTCGGACAATGCAAGTATCAACAGATAAAAGGAATATGACACGACGTTTATGGTTCAAACGACGAAAGATTTCGTGGAATGCACAGGGGTCCCATGGCCATCCAGGTCCCTCTATTGATCATTGGTGCGGGAGGGTACCGACCATATCTAGAGTGTTCACGAACCGTGGGGTATCACGCTTAAGGGATTTATGATGCTCAGAGAGTGTTTTAGGATCGGTAGAATCACCGAAAAAAAGAGAAGAGAGAAAACCGGAAGGGTTTTGGTAAGTCCGGAGGATGTCCAGAATGAGTCCCACATCAACGGGGATTCAATACTATGTAAGTGAATGTTGAATATTGATTTAATCATTCATTTATATTTATTCAATAAAAGAAAAGGAATTAAAAAGGGTCAAATACCTTATTGGGCCAAATCAGGAGGGAAAAGGGGCCATGAGGAAAAGACCGAAGGGAGGAAGGAGGAGGGGATGGCCAGCCGGGCCAAGGCACCCCACGTGGGGCCCACTTGGGCCCTGGCCGGCGGCGGCCAGCCCACCTCCTCTCCCCTTTCCCTTGTTTAGTCCCACATGGCTAAGCTAATTAGCTATGGGGGGTTTTTTTCGGGAATGTTCGTCTGCGGTACCAAAGTTGGTGGGTGAGCGCAGCGCGGTACCCGAGTTGCCATCAATCGCGCGAAGGGGCCATAGTAGCTTCACCAATTGTCCAGAAGGGCCAAATGGGGGTGAATACAAATCTAACGGCCAAATAGTCGTTTGAACCAGCCGAAAAACGGTTGAACTCAAATACCGCCGTTAGGTCAACTCTTCTTGGCCCGCCATGTCAGTATTCCCCGTTATCTTTTGTGGTCGTGGACTAGCTTACCCCTGCGTGGACCAGATCCCTGAGCGGACGAGATTTATTTCTTTGCTCTGCTCTGGTCTTCTCTCCTGCTCCCCTCCCCATAACATTTGCTCAGCTTCGGCTGATCGTCTCAGATCGGAGCTTGCACTTGCTCTAATTTGCGTCTCTGCCATGTCCGGTTAACCTCCCACGCCTCTAATCGAAGCTCGCAGCTGTCGCCGTTGCATCGTCCGCCGTATCGGAGCTTCGCGTCCCCGGACTAATATCTTGCCTCTGGCTAGTCCTTCTCGCACGGCGGAGCGCGTCCCGTCGGGCGATCCAGGCCGGCGACCGGCCTCGGGAAGTTGCGTGATGCCGCGCACCCCAGGCATGGTAGCCCTGGCATAGCAATTCGATGACCATGCTCTCATGGCCACCATGCTGGGCGTCCGTCCTGCCGTGTCGCCGGCAGAGTTGCTGTCGGCTTTCAGGTCTCGTTTTGGGATCAGACGAAATGAGGTCAACATTGAGGTATGCGCGCCGCCATTCGATTTTTTTCGTCCAGTTCGAGCACAGCTCAAACACCAAGCGCGTTCTGCATTCTTCCCGTTCTTGCGAGTGTTGCGGGGAGGAAAATGAGCTACATGCGTTGGCATCGCGCCTGTGGGTGGGATGATCGCTTGGGGCAGCTTCGTTTCTTCTCCAAACTCGGCTTTGACGGCCTCCCATTGGATGCTTGGGAGCTGGAGGCCCTCAAGCAGGTCGTCAGTAGCCTTGGCGGCGAGCTAGTGGAAATCGTGCCACCGAGCGACAGATGGGTCATCGAGGTAAAGGCGTGGCTGAAAGATCCTGACGCCGTTCCTAAGATGTACGAGGTGCAGATTCCAAGCAGGGCAGGGCGACAGCTTTGCTGGAAGCACCCGGCCATCATCCACCCGGAGGAGGTTTTGGACTCGGTACATGGCATTCAGGGCCCCGAAGAGGCTGCCAGAAAGCGCCCTCATCGCCTGCAGTGTTGGCCTGGAAGGATCGATGGCACAGGACCGCCACCGTTTTGCGACGGGGCACACAGTTTCGGTGGGGGGACCGGGCTTGGACGAGCTGGTGGTTCTAATTTCCCTCGAGTGAAGACAGAGCTCTAGTGAATTGCCATGGTATGTGTGGCTAATGAATTTGTAGTATGGAGAGCGTAGCAGGAAGTTAGCATCGACTAAAAATGTGTAATAGTTTGAATCGATGTAGTACGTGTGTGTAATAGTTTGAAGTAGTATGTGTGTGTAATAGTTTGAATCGATGCAGTATGTGTGGGTAATGAATTTGATCTAGTTTGTGTGTGTAATAGTTTGAATCGATGTAGTTGAACACCGTGCTTTATAATTTCTGTGAATAACCAAGGACAACCTCATGAAAAGAGGGTGGTCTGGCAATGAGCAATGTCAATTCTGTGGATGCCAGGAAAATATAGTCCATCTCCTCTTCAAGTACTCCCTCCGTTTCAAAATATAAGATGTTTTAGCTTTGTGAATGGAGCGTATCTAGACATCTTTTAGTGATGGTGCTTTATAAACCTAGATGAACCTACATACTAAAAGGGACTAGATACACTTCATTCACAAAGCTAAAACATCTTATATTTTGAAACGGATGGAGTACAAGGTAGCTATATTTGTAACACGTTGAACTGTAGGACCATTTTGCAGGCAACACAAGACAAAGGAAAAAATGGTATACAGCACAGACAGCAGATGCAAAATCTGTAGTCTGGGATAAAAAGATGCCAGTTAACTGGATTGAACCAC
The DNA here is from genome assembly GCA_910589775.1 of Avena eriantha. Taxonomy (NCBI): domain Eukaryota; kingdom Viridiplantae; phylum Streptophyta; class Magnoliopsida; order Poales; family Poaceae; genus Avena; species Avena eriantha. Next base: position 142,429,284 of record OU342744.1, on the reverse strand, counting down.
AACTAGTAATTGAAGGAAATAGGTACTTGATACTATTTGCTTACAACAGTAGTACTTCCATACAAAAGGGTCTTATACCTGCACAAAAGTGGGCTAAACTTCCTACTAGTTTATAGAACAATTCGTCAGCATTTCATCTACAAAAGCCATTCTTCAGTCTGAACTTAACTATTCTGCACTGAAGAAACTACAGATCTCCACCAGAAAAGTTGGCTGGCCAATTGCCTTGAGAGGACATAAGTTCTTTGATCATTTAACCCAAACTGATATATTGCCTTCCCGCCAAACTACAAGAAATCTGCATCATTCAGGCACGAGCGATTTGCGTGCGCTAGTCCCAGTTCAGCTGGACCATCTGCGCCGCCGCAACAATTTCTTCGAAACTGAAATTCGACATCTCCTTCTCGGGATCGTAGGTCCGTGTGAACTCGAACCTGAATTCCGGGGCAGAGCTGATGCCCGCCGCCGGCTCTGGCCGTCGAACAATCCAGCATGCTGAGTGTAGACGCTTGGTCGCCGCCACGGTACGGCCTTCGACGGTGCGTAGGATGGAGCGTCTCTTCCGCAGACGGCGTGCTCCGAGCCTACCCCACTGAGGTAAGGTAGTCCACGCCGAAGCATGGACGCGAGAGTTCCTAGACCTTGGCGCTGCCTTGTTCGAGGGTGTGTACCCTCGGCGGCGGCATGCTCTCATGAACGATTTGATACGTACCTTGTTCCCATTGCCTAGAGCATGCCGTAATGCCGCCGCGCGATTTCTCCACATCACTCTATTGGCCCTGCTTGCCGCATCTGGCGCCGACGACGGCGCAGTCGCCGCCACGGCCGATTCGGCACATTCAGAGAAATCATCCGCCTGGCAGGGCAATGGGAGATCGGCCTTGAAGTAGAGCTTCATGGCCTGCCTTAGAGGGGCTAAATACCCCAGTTTCGGCGGCTGTCGCGGTGGCGGCTTAGGCGGGGCCATGTTACCCTAGTTGGTGCGGCGCGGAGGAGCTACGCAAGGTGAACTGTGGTTAGTCAGAGAAGGGGAGTGAAAGACTGATAGTAGGTTTGGACTACGGGCACGCGTGAAAATAACCATTTCCCATTTCCTTAGAGGGTAATAATTCGACACTCGTTGCATTAACAGCTCAATCTTTATTTCCCTTCTCAACATAAGAGTGCGAACATATTAAAAAGATCGGTCGTGGCTATCCACCTCATCGAGCAATGTACCAGGACAGGTAGGAGACGAGACCGGGTTTCATTTTAGAAATGTTGATGACTGTGCCCTTATGTTTATACGATATTATTTATATGCCACCATGTACCGTCGAGTGTAGCAACACCATCAGAAACAGGGGATAATGACGTGGCATGTTTTATTTTTTTTAAGGGCATCAGAAACAGGGGATGCCGACATGGCATGTTTTCTGACTGGCGGTCCCACCCCCTCCACCTTCGATGGCGCGCATCCTAGGTTCGAGGGGTGGTGCCGCCCACCAACACATTATTGTGCAATTTTCCATGTGGGACCTGAATTCCGGCGCTGAGCTGATGCCCGTGTCGAACATAGAGAATTCTGAAAGAACTACTAAAAATAAATACTTTGAATTCTGGAAGTACTAAATTTAAATACATTACAATTTTGTCTGAAAGGTAATACGCATTCTGATCATCGAAATAATATAAATACAGTACAAATTTCTACTTCGAAAAATAGACCTGAAAATGCTAGCAAATAACCTAGGATGAATATATGATTCATTCTCCCCTATATATTTCGTCGTCGTCGGCTCCCGCGTGCTACAACACATGTTCAGAGAACTCTCTCCGTCTACAGTGTGCTGCCAGTATCTCGTACAGAGGGTAAGGCCTCGGTGTATGTTCCAGACTTAAGTCATACATTACCATTGTTGGTTCCTCTTCCCAGGCTTGAACCTCATGATCGTACAGTCTGATAAAATTCTTGTAGTATATGCAACCGGGTTTGACTGTGGGGTGTAACCTGGTGTCAATGGAGATAGACCGATTGCAACCAACGAAGAGGGCACGACTTCCAATGTCGCCGACGGCCTCGAGAGAGCAGTTCTCCATGTCCACCCGGTACAACACCGGTTTCCCTTTGGCGAAATCCCCGTTCAACACAAGAAGCAGATCACCATCTGACTCCATAAGGTAAAATTTGTAGGTTCCGCGTACCTGTTCAAAGACTGGGGCCAAAATTATTTTGGCCATCGTGACAGTGCTCGCGCGCTGCTCTAACTGGATGTTGGTCGACAAGATGTCTCCATTCTCAAGTAATGCATATACTTCCCCTCGGAATGCCGTTATGCAGACCAGAAGCGTATTAGGAGGTGGCAAATACAATCCTTCTCCAAATGATCCATTGATTTGCCCTATTGGGGTGCTCTCATAGGCCCATGCAATACGATCTGGATAATCAGTGCAAACGAACACCATCGTCGGGGACTTTGTCACGATGACAGATTGCAGAAGATAAGATGGTATGTGTGCTTGAAACTCAGTGTTAGACTTGTGAGTGATTGGGTTCAGAAGCCGAATCTGGTACGGCTCCACCCTCTGAGTAAGCACGATGACGCCACGAGAAACACTGACAAAGTAGAATCTTTTGGAAGAAGAGGGCATCAGTTAGCACTAAGATGTTTACAATGGAAAATACCAATAAATATCGGATGTGAATGTGAACCTGCGATGGATGTCCATTAGATTTGTCCTTAAGCAACGACAAGTGGTGAGGTTGAGGAAGGTGAAGTCGCCAATGTCTGGAAGTGTGTTATCTATCATGATCCAGTTGTTGAGATGGAATTCGGGCACCTTTAAAGTGCGGCGCCAATCGGTGCAGACTTCCTGACAAGCAGCATAGGTGTCGACGTACTCCTCTTTCTCCAGCAAATAGTCGGCGATCTTGCGAAGTGGGTCGGCCGGGAGATCGGCCCAGTTCCTCTTTATCCGGCTACTGGCCATGGCTTACGTGCGGGAATGTTTTGATCGAGGAAGAAAGAAGAACTACCACCGTGAGGAGAAGAAGAAGAGGATAACAGACGAGGGAGATGAAGCGGAACTGCCACTGCGAGGAGACGATGAGATAGGGGAGAAGAAGCGGAACTGCCAATTCGAGTTTGGATCAACGGGCTTTTTTTGGAACTAGCGTGTGGACCAGCCATGCACTGCATGCAAGTTTTGATCAAAAAGACTGACATGTGGGACCTGCTAAAAATTCCGTGAAGCGCTCCCCGTGCATAGTGTGCTGACAGGTGGCATGTTTTCTGATAGGCGGGTCCGCCTCCTCCACCCACGACGGCGCGCGTCCCAGGTTCGAGGGCTGGTGCCGCCCACCAATACATTATTGTGCAATTTTCCATGCTTTGTCGCAACCAGCTCCGCTCCACTCCTCTCCTCTGCTCCTGTCGCCGCCACTCTGCTCAGTCGTGCACCGCTCTCATCGTCCCCTTGGGCCGTCGTCCTCCCGCCCTCCCCTCCCTGCCATCACCTCACGTCCCCTCCCCTCCCCTCCCTGCCCTGTCTCCTTGCCGTCGCCCACCTCTCAGGCGCGTCTGGAAATGAAAACCGAGAGTCGGCCATAGGTTAGGGGCCCAACGACGCTGGTGATCCGGATCCCGCTCGGAGATGGATCCTGCGAGGCTTGAGAGCACGGATATGGGTCCTGCACGGCTGGAGAGCACGGAATCTCCTTCAAGTCTGGAGAGCACAGAGGACAACGAAACGGGGGGAGAGGTAGCGGGTGTAGAGCTTTGGAGGTATGGAGCCCGGAGAAGGTGTCGTGCGTCCACATTGAAAGGTAAGAACTGTGATTCCTTATCTGCATACCCCAGTTAGCGTTTATAGTCCCATGGTGATGCCAAGGATATGGGTTGGTAACCGCAGGACGTCTGTGCAGCTTGTCCTTGAGCATGATGCTTTGTCAAGCGAGCATGAAGGCACTGAAACGTGTGGCGGTGCGGATGATGATGAGAAAGCATATCTAGACGTGGTTGCTGACCCTGATAGGATGGAGAGTAGGGAATATTTGGTTGATTCGAACTTTGAGCCTGATTATGGGACTGATGAGGAAGATGAATGTGAAGATGTGGAAATGGGATGTAGATACGACGACAAAGACGTGGATAGGCCAGTGATACATTTTGACAGGGACAATCCTACAATTGATGAGGGGACTGTCTTTGATAATGCGGAGGACTGCAGATATGAAGTTGCAACCTATACAATCAGAGTTGGGTTCGAATTTATCATTGAAAAGAGCGACCAAAAGAGATTTAGGGTGCACTGTAGGGAAAGTAATGTGTGTAAATGGATATTACATGCATCTCCAATGTGGGGTGGACACCCATTTCAGGTTGTAATAGCTACATTTAGTTTCAGTCTTTCTCATATTTATTCTGCTGATAACTAGCTCTGAATTATTTGGATTCTTATCGAATGCAGATCACAGTAAACACGAAGGAACACAACTGCCCTAATACTTCTTTAAGTGGTAAAATTAGACTAGCGACTACCAAGTGGATTGCTGCTACTGTACTTGACTAGGTGAGGCAGGATCATAACATTGGACCAGCTGAACTTAGAGCAAAGATTAGCAAAAAGTTAACGTTCTGATTCCTTATCACAGAGTCTTTGATGGGAAGGAGATGGCTCTAGACTTCATTCAAGGCAAGTGGAATGACAGTTTTCATATGTTGTATAGTTTCAAAGATCAGGTAGAGAAAACATCACCTGTTAGTGTTGTTGACATCGATTACGAGGTTGTGAAAGGGAAAGAGAAGGTCTCGAGGGGGGTCAAGTATAAGCAGGAAGATAAGATATGCTTCAGGAGATGTTTTGTCTGCCTGAAGGCATGCTGGAAGGGGTTCCTAGACGGCTGCATGCCATACTTGGCAATAGGCGCAACTTCTTTGATAGGGAAGTTCAGGGGACATGTTGCTTCTGCTTGTGCTTTGGACGCGCATAATTGTCTTCTACCCGTAGCTTATGCTGTTCTTGAGGGTGAATCAAATGAAAGCTGGACATGGTTCATGCAGAGACTATGGGAAGTAATTGGTCACCTTGAAGGCTTGGTGATACACACCGGTGCATCTGAGGGTCTTGAGAATGCTGTTGATGCTGTGTTTCCTGGGGTTGAGCATAGGGAATGCATGTGGCACCTCGCTACTAACTTCACGAAGAAGTTCGAAGGAAAGATCTTTGAAGAGGACTTGTGGAGATCAGCATACACATACATCCCAAGCACGCATGCTACTTACTTGCAGAACATGTATGTAGTTCCAAAGGTGAAAAAATACCTTGAGGAACATTACACCAAGCTATGGGCCAGAAGCAAGTTTGGTGAGTCAAGCAAGGTGGATTTTGTATGCAATAATTTGGCAGAGAGTTTCAATGATAAGATTTCGGGCATGAAGACACTTGGAATTGTATTTTGTTGGATGCAATAAGACAGTGCATAATGGTGAAGATAGATTTAAGGCAAAGAATTTGTGCAAGAAAATTTTTAGGCCATAAAATAGTTCCAAAGGTGGTTATGTTACTGAATGCAAGAACCAGGGCAATGAGAACGATAAAGATGAGGGTGGTCAGAAGTTCCAGAACATTGGCTGAGGTTTATGCAGAATACAAGCGTGGAAGTGAACGGAGGTACACTGTAGACATTAGAAACAAGACTTGTTCATGCAGGCAGTGGCAGATTACTGGTCTGCCATGTCACCATGCAATTTACTTCATCTTAAAGCTTAGAGGTAACGGAGCTGAAATAGAGAACTATGTCGACAACTATCTCTCCGTGGACAAGTTTGCTGCAACTGATGTAGAAAACGTACCACCTATGGCCGATGAAAATGATTGGGAGATTGTCGATCCAGGGTTCAAACTTCAACCACCAGTTCTTAGGAGGCCACCTGGGAGGCCAAGAAAGCTAAGGATCGTAGCCTCAACGGATAAAGGTCCAAGGCTTGGTGCTAGGAAAAGGAAATGCGGACGTATGTGGCGGATTCGGCCATATCAAGAGGTTGTGCAAAAACCCAGTTACACATGCTATTGTCCCTGTTCACACCCCCGGTGGCAGAAAATGAGGCTTCTCAACCAGAACTGGCGGAAGAGCAGCGCGAAGACGGTGATGAACACTCGGAGGAAAACGTACATAAGCAGCCAATTTATGAAGAAGTGGAGGTGCCGGCGAGAAAAGGGTGTGAAAAGAAACAAAAGGGTAAGCGGAACGAGCAGGAAAGGGCAAATAATGGAGGTGTATTAGAATATGAAGAAGTTGCAGGGGTGATTGAGGATGTTCTTGAGGATCTTTCGGCTAACTGCAGGAGAAATAATAAATCCCTGCCAATTTCATCTTTGTACGATTCTCCGGATGAAAGGTAAGCTTAAAAATTGTTTTATTTGCCATTTTATCATTTTTTATCCTCATCAACTGATGCTTAATGCAGCGTGGGCTAGCAGACTAATAAGAGGAGCAGAAAGATGCGGGCACAGTAACGTCCTATGTTGAATTGTATCATTGAAACTAAACTAGCCGTGTCGTTTTTATTTATATCTGGCGCGTGCAACATGTCTGTGATGGGGTCATGTGGACCAGATTACATTTTTTAAAATATTATTACATTAATTTTTTACCTGCGTTTGGACGCGGCTACTAGTTCCCATCTCCCTTGCATTCCCATCTCCTCTGGCGCACTCTAGAATTATGGCTGTGCCATCAAGTAGCAGAGTCAGCGTATTGTCCCATCAGGTGTGAACAGAATGACTTTGTTTGTTCAGAATTTGACGACTTTTGATTAGTTTGAAAGACAGAGAAACCTAAAACATGTATCTGTACATGTTTTGGGTATAGACACATTTATTAAATATCTAAAAAAAACTAAGTCAGTTATATCTGGACAGGAGTAGTACACTATTACAACGCGCTCGATCCCTTCTCCTCAGGCGCACTCCAAATTACGGCTGTGCCATCAAGTGCTGGGAGCAGAGTCAGCGTATTGTCCCATCAGATATGCCAGGGAATGCGTGAACTTTATTTTCAGGATCGGACAAGTTTCGATCGACTAGTTTCGAAGACAAAGACAACTAAAACATGGCCAACATATATAGATTATGACGGTAATCGACCATGACTCAGGTGACCCAGATCCAAAGAGCGCATTAAGATATTGTACATAGATTTAATTTATGCTTAAGTGGCCCTAATCGACTATGACGCTCCTACAGTCTCCATCATTGACGATGTTGTCCGCGTCGTCGCCAGCCTCCTCCGCGTCGGAATCGATGCCGACGTTCCCGGTAGCGTTCCTCATCCTCATGGATTCTTCACGGTGTGTTGCATCGATAACGGTGGAGGTCGTACGCCCAGGCACTACCCAGAGGCGCTGCCTCCCTTCGGGGTTGCACAGATCCGGGTGGATCTCCCACCGGTGGGTTCCGCACAGCTCAATCAACGCAGCCCGCTCCTTCTTGAACAACTTTCGCCAGTACGCGCTTGTACGTGAGTACCGTGCCATTTCCCTCTTCCGCTTCGACAGCTGGCGGCGGCGCTCCTCGATCTTCCTCGCCAACGCGTTATCGCGCAAGAGCGGCGCGACAGGAACCCCGGCATAGCTGAGCTCGAAGCCGGCCGGAAGCCTCGCTAACGGCGGCGCGAGTATGCCGTAATGGGCGAACATCTGAGCCTCGTGCAAGCTGAGTTTGGGCCACTCCCTCTCCATGGCGATGAAGGAACACGATCTGATTTTCGGCCCCGAGGTTAAGGGGATAAAGGCAAGGACGTAGGCCTAGCGTAGTTGCCATGGCCAATCAGTTCGCAGAACAAACTTCTCGCAGATCGCCCTCGCGAAGGGACATCACTATCGTCCACGCACCCTGATCCAACAGCGCCTAACAATCGGGGATTGGGTCT